>CM065052.1:212256703-213484203 GCA_032883995.1 Coronaproctus castanopsis
TGATATAGCTATAATTTTTTATAAATTAAATCGCTATAGGCGATTGTCGCGAACGAAATCGAATATATAAAATGTAATATATAAATGCAAATACGAACTTTATCGAAAGATAAAAAATACTTTTTAATAGGACAAGGAGGTTATCCGTAAGCCGATCGTAAAGTATTTAGCGAGAGGATGCGCAATAATCGTTCAAGAAAAATGTAATCAACGTCTGAACTAACGTAAGAATCGTAATAAATATAGTAGGATAAAGATTATATAATGGAGCGATATAGGATGGAGCGATTAAAATTAATTACTATCGAATCGCACTGGTTAGACGGTAAAGAATTTCAATTATAATTTCTAAGAGGTTTTTACGGAAAATCTAAGTGGTATATAAGAACGAATATCCGAATAATATAATTAGAGACAATCTGACCAGATGATCGTCTAGAGAATTCCGTGATTACCGCGGTCGGTAATCCGAGTAAACTTCGTTAAGAGTTTGGTTAAAACATTATAATAAGCTTATTAATACCGGCGTTACGGGCGGTTCGGCTGATTTAATCGTCTGTGTACATTATGTATAGTCGAATGTTTACGATTAGAGATGAAAACCTTTATTATACGATTACGTCACACAGTTTGCATAAATTTCTCATTTCTGATTGTAATGACGTCATGGTCAAGCGTTCGTTTATCCGGAAAACTTTCATATTTTCTACGGCCATTTTTCTTTTTACGCATCGGAGATGAATTGTATTTAGGTGAAAATTTTAATTTTCTAAAAACAAGCCAGCATGCCTGTTTTTAAGTCGCGCATTTATTTTAACCGGATCCGTAAGTTAACTGTCCCGTATAATGTACATTCCGTCGGACTCATCTAAAGCGCTTTTCCGTTCACAATACATTATTTTAAAAATTTTATTTATATTTTTTTTTTTAAACCGTTGTTATATTGCTCGTCTGACTTCTCAATCAGTCGATCGAGTAGTAAACATCACGCCGATGACATTTGATTCTCGATGGAAATGACGTTTATTCTAATATACACAATTCGTGTAACCGTTGTGAATATTTCTACGCTATAAGTAACTCAGTATTACATACGAGTTTTTTTTTTTTTTAAATGGGGACGCCTTTACGGCCTACACAACATGATATTGGGGGGACTATTTACAGTTTAACATTTTAATCAAAGATGCTGACTTCTGTAGAAATGTTGCTATATGGGGGAATAATTGTAGATTATCCAGATGAAGAAAGGACGATACATTGTACGGAGTTGTAATATATGAAGAAGGTATCAATATAAGGTAAAGCTCGGAACATAACGACCATTAAAAAAAACATGATCGGAATTGCAAACTGGGAACTTTCTCTTAGCTGCATACGGAAAAGACGGTCAGGCAACAAACGATGTCCAAATCGTAATCTACTGATGAGTAAAATTCCTCTGCGATTAATCTTCCTAAAGAAATAGAACCACGGAAGTTTGGGAAGAGACGATTGAAGTTGATAGAGGTGATTGACTTCTCAGTATACGTCAGTTCCCAATGATTCTTACTCTCCGGTTGAATAGAGTGAATGATATCCTTGTGCGAGACTAAAGAGAGTTGTACTCCATTAGATGTCGCGTCTTTAGCTAATGAGCCAAGAAATTCATGGTTTGGAACGTTTTTTTATGTTACCTGGAAACGCTAGTCATTATTTTCGACGTTGCTGAATATATCGGTCTGTTATACTTGTATTTTTTTTTTGTACAGTTTTCCAGATATATAATACACAAAATTTTTCACGTTTATTGAAAACGGGTTTCAGAAAAGACTAAAAACTGTGGCTGTTTTTTTTTTTTATTTATCATCAGCCATCCCAGCTTGCCAGTATGAAACTTAAAATAGACATTAAATCATGAACCAATGCCCAAATATCTTTGGATGACAGCTAACATACCGAAAGCGTTTAGAAAATCTCTCTGTAAAAATCAAAATCAGAAACAATAGTATACAAAAGCTATCTGGTACAATATAGAGCGCTAACCGCAGCGCTGGCGCTAGTATACTGTACAGCAGAATACGGAGCCCCAGTTTGGCTAAACAGTTGGCACACCGCAAAGATAGGTACGCAATTGATTACTACAACACGGTCAATTATACAGATGATTAAATCGACGCAACTTGGCTGGCTACCAGCACTTAGCAACATTATGCTACCTTACATACGTAGAAAAGTAGCAACTGCACGGGAATGTGGAAAGTACAAAAAACCTTACCGGAACTCCCTATATATAACCACATGCCTCAAGCGCACAGATTGAAATAATGAAGAACGGCATATGCATCAGGCGAAGATCTAATCAGATCAAAAATTTGAAGGGAAGTGGAGTTGGCGAGAATAGTGGAACGTTGGAAGTATCCTGTAAGTCCTATTACAGAAAGTGCTTTTAACTTCGAAGAAAGTAAATATCATTTATATCCTGTATCAATGTAAAAACAAATATGGAGGTTAAATTCATATCTACCTTATATATTTATTGAGTGCTTGTTGTATACCCAGTGTTGTATTGTGTCAAAACTGGTTAACATAACGAAATCAGACATCAGGAAGGGCGATGTCTGTACAATAATCCATTTTTAAAAGTTGAAAGGCGAATGCTCCCAAAGGCTTAGCTGCTAAAGAGAACGACTACTGATATATATTATATATATATATTTCTTTTTTATCATATTATATAGATACACACGCATACTTTTTTATCTAAAAAAATAGAGAGATAGGTATATAAAGCTAAAAAAAAACCAGACTGACGAAACAGATAAATGGTTGGATGGATAAATGATTAGATGGATAGATGGATAGGAGTTATCAATAAAATCGGTTGTACGTTCGAAATGATTTAATTAATATCGTAGATCGTATATTTATCACGTGTTATTACTTTAAGAATTTTAAATTTTCCTTGAATAGGCAGTACACATTAAAAATTCACCTTGTTACTTTAAGAATTTTAAATTTCCCTTGAATAGGCAGAATAATTAATGCACGTTAAACGTGTACTACTTACCCTATTCAATGAAATCTAATATTCTTAAGGTAATAGCTAACACATAATGAATATACGACGTACGAACTCATTAAATAATTTCGAACGTACAACTATGTTTGATATCTTCGTCGAAGATTGCATTTAGCGGCAAAACACACACACATACATACATATATATATATATATATATATATATAAGATTAAGTCTACCTATGTTTATAAGTCAACGTGCATAACACTACAAAACGTGGTTTGATGACGGGTGTAGGTAGCGCGGTACATGCGAACGAGATATATGTGTGTATATACATATATATATATATATATCCGTCCGTTACTTTGTTGACACACCTAACGAAACAAAACGTGGTTTGATAAGCGGGTGTTGGTGTATATATATATATATATATATATAATTATTAGTAATATTAAATTAATCTTTCGATTAGTTTTCCAATAGAACGGGGACATATATATGTATATATATATACACATGTATCTGATTATGTATATATACGTATATATATATATATCACCGTGTGTTATTTCTGCTCCCTCGCTTGCTCGTTTTGTGGGTTAACTCCCCATGTTTATATATATATATATATATATATATATATATATATATATATATATATATATATATCTACAGTCGTATATTGATCATAATTGACCATCGTGACCAATATGTAGCAATCAAATTCCTTCACAGTTGTCGATCACCTGTCGAGTGTACCAAATCTGGTGTTGACAATTTAACACGTCGGCATATTTGTTTCGTCCATCCGGTTATTGGCCGACCTTTTCTTCTATGTCCGTTCATTCTTCCTAGTGTGACTGTCCTGTCTAAGTCTCGTGCACGCATTATATGAGCGAAAAATTTGTGCATTTTATCGCGTATGTCTTGTGACAATCGTTTATCTGTATTAAGACGTTTAATGATCGAGACGTCCGTTTGTTTATCGTGTCATTTTATACCCAGCATTATACGCCAGCATTTCATTTCAAATGCATCAATATATTGTTGATCCGTGGAGTTTATTAATCATGTTTCGGAACCATAGGTAAAGATGGAGAACACTAGGGAACGAACAAGTTGTATTTTTGTAGTATAATTGATAGCCAGATACTTTGCAACTTATTCATAGCATTTAGACTCATCGCAGATCGTCTTCTTATTTCTTTACTTGAGCCTCCTTTATTGTTGATCCGGACACCTAGATATTCAAATTCGTTGACGACTTCATATCCGTGTAATTGTTGTGAAGTATTAGATATGTTTTCATTATTATGATCCACTAACATAATTTTTTTTTTATTTTTGTTTATACGCAGTTCGAATTCATGGCTTACTGTCGTCAGTTTATTTAAATTTGTACTTAATTCTAGCATAGATGATGCAAAAATTGCTGTGTCACCGGCATATCTCAAATTATTAATTTTTGCTCCATCAATTGAAATACCTCCTTCCTCTGCGGCAAGAGTACGTCGCATTATATATTTAGAGTATACGTTATATATAAGTGGCGATAGGATACATCCTTGTCTAACACCTTTTGATATTTTGAAAGGTTTAGAGAAATAATTATCTGCTCGTACTGTACTATAATTGTTTTCGTAAAGTGATTTCACTAGCATTATAAGATGATTAGGAACACCCATTTCGGACAAAATTATCCATAGCGTGTCCAATATCACGCTGTCAAAAGCCGTTTTATAGCCTATAAATGCTATATATACAGGCACGTAGTATTCTCTGCCTTTTTCTATAATTTGTTTCATTTTCAAAATCTGATTCCGCGTGCCTTTTCCTGCGACAAAACCGGCTTGTTCGTCAGGAATTTGCCAATTAAGATATAAGACTTTAAACGCTCATTTATTACGTGTAATAGTATCTTAGAAGCGTGTGGAATGAGGGCGATTGTACGATAGTTATCGCAACTTTTTGTAGACCTTTTTTATGTATCGGTATTAAAATTGACGTGGTCCACTGACGCGGCCATTCACATGTATTCCATATTTTACAGCATAATTTATATAGAAATTCAAAAGTGACTCCGGATAATATTTTAATTATTTCGGCAGGAATGTAATCACGCCAATATTCCGTTATTTCACGTATGTCGGTTATTAACGACCCTGTGTTGTTTACAATACCCCATGGTTTAGCTTTAAATTCTCTAGTAACTATGCGTATTTTTTTAAACATATCTTTAGTTTCATTCGTTTCCTTGTGAGCTTGTATTTGTTTACATAGATCTCCATAGTACCTATTCTTATCCTTTCTGCATGCACGTTGGATATCTCTGCATAATTGCCTATACTCCACATCATTACCATGGATTTTTGTGTTCCTACGTCTTTCAATTAATTTTATTGTGTCATCAGTTATCCAGGTTTTCCTTTTCCGTATACTCATCGGATTTGATCCATCTTTTTTTGCCCGTTCAATCGCTGAGGTCAGTTTCAGCCAAATATCATTAGACGATTCACAATTTCGATTATCTTGTTCGATATTGTTATTGTCTGCGGATCAGAAAGTATCCGGCTTATTTATTATCGTCCTATCTTTATGAGATGTGCATATAATTATTTTCAATCGCATTATAAATTTCCCTCCTAGTAAGTTGTGGTCAGTTCCACATTCAACACTAGGATATGTTGTAGCATCCAATAATGATGATTTCCATCTTGATCTCACCAGCATGTAATCTATCTGGTTCCTCGAATTTCCAGATGGCGATTTCCATGTAAGATGTTTTTTAAAGCCAGTATTTGTTATATATAGGCTATTTGTAATACAGAATTCTACTAATCGGTTACCCCATATATATATATATATATATATATATATATATATATATATATATATATATGTATATATGTATGTATATATATCCGTCCGTTACTTTGTTAACACACCTTACGCAACAAAACGTGGTTTGATAGACGGGCGTTGGTATATGTATATATATAATTATTTGTAATATAAATCTTTCGATTAGTTTTCCGATAGAACCGAAACATGTATGTGTATATATATATTTAAGTATGTGTATATATATATCCAAGTATGTGTATATATATATCTAAGTATGTGTATATATATATCTAAGAATGTGTATCTATATATATATATATATTAAATAGACACAATATTAAAATTACTCCTGATTTCTACACTACCCAATTATTAACGGGGCATGGAAAATTTGGGTCTTATTTATTTCTCCTTAAGTTAAGTAATGATGACAGGTGTGAATGCGGCGCAGTAGAAACTGCCAACCATGTACTATTTGTATGCTCCACTATGGACCATTTAAGATTTTACAATAAAAATAACTTTAACCTACAAGACAAATACACTGCTCGACAATTCCAATTATTCGCATTCAATGTAATGCATAAGAAATTCCATGGTCACTGAAGTTTTTGCGTTGTGAATCCGTGATAAAACGTTTACAGTAATATGTATAACGAGTGTATTTCTGCACGCGTACATATATGTACGGGGTGTTTGTGAGTAATTTATGCATATAATGTTTAAGTTCTGTATATGTATGTGTGTATGTATGTGTCATTATGGACAATTCGTACATTTATGCATCTAGTATACCTAAGTTATAATTTTAATTATTAACTAGTATAAGAAGTTATAAGGGAATACATGTACACTATGACTGTGAGTGAAACTGACGCACAGCCCGCGCAAATGCGAGTGTAAAAGTGGTTACTATATTATTGTTAACTATAGAGTATTGTAAAGAGGAGCAATACACTGATTAAGCCTAAGCGGTGGTGCAGTGTATTGCTCCTCTGTAAATGCAACAAGTTGTACATTATTAATTTGCATAATAAAGTATTAATAAAAAAAAAAAAAAATATATATATATATACACTTTTATATATATATATAAAAGTATGTATATATATGTATACACACGTATATATATATATGTATATATATAAAAGTATGTATATATATGTATACACACGTATATATATATAAAGTATGTATATATATGTATACACACGTATATATATATAAAGTATGTATATATATGTATACACACGTGTATATATATATATATATATATATATATATATATCCGCTTATTATTTCTGCTCCCTCGCTTGCTCGTTTTGTGGGGTAACTTCCGATATGGAACGCGCCAATAGAACAATAGAAGTTTCACTTCAAAAACTAGTTATCCATTCACGTGGCCGGTAAATGAGCCAGCTTACTGTGAAGGTAATGAAGACGAGGAAATCAAAGGCAAACCACGCAATATTGACATAGCTGCCATGCGTCGTTTGATTAAACCCCTCGATCAATGTGCAGGTCGATCGGAATCGTCATGCTACGTCTCCTATCAACTATAAAGTAGTTAAGACTTTACTATGTATATGTAACGATTTTAGGAAAAGGAGCTCGAAATTTAAAAATTTTATAGTTAAAAATATTTAGTTTATATAGGCATAACGTGATATTATATATATCATCATCATTTTGTTGCGTTTCTTTTCAGGAGGTTGCACGTCAGGAACCATTAGCCGTTCATATCTTCTTGTGTCTAGTTGAATTTATTACTTCGGAAGTTCTACCAGCACCCATGTTCGTTGTTGTCTACCCCCCTTTTTTCTCCCACTTGTTGCCTATTCAGGCATCTTTCTTGGATCGCTAACATAAAAATGACTTCTCGTAAATTATGCCTGAGATATTTTCGCCTTTTTCGTTTTATATCTTCGACGACTGTCAATTTATCGACGTTGCATCGCTGTACCACGTTCTTATTCGAAACGAAATCGGTCCAATATGTACATATATATATATCTGTTTATTTTTTATTTTACCGCATAAAAACGTGTAATGTTACAAACCGTTGTATATGTTAATCTACGAAATGTTTGGGTTATTATTCATTATGGAGTAAATATATAAAAATTTATTAACCTACACTTTCCATTTGCATTGTAATTTCGGTTGATTTTTAGTTTTATATATTTGTCTGATTTACGTGTAACAGGTTGAAAATTTTTCTATTGTTTTTTTCCCGATATGTTGCATATTTTATCTTGATTAATTTCTTCCTCATTCACTCTTTACGTTGCTCCTCCGCTAAAAAACCCGTTTCCAAACAATACTACAATAATATAAAGCGTCGCATAGGACATCTGAATGGAATATAAGAAACAATTATTTAAATTTTATAAATAAAGAAAACCCTTCATTATTATTCTATCGCTATAATTCTTTTTGATTAATTATTATTTTATTCATACAATTATCATTAATATTTTGTTATATTTTAAATAACAGGGATATGTTAACCGCTTTTCTATGATATATATAGCTAATCCAATTTTATTTGAATATATGTTTAATTCAGTTATCATTTGAAGCTCTTTCACGCTAGTGTTTATTGGATCTGCAAATATTAGGTAGTTTAAATATTCTACATCAGTTCTTATAAACTTGCATAAATGTTCGAGAAAGTGTAAATAATACAGCAGTAGTCAACGAGTACGTACATCTCGGTGGATAAAAAATTACGACTGAAAATAAAGACATGACGCAGACACAAGTATACATCGCGGAATATCATTAGCGAAACTAAGTTACGGCTTACAAATACGGACTTCCGCAAGAACAAATATTAGAAGGATAATAAAGGTCCAAACAACGCAGGAAAATATTATAAGACAGTCGGACCGGAAACGAAATACCCCAATACGGAAAAAGATCGGGCTTTGTAACGTAGAGGAGCGAATGGCCAATCTGAAGTGGATCTGAGCAGGGCACATAGCCGGAGGGAAGGATAAAAGATGGACAAAATGAGTGTCTTTAGAAGAGAAGAAACATTGGCAGATTACTGAATCATTGGTATGATGATATTACTCAGGTAGCGGAGAAGAAAAAACTCAGAACTGAAACAAATGGAAGCCTACGAGCACGCAGAGGGTAATAAATTCAAAATGGTATTTCTTGGAATTTCGAATCGGGTGAAAATCGTTTAGCCGAGGTACGTGACGTATAGTAAAAAAGAATTCCTTTTTTTTTAAATTTTCAGTCCTTTTTTTTTTAAATAAAAATAATAATAAAAAAAATAAAACACAAAAACAATACCGAAGAAATCATTCGCCAAGCCCCGTCAAAAATAATTGGAATAATCGACCAAATTCTAGTGCAATATAAAAGACAATTAGGTACGTAGCAGCCGCGTATGTGTGTTTGGTGTGCCTGTTGTTCGAAAAAAAAAATAAAGAACGATGGAAATGATAAATATTCATGTCGAGCCGATGAGGGTTTTGACAAAATAAAACATCAGCCTAAAAAAAATATACCTTATCGAGCGCTCAAAGGGTGGGGACTCAAAATTCGTCCGAATGGAAATGGCGTTAAAACGAGTTCGTCCCTAGCTGTCGATTTGCCGTTTCGCTATCCGATATCGCAATACGGACTAAAGAAGAACAAACATTTATTACTTCGGAAGAAATTGAACCAAAAATAGGAATCTTGTCAAATATTTACGTGGTTAAATTTTTATTTTGGAAAAATTTCTTTTTCCCTACCGCTATTCGAGAAAGAAATCCACGATGTAAGGAATAAAAAGAACGACTAAAACAGTCGTAATCCGATATGGTTGTTAATCGATCGGATTTATCTATACGAAATTTTACACCTTTATTACGTCCACACCGACCGATGAATCCGTTTTCAAAAGTTACGTCCACCCTAGAAATAAATAAAAAAAACTCGATGATAAAAAAATCATTTTTTTCGCGCGTCTATTTTTTTTTTGTACGGTATCCGTTCATGTACGAACTTCCCAAAAATTCTAAATTTAAAATTTTGTCAATTTTTCAAATTGCTTCGAGAAAGTTTTTCATCATTATGTAATTCTTAATTATCAGGAAGAAGGTAGTGGCACCCCACTCCGTATAACATCATAATATTTTTTTCCCCTTAATACCTAGTGCTATCAATAGTGAGTATGATATCTGCAGTTACTTGAGTGGCACTACTTCCATTGAAGGTGGCCTTGTACAAATTGAATTTATTTGATCAAGTCCAGTGGTTGGACCCTCTGCAATCTTCGCAGCTCTGATGAGTTATCCAGCAAATTGACTGCTGTCCAGTTAGGGTGATCATGTAACTTCGTTGCATGTTTTATTTCTTCCTGTTTTATCAGTAACATGTGGAACATGTAGGTCACGATGTAAAGTTTTATTTGATACAAACCGTGGTGTATTTGCAATGGTTCGTAGAGTTTAATTCTGGAATCGCTGCATTAGTGCTATATTTGTTCTAGCACTGCAGCCCCATATTTGACACCCGTATTTCCAAACAGGAGCAAGTATTCGTTTATATATGGTGATTTTATTATCTAAATGTAGCTTTGATTTTCTACCTATTAGCCAATTTGGCGAACTTTTATATTTAATTCATTGTGTTAACTTGCTATCTAAATGCATACCAAGATATCTTGCACTATCGCTTATCGTTACTGCTTTTAGGTACAGTTTTTCTATTGGTAAAAATTACTCTTTTGGATTTGTTTTCATTGATCTTTATTCACCATTGTTCGCCCCATGCTGTTACTTCATTTAATGAGATTTGAAGGTTTTTATTAGCTTCCTCCGGGCAATGACTATCTCAAAGTATAGCAGTATCATCTGCGAAGATAGCTACCAAGCTTTTAGGAGATACTGGAAGATCTGCTGTATACATTAAGTAGAGGAACGGTCGTAACACATCTCCAGCAAGTATGGGTTGATACCTCATCTGCTAATTTAATCTGAAAATATCTTTCTTTTAAAAATGAACTTAATAATTTGTAGTACTGATATGGCAATACAATTCGCATGCAGTAGACTTTTGTGCCATACCTTGTCAAAAGCTTGGCTGACGCCTAGGAATACTGAATCGCATACTTTCTTTTCCTCTAAACTACTTTCTATTTTTTTAACCAATGGATGAAGTGCTGGATAGTAGAATGTGCGCCTATCTGCGTTGCGTATAATATAGTTAGTGCCGTCCACGTCGCGCGCCTGGAAACGTTTTATCAATAAAACGGCCAAGAATACGGGAACCTGTCAGCGAAACTGTACTACATTGTGCCTCTCGTCGTATTTGGGCAATTATATCTATGATTACTAGACCACTACTAAACAGCCCTTCTCAGGGCTATCTGACGAAGGACCCAATCAGAATTCTAAATGTAGAAGGAATAAGTAGATCGAAGAGCGACATCCTACACAAGCTAGCTCAAGAGACGGATGCTAACATATTACTCCTGCAAGAATTACACACAGATAACTCAAAGCAGCTATATCAACGTGCTAGAATAAGCGGATATACTGCAGCTGTGGTGTGCAATGAAAAATATGGAACTGTCACATTTGTAAGAAACGACATCGAGTGGACAGTTATCGTTGCAGGAACGACCGAAAATGGAACAGAATACACCATAATTGAAGTGACAGGAGTATCAATCATCAACATATACAAACCTCCTGAAGCTAACTGGGAAAATATTATTTCATTTGGACACAAACTGGCAGTGATTGCTGGAGACTTTAATTGTCAGCATACCACATGGGGTTATCGAGAGAACAGCACCAGCGGAATAAGTCCCATGACTTGGATCGAAGCTGAAGACTTATATTTAATACAGGACCCTAAACAATCAGAAACATTTCACTCCGCACGTTGGCAACAAGATCCTAACCCAGACTTATGTCTGGTGACAAAGAATGTCCAGAGACTACCTATAGAAGCTGGAAAACAAATCCTAGGAGCATTTCCAAGGAGCCAACATCGACCAGTATTAATTGAAATAGGAATTAAAATACCCTACGACAGCACAGTACCAAAGCCTCGGTGGAATTTTAAAAAGGCAAACTGGGACAGTTTTACAAAAAACCTTGATGACGCAGTACGATGGATCGATCCAACCGCATCCAACTACAACAGATTTAAAGGATTGGTAATAGCAGTTGCTAAACGTAACATCCCGAGAGGCTTCCGAAAGCAATATGTACCAGGCTGGAAAATGAAAAATGCCGAGAAGCATATGAAGAATTTAAGATCAAACAAGATGAAGGTACAGCTACAAATCTCATTTCCACCTTGGATAAAAATAGGCAGGGAAGATGGAACACCCTAATGGAGACCATTAACTTGGAAAAATCCAGCAGAAAAGCATGGTCCTTGCTGAAAAAGTTATCAGGCGATGTAACTGCAGCTAAAAAGGACGACTCAGTGGATCCAAACAAGATAGCGGGGGAAATCATCAAATCCTCGAATAGAAACAACATGAATAAACAATTTAGTAAAAAAGTAAGATACAAGATGATCAGCTTAAAACAAGCCGCAGATCAAGATGAAATCTATGCAACCCCTGTTACTGTGTCTGAAATAACAAGAGCTATTAAACTAGTCAAAACTGGAAAAGCTCCTTTGAATGTATCGAAATCTATAAGAGTCACCAACCTGTAATCTTTTAAGCTGACCCTACGTTAAAATTAAAACAATTATTTCGATTTATGTTCATTTAATTTTCAGATAATCCAGGTGTACCCAGATCGAATGTTTAATTCCAGTAGTCATATATTAAACGAGTATGTAATTACTTGAGCTAACAAAATAATCACTGCGATTTCATATTTTATCGCGGTTCTTAAATTCTCGCAATAAATTAATCTTACATATAAATCTTTAAATACGCCCGGTGATTGCATAAGCGCGGTCAGCTAATATGTGAAATTACACTTATTACGAAAGTACGGGATATTTTATTTTTGAATAAAGATAAAAAATTGACAGCCAGCGAAAATAGGAATTTAATAAAATGGGCGACGATGTAACGTGAACATAACTTATTCCTAATTGATACATTTGAAAAATTTGCCCTGCAAAATAAGTAAGAAAAAAGAATAAGGGGGAATTCAAAAATTGAAGAAGCTATAGATCAGAAAATTCCAATCGAACAAGCTGGTTTCCGGAAAAAAAGAGGCTGTATTGATCAGTTAAATGCCCTTGTCAGGCATATTGAGAGCGGTTATCAAAAGAATGAAAAAACTGCGGTAATATTTATTGACCTGTCATGTGCATATGATACAGTATGAAAAACTGGACTCCTCTCAAAGTTCCTGAAAAGAGTTGTTCCAAGCCAAAAGCTTTACAAACTGCTGAATAATATAATAAGTGGTAGAACCTTCACAGTCGTTGTTGGAGGAAAAGAAAGCAGGGAAAGAGTACTAAATAACGGCCTCCCTCAAGGATCAGTGTTGTCCCCCATTCTGTTTAATTTATACATTTTAGACTTGCCAATAACAATCGCAAGGAAATTCATATACGCAGATGATATAGCACTGGCAATCCAACATAACAGAATAAAAACAACCGAAACCAGGTTAAGGATTTGAAAGAAATAATGATATACTTCAATAATTGGCGACTCGTCCTCAATAAGGAAAAAACAGTAGTGTCCCTTTTCCATCTTAATAACCAATTACCTTGGTGTGACCCTTGATAGAACTTTATCATTCAAGAAACATCTACAAAACACTACAGCAAAAATCAGAAGCAGAAACGGCATTCTCCACAAACTCGCGGGCACAACTTGGGGTGGAAATGCAGACGTTCTTCGTACTACAGCACTGGCGCTATCCTTTTCAGTAGCAGAATATGCAGCTCCAACATGGATTAACAGCGCCCATACAAGCAGGGTGGACACTGAGTTAAACTCATCCATGCGTATAATCTCAGGAACAATTAAATCAACGCCAACTGCCTGGCTCCCTGTTTTATCTAATGTAACTCCACCACATATCAGAAGACAACAAGCTGTAATGAAGGAATGGGGTAAATATGATCGAAAAACGTTGCCAATCCATCAAGACCTCAATGCACCACGAAGATTGAAATCAAGAAAACCTCCACATGCTACAGGACAGGAGCTCATTAAAAACAATTTTAACTCAACAGATGCATGGAAGCAGGAGTGGGACAGAGGCAACACAGATGGTAAAAAGCTAGTTGACCACCCAAACTCCAGACCACCTGGTTTTGAACTACCTCGAATAACGTGGACTCGATTGAACCGAATAAGGACCGGTCATGGAAGAACAGGCCAAATTTTAAAGCTGTGTATCCAGAAATGCGACTGTGGTGCGGAATGCCAGACTATCGATCATATTGTAACGGAGTGTCCTAAGAGGGCTCTAAAAGGAGGCTGGGCCGAGATAAAGGATCTCACGCACTGGCTCAAACGATTGGACCTGAAGTTATAATAGATCCCGAGCCCAGGGACATACGCAAAAGTAAAGTAAAGTAAGTGCATTGAATTTTAGTCAATTTTGTACGTAGAAATAAAAACGTACAACGACACGACGGATAATGAATATGATTAATATATTATAATTTATCCATTGCAACTGGCCCGTTAAATGAAAACTGACATATGTATGTGGCCAACACCCCACAGGGGCTGCGACCGAATTTTTATTAATTCATGTCAGATATAGTCGACGGCCCTGTTACGCTGACGTTTTCTTACTTCGACACTGTTATCTAACAACAAATTTATCGCTAGTGTGTTATCGTGACTCATCAACCTGTTTACATACCTTCGTACTCGACTGATGAACTCATTCCTAATATAGGTAATTTTGAAGTCTCTGTGTACGGTATGATCGATTACATATCAAGGGTAGTATGAAAGATTCTAACAATATTCATTCATACCGCCCAATATGTCTTCTAAACACATTTGGGAAAATTTTTGAAAAGCTATTAAAAATTGAAATTGTGGGTCAAATTAAGCGAACAAATTTTCTAGACAGTAGGCAATTTGGGTTTACGCAAGGCCTGTCAACTGAACATGCAGTAAACTATGTAATACACAATATCCAAAAAAATCTCAAATGTAAAAATAAGGTAATCACTATAACGGTGGACATAAAAGGAGCCTTTGACAATTGCTGGTACCCCGCTCTGTTTAATTCTCTAGAGATATTACTAGCTGGAAATAAAAGATTATTGAACATCATCTACCATTACATAAGTAACAGGAAGATCTCTTTACAAGTAGGTAATGCGTCTGCAGGAAAAGAAACCAATATGGGCTGTCCACAGGGTAGTGTTCTGGGTCCACTATTCTGGAACATACTTTTTAATGGAGCCTTGAAATTATGCTACAATAAAAATGCAAAACTCTGTGCATATGCAGATGATCTCATTTTTATAATTTCTGGAAGCTCAAAAGTGGAACTAGAAAATATAGCAAATGATACCTTAATAAAATTAGGAAATTGGTTAGATAGTGTCAAACTAAAATTGTCAATTGAAAAAAGTTTTGTCACACTTTTCACAAATTCATTTAAATTGAAGAGAAACAACATTAAAGTAAGATTCAAGAACTCTATTCTTAAGGTAGTTGAATACTTTAAATACTTAGGTATTATCATAGATAACAAATTAACTTTCAAATACCACCTTGATAACATAATATTGAAAATGGATACCAAATATTGCAAAATGTTACGAGCCTGTCAAAATACATGGGGCTTCAGTTACAAGTACAGAATTGTATTATAGAAATCACTGATTGAAAACACTGTAGCATACTGCTCCACTGTCCTACTAAACCGGCTAAAAGTTAAAACAGTAAAGAAAAAACTTTTTGGTATGCAAAGAAAATATCTAATAAACGCTTGCGGGGGATATAAAACAATTTCACACAGCTCATCTGTAGTTATTGCTAATGTACTTCCTGTCGATCTTCTTATGCTCAGAAGGGCAGTCATGTTTGCCATAAAAAACGTGGACTTCTTTCCATATCTTAATGAGCAGTTAATAAAAGAAACAAACGCCATAATCTCAAAATTCAACTTAAATTCTCGCAGTGAAACCAGAACTCAATATATCTATACTCTGAAAGCTATAAAACGACACTACTTAGAAATTTGGCAAAAAAGATGGGAACAAGATAATACTGGCCGACACACCCCCTAATCCCCAATATATTAAATAGACACAATATTAAAATTACTCCTGATTTCTACACTACCCAATTATTAACGGGGCATGGAAAATTTGGGTCTTATTTATTTCTTCTTAAGTTAAGTAATGATGACAGGTGTGAATGCGGCGCAGTAGAAACTGCCAACCATGTACTATTTGTATGCCCCAGACCATTTAAGATTTTACAATAAAAATAACTTTAACCTACAAGACAAATACACTGCTCGACAATTCCAATTATTCGCATTCAATGTAATGCATAAGAAATTCCATGGCCACTGAAGTTTTTGCGTTGTGAATCCGTGATAAAACGTTTACAGTAATATGTATAACGAGTGTATTTCTGCACGCGTACATATATGTACGGGGTGTTTGTGAGTAATTTATGCATATAATGTTTAAGTTCTGTATATGTATGTGTGTATGTATGTGTCATTATGGACAGTTCGTACATTTATGCATCTAGTATACCTAAGTTATAATTTTAATTATTAACTAGTATAAGAAGTTATAAGGGAATACATGTATACTATGACTGTGAGTGAAACTGACGCACAGCCCGCGCAAATGCGAGTGTAAAAGTGGTTACTATATTATTGTTAACTATAGAGTATTGTAAAGAGGAGCAATACACTGATTAAGCCTAAGCGGTGGTGCAGTGTGTTGCTCCTCTGTAAATGCAACAAGTTGTACATTATTAATTTGCATAATAAAGTATTAATCAAAAAAAAAAAAAATAACTGGCGAGGATAGACACCATTTTTGTCTGTTAAGCAGTTTTTCATTTCTAAAAATAGAAAGTGTTTTCAAATTGGAATTCCCGGCAGTACATCGAGGAGACGGAGAATACTGAAAAAACTACAGTTATAAAGAATAACCTACGTAGACTAGCTACGCCGGTGCTGTACTATATAGTTCGTTGTCGAACGTAGCGAAGGTAGATTTGATAAATTATAAACGACTTTAATTTTATTGTTAATAAACATTTATTCTAGTTGAATTTTAATGTTCCTAAGGAATTATTTTCGGTGGCATTTATCAGATTAAATTATTTATTTGATACAGATGTCAAACGAAGTATTTTTTATTTATTATTATTATTTTTTTAAATATCGTTACATGTATATATATATATATATATATATATATATATAAAATGTCTTGTATGTGTGTAGTTGCGTGTACTCATCTGTGTGTGGGGGGTGAGGTTTATTATGATTTCCTACGTACACATGGGCTAAAGTTAAGTTATTTATATTATGAGGTGAATGTAAAGGAAACTTCTTTGTATAGGGTGACCCAGAGAAGACAAACGGTTTTGTTTTTTGAATAGCACAGTTGTAAACGCTGCTACAACGCAAACCGCGTGCTCCACGTTTAGTGTACACACGAGAGATTCGTTTCTGTTTCAGTTATTACGGCATGTTTTGCGCGGAACGTTATTTCCGGCGTGAATCGATCACAACAGTGCAAAGAGAGTTTCGGAAAGGATTCAGTATTATGCGATTTTTTGTGGGGATGGGATACCTTAAGAGTCGCGTTTACGAAACACGTCCACGAGATCTGAAAGATTTGAAAACTCGGTTTTCTGAAGAAATTTTAAAAATTTAGCGATCTACGCTCGAAAAAGTCTTCAAAATTTTCTAAAGGCCGAATGAATATGTATTGCTGCAAATGACGGTCATCTGAACGATATTGTGTTCTACAAAATCTCTTTATTGAATCCATAATAGTCCTTCAACGTGGCATACTGACAATATTTGTCTAAAATCAAATGCCACTTACTGTTCTTCAGCTTTGTAGGTTACAGTTACTTTGTTACATGCTGAACAATGCTAGTAAATTTAAAATTTCACTCGATAGCAATAAGAAAAAATAAGGAGGTACTGGTAGAGCAAAAACATTCCGTGTATAAATAAATCACCAATAATAAGACACATGTTTTCGTTGAATAATGCACCCGTTTTATCGTATTTATATGTTCATCGTATAAAATATGTTATTTTTGTACATGCCGTTTTCAAGCGTTTATGTATACAATGTGTGATATGTTTGTGACGTAAGTAAACCAAATATTGTATTTTAACAAAACTCTCGGGCGTTTTATATTATGTATCTAGATTATTATCTAATTATTATTACTATTACTATTATTTTGTTTTAAAAATTTTGGAATGTAGTGATTTAAAAAAAATGAACAAAAAAAAAATGGAGTTAAAATCATTAAAATTTCTTTATGAAAAAGCTTTTCGGCTGTTAAGCCCGATATCGAATGAATATAAAAAATATAAATTGTAAAATGTATATATTTTTATAATTTATATTTTTTATACTCATTCGATAATGACTTAACAGACGTACGTAATAGTGAAAATGTTTTAATAACGTGAAATAATTTAATTCTAAACAAAAAATTGTCGAAATGTTTTAACGCAAATAATACGTGATTTATAAAAGTCGAGATTCGGTAAAACCTTATTCGCGTAATTATAACGGTAATATATTAACGTATGCTATTGAATATTTTCTGAAAATTTAACCGGGAGATTAACGATATAAGGTGGTCTGTTTAAGGCAGCAATTGAGAGAAATGATTGGCTACGAATTGCATAGGACATTACAAGAAGAAGGGGTGGTATATTTTATTTTACAGTTTAGTTTTCTTAAAAATTTTCGCGTATTCGGTACGTAAATTTTAAATTTTATTTTTACTTCCGTTACATTTTCATGGCGGGGTGAGGAGGTGGAAGGGAAACGTCTGGTTTTTAACGAATAACAATTTCGAAGGGAAATAATCGTTTTCCTTAAATAAATAATTCGAATATCGTCGAGCGAAATATTAATTAGTAAATTTATTTCTTAATATAGTTTGCCCAAGTGAAACTCGTCGAAGAATTATATCAGGTTTATTTATTGAAAATAAATTTTATCATCGTCTTCGGTATTGTTCGAATTGTGTTCGGCGTAAAAAAAAAACAAAAAACTGGAAAGAGTCGTTCTGTAATAATAAAACTTGGAAATTCTCATTTCGTCGTAATTATTTCTTCCGCTAAATTTATTTATCGATCGAAAACAACGAACTGTACTGAAAGTTTTATTAGTTATATGGCTTTCAAACAAATTCGTAGTATTATGTTTGGCAGCGATACAAATAAAACACGTATTGACAGATGCAACATTAAACTAAATATATATATATATATATATTTCCTTCCATATTGGTGAAAGAATAATGAGTGTAAACCGCAATAATGTTTATGTTTGCTTTATTGACTATTGCAAAGAGTTCGATAAAGAACGTTGGAATAAACTTTTTCTATTATTAGAAGAAATAGAATGTCCTCAAAGTTTAGCGAAACTTATATATATATATATATATATATAATATATATATATATATAATCTGTACGAACAACAAAAAGCTGTAATATAAATTAACGAAAAGACAGTAATTGTTTGTTGTCGCCACGTGTTTGTAATGTTGGTCCACCGTTAATAGTTAAGGAAGCATCTGAATGTACTAAATATGGAATAAACGTAGCAGGAGAAAAATTAAAACCTATAAAATTCTTAAAGCGATAAACGCAGGAAGTGCGGATATGCTTGAAAAGATGATACGGCGTTTAAATAAATTAAGGAAGGTAATTTTTGGTAAAAACAAAAACGATGATGACTGAAAGGAAACCTCGCCTATTTTCTATAAAAATTTATGGAGAAGTAGTTAAGTAAGTTCCGAATAGCTTGACTAAACTATAACGGGGGTGGGATAATGGGACTAGCAAATGTGCGTTTATAGAAAAACAGGGAGTACAAAAGTTAACAACGTTAAAACTTTGAAAAATAATATCGAAGGTGCCATTTTATGGTGCTGAAACCTGGACATTACGTAAAGTTAATACGAATACAAGCGTGAGAGATTGTAGGCTTAGAGGAAAATGAAAAACGGATAAGACGGGTATGAAAAAATCCAAAATGAACGGACACTACGACAAATTGAAGAAATAAGTTTGTTATTCAATCATGCTCAATACAGTCGTCAACATGGCACGTGTCACATGTACTATCAGAAATTATGCCTAATTTAGCAAGATGTGAGTTAGATTATGGCCAATACGTAACGAATAAAGTTGATATATAATCCCTCGAAATGTTAAGTCTCTATCCTTCTGTAATCTATTGTATCAGTATTTCTCTCTTCTATCCTCTTATTTATTTGTTTAACCTTAATATAATTTGTATAATTTTACCCATATCCTTAATGTACTATTAAGATCAAACTATAATTAATTAATTTCTCTATTTTCAGCTACGCAGGGTTTTTAGTTGTATGTTTTTCCCTGTATAATTATTGTATAATTATAAAATAAATTTTAAGATTTCTTTGTACACTATGTCCTAAGACGCGTAGTAAGAGCGTTAACGCTGCTCGGTATGCGCATTTTTATTTACTTATTATTTGCTGATGTATAAAAAAAAAAACATAAATATACTTTATTGAATTGAATTCAGGTAAAATTGAAACCATGGCTTAGTAAAAATCGTACGAACAGTTTTGTTTTCACGACGCACGATTAATTCCGCCATTGTTCGATAATATGTAACGAATTCTGCTGTCTGTTTCATACTATATAGTTTAGTAACGCTGTTCTACTTTCGTGGGCGAAGTGGATTTTCATTCGGATAATAATTTACCGGTTTAGTCTCAAAACAAGAAAGTTTCTAGACCACCCACTGTCTGTTCGCTGGTTGCGTGTATAGAATCATATTTCTTTCTCTTACTTCATATCATTCATCCGTAATATTTGAGTGTATACACATGTGGAAACAAAAAGTAAGTATTAACCGATGTTGTGGAAAATCTCTTCTTTTTCTTCATCCGTCATCTCCATTACAAAGGTCGACAATCAACTTGGCTGTAATCTCTTTCGACACGGCAGTCCTGAGTCATTGTATACACGAACAGCTAAACCAGCGTCGTAGGTCTCCCATCCATGAATTTTGTGGAGGGGCCACTTCTCATGCCTGCGATTTTGCCTGCTATAATATTCCCCAATATTTCATGCTTAGGTCCTCTCAGAATGTGCCCTAACCATTGCAGCTTCATTTCTTGGTTATAGATGAATAATTCTGGATTATTTTTAGGTGAAACTTCTATTGGCGTTTTGTATACGTGAAGATAGCTTGTACAGCGAGCGAGCCACAGCTTTATATACATCGGTACATCGGTAGGTCTATTCTCACAGTCTAGTCGGTTTCTTCCTCTCTTCTCCACATGCTATACTCATATAAGTGTATATTCATTCAGTTCACATACAAACACGTACAGAAATTATTACAGACATGCATATATATATATACACGCGTAACATTTTTTGCGTGTTCCTATTTTTTGTTTCGTATGCACGCACAGCTGTACGCCTGTCCGTTATTTCGTTCATATATATGTATGTATATTAAAATTTAAAAAATTTTCGGTCGATACCGCGTCACTTTTTTGAAAAAAACAGACGTTTCGAACATGTTTACACAACTGCAGAACATCAACTTGCTGAGCTATCGAAAGAAATATATATATATTATATATACGTGTAAAAATTGTTTGCGTGCTCTTACGGCTAACATTTGAATCATCGCCAAGTAATATTATAGTGGCCAGTGCGTTAATTTCTTTTTTTTTTGTGAAATTTATACAAAATCGTGAGTTTGTCAAGTGTCTTTTTGGAAAAAAGTCTTTATGTTTCTCTTCTACCCTGCGCCCCGAGGAACATATGCTTTTTTTTATTCACTTTATAAAGAACTCCTTTATTACTAACTTTTTGTATGCAAGGAATTTTTAATATCCGTCTATATAGGTACATCGCGGAAGCTTCAATGTTCTTTTTAAGTCAAGCATTCAGCTTTTGCAGCCATATAGCAAAACTTAAAAGACGTAACAATTTTCAATTCTTAATCCTAGATCTAAAACGAATTCGTTTCTAGCCAGCCTGTTCTTAATTTTTGTGACCATTTTACTCGCCTGCTCTATTCTCGATCGTACTTAATTTTTCGATTTACAATTATCCTCAAGGTTGGTGCCCAAGTATTTGATAGTTGAAACCTTCTCAATACTTTTCGTTTAATCAAATCAACCATTGTCAACTGTCAATATATCGACAGAATGCCGGAAGTTCGATACAGAGCGGAAATTATTCTTCAAAAGTGCTACACTGGACGCTATTTTAAATAATGATGATAATAATATTAATAAGTTATTCACTTTCTTAAAACTAACCAAAATGTATAGAGTGCTATAGAATTTCTATGTAATAATATTAATAATCTATCTACTTTTAAAACTAACCAAATGTATAATGTACTATAAAGTTTGTATGTAATCTATACCAGAGACGCAAATAACCGTGCAGTCGAACGTCTTTAAATAAATATAATTAATAATAATAAGCATTTCCCTAATTTCTTTGGAAACACTACTACTTTTGTTTTAATTTTTTTGACCGAGAGTCCGAAAGCTTTACTGTGGGTAGCAAGTTTATCTACCATTTTCTGTAACTCGTCCGGGATATTTACTATAATAAAACTGTTGGATACTGCATGTTATCAGTCATATTGCGTTCATCTTGATTTTACCGTCATATAATATATATATATATATATATATATATATATATATATATATATATATATATATATATATATAAATGTAACTATTCAAACCAATTACGTGTAAAAAATTGAAATTAGTGCATCTCGTAATACCAAATTTTAATTTAACTAGATTTTACTACTATATTTTTCATGTACAATAATAAAACATAAAAATTTACAAATTACAATATTGCTGCAACAGTTACGCTTTTTATAGTAAAAAACTAGTATTTAGAAAAACTGGTAACCCACAGAGTTGAAAAGTTATTTAAAAAAATATATGGATACTGACAATTATTACAGTCACAAAGACTTGAAAGAATAAAAACTTTCAAATATCTCGGAATAACAATAGACGAAAACTTCAGGAAGAATGAACATATACTTCACATATCAAAAAAATTAAGATTTGTGATCCCGATAATGTATAAGTTAAAACGTTATCTGAGTGAACAAATATTGAAAGTACCATGCAATGCGATATGGCAATCACATGTAGAATATGGTATATTAGTTTGGGGCCAAGCGGAAAGAAGTAAGTTTAAAAAAATAAACTACTTACAAAAAAGGTGCTTGAAAATTATATGTAATAACGTTTAGATTGTGGAATGTAGTGATTTATTATACTTGATTACAAAAACCAGTTAAAATCACTAAACTTTATTTATTAAGCAAAGCTTTTCGGCAACTACGCCATTATCAAGCTATATATAAATAAAATTAAATATATAAAAACTTAAAATATTAATTTAAATCTAAGTTCACAATTTTTACATAATAAATGAATTATAAATACTTGAAACTATCTGACAGTGACTGTCAGATAATTTTAAGTATTTATAATTCATTTATTATGTAAAAATTGTGCACTTAGATTTGACTGTCAGATAGTTTTAAGTATTTATAATTCATTTGTTATGTAAAAATTGTGAACTTAGATTTAAATTGATATTTTAAGTTTTTATATATTTAATTTTATTTATTTATAGTCGAATTCTTTGCTACCTGATTGCTGTTTTGGTTTCAGACCAAGACAGCAATCAGGTAGCAGCCTACGTCGGTATTTTGTGTCCATGCATTCCATATACAGATCTCCGCGTTGTAGTGAAAGCTCAGTTGGAATCAGCTTGGACTGTTTTCCATCTTAATAAAGTCAGCAGTTTTTATAAATGGCGTTAAACCAGTTCCTTCCAAAGAAGCATGGTATTTTCTCAAAATATTTAGCGGGCCAATTTCTCGTCACATGATTACAACATTAACTCGGCTTCGTCTAAATCATTGTTGCCTACCTGTTCATTTGCACAGAATTGGAATGGCCGAAACCAGCACCTGCTCTCACCCGGATGATACCGATATGATTCTGGATTCGAATCATTTATTTTTTAACTGTTCCTCCTACTCGGCAGAACAATCGCGTTTATTTTCTAAGCTTATATCTTTAGGCCATCGGCCTCTTTATATCTTAAGTTCATTACTTTCCTCAGAAGATGCTTGTATATATTATTCTTTATTTCAATTTATTTTAAAATGTAAAGTTACTTTATAATGTTATTTTTTTTTGTTATGTTTTATGTTTTTCATAGACAGACTGGTTAATTCCAGAGTCCAATTTATAATAAATAATAATAATAATAATAATAAAATAAAATAATAATAATAAATGGGAATAATAACTTTGTATACAGAACAGAGGAGTATATATTGCCTATATTATATAATAAAATACCAGCCGAAATCATGAACGAAGGGAAACTAGAAGTTTGGAAAAAAGAAATTAAATCATGGTTGATAAATAATGAGGATATATACCTTAAGATGAAGAAGAATTTGTTTTTAGTAAAAAAGAAAGAAAATCGCCGAATGAGGAGAAAGGAAAGAGAAAACGAAAAAGAACACTGATAGCCGATTAAAACGTTTATTACTTTGTTTTTTCATTTTATTTATTTTTTTTTTGAAATGGAGAATTAAGAGAACAGTGAATGGTATTGGATTAAATAGATGTATGGAAGAGTGAACAGAAGAGGAAAAGGAGAAAAGAGAGGAGAGAAGAAACAAGAAGCGTAATAATTGAAACAAGATAGTTTTATTTATCTATGTTGGATAATTACATATTTTGAATATGCACGTATGTATACATTAAATTTATATGTAATATGCTCGTAGTATAAGGAATTATTGTAAAATTTAAAAAATTGCAATTAAACGAAAACACCCTTTATATGTCGGTCTACCCGTTCACAGCAATAAAATAGTAGTAGTACATAAACACATTTCACACAATAAGAACACAAACCTCGGTAATACATACAAAAAGTCACATAACATATCTACATTTTCACAACACCCACAGTAACATAAACATAACAACACAATCATAACACACAAATGAGTAAAGCAGTGGAGAAGTAATGAGAATATTCATTTTAACAACATAACATATTCGCACACCATGGTAGTACACACACACATAAAGAAGAGGGAAAAATAATAAATATGACAAAGGGTTGTCTGCCGACGGGTAAAACCGGCGGAAACCTATAATGGGAAAGGGATTGTTAAAAAAAAAAAAAGTAAATTTTAAGTGACATTAACTTATGATTATTTGAAGGAGAAAATTAAGTTTTTTAAAGAAGAACAAAGTTTTAATTATTTTTTGGCGTATTATACGTGTTTGGTTCATTTTTATATTCAGTCAGGTAGTGTTAATATTTCCCAACATTAATGAAATTAATGTGAATGTGTAATAGTAAGATGTTAATAGAATAAATACATATTAACATATATAATATATATAATACGATAAACTGTAAAAGAGCCAAATAATATAATAAATAAACAACGGAATTGAGTTAAAATCATTCAACTTTTTTATGAAAAATCACAAAGCTTTTTGGATATTAAACCATTGTCAAGTGAACATAAAATAAAATATAAGAAACATAAATATATAATATATAAGAAATATAAACTGTAAATATACTAATTTAGAATATACAATTTATAAAAATTAACAGAATGAAAAATAGTCTGATAGTGGCAGTAAACAACACAATTTATCTATCAGAAATATAAAATGTCAGAATACTAATTTAGATATAAAAATGTCAAACAGTTTTTACAAAATAATCTAATAGTGAATCTAATAAACAACACAATGTATCATCAATTTATAATTTATACGTAAACATACCAAAAGGCAGAAAATAAAAATAAATAAGAGCGTCTATCTAATATAAAAATTGATTTTTATATTATACTTTTTTTTTTAGAACTAATTCTTCATCACAATTTATCCCCGAATTTTATAAAAATTATGTTCATCTCTTTCTTTTATTCATTTTTTAGAGTAGTTTTCTTTTTTTATAAAGTTTTCCTATATGTAAATAAAAATTTATAATTTGATTAATTTCATTGATTTTAATGAATTGTAGTTAAAAATGATCCGGTCAGAGCGAGTTTCCGTCGAGGAACCTAGATTCCTTTTTTCGGAATCAATTCATGTTCAATCTTTGAAAAGAATTGATTTAACTAAACGGTTCGTGAACCGTCTGCCGATCACTAAGACCTTCTTCGTTCAATTTTACTTATTGTTATTGTCCGCATTAATCCACATTAATCCGCATTAATCCGCATTTTCATCTTTCACGAAGTGTCCGAAAAACGTTTTCATTAATATCCGATCGGTTCCCGTCAGTTCTAATACTTTCCAATTTTTCAATTCTTGTTTACATTTTTCGGTAGCATCGCCCATCGAACAATGACTATACGCTTAATAATATTTTCCTAATGTCTCGCCTCTGTGTTGAATTTATGTTACACGGTACCTCGACTCATTTCTAATTTCATGCGGCGAGAAAGCTTTATAAAACATATATGATAGGCAAAAAACAAAAAAATATTATTAAGCTCGATGAAAGGAAATTACAGATGAAGATCGAGGAAGAAATGGTGGGTTGATCGATGCGATGAAAAGAAAACAAATTATGTTTTACAGTCATGTAAAACCATCAAACACGCGTAAACCTATTTAACGGAGTATTTACTTAAGTTAGTAATATGTCGAAGAGGTAGAATGTCACATTGAACCGAGTAATAAAGTCATGATCAGTTGAAAAAAAAAATTGAAAAATTACAAAGAGGAAAACCGTGAACTACAGAAAGCAGAAATTTTGGATATTGGAGAAAGTAAAAGAACAATCGAGCAGTCAAAATACCACGGTACTAATATGGCCTATTCTAAGGGAAAAAATTAAGAATAATAATAAACAACACCCCCACTCCCCCCAAAAAAGAGTTGAAATCTCTATATCAAGCGAACGTAAAAGGTAATATATAAATAATAAAATACTAATTTATACAATTTAGAAAAATTAGCAAAGTGAAGAAACAGTATTTATAAAATAATCTGGTAAAAACGCTATCAATAATTAACAATATAAAATTTATATATAAACAGTAACACCATGGCCAGTAAAATAAAAAGTAAATTAAAACAACTGCCCCGTATAATTAAAAAATGCAAAGGTATATAAATTAAATCTTAATCAATGTGGAATCTGAATAGATAGCAGAAACAGGCAGATAATTCGCAGTAAAAGGAATATTTAAATTTGTCTATGTCAATCATTATTTAGAAACCATTGTAAAGAATTAAAATAGAAAATCGACAATAATAACCAAAATTGTAACATTGCATATACAGAGAAACATTAAAAAAAAAAAAACTGCTAAAAACGTGGAAATAATAAAAGAAACAGATAAAAATCGTTTATTAAATTCAAAGATAAATTTTGATAAAGAATTAGTTCTAAGAAGAATATTGTAAATTTGATCATTTTTATATTAGACAATTGTTTTTAATTTACCGTCTATTTTTCTATTATTTATGTGTAAATTTTACATATTGCTGATTGCCGATTTTGTATCGTTTACCACGTTCGCTAGTAGATTATTTTATAAATACCAGTTTCTTCGCTTTGCTAATTTTTGTAAATTGTATGTCTAAATTAGCGCATTTTAAACGCATATATTTTTTATTTATTCTATAACATTTTTATATTTTTATTTTTATGATCGCTCGATAATAAAACTTTGTAATTTTTTCATTAAAAATTTTCGGCGATTTTAACTCCTCTTTTGTTGTTCACTACATTCCACACTTTTCAAATAATATTAATAATAACGATGCTATACGCAATTTGTTACTGGCGTCTTTTGAATTGTCGACGGATGGTAACATCTGGTATTATTATCGACGTACTTGACTCGCACACTGTGTACTCCTCAAACTTAACGAACTTTACGCAGTTTTAAGGAAAAGCAACTTAAATATATTCGTTACTGTCTGAAGTTGGAATTCTGCGCAACTGGTATCTGTCCGGTGAATGTATAAAATTTTTAAATTTATCTAGTGAAGTATGTGTTCGTTTTATAGTAAGAATTATATTTTTTCGAATAGAATAATTTATTATTTACGTAAGGAATGAGATGAAATCGTTATTTTCAACATGGTGTGTAAATACACACACACACGCATAGAATTATATACAATTAATACTATGAAAGTTTTGCCTGGCACATAAATGCCGTCAGTACCAAAGTAACGGTAATAATTGTATATAACGTCCGTTCATACGTGAAATACGCTCTTGCTTAACATGTGCGTCTGTATATCTACACTCTTCACTGAAAGCGCTCGAATGAAATTTCCGTGCGCAATTACGAAGATAAATTAGTAAAAGTTAATTATAATTACGTGTCCGCGTCAACCACATCACAACTCTCCTTCCGATTCTTCGATACGGAAATACGATGACGACTAAAACTTTGTAAATCAAATAACATAGTCGTCAAAAACTTGGATTATATGCTATTTAGTCGATTCTATCGAAACGTCAAATTAGTTTTAGTTGCAAGTACTACTTACGCAATAATCTACAATGTGTAGTATTCTAGCGTAATGGCTAATACTTGTTGTCGGTCTTAGTTGATAGAACCGTCGTTCTTTTTCGAAATTAATATTTACCCGTATTACTTGACGTTTAAATAATTTACACCGTGCACTATATATAACTACATATTTTCATTATTGAACTGAAACTTCTATTGGCGCGCTGTATATGGCGAGTTGACCGGTAAAACGAGCGAGTGAGCTAAAGGCTTATACGCGTAGGCACATAGGCAGAATTATTCTTATCATATAGCTGAACATGCATATATATTATAAGCGTATAAATGCATTCGAGACGGCAATATATCGAAAACTTCTCCGTATACCTTGGATGGCGCTAGAACTAATAAGTCCATTATCGATGAATTAAAACTGAATACCAGGCTTTTAAAATCAAGAGAAACATGATAAGATATTTCGGACGTATAGCGAGAAACATCGATTCAATATAACGAACAAAAATACAAAGTATCGTGAACGGTAAAAGTCCACAGGGAAGATGCCATACACGCTGGATCGATTAAGTAAAGGCGTTAACACGATATACTATGTTGGAGGCGTTTCAAAATTCCAATAATAGATACTTATGGAGAAAATCTATAATGCAACTAGGATAATATTATACATGGTGTCAATGGACAGTGATGATGATATATATATATATATATATACACGCCTAAAAATTGTTTGCGAGTTCGTCTTCTTTTTTTTGAGCAATCCCCAGGTCATGTTGAGCATAGCGGATAGTGCGTTCCTTTTCTTTGTGAAATTTGTACGAAAGCGTGAGTTTATTAAATAAGAGTCTTTTTGAGATGTTTCAATCCTTCCCTGCGCCCCAAGGCACAGATGTTTTTTATTTTTGATGAGCGTCGCCGTACGCCTAATTTATAAGCGATGTAATAATTTGTTATTCCATCCATCTTGGATGTTGTTAGAATTTTTTTTATATGCCCACATTTCGAGCGCTATATATGTATATATGTAATTTAATTAACCCTTTATCGCGTGGAATTTTTTTTATATATATAAAAAAGGACTACTTACATATCTCGATGTACAGAGCATAAAAATTATATTTCGGAAAAAATACTCAAAAGTCGCATCCTTAGTAGCCTCAAATTTATACAATATCAAATGGTATAGTTACGCATTCTATGTGTGTATAATCTATTGAATTCGATTAAACGACATGGTTATGCATTAACTAATTTTTCTTTTAAAAGTATTAAATAATAGACGATTATCAAACAGGCGGTACATTTTTAATAGATTTTATATAACATGAAACATTATGACATAAATATTTGTACTTACTAATGAAACTTTAATATTTTATTATATATCTATTGATCGTGATATTTATAAAAACGGTATTTGTTATTCGCGAGGCACAAAGACACCTTGCCACAGACTACAATACGGCTAGTACCTGAATATGAGGACAGTGTATAAATTATTTTTGCACCTGAAACATATATTTTTATAATATTATATCGGAAAAAAAGAATAGAATATCATTCGGTATCCGTTATATGTTTGAAATTAACGTTAAATAATATACTGGTACCGCGAAGTAAAGGGACGAAATACCTTGGTGTACATTTGGAATCCACTCTAAATTGGAAGATTCATATACAGAAGAAAAGGACGGAATTGGATCTAAAGCTGAGAAACCTATATTGGCTTATAGGATATCAATCGCAGCTGACGTTACGAAACAAGCTGTTAATATATAATACCATGCTAAAACCAATATGGACCTAAGCTGCACCATTGTGGGGATGCTCGAAACCATCGAATCGGATGAACGAGTCTCTTTTCAAACATTTGTTGATAGCCTTACTAGGCTAGGTACAAATTGGCAATAAAAAAAAGAAAAAAAAAATGTTTGATCTTAAATCATAAATCAAATACTAAGAAAAGTGTGATTCTATATATCACAAGCTCAAAAAGTTACAGCCAAATACTTTTGGATTGAAATACAGAGAAAGAGTCATTTTGTATAAGGGACTAATTCAGTCACTTTATGCATATTATGGCTCTCTTGTCTATGTTAATAAAAGAATCCTGTACTCGATCAATAAGTACTAGAGAAAGTTTCTTCTTAGTATTTCACGTTTGTACCGTACCTGTCCCACCTCTGCTGCTAATATTATATCTAACATAATGCCACTGGATATTTTTGTCATTGGCACCTCCATCATATCAGAATTTAGAGTTGTTAGAGACGTTAAGAATTTCCAGTTCCTTAATATTCATCCGCTTACCTTGCAATCCTTTCCTAGTGTTCTTCTTTTTAAAAAATATATTCATTCCTCACTCATTGATTCTTGGCCAGCTAAATGGGACAGTTGTTCAACTGGAAGGGAAACTTTTTTGTTTTTCCCAAAAGATCTTGAAACGGTGTAAACTTAAAAATATTAATATTAATTTTTATATTGCTCAGTTGCTCTCTGGCCATGGTAAGTTTGGTTCCTATCTCTATAGGTTCCATCTTGCTTCTGGTCCAGTGTGTGCTTTTTGCACTTTCATTGATGACTCCTCTGGCATTGTTGATGATATTGAGCATTTAATGTTTAATTGTCCCCTACTTGAGGACCTTAGAAATAAATTTAAAATACATAGAGGACAGCTTCTTGTATTCTCTAAACAGAACTATGTCAGTCTCCTGTTGTACATGGAGTTGTCAATGCGAAGGAAGTTTGAAAGTGGCTGGTAGGTTTTTTTGTTTGTTTGCTTTTTTTTAATAATTTTTTGCTCTTTTTTTATGCTTTATAATATTAATTCAACCGTGAATACGCAGCTTTTGCATATGGTCATTGCCTCCTTTCATTTTATTACCGATATTAATACTTAATAATATGGCATAAAGCTGTTTTTATAATTATTTATATGTATATTTTTTCTCATTACATAGATGTTCTTTCCCATTTGTATACTTAATATATATTTGTTTTTCAATTAGTATCTTTAAAAATATTTTTGGTTATGTTTATATGTAATTATCCCCCCCATACCATGATGTATATATATAACCTCTTTATTTTCATTTTTGTGGTTTTTTCATATTTTAATCCCTTTAAATTGTATGTGTATATCTTTTTTTTTTGTACAATATGCATTTTAATATTTATATGCTCATTTTCACAAACTCATTTTACACACATTATTGATGGTCTAAGGGACTATGTTTCTCATCCCTTATTCCATCCTATTTTTTTTTTAAGTACACATTGCAGGGAACTTTCACACACTCCTATTTATTTTTTGTACTCTACTGGTTGTTTTTCTTTTGTTCTAGCTACACAATACACACATTTATTTATTAAGTACACTAGTTCCTTACGCCTTTGTAACAACGAATTATTTAATAAATATGCCCCATCCGTCAGTGCGGATTGGGGAACCATTAAAAAAAAAAAAAAAAAAAAAAAAAAAAAAAAGTGTATTTACTTTTATTATGATCGCAATTCATTATGAAATACAGTAATATTTTTTTTAATTCCGGAAAACACAATTTAAACATCTTCTCGCACAAACACCTATATTTACATAAAGTACTATCCGTAAAATATGGATTTTTGTTTAAGCAGTGTCACCATACTTGAAACATGAAAATATCGTACCGGGATGCTTATACTATGTTTTAAGTGCATAGATCAAATGGTATTACGACCAATAACGGAACAATACAAAATGGTACTCGCATGCACTAAAGGTTTAAATAAAAACAATCGTTGTAAATGATAAAAAATAATCAACTCAAAAATTAGTTTTTTTAATAAATAAAACAAAAATAATTAATCCAAAAATTAATTTTTTAATAAATACCACAAGAATAAACTAAATCAAAAATTAATAGTATATATATATATATATTTATCTCGCGGTGAGATGGTTTCCAGAGCTCTGAAATATTAATACGACGGGGCTCGATCTCAGCTTGTGACGTCATATTTTTTTTTTCATATTTACCTTACGTGTAGTTTTATTAACTACCGGGTAATCGATGTGTTTTTTGTCATATATCATGAATAAGTTACCTATCCGATGAAGTGCGCTAATATTAACATACATACATATAGAAATCACAGTGTATACAAAACATTGTCGATGAGTGTCCAGACTTTTATACATAGTTTAAAAGACGACGCCTTTGATTAGTTGAAACGATTACAAAATAACTTGTAACGATTTATGTAATTTTATTTTCTGTTTATTTTAATTTTATTTATGTCTACTTATATTTGACGATTATATGGAGTATTTTATTAGTCCATTTTGTGTTCGAAATTAACGTACAATGGGCTAGTCGCCATATGCGGGAATACGATGACGGTGATATAGCCAGGAGTCTCGTAAAAATAATGTTATCAAAGTAATTTCGGCGTATTTCATGTCTCTGTTCTCGGAGGCTTTGTAAAATATCCGGTGTACTCGAATATTCACGGTAAATTACGTAATATAAATGACGCTGTCAAATTATATAGTTATGCAGATGCCTTCATCTGTAATATAATTCCGTCAACTAAACGTGGTATTCTAAAAACGTTATTATCATTAACGAGCTAAGTTCAATGGTTAAATTTGTAAATCTTAATTTCGATATCGAGAAATCTCAAATTGTGGTTGTTTTCATAATCTTACGTAATTAAATTGTATACAACGAAATTAAGCTTAATAACTGTACGTGTTTAATCGTTCGAATTACATTAAATACCTGGATGTAATTATAGAGGAAAATTTTTATTAAACACGTTCGGTATGCGATGGTAAAAAAATATGACTATATTTTTAAAACATCGGCTGGTAAAGTACGAGTTATTAATTCTAAATTAACATCGTATAAAGCTCTCGTTCGGCGGCTTTTATTATACACCCATTATTCCTTCGTACATTATTCTTACTTAAGTAATTTAACGCGGTTAATAGTATTATTTGTAATTGTAGACAATTTTGGATCGATATAGCTTTTTATATTTGCTACGTTTAATATTTTAATTCAAGTTATTGTCCGTATTGATTTATATATATATATCGAATGAAATTCTCTAATATTAATTAAAATAACATATATGATAAAATAAAGCTTGATGAAACGAAAGCGATCATCTTTAAAGAGTACCGAACATTTTTTCTCTGCGATCGTTTGAATAATTCGGATTTTAACGCATAAATATGGGGTGACCCGGAGAAGATAGACGGATTTGTTGTACTCGAAAACTACTCGATCGAAATTTTTTGAATGAAATTTTATTTAAAAATGGGAAAACGAGATATTAGCTTAGAATCATTTGTCAGAATAACGTTCCACATTCATTCGTTCTTTACAAAATTATCGAAAATTTTTTCCAGCATAGATGGCTAAATTTTTGAAATTTCTTCTGAAATCCGAGTTTTTCTCAGGTCTTCTAGATCTCGCGAACGGTGTTTCGTAAACGCGGCTTTAAGGTATTCCCACTAGAAAAAAATCGCGTAACTTTTGAATTCTTTTCGAAATTCTCTTGGCACTGTTATGATCGATTCACTCCGAAAATAACATTCACGCAAAACGCGCGTTTTTTCTCGTTATAGGATGCTATGGAAAGTGGACAAAAACGAATTTCTCGCGTGTACATTAAACGCGGAGCACGCGGTTTGCGTTGTAACGGTGTTACCAACTGCGCTATTCTAAAGCATAACCGTATGCTCTGGGTCACCTTATATATTAACATGCGAGTCAGTGTCGCATTACTTCCGTAATAAACTTAAAATAGACGATTTCGTCTAATGACACGATTGTGATACCTCGTGCGGTCAAATAACTTATTTTTTTCGCAGCAACTTCATCTTTGAAATCTGTAAAATTAAAAGCGTACGGATAAATAATCTGACTACCGATTAAGCTATTTCATCAAATTATCTGAGGATAATTATTTTCCCCGCGGAAGTTTTATCACACTTATGTACGCGATTAACTTCGTTGATATTTTTTACTTCAATATGCAATTTTTATTACAAAATATATACTTATTTAAATATATATATATATATTTCCAATTATTATTCGTATATTTTAGGAAATTGTGTGTATAAAGGTGCAAAGGACCGGAGGAGAATTATATATCAATTAAACTACACATATATCGCCAGTATGTTCGTACATATATAAATATTTCAAACTTGTGTGTGAAGTTCTTTACGAGTGTACTTATATTTAGGGGCAACAGTTAGGATGACGTAGTCCCAACCATTACCGTGCAATATATCATACGTACAAACTTAAAATTTGAGATTATTGATTGTTGTGATTTAATTTAAATATATATATGTGTGTATATAGTGTGTGTATATATATATATTGTGGAATTGCCGAAACATATTATCGTCAAACCGGTCATTTTGAAACGACTCATAATATCGTATTTTGTTCGAGTAATGTTAACGAATATAGAAATGGCGTAGCAATACTAGTAAATAAACGACTGTGTAGTTTATAGTTTAGTTATGGGGTATAGAACTAAAAGCGATCGAGTAATCGCACTAAGAATAAATACAAGACCAATAGCAGTCAATTTAATACAGGTGTATGCACCAACAAATGTTTCGAAAGATGAGAAGGTAGAAAAGTTCTATACCGATGTTCAAGAAGAAATCAGTAGAATACCGAGAAATGAAATGGTAGTTGTGATGGGCGATCTAAATGCAAAGGTTGGAGCAACATGTGCAGACAAACATTTAAAACATGTAGTCGGAAAATTTGGAGTGGGAACATGTCATGAAAGGGGTGAGCGCCTCATAGAATTTGCAATTGAAAATAAACTGATGATAGCGAATACGATCTTCCAACATCACCATAGAAGATTGAACACATGGATCTCCCCTGGAAATCGGCATAGAAATCAAATAGATTATTTCATGATCTCAAATAGATGGAAGTCATGTTGTAAGAATGTTATTGTTCGACCTGGAGCTGAGTGCGGTTCTGACCACAGATTAATAATAATGGAAATACAGGGAAAACTGAAAGCTCCTAAGAAGCAGCAGCAAGCACAGAGATTGGTGATCAATGATCCCAAAGCCTTTGTAACAGCACTTGAAACAAGAACAATAACGAACGCAGTAAACTTATCAGCACAACAACAGTGGGATAAAATGAAAAATATCATAAAGAAGACATATAAGGAAACACAAAGACAGAATCAGCAATCATTGAATAAAAAACCATGGCTGTCTGAAGAAACTATGAAACTTATTAACAACCGAAGAGAAATGAAGGAAAATGGACAGTACAACGCAGATATAACAAAATTAATAAATCGACAAATTTCAAAAAGTTGTAAAAATGATAAAAATACGTACATCAAAAATATATGTAAAGAAATCCAATCCCACGCGGAGAATGTGGAACCAAATGATTTATACAAAAAAGTAAAACTATTATCACGTGATTTTCAAACTAGGAATTGGATGATTGAAGATGAAAAAGGTATTATTAGAACAGAAAAGAAAGAAGTAGCGGAAGTATGGAGAAATTATTGCCGATCTTTATATTATCATGATGATGAACGAACACTGGCAATCTCACAACCGCTGACAGAATTAGAAATAGAACAAGACATACTAAAAAGCGAAGTCATAGAAGCTATTAATTATTTAAAAAACACAAAAGCTGTGGGCGTTGATGGAATACCAGCAGAAGTCCTAAAAAATACTGGAGAAGTAGGCGTGCAGATGCTGCATTCTATATGTAACACCATATGGAAAACTACAGAATGGCCACATGAATGGTGTAAATCTATGTATATTCCTCTATATAAGAAAGGAAAGAGAACTAAATATCGAACCATTTCTCTATTGCCGCACGCTAGTAAAGTAATGTTACGAATTCTTAACAATCGTATCCGCGGAAAAATGAGCGAACAAATTGCCAAAGAACAAGCTGGATTCGTTAAAGGACGAAGCACACGGGAACAGATCCTAAATATGAGACAATTAATAGAGAAATCAAGAGAGTACAATGTGCCTATAGTAATGTGTTTCATTGATTACCGAAAGGCTTTCGATAATGTAATCTGGAGCAAACTCTGGGAAATATTGATGGAGATGGGTGCCTCAAAGCACATTGTACATCTGATTCAAAAACTATATGAGCACAACCAAAATATCATAAAGCTAGAACTCGGTACACAGTCCGAAGAATTTACTGTAAAGAAAGGTGTAAAACAAGGATGTGTACTTTCACCCATATTGTTTAATTTATACGGAGAACATATAATGAGAAGTTTTAGAGGATTGGGATGAAGGCGTTTCTATCGGAGGACTCTAAGTTACAAACTTACGGTTTGCTGACGATATAGCATTGGTAGCACCTAATATGGAAAAAATGCAAAGATTGTTGAAGAAATTAGAAGATATAAGTAAATGCTATGGTCTACAAATAAATAATGGAAAAACTAAGTTAATGGTAATTGATCGGAAGAATACAATAAAGGAAAAACATAAAAGCATTCCTGGTTATGAAACGGTAGAAAATTTCGTTTATTTGGGATCCTTGTTGGAAAGTAAAGGCGGATCTGAAGGTGAGATCAAGAGAAGATTTCAACTAGCACGGAGTGCGATGGTTAAACTAACACGGATATGGAAAGATTCTTCTGTTACGAAAAATACAAAAATTCAACTTGTACGCACTCTGGTTTTTTCAATATTTCCATATATGGTGCAGCAACGTGGACGATCAGAAAGTCCGAACAAACTCGCATAAATAGTTTTGAAATATGGTGCTGGAGGCGGCTCCTTCGAGTTTCGTGGATGGAAAAGCGTACTAATACGTCTATTTTGGAAGAAATTCGTCCAACCCGCAGATTAACAACGGGAGTTCTCGCACGTATTATGAGATTTTTTGGTCATATCACACGAAAACATGACGGAATCGAAAGAACAATAGTTATCGGAAGAATGAATGGTGTGCGGCCAAAAGGTAGAGTACCAATTAAATGGACAGATGCAGTGACTGCTGCAGCTCGAATGTCATTTTCAAAATGCGTTCATGATGCCGAAGATCGTCCAGGATGGAGGCAGAAAATAATGAAACTGTTACCTTGATCACGATACTCCTACGTGGAGTTACGACTAAATGATGATGATATATATATATATATATATATATATATATATATATATATATATATATATATATATATATATATATATATATGAGGTATTTTTTAAACTAGTTTTCAACTTATAGCGCCAGAAGGAAAGGTTTGGAAAAAAATAAACGTATTCCGTAATATATTTTTAAACGGCCGATCGTGTTTACGCGTAAACAGCCAGAGAATTGTTTGTTTACTTTTACGGTCGCTTAAACGCCGAGAGCGGAAAGATGTAGGTTGACGAACGAAAAGCCGAATGAAAAAAATTCACATGTATAAAAAATTATTTTTTTCGTTTTTCCTTTATTTTTTCTCGCGTGACGTTAAATAAATGAGAAAATTGTTACCGAATTAGCGCAGGAAGAAAGGGATTAATTATTACGAACATTAGTCCGAGAAGAAGGTGCCACGATATCGTGTTGGCAGGTCTGTGTGTGTATGTGTTTTGAAGGTAGTGGTAAAATTACCGTTTCGAACGTATTATTCCGTCACGCATGGTAGAAAATTACGGGTCGGATTCTAGAAACATGCGAAATAACACTAATGAAATAAAGATGACGATTTTGCGTTTTAGCTGAATAAAAACAGAAGTAGATGACCGGAAAAGTATACGTGTTTAACGGTAATGCCCGAAAAGATCATTTAAACGAACGTTTAGACCGAAAAAATATATTATTATACTGTTTTCGTTTTTAATTAAATTAAATTTTCGACGCGATATAAATTATTGTCGGACGTGGTAAAACTGGGTTTTATTATTAAACATTTTAAAGATTTTCCTCTGTATGTAAATTCAAACTTCTTCCATCTTGTTCGTGTTCTTCGGTTCAGAGTAGTCCGATCCCAAACGTCTATGATTTTTTAGTCTATTTTCCACATATGCTCTATTGTCTGCAGGTCGATTAATTTTTATATCGATTTACCGTTGTTTTTTTCCACTTTTTCCTATATAATCAGTTTTTCCCGCATTTATTTTGTATAACGGAAAAAAGTTCTGGGCTTGAAACGGTAAGAAACCAGTGGCGTAGCCAGGGGGTGTTTGAGGGCTCTGAACCACCTTGGAATCAATCTGATAATAAGAAAATATATACTCGTTGTTAAATGCAGTTTTGCATTTGTTAAACCTATTCTGTTTTTAATAAGTAGTTTTGTAATATAGGAGGTACTAAAAGAATTTTGCAGAAAAACGAGAAGAATAGATTTTAAATTTTAAATTTAGTTACGTATTACTATGTATTATTCCTTCAAAAAATATAAAATCATTCTTATTTTTTCACGGAATTTATTTTACTTTGTAACCATGTCCCTCTGTCCTCAAAAACATATACTATTAGTGTAAGTGACGTTAAATATTTCTGCCGTCTATCGCTTCTAATAGAATTACATATTCGACGTCTAATAAGTATAAAAATAATTCCGGCGAGTTGGATTGCTTTTTAACCTACTTGAATTTTGGTTATTTACTTAAAGTTCAATTTAACTCGGGTTTACTGTTATAATTTAGTTTTGTTTGAACCCCCTCTTCAACCAAATCTGGCTACGCCACTGTAAGAAACTAAATCTATTATTTTGGTAACGCCTGTGCTACCTTAGTCATCTTATACTTATGTTATGTGATAGCTAACGTTAAAAGCTGAATTATTGAAACGATCACAGAGGGTTTTGGAAAAAATGTTTGGTACTCCTTAAAGATATTAATAAGTCGTTTCGTATATTATACCTTGTATTCTTCCGCATTGTATACATCTTCATTTTTCCGACGTATTTCCCGCTGATCTAATAATATTCCGCCTGTTTTTCTCCATTTTCCTTCGAATAAATTCAAATTTTACAAATTGTTATTTCTCATTTCCAATTTTTAAACGGGGTTTTGCTCGATGACGATCAAAGAAGCCTCGTAACATCTTCTATCGCGCTAAAACATTCTCTGTAATTGAATATGTGCCGGTACTAATTACTAATCGCGTTTTTAATAATATGTCGGCTTCACCTTACCTACCATTAGTGTACCTTCTCTTGGCGTGGGAAACAGACGCTTCCGGCCCACCGGAGACGCTTCCAGATTTTCTAGTTTGCAAGCTTATTATAGTGATTATAATCATTTTTACGCGAAGTCTTTAACGGGTATATACAGAATTTATTAAGGAAATATCTGCACATGGTTCGCGATTGGTTACTTTAACGACTTTTTAGTAACTAACCTTCATATCTAGAGACCATTTCACCATTCACTCCTGTATAGCGCGTCCCTTTCACTAAGCTAGAAGTCCCTCGATTACACGTGTGTGTGCACTTTGAGCGGAGATATATATATATATATACACATATATTTATATAAAATTGTTTTGACTGAATATATTACGTCACTCGTGAAAAAATATATAGAATAGGGCTCCCTCTCACTTGATAACTAGCTTCTCGGAATTTTATGGTTATATTAAATAGCACGTCGACAAATTTATTACATACGTATATATTTGTGTGTATCTCGCTTATTTTGCGTATGTCAAAGTTTGAATGTAACATTTTTCAAAGTAAAAGAAATAGAAATACTCTTTGTACGGTTAATTTTTACAAAAATATTCAATGCCATGATGTGACAGTTCTCGATCTTAAACCGGTTTTCATTAATGTTTTATAAGTGTCACTTATTTGCCACTGTATGAAACTTCTTCGTGTCGATAGGTTGCTGAACAAGGTTATATTTCTTCTCCTTTCTACATTTCTCTCATGTATTCCGTATGAAAGTAATCGATTTTCATTCTACTGACAATATCAAGAAGTTCCTTTTCCTCGCTCATTATTTGCAGCATCTCACGGTTTGTCACCTTTTTGTTCCACTGTATTTTAAATAAACAACTTGTATTAAGTGTTTTAGACGTCGTTTCGAACGATAATAAATTGGCAACTCGTAAAAACTCAACCTTCGATAAACGAAATTTTTGAGAATCAATCACGTGACCGTTTTAGGGTATATTTCAAGTCTCGTTTAACGACGAAATTTCAAATTAAATTTTAATCATTATCATCGTCCAACAATAGGTGTCCGATGTGCGATGATTACGAATTTGTAACTCATAATTTCCAATTTCTGTAGCTTGTAGTCGAATTGTTTTTTTACAATCATCTCTTTTGTCTTCAATTTGTTCCGCTTAATGTGGTCCATTTTATTCGTGTGGTCTATATTATCGCCGATTGTAATGTCACCACTACTACTACCATCTTGCTGAGGTAAATGATTACTTACTTCGACGAAGTTTTCGTTTGTGCTGTTGCCTTCTACTGTATACTTCTTTACGGTGACTGGAGACATATTAACTGCTGCTGCTGTTTGCGCAGTTGTTTCCAAAGGTGTCTGTGTGTCGCTTCTAAACCATTCATTCCCTATTCGAGATCGTAGAACACACACCCCAGAAGGGGGAACGGTGGATTTTTTTTCGTCTTTCTTACTTACAATAATAATAAGTATTATTATTCATAAACGATTGTTTGTGTAGAACAACCAATAGTATAAACGCAATAAAATGAAATATAGATTTATACAACTTGCAGCCTGTTGTACACTATCTTGCCGATAACCGATGAACGCATAACATACACGAACAAAGATTATAACGAATTGATTATATATATATATATATATATATATATATATATATATATATATATATATATATATATATATAGTAAAGTAATTTTAATCAAAAATTGCGCGAATGCTTTCAATTAATTTAAACATAATTTATTACAAGAATATCACGATAACGACGTTTTGTACTCGGTATAGAAATCGCGTCCAGTATGTATTATATACGGGTTTATATTTAAGCCTCGACGTAAAATTTCTTAAAGAGCTTCGGTATTTATTCCTTAAATTGTAAAAAAAAATTGTCGAGATCATGTATCGTGCATCCGAGGTAACCGTTTGGTATAGTTGTTTGTACGCTGAGTCGGAAATGTTAAAGGGGGTCATTGAGGAAAGATTTTCGTTGAAGTAAAAAGCTCTTGTTTTTCGACCGTAATTCCTCGTATTGAATATCGCGATCGAGATTTCCATCTAATTAAACTCTAAGAAATCGCTGTACCACATTTCTGAACTATTATGTACGAGTTTGTTCGGTCTCTCTAATAGTCTCGCTTTAATAACGCGAGGTTAAGTATTTTATTGAGAATCAATTTAAACAAAGTCTAGTAAGCGTTCGGGGCGCTGTATATACATCATAGCGTTAGTTTACGGAGGATTAATTTGTCATTTTTAAAGTAGCGTAATATACGATCGAATCTGTCCAAAAGGGAAAAATAAGTAGAATTTTTTAGCTTGAAGAAAATAATTGTAAAAGATTCCTGTTACATCGAACAGCGTTTAAGGAAAATCTGTCTAACAAAGTTGCCGAAAGTTGTATCGAAAATAGAGAGCATATATATCGAATTAGGAATACCCACGTATGTCTTTGTATACATATATACATATATACATATATATATATATGTATATATATATATATATATATATATATATATATATATATGTAAAGGATGAGTGATCTGTGGCCGAGTTATTTTACCGTAGGACTACCTGATAGATGGTCAAGTGGTTTGTGGTAAAATTGGAGTGGCTTAATACGGGAAAACATTGTTCGATCGTTGAAGTCTTTGTTTATAATATAGCGCAAGTCGATGAAAACTTTCAAGAGTGTAATTTTTCTGTACTACGACGCACACACATCACACACTTACACCAATGTTAACATACTAGTCGTCCGTTTGCGCGAAGATAATTGTATCTATACTTCTTTTATCTTACTTTACAAATAAACGAAATGCACACACATGAAGTGTACTTTCCATTGCCTTCAACTTTTTGTCCGAATAACTATCAACGAAAACCGTACGACGAGTGCACACTTATCGTTTCGTCCTTACGTCGACGCCATTATGTGTCGAAGGTACTCTAAACGAGAATATGGTTCGCGGAACAATAACATATTTCCCGCTTAACCGAAAGAATGTACGCCAAAGTGAACAAAAGAGCCATCGACAATGCGATTCTTTTTTTTTTTTTAGGTTTTCCAGAATTTTTACATTTCCTAACGAGAAATGTTATGATTATTTTCTTCGAGAGCGGAATATTTTTGGCGAAAAAGCCTTTTGATGCCGACGTTTGAAATTTATAAATTATCCAGTTACGAAACTAACGACGTAATGTATACACAATCCTTTTATGTGGTTATCGCGGTAAAATTCCGAAGTAAATTATCGTTCGACCGGATAACAACGCTGCCGATGTTACTTAGTCGCGACGCAATTTCAGCGTAAAGGGAAATCCTAACCGAATCGGACGGTAGTAATTGTAATAAATAGATCGAATTCCATAAACGAGGAATGTTTTACGTCATCTTTCCTATCCTACTAGCAGCTACGTGGTGTACGAATGTTGTATCTTCCTACTGTGCATATTCATACTTAAAACAATGAACGAGCGACAAAGTAAATTCTTATTAAATATCCGCTCTCTCTACAGGACTGCACCTTCCTCGGGTGCCAATGTCACTAGTAGCATATTACCTTCAGATTTATATATTATTTGCCGGGAAATTATTTCAGAATGCTCCTTAACAGTACGTATTATTTAAAAAAATGGAAGCCCTGCCCTCAAATCTGACGGATAGGCGCTCCTATAAAATCCTAAAAAAAAATATATTAATTAAATCCTAATCGATATCTGGCAGCAAAGATGGGACATTTGTCAAACAGGAAGGAAGACTTATTCCTCTAATATTGAAGCCAGTGTAAGAATAAAAAAATTAAACATGAATTTCTTAACATAGGTCCTTTCGGGGGTATGAAAAATTTAGAGAACGAATTTCTAATGAACTACACAATAAACAGTATGTGATAGTGACGAGATCGACAATATCGAGCACCTCGTATACAAGTGTTCCGCATTTACGGACTTATCAAATTAAACTCAATAAATTCCTTACTCTAAACAAAAATTAACACACAAACCATCTTGACATTCGTATAAAAATCAATGCGATAAAAATTCTTATTTAAGCGCAATAGAAATTCCAATTAAACCAATTAAAACGTCGTGCCGACAATTCTGAACCACATCATAAAACTGTATCTTGCATGGTTTACCTCTGCCTAATATACTTTAAAAAATTCATCATGTAAAATCTTTAGTGTCATAAGTTATTATAAGCGGCATTTGTAATAAACTTATATATTATCTTTCTCTAAGCTTATGTATATATTATATAAAATGTACACTTAACCATTTGCACATACACACGTGGTCATGCTCATCCCCTACAGTCGATTTTAATTACACTTGGCAAGGAACAATCACACACAGATGATGTTAACTATTTACCATAACATAAGAGCATATGCTCGTATATATTATTTATCGCTTAGAATGTCGTTCTCGATCTCGTAATTTAAGACGGTGTATTTTGCATCAGGTTGCGATTATATTTCGATGAAGCGCGGGTGTAACTTTTCGTTCGTTTCTTCGTTTATTATATCGACTTTCGTGCAGGTGTATGCCCGTAGTCGAATATTTAACCATTTTATTTATTAATAGAAATGTGTAATTTCGAAATAAATATTGAGAAATTGAAATTGAATCATTATCGTTTCTCGTAATATCTTAAGTAATCGTGACATTTTCTTATTTCAAAAACTTACAGTTGGTTCACTTTTTTCTTCTTCTTGTTACGCCATCACCAGTCGACGGCAATCGTCGTAGCTACTAAATATCTCTGGACTCTTCTCGCAGTTGAGATGCTGATACCATCTTCTCATATCTGCTTCCCGAGAAAGTTTTCGCCTACTAGGTTTTTTATGGCCAATACTTGGAACGGATGATATTTTTCTGCGTCTGCAGTATTTTAACTTTCTGGTTCGGACCACCTTAGTACGATTTGACATTTTATTTTCAGCACTATTCGTGATCTATGTTTGATATTTTTAGCATTTTGTGATAAACGTACATCTCACAAGCTTCGATGTTCTTCTCCATAGTAGACGTATCCGTAGTTGTAATTTCAAATCCTTCCGAGTCATCAAGTTGTTCACGTTAAAAAAAGCTTTTCGTCGCTTTCTCGATTCGCGCTCTTATCTCGACTGATTGATCCGTTTCCTCATCGAGATATTGAAATTTTGAAACGCGATCAATCTATCTCCCTTCGATAATTAATTTTTTCTTCTTTAATTTTTTACCCCTTCCTCCTATATTCCCCGATGTACTGCCAGCCATTTTGCTCTTTTTTCTTTCGTAAATATTTTTTTTCCCTCGAAAATAGGGTTGGATGGGTTTATTTATTACGTATATATTTTCTAAAACGTAATCGGCCTACCGAAATGTCCCGCGTTATTTAATGCTTATTTAAACTAACCGACGCGTATCGCGTTCGTACGCAGATCGTTACAGATTATCCGGATGAACGTTTTACGTATTCGACTAAATACGACGAGATGCAGACACGGCCGACTTAAAACGGCCATTTAATGAGTCAGCTTATCGAAGTATAGTCTCGTTAAGCTGGGCTGATTTCCGATTGTTTCCTAGTAAGGAATGGACATAGAGATGTGCTATTTTATTTACAGAACCGTAATTTCCTATCGAATTATCCTCCGAAGTGTAGGTTTCGCCACGAAAACATCAACAAAAAAAAAAACAAAATAGATCCTAACTCGAATGTATACATTTCTCCTTTTCTGGTAATTCGTCTACTACACAGTGCGCGGTACGAATGTACGCAATAAGCTTTGGAGAGAAGTAGGCTTAAAAAGATGGAGGATAACGTAACTTTAGATGACGTTTACGATTCGATAACGACAAAACGACACCGATATCAGAAAAGTTGCTTAGATACTGGCTTCGGGTACGACTGTGGAAGGTTAACACTGTGATTTATATAGTACTTTGCTTCGATGATGGTGAAATTCTCTAAAACTATTACGGACGGCTAAACCATCCCCGTCGTGGCTTATTCGAGAACGTCGTTTGAACGATCCTCCATTAATCTGCAGATTAACAGGTATCAGTTAAACGATACCCTCTATCCAGCTTTCAATCGTTGGGACTTTATTTACCTTCCATTCCATTTCCATTTAGAGTAGCTTCTTCTTGTCAGAAGATGGCATACATCAACCTATTTTACATTTCTCGTTCCCTGGCTGATTTTATAATTTCGGTTAATTTTCGCGATTTTAAAGCTGTTCGTAAAGTCTTTTCTTCCCTCGCATTTCCCATCATTTTTCCTCGAACGGTCTGAATACTCGATCATCTGCATACACGTCCTATTGAACATTCGTTAATTTTGAATCCATAGTTCTTATATATACAATTACAATTGCCTGAATTTCCCATTTTAAATTAATATTATTTTCTTAACGCTAAACTACTATTAATATGTATAACTTTCTTAATGCTAAACTAATACTAATATGTATGACTTTTTTAAATATTAAACTATTATTATTATGTATAGCTTTCCTTAATGCTAAACTAATACTAATATGTTTAAATGTATTAGGGAAATTAAGCCCGTGAACGAGCATTGACCTCTTTCAATTTATTGTACGTTTACATATTTTTCTCTTAGCTGTTTCCAGTTCATCCGATTAAGTCATTTACGCATCCAGACTGCACTTGCATTCTTCGCCTTAATCTGTTCCTATTGATTGGTAACCATTCAGTATATTTCTTGGCCCGTCTGCTTGTGTCCATTCGAACTACATGTCCAGCCCAATTCCACTTCATGTCCAGTATTTTGCGGAGAGCATCTTCTGTTTTTGACTTATAATACTTTATTACTGATTTTGTCCATCCTTGTTATCCCGATCATTTTAGCTCTTTGACTCTTTGAGCTATTAATATTTTTCTACTTTGTCCAACTGTCACTGACCATGTTTGCGCACCGTATGTCATGGCAGGAAGGACGCGTGTATTGTAAATCTGTGCTTTTCTTGTGCGATTAATATTTCGTTTAAATATTTCTTGTAATGCCTAGAATTTTTTCCACCCTATCGAAATTAGGTGATTTGCTTCTTTTTCTATTGGATCTTTGAAGGATATTATTTAGCCTAAATATGCAACATCTTCCATCCAGTGTGTCGTTTCTCCGTTCATTTCAACTTTTTATTTTTTATCCGTTTGTTAGTAAATTCGTTTTTTCAATACTTTATTTTCAGACCCCTTACTTTTGATTCTTCGTGTAATTCCATTAACATTGTTTTTAACTGTTTCGGGGAAGCTGAAATTATATTTATGTCATCTGCAAAATCTAAGGTTTGATATATAAGTGCCATTTATATTTATTCCTTTTTTTTCTCAAATTCAGGTTTTTAAATATTTCTTCCAGCACAGCATTAAATAAAACTGGTGCTAATCGTATATTATATGATTCTGCTTATTTCTCAACAATGTACATATTAGTGTGACTGACACGTTGGAGTGTTATAAACTTTGTGTATTATGTTAGTTTGTTTGTGTGAGTGCATAAGTATGTGATAGCGTTGTAACATGGCGTTTCATTTTTGAGAAATAAGGATGCAAAACTCAAATTAAATGTTAAATGGCAAGGTATATCGCTGGAACACTGTAGCAACTCAAAGTACCTAGGCGTTAAGTTAGACCGAGCCTTAACATTTAAAGAACATTGCGAAGATACCGAAAGAAAAATCGGTACAAGGAACGGTTTACTCCGAAAATTGATTGGCTCCACCTTGGGTTGAAGATCCAAATGTATTAAGAACATCAGATTTAGCTCTGTGTTATTCCGCAGGTGAATATGCTAGTGCAGTATTGCGGGTTTCAGCGCATGTAAAAAGAATTGATGTAGCACTACACGAAACCGATCGTATAGTTACAGGATGTTTGAAGCCGACAACAAAACCAATAAAGTTTGATTTGATTTGACTTGATTTGATTATTATTAAATCGCACGTGATTAGTCTTTTAATACTGACGTAATATATTGCCGTGGTTTTTTTGGGGGAGTATTGAAAAAATTAGATGCTTCGTATTTATTTAGAAGTATTATATTTAACTGGTTCGATTAGAAACACGCTCCGTTAGAACTAAATAAAACGATTTTTGGTTTGTTATAAACCGACTAATCTACAAAACTACCCGTGACTTCATCATCGCTTCCACGGGTTTGATAGGTGGATAATTTGTACGTCTATCATAATAGTCTGGAAAGCGTCATTTTTCTTCACGCAACGACAACATTGTTAAACATGCGTCCATCTCCGTCATTTTCTTTTATCTATTCTCCTTCATAGCGTTTTCGAGTAAATTCGGATACCTATTGTGTTTGCGTACGCGATGTCTCGTAATCGAATTTACTGCAACAGACCGTATGCTTGCGTTAAATACGAGGCCACCGATGTTATCCAGCTTAGAGTAACGTGGACGAGAAACGGATATATGTTAGTACATGATACTCGTTATTAAACGGGTATTTGTCGATCGGGTTTGGATGCAAGGTGCGCTGTAAAAGATTAAATCGGTTAAATATTAAAACAAAATATCGGATGTTTGCCCAATGGCGGAGGGATTGCGAGAGAAGGGTGTGTCTCGTTCTAACAATATATGCGCATAGCTACGTACGAGTGTGGGTTAATGTAGATGCATGCACGTTATCGTATAATCCGCGATATACGGACGACCCGAATTTCGATATATGTCGCACGAATTGACACATTGATTTCGATGAATTTTTTATGCCGTTCCCTGAAAATTACGTGTCATCGCTAGAAGAGAATTTCGGTTGGACAGTTTTCTTTCAATTTTTAATAAAACTGTCTGTTCATCGCTCGGAAATGGTATTTTATAAGGGTGGGACTTGGCGCGTAGTACAAAATAAAAAAATATTGTCAATTTTTGACGACGCTTTAACTTTCAATTTTTATCAATCTACGTACAAAAAAAAAAAGATAAAGTAAAGAAAAAGCGAGAAATCGTCTCGAGCACATTTTTCATTTAAATTCGAATGCCGGTACGAAGGTGTTACAACGAAATATTAGTCGTAAGATTTATTCTATTTCCCTAAATATCAAATGGTAACTTATAATTTTGAACAATAAAATAACGTCAGCAACTTCCTTGGAAGAAAGTAGGTATTTAAAAATATATATATATATAAATAATTCGTAGAAAAAAATTATTCAAACTGATAATATTAAACATAATGACGACAACACGAAACTAGTAATACGTTACGTTTATTAATTATTTATAGGAAAAATTCCGGGAAAAAACAGGCATCCCACATATTTAAAAAAAAAAAAAAAAACTGAATGAATTAATAAATAAATAAATAATAGTTGAAAAATGTATAATGAAAAAATAAATTTTACATTCGTAAGTACTCGATTATTATCATTCGTTCGGAGTTGTTTTCCTTTTTAATTAATTTATTTAACATATATATTAATTGTTACAAATTATCTTAATAGTTAAGCAAATGCAGATTTTAATTAATAAAACAAAATAAGTAAGTCTATCGGCCCACTCTGAGCTTTGCAATTTCATTGTGAGTTAGGCTAAAAAAAGAACGAAAAAAAAAACTTTCTCGTGATTTAATATTTATTTTTTTCTCGAGTATTTTCATGACAACTTTAATGAGCGTGGAGTTGTTCCGTACGAGGTTAAAAAAAAAAAAAAAAAAAAAAAAATGGGCCACGCAACATTCAGCAGAAACTGCCCATTATATGTCAAAACTATTGAAAATATCAAATACACATTTTGGCAACTAAGCTAAACTGTCTAAATGTGGATAATACTACAATTCCTCTGAAAATTTTTCAATAAATATTACAAACTAAGAGTAAATGTTCCGAAAGTTACTGTTATATATATAAAAAAAAAATATGTATCAAGCAAAATTATTGCATCTTATCTGAATAATAGAAAATAATCTAGCACACAACTTGTTTTATTGTGAAAATAACACCATTGCAGTAACTTTTCCAAAATACCTCCTAAATTTCATAACATATAACCAGGAATAAATCCGAAGCAAAGTCCGTTAAATTAATAGATAAATTAATAAAAAATAACCCCCACTGCAAAGCTGCTTTGGTTGGCGACTTTAAATACGCCTACCGTGTTTTGAAAAACACACTCCAAATAATAAAGATCGCGTCTTATTTAATGAACTTATTTATAGCAACGGCTTAATATTCAAAAACATAATTATCTTTCATCCCTTATTGGATAATGTCAAAAGCTCACTAAAATAACTTCAGCAGACTGGTGTAACAAAGCATTACAAATGCTCAAAGAAAAAATAAACAATATCGAGCGTTTAAAGTCCAAAATAAAAAAAATAAACTTTTCTACATTAATTCAGTCCTAAATGTTCTCAATCAATACTATAAAAAACTTATAATTGAAACCAAATATTGACTATTGGAAGGACATGATTTATCGCTCCACCGCGCGGGAAAAATCGTACAAAACTATTTTTGGTAAAAATCGAATTACTCCTATAGACGAAATTAAATTAAACAATCAACTCGTGTCTACAGACGATCAAAAGTGAAGGATCTTTCTTGAATATTTTTTCAAAGAAAATTGATATACTATTAACACCGCTAGCCACATGAGGAAAAAGTCAACCTATTATTGATTATGAAACTTTATATGATATTATAAAAAGTCTAAACAACAAGAAAGCTGACTCTGTGGATAGAATAAGCAATAAAAAAAGCTAATGAACATAAAACATAATAAACTAATTTTACCTATCATAAATCACAAGCTATACACACCTTCTCCAACTGTTGGAAAATATCATATATTAAACTAATTGCTAAGCCTGTGAATGAACTCTCTCAGGTCACTTCCTATTATATCTTTTCACTCGGAACAATTTTTGAAAAAGTTGTTAACAATTGACAATTGTACATGGTCATCTATCATTGAAATATTAAAATCAAAACAAATCATTTCTAGTAAATATTATTATTCACTACTTCCTTGCTAGAAATGTGGGACTTAAAATAAACAACATCTATAATAAAGAATTAACATATTGAGTGGCACACGGTTCTGTTGTTTGGCCCACTCTGCGAAATGTATTATACTCGAAAGTACATTATAAATTAGAACAGTTTTGCGCAGAAATCGACAGCAACTGCGAAATTATTTCATATGCGGATGATCTTTGTGCAACTATTCGTGTTAATAAAATGATTATTTAACAGATAGAAAAAAATTGTCACCATCTGGAAAAAGCCATAAATGCAATCTGTTTAGCTTTCTCCGTTCCCAAATGCAGTTACACATTATTTGGCAGCCGAGAAATAGTTAAAATCATTCAGAAAATTAGTAATATGAAAATAATCTCTGGATCAATAATCAGTTACTCAAAAACCTTAAAATATTTACTAATCGATCGTAAACTTACTTTTCGATCTGACATAATTACCTGAATAATAAAAGTGAAAAAATATACCCTATGCAGAAAGTATCACTACCAAACATCAAAAGTTTAAAATATCATGAAAGAACCATATATGAATGTATTTATATATAAATGAATTCATACGTGAATCAATGAACAAGCAACAAAGTAAATTCTTATTAAATATCTGCTTTCTCTACAGGACTGCACCTTCCTCGGATGTCAGTGTCATACATATTACCTTTAGATTTGTATGTTATTGGCATGACAATTGTTTCAGAATGTAAAATAACTGGAAGCATTAGCCTCCTTTTTTTTTCCCATTTTTTATTTATAGACGCTCGATTGATAAGATTATTTGCGTCTGTTGTTAAGCTTATATTGCGTTAATTATTACGGTGGTTGTAATAAATTTTAACAAGTATTATATTATCCTGTTGTAGAGTGCCTATTGTATAATCCGTTAATTTGTGGGATAACCTTTATTTTTCGTAATTTTCGCACTCTAGTAATATGCGCTGTAAGCTTATTTAGTCGTTACACGTTGAGCAAACAGATGGATGATCTCCGTTACATGTCGAGACGTGAGCAGACCCTAGGCGTAATCTAGTTAATGCCACTTCCTCGCGCGTGTTTTTTTGGTGTGCTGTCATCCAATATCCTAACTTTGGTTTTATTTGATAGAGGTGTGTACCTGTGCAATGTGTTTCCCAGTAGTTCTGATACAGTGCTGTGATTTTCGGTTTGATGGTTGTGTGTAAATCAGTTAAGTGGGTGGCTTTAACTATTTTCAGGTTTCTCTTGAGTGTTTTAGCTGCTTTATTTGTATTTTCATTACCTAAAATTCCCGAATGAGCTGGTGTCCAGAGGAAGCCCAACTTATTATTCTGTGAGGTTAATTTGTATATAATATATTTTAAGTTGTTAGCGTCGTTGTTTGTATTCTTAATTAGATTTTGGATATACTGCAATGCATTGAATCAGCGCACACAACATATTTATTAGGAACCGTTTGTTTTAAAATGTATTTTAGACTTTTATAAATTTCAATATTCTCAGCTATATAAACGGAAGTTATTGCAGGTAGATACGTGAGTTTCATTGTTTGCGAGGAAAGCGGCGGTAGTTCGGTTTAAAGATTTAGATGCATCCGTATATATTTGTATGTGGTTAGCGTATTTTTGATTGGGAGTTTTATAGAATTTGGATTTTAAAATATGGGCGGGGGTAGTGTTTTTAGTATAATTGTTTAATTCCGTGTTTATTGTTATTTAGAATTTTAACAAAGGTGGAAGTTTTGGAGAGTTATTTATTTGAATACTTGGTAACATATATTGAAGATTTTGTAGTATGTTTCTTGCACGTTCTGACATAGGTTTGGATGCTTGAGGTTTGTTTTGAAATAAATGTTGGAACTTACTCGTTTGTAAATTTGGATAAGCTGGGTTTGATGGGGTTGAAAGAACTTTACTGTAGTATTTTAGAAAGAGTATTTACCTTCTGCCTCTGCCCAATATGCTTTTAAAAATTCATTATGTAATAATCTTTGGTGCCGTAAGTTAACTCGGATTAATTTCGAAATAAGCTTATTATTACTATTTTTTAAATACATTTCTTTGATTTGTTAACCGATAAAGCGATTTAAAAAATACACTCAAGCGTAATACATATATATATATTATATCGTAATTATTTTAGGGAGGTTACTTTCTCCGGAGATTTGTTTCTGTCAGTGCAGTATGGAAAAAGAATCTACACACACACACATACAACACAGGTAAGCGGTGGATGTAAATGAAGGAAAACGGAATAAAGGACCGAATTTTTTGTTTCCTGTTGCTAAACTGTCGGATGAATCGAAAATAAAATAAAAATTAAATTAAGCATAATCCTACTCCCTACTGAGTGTAACCATTGTTACGAAGACGAAGAAGCTAATAAAAAAACGGCGCCGTAAACAATTGGATGATGTGCGTGTGCGCTTGTGATAGGTTGTAGCGATGGTATTGTGCCTGTGAGATAAATAAGGGTATACTCGCGTACACTAGCTTTCGTTCGGCCCCGGATTAGTAAAGATTTTTTTTTTCTTACTCGTTATTTCATTTTTTAGATTAAAAATAAATGAAATAAAAATGGAGGCGGATTATGTCCGTTTAAATTTCAAAACGAGTAAAAAAATGTACAATTCGATGACTGCGACCCAAACTGAACGTGCCCGTTATAGAAAATATCTTACAACGCTGTTTGAAATGTTGGTTATGTGGCACGTAGGGAATATGGCTTGTCGATAGAAAAAAAGTTAAAAAAATCACGATATAAAAATAAATATAAAATCTAGCAATAATAATAGTAATATCGTTATGTCAGCTAATTATTGGATTAATGTCGAACTAGTATGATACTGGGAATAAAACATGGAGAAATTCGAAAACTTAAAGCCATCATATAAGGAAAAAACATGTATATATATATACAGAAATTTTTTATCAATTCCGACCGTTATGATCTACGAGTGGTCTCCGCGGATTCCGGTTCTGAGCTGTAGTGACCGATGTTACCAACTCCATCAGTCTAGTAGGTACTTTGCCTCTTTCTCTCACATCGGGTGCTTTATCGAACGGCGATATTTTTTCTAAATTTTCTCTTCTTCGATAGGTCCAAAAAAAAAAAAAAAAAAAATTAACAGTGGATTTCGCATAATCTGTGTAACTCTGTCGGTTCGTTCACGAGAGATTTAGAATTATCTAGAGTATCAATAACGACCGCGTGGCGATTACATATTTCTTTATACGAACAGAATTATTTCGTAGTTTGCGTTTAAGAATATAATTCCACGTTAAACTGGAAACTTAAAAACTCGTTTAGAAATTAAAAATCCCCCTTGAAAGCTTCTTAATCTGGAAAAAACACCACAATCATCATCATTAGTGGCGTCAGTCCTTTGACTGGCTGGAGCCTCCTTTTCCATTCGCCTCTATCTGCTGCCGTAATTTTCAAATCGCGATAAGTATCCACTCCTACACTATCATTTATTTGTCCGATGTAGCACTTCCTTGGCCGGTCTCTTCTTCTTCTGCCTTCTATCATGCCTACCAATATTCGTAGGACCAATCCACCGTGTCTTATCACATGACCTATCCATCTATGTTTTTTTCTTGTGCAGAGGTGGTTATAAAATTCTTTTCTTCCTTTCACATTATAACGTTCTTGTTTGGATATTTTTTCGGTCCATTTGATCTTCATCATGCGTCTTCAGTACCACATTTCAAATGTTTCCAGTTTTTCAATATCGACCTTTTTGAGTTATCCATGTTTCGCTTTAATTTTTAATAATTGTTGTTTCGCTATGTTTAATCTGTTTTTTATATCTCCTGTATCATTTCCGTCTTGCGACACAGTAATCCCCAGGTATTTGTATTTGGCACCTGTTCCAGTTTATCACCATGTAATTTGATATCGATAGTTCTATCCTGCCTAGTACACCATTATTTTGGTTTTATCTTTATTTATTTTCATGTTTATTTTCCTTAGTTCATCGTTTAATATTTTCAATTGATTTTCTAAGCTTTTCGCACTTTCAGCTACAAATGTCATCTGCGAAACGGAAGCAACACATATTTTCTCCATCAACAGTAAGCCCTTTATCTATTCGTTTCGTAGCGTTTCGTATAGCTTCATATATGTATAGATTAAACAACAAAGGTGAAAGCTAACAGCCCTGCCGCAATCCTTTTCGAATTCTAGTCTTTGCTTCCTTATCATTTATTTTTAGTATCCCTTCTTGTTTTTTTTTTTTTTAAATCTTCTTCTAATCTAGAACTGACGTGTCTATTACCGACTTAATAACAAGGTCTGAGCGCTGCTGTTCTATCGAATCAAGAGTAGTCATACTACATAGTAGGCGTTAACTGGATTTTAACGTGTTTTGTGTGGTAAATGACTAATTTTTTCAGTATTTATCTATTTAAATATAATTTTCTGATAGCTTCTTGTTTAAACGGGGCTGCCAGTCGCGAACTGAGCTCTCAATCGCAGCCGATTCGGTTTTTTTAACGGAAAACGAAATTTCAAAGCAAAAATCGCTGTTAATCAATTATATCAAATTAATAAAATTCTATTTATTACTCGCTAATGCGTCTATTTTACGTTTTCTATTTTTGCCCAACTTGTCGTTTGATTTTCCACAATAAATAATTTTTCATTAATGTATTTGTTACGCTTGTTTTAATCATTCTTAAAATAGTTTCGTTTTTATGATTTTCACAATTACTTAGTTCATAATTTATCGATTCATATACCTGCCAGTATTTAAAAACGATATTTATAAAAAATTCTTTTTTATAATGAATTTTCAAAAAAATCATTTTCATAGTGTTGTATAAGTTTATTAAAAATTAAAAAGCTAATTAAGACTATATGTACAACACTATCTTTAGGAAATAGTAAACCACCTCTGCTTATATTATTTATTAAATTGTAATTTTCTTCAATATTTACTATATTTGTTTGTATATTTGACATTTAACATTTTTTAATTTTTCATAACAACAGTAACCTGCCAGATAAGTAATAACAGGTAATATATTTCGAACTTCATCGAAGTCTTCTTCATTGAGAACTATTTCAGGATTAAATGAATTACCGTATCGCCTCTAAGATATAATAGTAAACAAACATTCCGTGAAATATTTATGACTACTCTCGACGACGAACTAGGATGTGACGTCACAAGCGGTCTGGCCTTGTTATTAATTCGGTAATGGTCTAACCCGTCATCTACCAGATGTAATGAATGTTTTTTTAGAACGAGTTGGTCCAGCGACAGAACTCCAAAGTTATAAATGATGACAGCCCGAAAGCATTATCTGATGTCGGTAATACGTTTTCTCTTCAGCCTTCTAATCGCCGATTGAACTTGCAGACTTATTGCCAGCGTATTTTCGTGAGTTTCCAATCTCGCCAGGTAATCGCGATCAGCTCGTTGGATTACTTGTTCCAAATATTGTATCTGAAGATCTTTATGCAATGTGTAGTTAAGTGACATACTATGGAGCGCCAACTATTCTTCATAGTATGTTATTTTCGTACCGCTGTATTTTTTGAATGTTGCTCTTAGAGGAACATCCCCCATAGTTCGCAGCCACATAGCCAGATTGGTTTAAGTATCGCATCGTACAATAAAAGTTTATTATCTTGTGTATTATTTTTATGTCTATTCCAATTTTCTTCATCTTTTTAAACATTATGTTCCAGTTTACTCGGTTGAATGCATTTTCGAAATCAATAAACGCTATATACGTATTTTTACCGACTTTTAATCTTTTTCTTATTATCGATTTTAATCCTAGTATTGCATCCCTAGTAGAATTATTTCTCTTAAAGTTAAACTGATCTTCATCCGATGCAATGTCAATTTTGTTATATAATCTTTTATATATAAATTTCAGTAATATTTTACTCGCGTGCGTTAATATGGTCCTGAACTTTTCACATGCATTTGCATTATTAACTTTTGATATAGGGATTATTATTGACTCTACAAAATCTACTAGGACTACTCCTGTTTCATATATTTGACTGATTAGTTGGACAGCCTGAGCTTCATTACGGAGTTTTTTTTTTTTTTTATTAATTCTACCGTAATATTATAAATTCCTGGAGTTTTATTATTTTTTAACTCCTTCGCCGCTTTATCAAATTATTCACGTAGCATGCTAGGACCTTTATTATCTGCATCGGTTTTCTCACCTATAATTATTTTTCCAGTTTATTTATATTCTTTATACAGTATTTCTATATATTCTTTCCATCTTTTTGTTTGCACTATTTCTACATTTGATTTTTGCGTTACTAGTTAATTTCTTTACGTTATTATACGCCTGTTGTAACTTCCCTGTATTTAATAATTGTGTCAGTTCTTTAACAAGCTTCTTCGTAGTATTTCATTTTTTCTTCTCCCCACTTTTTTGTAATTAAATCTTGGAAGTATTTGTATTTCGCTGTTCTATTTATTGTTATTGCTCTTTTATATTTTCTTCTTTCTTCTATCAGTAGCGTGATTTTCTCTGTCATCCTAGGTTTTTTAACTTCATATTTTTTCATTTCTATTACTTTATTCGTTACCTGTAATATGCCTTTTTTAAACTCATTTCACTTTAGTTCTATATCCGTGGAATCGCTTATCCTTATTTTGTTTGTATTTTCTTGGAATTCATTTCTCTGCGTATTATTCCTTAGTATTTCTGTATTCCATCTTATTATATTACTTTGTATCTTTCCCGCTATTTTCATTCATAATTGTGTCTTCATTAATACAGTATTATGATCGCTTTGATTTTACCAATATATAATCTATCTGGTATCTACCTTTATCTCCTGGTGCAACCCATGTGTATCGTCTTCTCCATGGCGACTTTAAATAATGTATTAGTGATTGCCGTGTTTTGTCGTTTACAGAATTCTACCAGTTGTTTACCGCGTTTGTTTCTTTTTACTAATCCATATTCTCCTATTATTTTGCCATATTTTGACCAACAACAGCGTTCCAGTCTTCCATTATAATGGTGTTGTCACCGGTAGACTTGTTCAACTTCTCCATCTTTTGCTTTTGACGTTGGCATGTATACCATTATAACAGTTGTGCTCACTTGTTTTGTTTTCATTGTTTATATATCTACTACCGTTTGCACTAATTTTCCCGATTAATTTCTTTAGAATTATAGCTACGCCTTGGATACCGGAGTAGATAATTCTATATTCGTCACTGCAGAAATCCCCATTACCTCCCCATCTTAGTTTCACTTACTCCTAAGATGTCAATATTAATTATTTTCATTTCAATTTTTACATTTTCCAGTTCCCCTGCTTGTAATAGTGTTTGCGCGTTCCACTTACCATTTTCTTACGCTTGTCTTTTAGACACCTTTCATTGACGGTCATGGGTACTATTCACCCGGTCATATGAATGGGACAGTATTTTACGTCCGGAATTTTTTACACATAAGACGGACATCATATTTAGCTGCTTTCTAGGAATAGTACAGTGTTGGATTCCACTGGATTTTCTGTTAGGGTTGTCTCTTAGCCTATCGATTAACATCCTAACCGCAAGGCAGCGGGTTGTTACTGAGGAGGTAATGATTTAAGGCTTTTAGGGCGACCTAAACCCGCCGACGGAGAGACAGTTATAGAATTTCTGCAGACTTTTAGTAGACAGGTCCCCAAGCTGTCCATCTGCATCCTCGTGTCTGCTTGCCTTATCACTACTTGAAACGTCTGCTACATGCTTTCCGCCAGTAGCCGGCTGTTTATTCGACTAATGTTTTATTACTTAATTACAAAAATCAGTTAAAATCACTAAACCTTTATTTAGATTTCGCAAAGCTTTTCGGCAGCTACGCCATTATCAAGCGATATTTTATTCACAGTTAACCTACATATCTGTAGGCCATTCCAGCAAACACCTGTGGACGCGCCCCGTTCCGGTTACAGCTTCGAATCTGGAAAGGTACAAAGTACCCCCGGCGGGAGGGTACATCACGATAAATGACTGTAATATAAAAGGAACCGATTAAATTTACGGCTATTATATAGGCGATATATCTTTGGCGCGAAAATAAAAGCCTATAAAAATCGGCCATTAACAACAAAGTTTTAACATGAATATAAACGAGGCAAATAGATTATAAATTTTTAGTTATAAGTTTAAAGTAAGTAGCTGCTACGATTGGACGTAATTTATCGAAATATTAATAGGCCATTAATAAATTATCCGAATCTTTTAGCTTTTATACTTTTAATGACACAATTATAAAACCTGTACGTGTTTTATATTTTGTACGCATTTTATTAATTTCTCCGTCTTTTTATTTTGTTCCTATTATATATATATATATCGGTTGTTATACGCGAGTGTATGTGTTATAAACCCACCTGTTTCTTTTTATTCTGTTTTGTTTTGTTTTATCATTATCATTATCATTATTATATAACTTCTTCGAAGTTTTCCCGGTTAAAGGAAAATACGTTACCGAAGTTAACCTATCCCGGTTTAATGGGAAAACTTTCCCTTTGTTTTTTCTTCTACCTCACCCGGCTCGTGATGATACAAAAGTTTATCGTTTTATCATTTTGCTCAAGCGTAATAAGTGTTGCAGGATTTCTGCGTGCAGGCGAGCTGGATATAGATAATATAGGTCTATAGTAATTGTTACAAATTCATTATTCAACCGTCGGGCGGTTGAAGATTATTATTTTAATCCACACCCCGAGGTTTCATTATATGATTTATATCCTCTATGTAATACTGGAGAGTAATTCGACATATACATACATACATATATATATATATATATATATATATATATATATATATATATACAGATATATGCGTGTATGTGTGTGTATATTTATATATAATCTAAGAAACATTATCCTTAGCTGCGAGCCTCCTTAATTTTCCATTTTTCCCATTTGTAATAAACGGAGCGTAAAATTCATTATTCGAATTATTTTATCCGATACGACGATTACTATTTCCGAATGACCGTATAATTAAGTTTTGAATAATAGAAAAAAATAAAAGCCAAAAATTAATAATTAAAAAAAAAAAAAAAACACAAACAGTTAAACCATTTTTACGGACGTTAATATTGTGCGCCGCAATTGATACGTAGAACTTCATCGATAAACGAAAGTTTATTTATCGCAGCTCGTTCAAATAAATCCGAATAACTTGTAACGCATCGAATGAGCTCAACAAAATCGCTAACAATTTTAATAATTCGTTTTAAGAATAATGAAATTAAAAAACAATTAAAATTTAAAAAAAAAAATTATTGGCCTATAATGGTTCTTGCTTACTCTCATAATGCAGGTAATTATATGGCAGACTTGAGCTGCCAAACAACAGCAACCATGCTCATCCAGATGCTGCCATTCCGCGTGTAGATGCTTTCAAATTAATATCTCAGCAAATAAATCATAAATAGTGGTCTGTCTGGACGCATATGCCAATTACTAATAAATTAAAGATCGCTAAAATTAGACACTACGCATTTCATTACTCCTTCTGACTTATCGCGGAAAGCTGAAATAGTTTTACGTCGTTTTAGACTCGGCCTTACAATTATCACTCACACTGCTTCCGTGTCAACTTCATTCGAGTTGTTCCTGCGGCAACAATATCATCACAGTTAACATCTAATCGATTGTTTCGATTCATCCAGTCATCCGGCTTTTCACTTCTAATCTGAGTCTTTCTTATCCGTGTCTCCGATCTTGAAGCAGTATATAACACGTTAATGGGAGGGAGAAGAAACAATTATAGTTGAAAAGTTAACGTTGTAGGTGAGCGAGTGATAAATACTCAGATTAAAACTAAATATTGCCTAATTAAAGATAAACGCAAGTATACAGTATGCAGTGCTTCAAAAAAAAAAAATAAAATAAAATAAAATTGAGGAAATAAAATCGGAAATAATTAATTACATTTAAAAAACATTTAACGGGAGTCTTTCGACAACCACGCCATCTTCTGGTTATTAAAACAATCGAAAAACGTGCTGGCTTTCTCAGTTGTATGGACATACACATATATGTATACATATACAAGTTTTCAATATATACTCATGTGCATATGCATACATATTTATTTACATATCGTCATCATTTAGTCGTAACTCCACGTAGGAGTATCGTGATCAATGTAACAGTTTCATTATTTTCTGCCTCCATCCTGGACGATCTTCGGCATCATGAACGCATTTTGAAAATGACATCCGAGCTGCAGCAGCCACTGCATCTGTCCATTTAATTGGTACTCTACCTTTTGGCCGCACACCATTCATTCTTCCGATAACTATTGTTCTTTCGATTCCGTCATGTTTTCGTGTGATATGACCAAAAAATCTCATAATACGTGCGAGAACTCCCGTTGTTAATCTGCGGGTTGGACGAATTTCTTCCAAAATAGACGTATTAGTACGCTTTTCCATCCACGAAACTCGAAGGAGCCGCCTCCAGCACCATATTTCGAAACTATTTATGCGAGTTTGTTCGGACTTTCTGATCGTCCACTATAGAAATATTGAAAAAAACCAGAGTGCGTACAAGTTGAATTTTTGTATTTTTCGTAACAGAGGAATCTTTCCATATCCGTGTTAGTTTAACCATCGCACTCCGTGCTAGTTGAATTCTTCTCTTGATCTCACCTTCAGATCCGCCTTTACTTTCCAACAAGGATCCCAAATAAACGAAATTTTCTACCGTTTCATAACCAGGAATGGTTTTATATTTTTCCTTTATTGTATTCTTCCGATCAATTACCATTAACTTAGTTTTTCCATTATTTATTTGTAGACATAGCATTTACTTATATCTTCTAATTTCTTCAACAATCTTTGCATTTTTTCCATGTTAGGTGCTATCAATGCTATATCGTCAGCAAACCGTAAGTTTGTAACTTTCAGTCCTCCGACAGAAACGCCTTCATCCCAATCTTCTAAAACTTTTCTCATTATATGTTCTCCGTATAAATTAAACAATATGGGTGAAAGTACACATCCTTGTTTTACACCTTTCTTTACAGTAAATTCTTCGGACTGTGTATCGAGTTCTAGCTTTATCATATTTTGGTTGTGCTCATATAGTTTTTGAATCAGATGTACAATGTGTTTTGAGGCACCCATCTCCATCAATATTTCCCAGAGTTTGCTCCAGATTACATTATCGAAAGCCTTTCGATAATCAATGAAACACAGCACTATAGGCACATTGTACTCTCTTGATTTCTCTATTAATTGTCTCATATTTAGGATCTGTTCCCGTGTGCTTCGTCCTTTAACGAATCCAGCTTGTTCTTTGGCAATTTGTTCGCTCATTTTTCCGCGGATACGATTGTTAAGAATTCGTAACATTACTTTACTAGCGTGCGGCAATAGAGAAATGGTTCGATAATTATCACATTTAGTTCTCTTTCCTTTCTTATATAGAGGAATATACATAGATTTACTAGATTTACACCATTCATGTGGCCATTCTGTAGTTTCCCATATGGTGTTACATATAGAATGCAGCATCTGCACGCCTACTTCTCCAGTATTTTTTAGGACTTCTGCTGGTATTCCATCAACGCCCACAGCTTTATTGTTTTTTAAATAATTAATAGCTTGTATGACTTCGCTTTTTAGTATGTCTTGTTCTATTTCTAATTCTGTCAGCGGTTGTGAGATTGCCAGTGTTCGTTCATCATCATGATAATATAAAGATCGGCAATAATTTCTCCATACTTCCGCTACTTCTTTCTTTTCTGTTCTAATAATACCTTTTTCATCTTCAATCATCCAATTCCTAGTTTGAAAATCACGTGATAATAGTTTTACTTTTTTGTATAAATCATTTGGTTCCACATTCTCCGCGTGGGATTGGATTTCTTTACATATATTTTTGATGTACGTATTTTTATCATTTTTACAACTTTTTGAAATTTGTCGATTTATTAATTTTGTTATATGTGCGTTGTACTGTCCATTTTCCTTCATTTCTCTTCGGTTGTTAATAAGTTTCATAGTTTCTTCAGACAGCCATTCAATTCAATTCAATAAAGTATATTTATGTTTTTATACATCAGCAAATAATAAGTAAATAAAAAATGCGCATACCGAGCAGCGTTAACGCTCTTACTACGCGTCTTAGAAAATAGTGTACAAAGAAATCTTAAAATTTATTTTATAATTATACAATAATTATACAGGAAAAAACATACAACTAAAAACCCTGCGTAGCCGAAAATAGAGAAATTAATTAATTATAGTTTGATCTTAATAGTACAATAAGGATATGGGTAAAATTATACAAATTATATTAAGGTTAAACAAATAAATAAGAGGATGGAAGAAAGAAGTACTGATACAATAGATTACATGAGGATAGTGACTTATTAATAACGACTTAAGTAGTTCGACAATCTGGTGCTAGAGAAGCGAATGTTTAATTATTTTGTGTTTATATTTTTTATATTTTCTGGTCAGCGAGTCGCGAGTATAGTTTCCAATTCGCTGTACGATAGGGTAATGACTAGTCAGGTATTTGCTGTAGAACATATCTGCTTGTTCCTGTACTAGCTCAGGAATAGTACGCTGATGAAGAGCTGCATGCATGTCAGTTATCTTAGTATAGTAAGGGGCATTAAGTACAATACGCAGACATTTATTTTGAACAATTTGTAATATATTTAAGGTGGAATTACTAACACCGGACCAAATTGGGCAAGAGTATAATAATATCGGCAGTATGTATGCTTTATATATTATTAGTTTGTTTTTAATACTAACTTTAGAGCGTTTGTGAAAAATGGGGAAAATTTTATATAATCGGGAGTGCGCTTTGTCCGTGATGTGTTTAATGTGTTCATGGAACGACAGTCGCTTGTCCATTGTATGACCAAGATATGTTACACGAGGTTTCCACGGAGACAGCCATGGTTTTTTATTCAATGACTGCTGATTCTGTCTTTGTGTTTCCTTATATGTCTTCTTTATGATATTTTTCATTTTATCCCACTGTTGTTGTGCTGATAAGTTTACTGCGTTCGTTATTGTTCTTGTTTCAAGTGCTGTTACAAAGGCTTTGGTATACCTATATATATATATATATATATATATATATATATATATATATATATATATACAGCGTTACCCCCTCTTAACGGAAACGTTTTTCAGGTCCTGTTGTAGAAAGTGTAAGCAACAATGCATTCTGACCCCTCTCTAAAAAGACACTCTATAACGGACGCGGACTGAAAGTTCTATAACAAAGTGACTTATTCGTGACTTAAAATGAAGGTTTAAGCTGCATGAATAAATCATTTCGAAGAGTACAGTCGTGTAATATAGATTCGAAAACCCGGATGGAATAAAAAGTAATTTTTCCAGTCGTCTAGGCTGGTTTATTGTTTCTTATGTAGGAGTTTCCAATAAAGACGGGTCTAGCCGACGTTAGATTGAAAGAAAACAAGCTGTGGGTGCGTGGTATTAACGAAATTTTTCATTTGTTTGAAAAGTCTATGTATGCTACTATGTATAAAATTTAACATCGTTCAAATGTCCACCGCGGTATTTCACGCTGATACGGATCCTAGTAGTCCAATTTTCAGCGACTGTACCACATAGATGTGGCTGAATTTGACCAATAGCGTCGGTAATGTTTATTCAAACGGTATTGGTCTAGACTTGCGACTTACGTAAACACCAGAAGAAAAAGTCTAGCGAGGTCAAATCGCACTGTCCTATTGGCCAATTCGCGTTACTCCTTTCCCTAAAAAATATTTCGTAATACAGTTGGTATGTTTAGTAAAGTTAAGTTTGTTGTTAAAAACAACGCCTGAATACCGAATGTTGTCAATGCTGTTTCTCGTCATCGTCGGATTATTTGGAAATGTTAGTCGTCTGCCTGTAAAGAAAATGTCTTCTGTTTTCGATGGATGGATACTAATTTTCCACTTATTATGATTTCAAGTCTATTCTGGATAGTAGATGGTTTAAATGCGCTACAAAAATAGCTTAATCGTTTGCATAGAGTGTCATTTGCGGATTTTATAGGAAATCGTACAAATATAATGCGGAAAGAAAAAATCTAAACACACTTTCTTGCGGAACACTCCCTAAACACGTTTTTCGAATAAACTGAATTACCAACAGTTACATAAAAAGTTCAATCGCGTAAATAACTAATTAATTTAATTAAATAAGGTAGTAATTTACATTTAATCATTTTGTATAAAACGTCCGCGTGCCACGTAACATCAAATACTATAGCAGCGTCATAGTACCAGTATGCTTATTGCGATTAAAATTATGCGTCGTAAACTCGGCTACCCTGAATATTTGATGAGCCGTACAAAAACATTTTGACGGAAACCGAACTTTATATTGTGAACAATATTGTTAGTATCAGAATATTTCCTTAATATGACTGGAATAATTTTTTCTGCGATCTTATTTAAGTTGCTAAGTAAACTAATTGGTCGAATGTTGCAAATCCAATAGTCCTTCCTTTGTTTAAGAAGAGCACTAACTTTTGCGGTTTTCCAACAATGCGCAAAATAACTGAATTTAAACATGTAGTTTAACACATCGCCTTTATTAAAGGGATTAATTACTATAGTTAGCTTTAATTGATTTAATAGCAACATAAATATCTTTCTTCGGATCGACAAAAATTGTTTTACAAACAGACGTGTCAGCTTCAGTGTATTTATTGACTGTAGATCGAATTTTATTTGTGTAATAGTTAGGAACCAGGGTGCAAATTTTGACAATGTACACTATAGTATTCGTATGTTAGGAGTTCAGATTAATATGGCGTTAGCGTAGATAGACACACACACCTGAGGAGAACTGATTGTCATCGTTTTGTTGTCAGGACACAATGCAACCCCGCGTGTTTATGTAGTGTATTATATTGTTACTAGCGTGCAGTGCGTGGTGGTTTGCTATTCCAGGCGATAATAATATTCGGATTATTTATTTTCTGATGATAACTTTTGCTCCGATGATAACTCGGTACCTTCCGTATAGAAATCCGTGCTGTAATCGCCAGGCTATCTCGACGACATGTTAATAGATTTAGAATTTGCTGAGAGCATTGATAAGCATAGCGTTCAGCCGTCTTCTAATACAGTTTTTAAAAACGGTACATTGGAAGAAAAGAAGTAATTATGCACCACTTTAAGCATAGCCATCGAACTTTACACGGTGATTTGGCATTTGTAAGGAAATAATAACCAACAGATTAGACACACAAACCATCAAAACAACACGACTGCCGCGGAGACCGGTTAATCTTCGATACGTTTATTTAAAAAAAAGTTTTAATCGAAAATTTCTCATAATCCGCAGAACTTCGCGGATAACTGAATATTCTCAAATTTAACCGCAGCTTTATTTTCGGTATAATCCGAAGACGACGATATTGTATATTTTAAAGATTGTCATTAATATTTGCCGAATATTAAACTGTCGGTGGGTCTGAAGTCGATGAGGAGTATTATCGAATGCACTTACTCATACACTCAAACGCACATACATACTCACACCCACACAAACAAGTTAATGACGAATGGGAAAAGAATTAGTCGAGAATAAACGCTTTTTCGATTTTTTTCCCCTCGAACAAACTGATTTTCGACGAAAATAATTATTAAGAGAAGAAGCTAAATCCGTTTAAAATTAAAATTATTCCTTATAAAATTAAAATAAAATCTTTAAGAAATCTATTTTTACTTTAAAAAAAAAAATAAAAATATAGAAAAACAATACAAACAAATAGTTTTTAATATAATAATATATTTACAACTAAAATATATCAAGGTGAATTGACCGTAACACGTTTACGAATAGACAATTATATATATATAAAAAAAATTAATTCTTGTACGTATATTAATTAAATTAAATAACGCAGATCGATAAATAATAATGGTAGTTTAATATATATATATATATATATATATATATATATATATATATATATATATATATATATATATATATATATATATATAATCGTCATCTTCCTCATCATCGTCGTCATCGTATTGTTCATTGCTGGACGTCGTGACTAGCTATTGTACATTTATTTTTATGTACAAAATCAGCTAGTATTCACTATTTATATGCGATGTTATACGGAGTAGGGTGTCACTGCCTTCTCCGTGATAATTAAGAATTAAATAATGATGAAAAACCTTCTATGTCGCTTGTTGGTTTCAAATCCCGACCATCGAGTTGACAGTCGAGCACTCTAGCAACTGTGCCACCACGACATATATATATATATATATTCTTCTTTACATGCCACCCGATTCGGGTATTGCTTAGTCACCATGCATAGACTCTGCCATTTGATGGAAGGAATTCCGAACTCTTGACGCTCTAATTAGTTCCGCTACACTCTGAATTCTAGTACATATTTTGATGTTGTGAAGCCAAGAGATCCTTCTTCTTCCGGGGTTTCTTCTACCATTGACCATTCCCATTAATATTGTCTATAAAAGGTGGTATTTCGATACTCGCATTAGGTGTCGCAAAAACGCAATTTTTCATATTTTTATTACAGTCAGTTTTACTTGTCCACGGAATTTTCCATATTCTTCTGTAACACCACATTTCGAACGATAACATGCGCTTCTTCATATTTTCTTTTAGCGACCAAGTTTCACACCCATACAAAAGTACTGACCACACGTAACAACTTAGAACCTTCCTTTTGATATCTAAGCTTAATTTTCGGTTACAAAGAACTTATTTGAATTTCACGAACATGTTCCGGGTCATTTCAATTCGAGCTCGTATCTCTACATCCGGGTCAGTATCTCTTGTAATCCAGCTGTCTAAATATTTATATTTATTTACTCGTTTAATTTCATTTCCGTTGAGAAGTAACTTTTGATCGGTAACTGGTTGGCGGGAAGCTACCATGAATTTTGTTTCCTTAATGTTTATATTAATTTCCATTTTCTGGCTTACAGTAGCGACTGTATCGCCACATATCTTCTACAGATTCATCCAATAATGCCGTATCATTAGAAAAACGAATCATTGAAGTTTTATCACCTCCGATTTGTATTCCTACGTTTCGTCCTCACAAAGCATGCTCAAAAATTGCTTCCGAATGTATGTTGAACAATGTTGGAGAACAGTACACAACTCTGTCTAGCTCTACGTCGTATTGATATTCGCGTAATTAACTGATCATCTATGAATACTCTGGCGTGTTGTTTTTTGTGAAAAAATTGTAACAATCTTAAATCTGTCTGGTTAATATTCCTCAACATTTTAAATAATTATTTGTGTCGTAGTTTATCGAATTCCTTATTATAATCTATAAAACGTATATATACATGTGAAAATCTAGTTGTTTTTGAATTAGTGTTTTCATGAAAAATAGCGCTTCGCTACTTCCCATTCCATTACGAAAACCAAATTGGTTCCATCTCATGTATTTTTTGTCAAATTTGAAATATTAGCCGATGAATTATTCGCAAGAAAAGTTTCAGGAGCTGCTCGTAAGGCTTGTTAGTCTATAATCATCGCATTCGTTTTTGGTAAGGTGATGAATACTGATTCTAGCCAATATTTAGGTAAGACCTCCTATATGCTTTTATGTTTTATAATTTTCACAAAAAACTTAAAAAACAAATTTGTAAAGAACCTTAACACGATATGCCTATACTTTTTAATTTCTGTAGATTTATTGAACTTAATTAAAAATTATGTTTAATTCAGCTTTAAACTCGCGAGTTAATTTTAGTAACATTTACGTTATAACATAAATGCTAGATCTCCACGTCTACTTTCTTTTAATGCCAACCCGAACTACCTACATATCATAGGAACTGTAAAAACGACCCAAAACCATTTAAGCTGAAATTTCTCGATGAGTATTTGCTATAAAAATATCATTAGACGCGTATTTTAATGCCGCGTAATTTTCGTTTAAAAAATTTTCCCCAATTTCGAATCGTTCGCGAATTATTGTGAAAAAATTGAAATTTGAACAACATCCTTTTTTGAAATTTTCGGATTCAGTTTAAAAATTTTTTTTACGGTTTTTTCGCTTTATTAGGCAGATCTTATATAGAAATGACTATTTCCAGAGTCGGAATCGTTTAAAAATGTTTACGTCGCCCCCTATGCCCTGCCAAAGATGGCAAGTCGCCAATTTTTAAAAATTTGTAGCTCGAGACCTATCCATCGTAATCAAAAACCGTTTTCTGTTCCGAATTCGTCATTTTAATATCTATCGAATTGATTCTATAGAAATTTTTCTAAAATCTAAATTCCAAAGGTCACCCCCCAAAACCTTCCCAATTTTTTTTTTTTTATTATTTTTGATAGCCTAAAACCTTCCCGGTATTGGTGGTAATAAGCTTGCAAAATTTCAGCCCTATCGGATAAGCGGTTTAGCCGTCTATAAAACGCGGACAAACAAACAAACATTCTTTTTTATATATATATAGATAATTGACGGTAAAATGGCGAAAAGATTAAGCGTATAAGGAAAATAGAAAACTTCGGACACCGGCTATTAAAATGACTGCAGCGAGACCTATCGTTGCTTTCAGTAGTTTATTAATATATTCGTATTAATAAATAACAGTAGTAGTAGTAATTGAGAATCCAGATGGTATTGGGAGTAATCGTAGATGAAAATTAAAGATGGAACATACGACTTTCGTAGAAAGCAAAATACGAGCGACATTACATCATCGATGTACACATTAGAAAAAAAAAAAACGAAGTAAGCAAAATCATTAAAATGGTATATTACTAGGTGTCCATAGATTCCAGATTAATAACAGAAACAAATCTCTCGTCTGTATACTAAACGTGGAGTATTTGTTTCGCACTGTAACAGTGTTACCAACTGCTCTATTTGAAAAACATCCGTCTTCTCAGGGTCACCCTATATAATACACACCGACCGAATGAAAAAAACAATATATATATATATGTGTTTACAACTGATAACACGAAGAACTACTTTTGGAATAAAATGTTCCGGACGTAAAAGAATCGTGCTCGATGATCGGGATGATGGATTATTAAAAAAAAAAAAAAACTTAAAGTCGCGGATGTTGAGAAAAGAATTACGGATAAGTATTACCTAAGGAATACGTTCAAATATCTAATACAAACCACGAACGAAGTATGGAAGTCTGGAAATCAAAAATGCTCAAAAAAGGGAAAAATAATAAATTAAAATTAAAACCAGAATTAAGAAAACGGTTGCAGAACAAAGAAAACATCTATAGAGTGTTCAAAGAACAATTTATTAAGAAGAAATTGACCAGGATTATTGAGCATACCACGAGGGTGCTATTATAGGAAATCAAAAAATGTAAGCGCGTTGGTACGTGAGAGTGCAAATGAACCCTAAATAAATACTAACGAAAATCGTGATGTGTTTATACGTGTGTGTTATATCGTGTATTATACGTAATGAGAATATCTGTCGACAAGCGAAAGCTTAAAGTAAAACAAAAATTGTATCAAAAACAAGGAATAACGACCATTGGGAAGCATTCCATTAATTTGTTTGTAAATTAACTATTAACACTGCCATTACTGTCTTCAGTTGGACAGATTGTGTGCAAAATTTATGTGCGTATATGTGTGTACGTATGCTGATTTATGTACGCGGTTGTACAGATGCGCATGTTTTTTTTTTTTTTTAAATAAATATACATTTTTTTTTAAATAAAAAAAAATTGATACAATTACAAAACATACTCTTCAACGCTATTTTATTTCCTTCGCGAATATGAACGACAAACCGTCATAGGGTGACCGAAGATTTGTACGTAGCCTAGGAATTTTACCGCTGCATCTTTAATACAGTTTTTCTCCACGTTGCTCACTCTTATTTGTTCGCTGTTGAATGGGTGGCGAAGGGATTACTGGGGTCCTTTTTCATTTATGTCCGTTTTCGTAAATCACTTCGATTCATTACAACCGGACCGACTGCGTCCGTATATATATGTCGAAGTAAGCCGTCTTAATACGGTGGGTGTATGCGTTACGTACATTTCTATTCGTTAGGAGGACCAATCTCGGTGGAATCAAAAAAAAAAAAAAAAAATGGAGGGAAAGTTTCGGGTGATTTATCGTTTTCTCGTCGGTCGACGCGCGTGTATATAATAGATCAAATTTGACGCGACGAAACGCGATTATCATTCGTTTCCGTCCAAATAACGAGACTTAGGCTCGCTCTGTCTATGTCACTACCTGCTCGCTGGCCAAGATTTTTATTTTCGCGCTTATCTCCCGTCCTAAACTAATCTTATATAATACGGTAAATTTATTCTTATTGTCGTCCGTTTAATTGAAAATTCAAACAACGTAATTTATTAATCATCCTGTCCCTTCGATGGTTAGCCGAGAATTTAAGATATATCGAGAGAAGACTTATAAAGACGATTATTAATATGATTAAATTTTGTTTTTTTTTTTTCATATTTTTTTTTACATAGTACCTAGTATAAAGAGTAAATACTAATTAACTACTTAATTTATTTAACCTAATAGGATAGGAAGAAAAAAGAAAATGAGTAAAATAATCTTTTCCCATTGGATTAGATCATCATGTACTGCTGCACCTCTGTGTATTTCCAATTAACATCAGTGGCAGAGTTCGAACGGTTTCTTCCGTTCGAGTCTGCGAAGCAGGTTCTCCGTTTCCAAGAGCTGGATAACCTCGGGATTTGGATGTCTGGATAAGCTTTTTTCATGATTTACCGCTATTTTCTTGATTTCTTCATTGACAGGCGTTATACTAAGATCTCTATGTAGATCCGTATTTCGGATGTACCAGGGAGCATTGACAATACATCGCAGCACTTTATTCTGAAATTTTTGTATAATATTTATGTTGGTTTAGTGCAACCCCATAATTGTAAACCATAGGTCCACATCGGTTTCAACATCTGATTGTACAACAACAGTTTATTTTGCAATACCGAGTTTAGATGTTCTACCAATTAGCCAATACATTTTGCTGTATTTTAATTCAAGTTTTTCCCTTTTTTTTTTTTTGACATGTCATATTTATGATCAACCGATAGGAATAATCGATGGAAAACACTACTCGTACGCGGACGATATTAACAGCTCAAAATGACGCATTTCAACAAGTCTGATATTTTAAATAGAATGATCGCGGAATTGGATGATTATTATAAAGCTGCAACCGAATTTGGTAAAAACGTAAACCTGCGGCACTGCGAAGCCACAAAGATGAAAGTGATGACGAGAACGAACTTGATTCGAAAATTGATTGCAAGTAAATGGGGAGCTAAACCGCATCTACTACGAACATCGACTTTGTCTGTTACTCTGTAGGAGAGTAGGCGTGTTCGAAGCCGTTCATGCGAAGAAAGTTAACGATGTTTTAAATGAGTCACGCAGTAACTGGCTAAGATCAACGCCCCTATCCGAATTATACGAACTTGCTGGCATAGTACCCTCTAGAAACTAGAAGAGACGTGACGACGAGAAAAGCGAGATTGATAATTCATGATGAGCGCCACCCATTACATTGCTATACAGGATTAGCTAAAAGCCGATTGAAATCTAGGCGCAGTTTACTTAGAACAGGAATTAAAAAAACCGTACCACGTAGAAAGACTCCAAATGTGTAGAGCTCGCGATAACCAGGCAGCAGATTCACTTCCAGTAGGCTGTCACCTGAATTATTCATCCTGAAGAACACGAAATATTGATAGAAGATGATCAATGTCAATGCAGTGAAAGTCAAGATGGAAACCATTTATTCAATTGCAAATTAATTGAAGCATTTGATCCATGGAGGTTTTACAGTGATTTCGGATGAGACGCATTAAAATTTATAGATTACTAGACAAACTACAGTCGACCGAATACGCGAAAAAAATCCTTAAATAAAAACAAGAAAAAAAAAATAGTATTAACGGATCCTTAAAATAATTGAAGAAGAAAAAATTTAACTAATCGATCTGGGGGATTGCATACATCGATATAAACTACCGCACGAGAAAGATCGAAATCACAAAATGTACCAGTTTACACGACGTATGATACATACATACGTATAAATATATACAAAACTATATTACACGGCCTACTTGGAGCTGCCTTATATTCACGCACGTGCTCTGAAGGATTCGGAGCTATAACCCAAACAGGGTTCGTCCGATAAATGCCTACAGATATGTAGGTTAGCGGCGAACACAGCGTAAGTGAAATAAATAGTCGCGAACTAAGAGAGCGTCTACTGGTGGAAATTCTCGTACAGACGATTCCGATAATGACGGATTTTCGGCGAGTTGGGGCAGCCTGTATAAAAATACGCGCCTGTTATCTCAGTAGTGCTGCCTTGTGGTTAGAATTTTTATCCAAAGATTAAAGAAGTGAACCCTGACAGAAAAACTTACGCTCTCCCGATTTACTTTATTAATCGCCCGCTTAACCATCGACAAATAATTTTTCTTTTCGTATTGCATCAACAAAATCAATATGGTAGATTAAAAAAAAAAAAAAGGCATCAGAACTAGCAGTATTTGAAATAATACAGACGGTCAAAAATTTCAAGAATAAATGGTATATTGTAAGTCTGGTAACAACATCGGACATTATTAAAGTATTTGGCAGTCTAAACTTAAGTCGTCGGAATAGCCGAGTGGCTAAGAGCACTGACTTCTATTAGGTACCAGGTTCGAATACAATCGACAAAGCAAAAATATCATCCTTAGAAAATAAAAATTTAAAAAAAATAGTCCTAATATTGTTATAGCGTGGAAGACAATTGCAAACCACCACGCATAACACCATATGCACGCTAGTAATGATATAGTACACTACAAAAACGTGGGGGGGCTGCATTGTGTCGTGACAACAAAGCGATTATAGTCAGTTCTTCCGGGTGTGTGTATGTGTGTTTAACTGCGCTAGCGACATATTATAATTACTTTAGACGCTACTTACACTATACAACAAAATTTGTGTATAGGTAAATAGTCGCATAAATTGTCCACCAACCTAGCGGTTGAAGATAAATGATGATACTAATGTATTACTTTCGGAATAGATAAAAGTTCGTAAATATGGGCACGTACAATAAAAGAAATCCCGAATGACAGGAGCGGAGCAGAGATTGGGTCCATCGTTATGGAGTATAGTATTTTCGAGAAAGTATGAAATTAAATTACCGCCAAACGGTAAAATCGTTACATTCACCGACGATATAGCTACGATAACAGCGGATAAGAATGAAATAAACACGGAAAAGAAGGCGTGCATCGCGTACAAAGTAGTCGACACTTTTTTAAACGATTACAATTTAAATATTAACGCGTGAAAATATAAATATGTATATTTATTATTTAATAAAGAATTTAAAAACAAAAATTAAACTTAGTAAGTTATAATAATAATATTCAGTACGTGATAAGTATAAAATATTCGCGTGTAACAATTGAAAATAATTTTAAATTTTACGATCATTTCGATAATGTAAAAAATAAAACAAATTAAATTACAAAAAAAAAAAAAAAAGACTAATATTCTATAATAATTCCGATTTAATGTGATCATATTCGTTAGCTCGGTCTGAACATCGTGAAATTACGAACTTCAAGTCCTTCCTTATCCGCCATACGTCTCTATTTTCCGTAAGTCTTATTGCTTCGCAATTTATTGTTTTATTCTATCTGTATATTTAATTTCTGTCCTTCCGCGCATCCTTTTTTCCTTCTACCATCCTTTCAGGAATTAATTTTTCCGTTCCGACGTATCACGTGTCCGAAATACCGCATCGTTGTATTTATCTCGCAGGCGTAGATCCCGAGAAAGGTTGGTTTGTTTTTCTGTATATACAGATATTCGTAAAATTCGTCGCCAACAGAACATATCAAAAGCGTCAATGCGTCCGATATCAGCCGCTTTTAATGTCCAACATTCCGCAGCATATAGAAGAACGAAGAAGACTTCATTAGGGGTACTTTCGTACTCATTGAGATGTCACGACTTTTTCAGAATTTTTAATCTTTAACGGTAATATTTACTACGAAATGTTAATAAAAATCTAAAGATTTATAACATTAATAAGGTCCTTATAGAGAATAATAGCGATTAAAATGATTAAAAAAAAGATCAACTATTGGCTAACGGGCATCGATAGTAGAATCTTACTTATAGATTTAGAAATACATAAACGGTAAACGTATCGTAATATATTTTTTTAATCGATAACAATATTAACACGATTCATGAATTTAATCGAGCGGAATATATAACCGGAAGGTTCGCGCAAAGTATAAATAAGTTCAAATTATAAGTAATAAATTTTTTCTTTAAAGCAATATCAAATCACGTGGTATAAACGATATTTCACTAATTTAAACGACAGTAATAATAATCGATTCGTTCTCGAATTTTATCACGGCAAATTTATTACTACGGAATTTTTATAAAAATTAACGAAATATAAACAAAGTTAATCACTTTATAAAAGTTATTTTATTAATGCAAAGCTTTTCGACATTAAAAATGTCGAATGTATCGGAGAGTAGTGATTTTATAAATTATAAACCGAACAAAATACCATCCAATCACTAAATGTTTTTTATTTGGAAGATTTTCGACAGTTACGACACAATAAATATTAAATTATATTTATTGTGATAAATATTAAATTATATTTATTGTGATAAATATTAAATTATATGTATTGTGCGTGTGCTTGAAAATGACGTAACTGTCGAAAAGCTTCGTAATAAAAAACTTTTAGCGATTAAAAAAAAAATAAACGGTGTTATGATTTTGTTCGATTTATAATTTTCGACACTAGCATATACAAAAAAGTTATAATTAGCCAGATGTAATTTCATTTACTAAACAAATTTTTATATTTACAATTTACTTATGAAACCGATTTTAAAATTAATTCTTCATTAAAATTGATTTTAATAAATTATTACTACTTCAATACGTTTTTAATTTTTAGTTTTTCTAATATTTTTTTTTTTTTAATTTGTATTCTATGTGTAAAATTGCGATATTATCTATAATATTTTCTATATTACGGGTTTCTTTTCTACAGTGTTTTCCATTGACATATCATAATTTTCATCATTTTTATATGAATCAGAGTGTTCTCTTAGTCTATTTTTTTTGGCCCAGTTTTCACCCTTTGGCCGGTTTAAGTGGATTGTTCAGATTATAAACTTATATTATTAGCCTGAATAAAATTATATAATCTACGCGCATTCAAGGAGATAGGATCTACCATAAGTTCTTCAAATTGTATTGGAAGCGTATTCCTTGTTGATAAAAGTTCAGACATAAAGCTGTCTCTATTTTGGTATTTTAGGCAGGACCAGATCTGATGTTCGACGCCATTTTGATGATCCCCAATTTGGCAAACAGTTATGACCACTCCTTAGTCTAACAAACATTAGAAAATCTTTGTAGAGAAGATCCCCATGTTTAAACTAGGGCTATTTTGGAGTTGTATTTTGAATAGTGGCGTACTTTATACCTTTTAACAAGCTTTGAAATTGAAAATATGATTGAAAAGAACGGTGCAACATTTCCTTAAGCTTCGGTATTAATGGTCTCCATTGTAGTTTAACGTGCTTCTCAATAGCCGGAATTAGATCCGATCGAGTAATCGCATCCGCTACTTCATTTCCACGGACGCCACAGTGGGCAGGGACCCACTTAAATTTCACCAAACCCACTGTCGTATTGATATCTCTAATATACTTATTGAAAATTCCGGGAGTCATCTTTGTAAAAGAACATTCACGGAATTAGTATTAGTATACTTTTTTTCTTATATAATCTAATAAAAGAAACATCCTCTTATATGGCATACATTTCCATAAAAAATTATGAGCTTGCATATGGTATGCGGAACAACTTAGAGATGTTTCTACTGTGGTAAAAAAAACCGACTGTATATCTGTTTTTAGAATGTTCAATAGAGCCATCGGTGTAAATAATTTCATAATCGTTGTACTCCTTCTCCAATACTGACTCGACAATGGAATTGTTAACGCCATTTGGGAGACTCTTCGATGTATTGAAAAAACTAGTATCTACAATTAATATAAACTGTAGTATCTGGAAGGAAGTCTTATAGAAAGGATCTAAAGACGTCTGTATTAAACTTATCTCGTGCAGTTTGTTACGACTATGAATGGATGAAGGTAAATTTTTAACCAAGCAAATATTTATTATTGCGAGCTTTGTACATACGAGTAAGTTGTTTGTTGATTATGTGAGAGTAACGCTGCCTGACTCTAAGGTAAAATTTGTCGGATATAAATTTCTGTCTTAACGAAAAAGGAGGCTTCGAAGCTTCTGCCTGTAAGATATTAATGAGGTTGGAGCGCATGGCGCCCAAGCATAAGCGAAGGGCAACATTCTGCATCAACTGTAATTTTTTAATCTGTGTTTTATTAAAAGTAATGAACAGCGCAATATAATCTATATGGGATCTGACGAGTGCTTTATAGATCTGAAGACCTACTACCGGATGGGCACCCCACTTCATTCCGGTAATGACTCGTAGTACATTAAATCCTTTGTTGTACTTTTGTAACAAAAATCTGGTCTCTTCATTCCATGACATTTTAAGGTCAAACATTACTGCCAGGTATTTGGCGGACTGCTCAAGGACAATAGAGTTTTTATTAATGCGTAGTAGTCACGGAAGAATTTTCTTGAGAACAAGATACCACGAGTCTTATCAATATTAATATTAAATTAAGTAACTAGAAGACTTTGTAATTTATTTAGCGTTACCTGTAATTTTTGAATTACTAAGTCTATAGAAGCTGCTGCTTCTCTTATCACCAGATCATCTGCATACTGAAATATCGCTATCAATTTATTTTGAATTTGTTCTATAGATTTCGTATAAATTGTGTATAATAACGGACTGAGGGGGCTCCCTTGGGCTAAACCTTTGCCACAATAAACCGAGGCATTTGCGTACCTTTATGTTTTACTGTTAACTTTCTACCATAAAAATAGTTAAATATTCGTGTACAAATTTTTTGATTAACCCCACGTTAACTGTTTGTATAATGTGGACAGGTCGACATTATCATAAGCCGACTGAACATCAATAAAAACAGATACTCCGTTTACAGGCCAAAAGAACATTTGTCGCCCCGTTTCTTCACCAATATAAAACTTATTACATTTTGCGCGATTTATTTTATAAAATATCTATAAGACGTTTTGGCATAAAAGAGAAAACTGTAAGCAGGTAATTCCGCGGATACGGTTTAGCAAGGATGTAATTGCAGACGGTTACTTTTAGATTGTTAAAGAGGATTAATAAATGCCAAAACATAACAAATTTAATAAATGTTAGCCATCGAAGAAATAAGAAACGGAAAAATATTATAATTAATTTTATATTAAGATTATAACTAATTTTATTTAGACATTACATCGTTTTAAAATTATAGATATATTGTGAATGGAGTTTATAGAGTGCCGATAATCGGATTGTCACGTTAAATTTTCATAACGTAAGTTTGTGTGATTATTAAATAAATACACCGTTATGAAACTAAAAGGAAATATATGTATAATTTTTAAAACATTAAAAAATAAATAAAAATAAATTTCATACGAATAAATTTATTTCGTATTCTCTTATATAATTGTGTAAATAGTATTTTTAATTAAAAACAAGAAAAAAATGTTTATTCGAATTAGTTTACATTACTTCCAGTTACATAAACAACTTAATAATAAAGTCCAGTACGTGTCTGGGAGGAAATTCCAAGATAAAGGTTTAAAAATTTTATGTAATCGTTTAAATACGTTCTTTTGTTTTACTACCACGCTGAAGGTCATTTTTATTCGGCTCACTTTTTTTTTTACGTGTATGTAAGATATATTCTTTTCCCATGATATATATATATATATATATATATATATATATATATATATATATATATATATATATATATAATATACACGTTTGCGTACATTTAATGTACATGTAAGATATATTTCTTCTCTGGAGGTCAGTTTTACGAGCATTATTTCAGACTGTATCTAGACGAAGTAGCTAACCACCAACTCGTAAAGATAACAATGGGAAATATAGGTACATTTTGTTTTTCCGATTTATACATTCCCCGTAGTTTTCCTCCTAAATTTTATATACAAAACCGTAATAAAGAAAATGTCGATGAAAAGTGAAAATGTACGAGAATCATTTATGTATATGTATATATATATATATATATATATATATATATATATATATATATATTCAAGCACCAACAATAATACCGTAATCCACGAAACTCACATACCCATCGACCTTTGGGTATATAAGTTTTCACAATATAAACAGCCGTCGAATGTACATTCGGATGATGATATTTATTTAACAAGTCGTCCGGGAAAATAAACTTGTCCCTTCGGACTTTCAGTTTATTCCAGAAAAGCTTTTATTCTTAACAAATAATGTTTTTAAAAATTACGTTGAATTTTACATTATTACGCGACTACAACTGAAAAATGGGCAGGACATCGTGAAAGAAATACGCTCATTTAATTATTACTTGCCAATATCATCGTTGATGAAACTGTTTATGGGATTTATCGGTTAATTTCGATGATAAATAGATGGCGCTAAAATTTATGTATACATTCTCGTTACAGTTATAAGACACAGTGAAAGTTTATGAGTTTTATTACTGGTTTATATATATGTGTGTATGCATATATATATATATATATATATATATATATATATATATATATATATATATATATATATATATATATGTATATAAAGTTAAATGAATGGAAGTTTCGATATCATATATATATCTATATATATATATATATATATATATATATATATATATATATATATATATATATATTCTAAAAAAACACAAACGAAAAAAACGTTTATTTAATCAAGTGTATTAGTCATCGTTTCCGAAAGTTTGTATGAGTCACAACTCTCAAAACCTCACTCACATCTTAATTTTTTCGCTTCAACGTTTCACTGTCGCCTTCACGTCTGTTTTGTCAACTCGGCTGGAGTAGGTAGCTCGTGTGTTTAGTGATTCGAGATTTTAGTTTTACCAAATTTATTATAGCGGTGTAATTGTTTCGTGATTCGTGATTTTATTTTATTTTAGAATGACATAAAAGGAGAGCTCGTATATTTTATATATATATATAGATAGTTCTTCTTGGGCCGTATCCTCAATGGATGTTGGCGATTATCTCTCTGGCTTCATTATCCAACCATGTTTTTCTTTTCCTTCCTTTTTCCAGTGATGTTTCTTTCGATTATCAGTTGTAACATTTCATATCTGTTGTTCCTCAATATGTGTCCGAAGTAAACTATTTTTCTTTTCTTAATATTTTTTTCTAATTCTAATCTTTTATTTAGTCGTTTCAGTATTTTCGCATTTGATACTTTATCCGTCCATGGAATCTTTAGCATGCGACGGTATCATCTCAAATGATCTTAATCTATTTAGCATTGATTTCTTGATCGTCATTTTTATTTTTCTTTCTGAAGTGTAAACGCGCGACTTTTGAACACTTTCTCTCGATTATTTCGTCGAAAATTCATTTGGCTTGACCATTTCTATTTTGAAGTATCCGGCGCTCATTATTTTCTAAATACGATCGAAATGTCCGGTCTTCCACTTTATCAATCTGTGATTTATTTTTCTCTCCTATCTTAACGATATAAATATTTCAACTATTTTAACGACTTCGTCGCGTGCTGAAATTTTTAAAATTATTATTATTATAATTACAAAAAACCCCGTTCACACGATCATGCGCATGTGCACACCACGCACAAACGCAAAGGAAAATGTGAGATTGAGTAGGAATTATAGAAGAAAAGGTAGACAATTTTTTAGATAAAAACACGTGATAACTAAATTTATAGTTAATCAACCATACGAGGAAATTGCTCAAGATCGTAGAGAATAGAGGACCTTTGATTAGAATGTGGAATTTTAGTTATAGTTATACTTCGTTATGTACTAAATATTGTTATATACTAAATATTGAAAACTTATTATTATTATATAAATATACGTATATATAAATCAATATAAATATAGGGTGACCCAGAGAAGACGGACGGTTTTGTTTTTTGAATAATGTTTAAACAAAATAGGGAAACGAGACATTAGCTTACAATCATTTGTGGAGGGCAATATCGTTCTACGTTCATTCGGTCTTTTTACAAAATTTTCGAACGATTTTTCGAGCTTAGGTCGCTGAATTTTTGGAATTTCTTCAGAAACCCTAGTTTTCAGCTCTTCCAGATCTCGTGGACGTGTTTCGTGAACGCGGCTCATATGGTAGCTGTACGAAAAAAAAATCTGGGGAGAGCGACGGCCAAGCCAAATCCACTCGGTTGCCAAACAGTCAGTACTCTGCCGAACAATGACACGTCGCACCATCTTGTTGAAACCATGTACGGGCCAGACAATGACGGGGAAGCAAAAATGAGTTTATCATCTCGATATTCCGTTGACAGTACCAATGAAAAAATCATAGTGCAGCATTTTGTATACTATGACTTTACGCATCAGAAGTTGTTCAATATCGAGCAGTAATCGATAAGTCTAACTAGTTTCATGACGATAGATATTTGCTATCTGAATCCGTGTCTTGTAGAATGTTATGGCGTATGTTTGTGTAGTATAATTATCGTAAATTTTCAAAGCGCGCTAGTGACTTCCAGTCAGCGAGTAACCGTGAGTAGACATAAGCTTTTCAATGTTGCCAACGGCTTCTATGTTCGCTAGATAATAATTTAAGTTTTTTTATTCCGGTCGTTGTTACGATAATCGAGAAGTCTAGCTTCCAACGAGAACATTATAAACTGTTTCAAACCGTACGGTGTTGTTTTCGATAATAAATTTTCAATATAATTAAGATTTTTAAATCGTTCGATTTTGGGGAAACCGCAGTGGAAGGTTAATTTTCTTTATGTGATGTACAGCTGAATGATTTTAGAGAATGGTATCTGCATCGAAAAGCGTAGAACAGTTTATTTGATCAGAAGTGTATATGACTCCAGCTGGCGTTTTGAAAATTAAAACTCGAGTCAGTTGAAAGTTTTTGCTTATTTCGTAATAAATGGGGTTATTGTTCCTATTCAACATAAGTACCTAAATGTTAATAATGATGATGATCATCATAATATATGAAAGAACTTAATCTATTTAACACAGTGACACATATAGATTATATGTTTGAGGAAAGAACTTCGTTAAAATTCGTCCGGGTACTTTGATTTCAAAAATAAATATATTTCGAATTCCATCGATTGCATATCACCAGCGTTATTTTTATTTATTCGTATTTTCCGCCAGTTCGTATTTAAAACGACGTTTTAAAACTCGTTATTGTAGTACATTTCACTAATCGATTATATTATATCATTCTCAATATTATTATTATTATTATCATCATCATCATACTTCTTCTTCGTGTGTCTTAAGAATTACTGCGCGTTGACATCGTAGCATTGATATTTCTATTTTCGGCAGCCCGCATCAGCTTTTCAATACTTTCAACCCCCCGTACACTGCTTTACATTTTTAAACCATGCGACCCTCTATTCTTCCTTGAATTATTAGAACAGCTCATACTTGCTTCCTCTAATTATATGACAAAAATACCTTATTTTACGTTTGTTTATTTCTTCTACCAGATATCTTTCTGTATCTCTTCAGTACTTCATCTTTACTTAATTTCCATATCCACGAGATACGTAACATTTTACGGTGGATTTCACAATCATTATTACTATTATTATTAAATTGAATTAAATTATTATTTTGTCACATTATTTGCTTATATATTTAATTATTTATATTATAACAGAACCAAGTTCGTATCGTCCTATTTAATTATTACCCACGCTTTCCAAGTTGTATGAAAAACTAATTATAAAAAGAATACTACCACTTATGAAGTATAAAAGAACTAATACCGGATCATCAATTCGGGTTTAGGAAAAAAACATAGCATCGTCGAGCAAGTTCATCGGGTAGTTAATATGATTGAAAAATCCACGGAAAAAAGGAAACTTGAAGATGCGATATTTCTAGACATACGCCAAGCTTTTGACAGTGTCTGGATTGAAGGACTAGTACAGAAAATCAAACACATATCAATTGTCAAAACTGTTACAATCAAGAAAGATAGTTTTGCATTAAATATGATGAAGAAAAATCCCAAATTTATCCACTAAGATCAGGTGTACCTCGAGGGAGCGTACTGGGGCCGTTATTCTATATAATTTATACGGCAGATACTCCTGGTAATGTTGAAGTGGCAACGTTTGCTGCTAATACAGCTATCCTATATTTAGATAGTTTCTCTGTAGACGCATGTACAAATCTGCAATCAGCAGTTGAAGAAATAGCAACATGGTTTAAAACGTGGAAAGTTAATATTAATGAGCATAAATCATCTCGGGTAATATTTACTAACAGAAGAACTGCTTCAACAAGACCCATAACCATAAATGGGACCATAATCCCTCAAAAAGAAGAAGTAAAATATCTCGGGATAAACTTAGATCAACGGCATGGAGTAAACATATAATTAATACCGCTCCTATTTTAATTTCATGTTTGTCTTCTGATCATAATCCCATTATGTCGTATATAATGACAACTGATAAATGTATTTCATTTAATAATAAACCTGAAATTTTTAATTTCAAAAATGCGGATTGGGACAAATTTAAGCAAATAATTAATACTAACATTTGTTTGACAGACACTTTTGACTTTATTGATGCTATTGATGCTGCTGTTGCTAACCTAACCAAAATTACACTAAATTCTGCAAAATTAACTACTAAAAAAAAACCACGCTTCCACTAATATTCTCAGAAGTAATATCCCTCCCAGTATTGCTAAAATTATCTCTATTAAAAACTATTATAAGCGCCAAACTGCTAGATTAAGATTCACTCCTGCGTGCGTTAACGTCAGGTCTAAATATTTAATGCTAGCGCGAATTTTTTGGCGTTTATTGAATTTTTGGAAAAATAATACCTGGAATTCAGATTTAAAAACAATACTCTTTTGAAAGTATGTAACCGATTGTCAAAGCAGAATGTACCGCTTCCCCCAATAACCAATCCTTATAACAATCAGCCCGTTTATAAACTAGCTGACAAACTAGAATTAATCGCTACGCGTGTATCACTGGTAAACTTTGTGATGATTTGGTTCCGCGGGCTCATTACTATAAAATAAATAATGCAGTAAAAAACTAACTAATTACATGTTTTCCTTCGTTACACCATCTGAAACTTATAAATGTATTAAATCGTTAAGAAATTGTCGTGCGGTGCTGATGATATTGCTGCAACTATAAGCACCTTCCTCGTAAAGCGATAGTTTATCTTACTAAGTTAATCGATAGCATTTTTAAACTTACTTTCCAACTAAGTGGAAAATAGCGAAGATTATTATTCTCCCAAAACTTGGTAAAGATATCAGTGATATTCTTAATATTCGTCCCATTAGCTTATTATGTACTTTTAATAAAGTCGTCGAAAAAATTATACTAAACAAGTTACAATCTTATTCTCTAACTCACAATATTCTAAAAAATGAACAATTCGGTTTTAGGGCTGCTCATTCAACAGTGCATCAAGTTGCCAGAATAACTGATTTCATCGCCGACAATTTTAACCTTAATAACTGGTTTATTGTTGATATTGAGGAAGCATTTGATACAGCTTGCCACAATGAGATTTTGTACAAATTATTTAAATTCGGTTTATCATCTCGTTAAATGAATTAGGTCCTATTTAAGCGATAGAACGTTTTACATTCATCACCTACACTTAAACACCTAAAACTCTTTTTGCTCCACAAGAAAATATTTAAGGTCCTTACCTATTTTTAATATTATTAAATCGACCACGCGGGTTTTTATGCTGACGATCTGTCGTTATTTTGCACATCGTTCAGAACTGATACAATCTACAATAGGTTACAAAAAGCGCCTAATGCTATTTACAAGCACTATAAACGCTGGAGGCTAAAATTAAATACCGAGAAATCGCACGCTCCTCCTTCTCTGCCTGATATTACTATTAGTGGTAAATGCATCAGTTGTCAGAAGCAGGTTAACTATCAGGAGTTACTTCTCGTCTTTCATTTAACGCACGCATTAATAAATCTGTCGGTGACGCGAAAAAAGTCATTCGAATACTTGCACCAATTTTCCGTTACCGCTCTCATCATTCTTCAGTAAACGAAAAATTAATTTACACTACCATTATAAGACCTAGGTTAGTTTATGCTTGTCCGGTCTGATGTTCAGTGTCCGTTAGTACTTACAAAAAACTCCAGGTAATGCAAAACCAGTGTTGCAGAATATCCCTCGATGGACTAAAATACAGTACACGCATTCCACGCTAAATATTCCTCATATTTATGATCATATTCATAAATTATCAAAGAAATTTTATGATAAATGTATCATGACGATAACTTAATTCAGGTAATCGGGGATTATGCTTGATCTCAGCACGCGTTACACTAGATATAAGCACCGATTTCTAATGTAGCATTATATGATCAGATCTGTGTTACGATTTTTTTTTTTATTTATATACAAGACTAAATTTAATATACATGCTAATAATTTTTTTGTTTTAATTTTTCCTATTGTTATTTTACTGTTATTTTCTTTATTATTTCTTCAGTTTTGTAAAGTCATTTGGTTGTATTTAACTGCTAAGGTAACATTAAGGATTCTTGGCATATGTGTATGTCCATATAAATTCTTCATAATTTATAAAATTTTGTACTGAAATATACTATATTATACTACAACGTTATGAACTCAATATTAAGTGGAAACGAATGTTTTGGCTGTTAGGAAAAAGATCAGAATTATCGATCGAAAACAAGCTGTTATTATACAACTAGGTCTTACGGTTGTCAATTATGGGGTTGCGCGAAAAAAATAAGCAATATTGCTATTCTACATCGAATGCAGAACAAAATCCTCCGAAATATTTCTGGTGCTCCGTGGTATGTAACTAATGTTACACTTCACGAAGATCTCAAGGTGAAGTCCATAAAAGAGGAAATCACGATGGTTGCCAAAAAATATGTCAACCGTCTGAAAAAACACACTAATGGCGATTTTCCTAATGGATAACACGCTTGAATACCGTCGACTGGATAGAACGAAACCTCTGGACTTAATATAAGCTAAGCGTATTAATACATACAGTTAAGTTTTAGCATCCATCACTGGATGGAATGCTACTCATGATATAGTATGCATATAAATTACAAAACTTGCCAAATAGCTAAGTGTATGTTAGAGGGGAATTGGACTAAATTTCAAGAATTTATGGAACATCGTCTGGATGAAATTAATTTTATAAATTCTCCCCTTGAAAAGTATGACTTCTTCCGTAAGTTAATCCTCACAGCCTTGCAAGAATCTATTCCAGTAGCAACTGTCTATAAGGGGAAAAAAAGATCCGTTTCTTGGTGGAACAAAGCCTGTGAATCCAAAATGAAAGAACGGAACTTAGCTCTCAGAGTTTTCCGTCGTGTTGGGACTATAGAGTCCTATCTTTCATATAAAAACTTAGCTGCCGAAACTCGTCAACTGCTTAAACGTTCGAAAAGGGAATCTTGGTGTCATTTTTGTCTCGGGTTCAATCGAAATACTCCTTTAAGGGATGTTTATTAATTGGACGTTTTAAAAATAAACATTCCCCAATCTGTCGTATTATTCTGAATTTGTAGATAACGTAGTCCCCCTTATGTATCAACTTATGAAGAAGCTGATAACATGGAACATATTTCCGGTTCTCCCATATCGCATTTCTTACTTCGACCTATTACTCTTGATGAATTATTTTCTCCCCTTCATAAGAAAAAAGAATCTGCTCCCGGTTTGGATGGTATAACCTACTGGGTAATACATAACTTGCCTGTTAAAGCTAAAAATATTTTATTAGATATTTTTACTAACCTGCTCCACTCTGGATTAGTTCCGAATGATTGGTCTAGGTTTTTAGTGGTTCCAGTTTTAAAGTCTGGTAAATCCTCCTCACACGCATCTTCCTACAGGCCAATCTCTCTTGCCTCCTGTTTTAGGAAATCATTCGAAATGGTTCTCAAAAACAGACTAATATGGTGGATCGAGAATGAGAATATTCTTCCCTTGGGCATGTTCGGATTTCGTCCCGGATGGGGTACTCTAGACTGTATAGCCCATTTTCTATGCGACGTTTACTCCTCCTTCATTAAGAAGGAATTTCTCATAGCCTCCTTTTTGGATATCAAAGGAGCTTTCGATAATGTCTCCCTCCCCATTCTATACAATGCAAATTTTAAAAATTGGTATTCCTGTTAATATGGCCAAATTTCTATCTAAACTTTTCTCTAATAGATCTTTAATCTTTCTAAACCCACTTTCCAACCTCACTGTTACACGTATTTCTTATAATGGACTTGCCCAAGTAAGTGCCTATCTGGGGCGTCTTCACGAGTTTTGTCGTATGCAGATGATTTTGTATTGTACTCGTCCCACCAGAATTTTCTTGAAGCTATTAATAATGTTCAATCATCTATTTCTGTGCTTTGTAATACCTTTCAAAATATTAATCTCCCCTTTTATCTCCCGATAAATCAAGTGTTTGCGTTTTTTCGCATAGGCCATTTAGTTGTACCAACTTACAAATCAATATCTATAATCAACCGATTCCATTTGTTAAAAAAGTCAAATATTTTTGGTTTATACTTGGATTCCAGATTATCGTGGAAGTCTCACATAACCGCTCTATCGACTCAACTCATGATGAACTACAATCCTCTGAAAGCTATTAGTAACTCTTGGTGGGGAGGTTATCCCGTCATTTTAAGCTTGTTATTCAGGTCCTTCGTAAGATCTAGACTAAATTATGGCTCAATATTCTACGGATCAGCTGCCCCCTCTCTTCTCGAAAAACTAGATTGTCTTCAGAACATTGGTTTGAGGCTTATCACAGGCAACATTCGTTCTTGCCCTGTAGTGTGTCTCCAAATCGAGACTTTGACTCCACCTTTACATTTTAGAAGAATTTGCCTGACAGATAAATTCTTATCCAAATACTGCAATCTTCAAAATTATTCTCTCACAGATAATATCCTATATATTTTCCGTAACTGGAGGTTTGTTCACTCCAAAATTCCTCTTCTTACCAAACGGGTTTCCCGATATATTGCATATAAGACGCACTCATTCCTGTTTTTCCCTCTATATATTTTAACCTTCCCTTCGACATTAATCTAATTAATATAGACATAGATAGTCACACACGTCGAAAATTAAGCTTAATTTACCTCTTGAATTAGTTAATGCTCATTTCCTTTTTATCACCGAAACAATGTATACCGAATATATACAGATTTTTACCGATGGATCTAAGTTACGAGGGTCCAATGAGAATGTGAGTGCTGCGTTTCTTATTCCAAATTTATTTATACAGCAGTTTTCTTTACCTCCGGAGACTTCCATATTTACAGCGGAGCTTTTAGCGATCGATAAGGCCTGTGCATATATTATAAAATTTCTTTCTAGTACCTGTAATTTTGTTATTTGTTCCGATAGCCTTAGTGCCCTTTTGGCTATTCGAAACAGTAGTTTTAATTATAAATCTCACCCTTTCGTTTTAGAAATTAAGGAAAAATGCTTGATTATCTCTCAACGTGGAGGTAACCTGAAGTTTTTATGGATACCTAGTCATTGTGGCATCTCCATGAAGTGCTATTAATTCTGGAGCTCGTTTTCCATATATTCGCTCTAGCGACCTTTATGACATGATTAGGAGAACTTTTAAAACTGACTGGATTGAAAGTATACTTAATTCTTCAAACAAAGGTAAAACCTATAGTATGGTTCAAACTGAATTTCCCCAGGTCCCCTGGTTCAAACACCTTCCCTCTGGTGTCCGAATCACTACTATCCGCAGATTTATCACTGTCATATGTAGGCTACGTTCTGGTCATTCTAGAGTAGCGTTGAACTTCAATCTCGTAAATCCTTCTTGTACGCATTGTACCAATCATAGTAGCGTTAATTTTATATCAACCATTTATTTTTCAACTGTGGGTGGTTTGAACAGAGACGTACCAGTTTGCTTGAGAAGTTATTCTCCCTTGGTGTTTTTCCTCCTTACTGTATCCTATCCTTGATATGTTTGGATGTTCATGTTTTGATAGTTTTATTTAAATTCATTATTATCGATCATATTCTAATTTAAGTGTTTGTTTTGGGAGTAATTTGTCCTTTCCTCTTTTTATATGATACATTTTATTATGATTATCCTCTCTTGCTATATTCATATTTTATAGTTATTTCTCTTCTTTTAGTTCTAATTCATCGGTTATATTTATTTATGATTTATTTTTGTTCTTATATTCATATTTTATAATTATCTCTCTTCCTTTAATTTAATTCATTCGTTATATTTATTTGTGTCCTATTTTTGTTCTTTTGGTGGCCAAATGGTATGTACAGCCAGGCCAAATAAAAAAAAAAAAAAAAAAAAAAGCGTAAGTTAACGTTAGCAATTTAAAAAAAAAATAGTTATACATTTTTCTTGATTATATCGATGCTTGATAGTCGCGTCTTTATTCTTTATTATGTATACGCAATATAGAAGTGTAATATTGAAATAAATTGACATTGTTGATTATATATACGTTATTTTTACAATTCGAATTTGTTGTTACAAATTACTATTTGTTATTATTATTATTATGATAATTTATTATTAGTTCGCTATATTTATTTGTCATTAAATTACGATAAATATTATTATTACGGTAATTTATCATTAGGTCACTAGTACATTTATCCGTCACCCAGTTGAACACCTATAAAATTTGATTTAGCCATTCATTATCAATTTTTACACAAAATTATATTCATTTTAGTTTCTGAAATAAAATTAATAAAAAAACAACAAAAAAGCAAGAAACAACTCGAACAGATGAAAATATAAAGTAGTAAAATTATAACTAGGTAATTTTTAACGCGTCATTTAAATATTTCTAGAATAATAATATTAAATATATATATATATATATATATATATATATAATATAAATCTAGAATGGAGACTTTTAGAATATTTCTTATTATAAAAATATGTACGTTGAAAGTGACGTATACAGGACATTGCGACTGAAAAGGATTCGTTATCGCACGTATATACAAATACCTGTAATTAGTCTAAATTCCGTTTCGAACGCTGAAAAAATAATTTATTATTTAAAATTTAAAAAATTAAATAGAATAAAATAAAGTAAAATATCGAAATAAAATCGAAACAAGTATTCGTTACGAACGTCGTTACTACGATATACCGAGAAATTATAAAGTCTACGGTATAGAAAATTAAATCGAGCTTCGAAATTTTTGAATATTTCACTTTTAATTGCTATCTACCTGGTTCAGACGCGATTAATAATAAATTAGTACTTACTTCTATACTTCTATTATATCGCCAAGTTCCATTTATCGGTGACCGGACACAATCGGTGGTTTACTTATCGTTACAGCATAAGCCTAATGCGGGATGTAAGATCGGTGTATATGTATTATATGTATACGATCGGCATTATACATATATAAGATTGGTATATATATATATATAATCGGTATATATGTATATAATTGATATATATATGTGTGTATATGTATATGATTAGTATGTGTATATGTTGTATATATACATTTTTTCATTCTTTTTAATTTGCCACCTTCGTTGTCTAGACCCTTTTGAAAGAAGGAATGAATTATAAAAATTATTTTCGAAGTCGACGTCACTCGTCGCGATAGTGTAATTTCACTTTTAACGAGGCGACCTCGTTCCGACGTTTACTTACGTGCTATACTGTAACGTATTAGGCTTTGATTAAAGTCAATTTCAGTCGATCGATAAGCAATAAATTGACAACCTTATAATATGTATATATATATATATATATATATATATATATATATATATATATATGTATGTAGCGAAATTGTAACAAAAACCACTTCCTTAATTGGCATGAATTATATACGAAAACCTCCCAATATCGTATACACTAACATTCGCACACTCACTTATAAGTAGAAATGTGTGTACATTGAACGCCTTTAATTTCACCTACTTACTCCGTGATTACTTCTATTTTATCTTTCTAACTGCTGGTTGAATTCGTTAACGTATTGATAAACTTTCTGACGATTTTACCTTCAGGTCGACAATCCTTTTGTGATTTCGTTAAAATTAAGAAAGGATTCATTATTATTATTATTATTTAAAAAAAGAAAAGTTTCATTTTTTTAAACATAATACGGTATTTCGCGATTATCGACGAATTAGCGATAGGAAAAAATGAATTTCGTTAATAGTGAAAATATTAATTAGCGAAATAAAATCGATTAATAACGGAAATGTTAATTACTATAACGAAATCGAATACTCAAATCAAATCAAATCAAATTTATTTGTATTCAATACAATACAATACAATTTAATACAATTTCAATTACAATAATAATAATAATAATAATAATAATAATAATAATAATAATAATAATAATAATATTAATTGTAACAAAAACCGATTCAAACTTGCATTTGAACACTAAAAACTGGTTATGCGCATAAATGCGCGAGTACCAGCTCTATTTGTAATTTATAAATTATAAAATACACAGGGTTACCCGAAGTAGAAAAACGTAAAATAAAGCGAACGCAAAATCTTATCTTCTATATGTTAATGATGAAATACTTATGAACAAAAATTTAATCATCTGTACAGCGATAATGATATAAATGATTTCATAAAAATCAAGATTAACATAAATAACACACAACGTAAACTTAAAATATTAATCTTATACAAAAATTTATGATAAAAATTTTTAAAATAACAAAACATACTAAAAACAAATTTTCCATAAATCAAATAATAATAAAGTAGTAAATAAATGATTTAACGAAAAGTGAACGTCATGTTATTTCGAACGCTGAAATTTAAAATAAGTAGAGTAAAAAATAAAACTCAAACAATCAAAAACTTTAAATAAATTAATTAATTATCAAACAATAACCACTTAAGATAAACATTTCAACAGACACTTTAGCCGTTATTTAAAACGTAAGAAATCAAAGTTTTACGAGGACGTCGTTTATAGTTTACTAAATATCGTTTAGTAGATTCAGGTATTAAATTATAAGCCACACCGGACCAGCATAAATTGCTTGTATACGACAATGTGTCTTATTAAAATTCGGCACCGTTGCTTTCTCGGTGCCAGCGGTTCTTGTTTTCCCACTTAAAATTTTCACCATGAGATAATCCTTATAACAAAGTCCAGAATATGCAATTGATACAATTGTCGTACGTTTAGAATTGTTTTGTCGGAATTCTTATTGGTTATGTTCCTTAGCAGTGATCTTTGTAATAAAAAAAGTGGTTGCAAATGATATTGTGCTGCACCGCCCCAATGAACAATACCGTATGTAAGGACAGGTTGATATAACGCTATGTATAAACGAATTAGATGCTTAACTGAGAAATATTGTTTTAGGTAATAAAACAGATAGTTCAACTTCCTTAATTTAATTACGTTGCAACTCAAATGCTTATCCCAACTTAGCTTACTGTCTAATAAAATTCCTAAATACTTAATTTCATACGCTCTCTCTATTATATTATTATTTAAGAAAATTTAAATGTTCTCAAACAGCTTTGCCGCTTGATTAGTATAAATTAAATACTTAGTTTTAACTGGGTTTGCAATTAAACGATTTTCAACCAACCATTTTGATATTTTATTAACGCTATATCGCGCAAGTTCTTGCAAAATGTCAGGAAAACGAGAATTAACTACTAGGACAGTATCATAAATAATAATAATAATACTAGTTATTCTCGATATTATTAAAATACCGTGTGACGTGTAGATACGGTTTGCATATGTATATTGACGCGCGTGAACAAAAGATTGTATCATTCGTGCGATACGTAGACTTTTGATTTATGTATCTAAATTATTTTGAATCTATCAGAAATTCGAGATAAAAAAAATTAAATTCGAATTCGAAATTATCAATGTAACTATTATTATTATCATATTTTATTATTATTAGGCCTTGAGAGTACAGTTTACTTAGGACAGTTGATAACCCTAACGGATACAAACAAAGAGAGAGAGAGGTAGATCGGAGAATTGCACTTACCTGGAAAAAAAACTGGTCGCTTAAAAATATTTTTAAGGGTCCTTACAGTAGTAGACTGAAAGGAGAAATTTTAAATTTATGCGTTTTACCGATCCTAGCATATGGATGTTAGACTTGGTCAAGTTCGAATATTATCAGGAATATGATTTCGACTTGTCAAAATGCAATTGAAAGGTCTATATGGTGGGAGTTAGATTAAGAGATAAAATTAATATGAAAATAATTAAAAGTAAATTAAAGTTTAATTGCAACTTTAACTGTGTAATAAGAAGGAAGAAATGGGATTGGGCACAGGACATGTTGCGAGGATGGATTCGGCAAAATGGACTAAAAAAAAAAAGTAACAGATTGGATTATATACGAGAAAAGAAAAAGGGGAAGACCGGAAATTAAATGGGATGATGATTTTGCTAGTATATCGAGGCATAAACAGTACCAAAGGGTGTCTTACGACAGGGTAGAATGGGTTCGGTTAAGGGAGGCCTTTACCGATTTCAGGGCAAAAACATAGGTGATTTTGTTTTATTTTAATTATTGTTACTTACAGTATAGTTTATTATGTTTATGGATAATAATAATAATAATAATAATAATAATATACGGCTGTGTGTAGATTTAAATCTGTAGGCGCTATAAGGAATTGACTACCGATATTTGCCGAAATTCTTTACGAACAGTTTTGATAATAGTAGTAAGGAGCTCGATGTCTAGAAAATTAATCAGCTTAAAGATTAAAAAGATCTGATTGTTGAATCAGTAACGGAATAATTCACCGTAAGTGATCAATGACCAAGAGAGCCCACGCGCAAAACTGAACTGATGTACCGAGATTGTTCGTTGCAGAAAGTCGTGACTAGCTACTGTAGGTTTATTTTTACGTTCAAAGTGAGCTAGCATTCAAAGTAATATTTATATGATATTATACGGAGTGGGGTGCTACTGCTGCCCCTTCTCTGTGATAATTAAGAATTAAATAATGATGAAAAACTTTCTATGTCGCGTGCTAGTTTCGAACATCCTCGAATGTGAGTTGTTGGTCGAATCTAGCACCTGCGCCACTGCGACATACCAAGATATTATGACGTAACTCAATTAGAAGATTACGTATTCCGAGTGATTAAACGATGGCCATTTTGATACTGTAAGATAAATCTGATAGACATTACTAGTACGTATATTAATAATATAAGTAATAATCTCGCGTTATCTCGGTATACATATTTGATGAGATATGTAAATCAGTGTATATTACTGAAGATCGCCACGAATGAACAAACCTTCCTCGATCGTTCAGACGAGGACGGTTTGTAATGTTTGCTAAGGGTGTCATTTGTATTAGTAATTTATCCAATGCAGCAACGATTAAATGGATAATACTAATAATAAGTCTTTTTTTATTTTACAGGCGTGATGTAACGAAATAATGCGATGAATGGGCATGTAACATTAATTTGATCTCAATTCTGAACGTACATCGAAATTGACCGGGTAAGTTTTTTGTATATATTTTGTATATATATATATATATATATATATATATATATATATATATATATATATATATATATATATATATATATATATATATTAGAAGTTACCCATTGGACTGTGTAATTATTTTTTTGAGCTTTGTTTCATATTGATATATCACAAATAGGACAGAAATTATAATAATTTAAAGTCCCAATGCGATGATTATAATGAAAATATTTGCAAATCATAGACATACACTACAGTTTTATATATTAGTATAGAAACGGACGGATATATATATATAACGTATAAATATATACGTTTGTTGCGTTCGGGGCGTGGCCGAAAAGAAGGATACATGGATATTTTAAAACTTTAAATTATTGTAATTTCTCTCCTATTTGTGATATTAATGTAAAACCAAGATTAGAACGAATCCGATAATATAGACTATATGTTATGCGCATTTCATCCTTACTGATTTAATAGTTTTTGAGTTAAAACGAAACAGAGAGACAAAAATTTTTAAAAATATATTTTCTATTTATGTGTGATAAAAATAGCCCAATGCAGTGATTATAATGAAAATATTCGCAAATCACAGACAGGCACTACAGTTTTATATTATATATAATATTATAAGTCGTGATGGCGCATAGTTGCTAGAGGGCTCGTCAACTAGACGGTCGACGGTTCGAAACCAACACGGCGACATAGAATGTTTTTCATCATTATCCAATTCTTAATTATTACAGAAAAAGCAGTAGCACCCCATTCCGTATAACATCATATGCGAACGCATCTGTTCGCATATAAATAGTGGCTTGAATGCTAGCTCATTTTGTACGTAAAAATGTTTGTGTTCCCCCCCCCCCCTTAAATTAGTCAAAATACTTTTCTTCCGAATGTGTTGTAAGTTAAAATTTTCGTTTAATATAAAGCAGAGCTGAATTCTAGAATATAATTTTTTACACGTCCAACGTAATATATAAACGCCTATTAAGACCAATTGTAAATGCTACAATGATCATCATTACAGTCATCTCCCATTAATCGTGAACGAATATGAGGACCCAATCATCCATGTTTATATCACACATGAAACATAACCCAATACGATGTGTAGTTTGAAAGTAGCATAGTTAACACCGGATGTCAACATTGTTGATATACTTTTTGGTTATGAACAGTTGCTTTCACATATTCGGTCCCAATTTTGTCCACACCTTCCGACTGTGACCTGCATTTTTCATAACTCTGTCTTATAGGAATGCGTTCCGGATTCGTGCGTAGTATATGTCCTTTTCAAACGCTTCTGAACAAGATTCTTCTGGGTTCGATATCCATTTTATCAGAAGAATTCTTCGAAGAAACCGCTGGTAACATTGTTTTAGTTTCTTGATCAGTTTCCCCATTATAAGACATGTATATAACAGATCAATCCATGATTATAACCAATTCGTTAGATCAATATCGGGCAAATAACTATTTGACGAGTTAAATAGGATTATCGTTTTTAAAAATTTAAATTTTTACAAATCGATATTTCGTTATATTCAAATTACATTCTAACATATAAATAAATAAATATATGTGTAATTATTATTACTTCCAATCAGCCATTGATAGACTACGTGGCTACTCCTGTAATTCTTCTTCCGTATTTTCTAATCTGCTTTCATCCTTTCGTTGTGTCTTTCTTTCCTTTCTTCGGTCCACAAAGTGTCAGTTTCTTTTTCCAGTTTCTCAGTGAATTCATTACAATTCCTCTTTAATATCAATCGCCTTTCTTTCTACAGTGAACCTGTTATGCTGTCGTTTGCATATGGCCATAGAATCGAATTCCTTTATCCGAATCGTTGTAATGATTTTCTCCATATGTCAGTATATTTCCCGATTACTCCGTTTTATACATTCTTCTCCTTGTTCCGCTGATCGTAGTATTCTTCTCGTCATTTTCTCCTGAAATTTCTACTTGATCGTTTAATCATTTTTTATCGTTAGACATTCAGCCACACATAATGCTGCAATTTGAACACAGTTGTACAATATCACAATTTGACATATCTTCATAGAATATTTTTTTCTTTTTTGTTAAATAAAACGCGGCAGACTTCTTTTTCTTATTGTCTCTGCGATATTTCCTTTTCTCTATTCTCTCATCTTATAAATAAAGAATATAATTTTTACATTTCGAACGAAATTTACAAACGTCTATTAGGACAAATTATAAACACTTTATGTATATACATACTGTGTACAGTTAACCATTTCATACGGTACATGAAATTTTAATCCTTTTTTTTTTTATTTATTTTTTTTTAAATAAAGATTTATCGGGACTGTAAAACTAATTACATTTACCATAACTAATTACAGAAGACTTTCACACTGGTAGTTAAATTATTTTATAAAAAATAATAAAATTAAATATTAATAAGATCCAGCTGATGTTTTTAGATTCATCTAATAGTAAAACTACTTCAACGTTCGAATGGAGGTGAAGACGATTAATGTAGCTGTTTGCCTTCTGGTGAATGATAACAATAAATGGATCGATTTTGAGATCGATGCGAAGTTGGGTGTTCGAGACAAACCAATGTGCTCTTGAAATCCTACGCACAAACTTATTTTTAAATTTTTCAAGAATTTCGAGATTGGATTTGGCTGCGGTTCCCCCAGACCTCTGCACCATAGCTCCATGCTGGTCGAAAAATTGAAGTATAGATAAGCCTCTTGCTTTCGAGACTAAGCTCAGAATGAGGCTGAAGGAGTCATCGAAAGTTGGAGAGCAGAAGGTCCAACATTTTGCGTTTTCTTCTAATATGCTCGTGCCAGATAAGCTTACAATCAATATGCAGACCTAAGTAGCGAGCAGAGTTAGAAATTGGAACCGGTTTACCATCTAAATAAGTTGGAATGTAACCATGGTGTCGGAGAGAAAAGTCTACTCGTACTGGCTTGCTGTCATTTAGTTCAATCTTCCAGGTATGTGCCCAAGTTGAAATATTGTCTACAGCTGTTTGAAGGATACATGCAGCTGTATCATAATTGCTACTATGTGAAATTATTGCAGTGTCGTCGGCAAAAAGACTTGTTATTGTCTCAGGAGTTTGAGGAATATCCATAGTATAATTTTTTTTAATCCTAACAAAATTTTGTATTTTCTGGTTAACGTGAAATGTCCCAATATCAAACATATTATCAGTTAATTTAAGAAGCGGTATTGTATAATAATTTTTATAATTTGTATCTAAATTTTATAATTAATGGGAATATATATACATACATATATTATATATGTGCGTATATATATATATATATATATATATATATATATATATATATATATATATGTGTGTGCATATATATTTGCAATAAGTATATATAGATAAATTCGTTGTTGAGAGAACTTCGTAATGCCAAGTTTTATAATCGAAACGAACCGAGGAAATGGTTCCATAATAATGACGATCTTTGACGTCGAAACTCTAGTAACGCGATTCAAAGTTTTAGAATGGCTATAACGGCTTAAATACAACCAACAAAAAGTTTAAAGAACATTTCGTTGATTGCTCCTTAAATTACGAAATAATTATTACACGCCAAACCTTATTCGCTACGTTATATCCAACTTTAACGGCACAGAATAAGAGTTAACTGCAGGCAGAAAATTAAACTGGAGGAGTTATTTTACGAGCTCAACTGTATACACTTATATATATATATATATATATATATATATATATATATATATATATACAGATACAAATACACACACATATAAATATGTATGTGTACATGAATGTATAAGTCTATTACAAAATTGTTGTAATGATTTTGAACATTAAAATAATCAACTGTGAGTGAATTATTACGTATGAAAAACAATATATGTTTTAATTTCGTAATCATATTTACGAATAATTTCTGTATTTTACATTGTGTGTGTGTGCATCCAAGTATACATATTATATAATGAAGTCGGCAGTATAGTCATAAAAATAAACATTTACATAAACTGTGTATTACGAACTCACATTTGGCCGATAGGACTGTGTTTCTCACCCTTCCATTACTCTACATTTAAATACACTTAGCAAGGAACTATCAAGCACACAATTTCATTAATTCCGAATTTTATTAAGGCACCCACACTCCGGCACGCAATTCTTAGTTTAAGCTCCCTAGGTTTTTGTTCCTTTATAAAATTACTAATACATTTGCCACATTCACTCGTTCTTAAAAAAAAAATAACAATTGGAGAATAAAAAACCCATCATAAATGATTATAAATTAATTTAAAAAAGACTGGGCATTGTTCAACAATGTATTATATCCTTTGACGAAGATTTCCGCAAACACGAACTGTCTATGTGCTGGTGCCCCTTGATTTTTTTATTGTCAAACTCAAACTTTATATTTACTCGTTGTAACTGAGGAACCACAAAAATAAAAAAAAAGTATGCTTTTGTATGGTAATTTTCCATGAATTTTTTCTTTTCTTTTTCCTTCTTCTGTTTTGAAACTTTCCTATTATTATTATTGCATTTATAAACGTTTTAAAAAAAAATTATATAAAATTAACGTGTGTTTATGTATGTTCGTATATTTTTATGAGTATATGTGTGAATAATGTTTATAATTTCGAATATTTTATTTTGCGTCATTTTTTACACTACTATATCATCGTCACGTTTATGTTTACGGTATCGTTTATACATATTTCGTTTCCTCTGCGTTCTACAACAATTTATTGATTAATTTATTAATAATCACCTGGTATTACCTGTGCTCATAACGGGTTCTTTGACTATAAATTTTATGTAAATGTTATAAAATATTTTTATGATTAATATTATTATTATTAGATTACGGAATGTATTATTTTAATTTTTTAATTATACCATTTACATTGTAAAATATTAGAAATATCTTAAATATATTTTTGATTTAATTATTATTATTATCGTGGCCTATCCGGTCGGTTTAGGTCGCCTAAAATTTTAGAAACTTGACATTTCTCGTTAATACCTTGATATAGTTTTTCTATTTCGTAAAATTTCCAATAATGTATTATTTTAATTTTTTAATTATACCATTTACATTGTAAAATATTAGAAATATCTTAAATATATTTTTACCTACCTGTAGATTACCTATAAATTTACCTGCCGTGTACTGCCCCTAGGTCAGAGGCACGGGAAAAGAGAGAACGTAAGGTTAGTGAGAATCGGTAGAAAGTTGGAAGAATAAATTGAAAGTACGGATTGTTAAATTAGATTATATAAATTGGAGGATTTAAGAAAATTTAATAAACTATGGGAAGCATCTTGCGTGTAGGATGTTTAGGAGCCTGAGCGGTTTGTCGAGGATAGAACGTTGGGAGTTGAATTGCACACATTCAAGGAGAATATGTTCGACGGTAATGAGGACATTACAGGTTGAACAAAGAGGAGGAGGAAGATTTTGCAGGATATAGCTGTGTGGAGATATTAGTATGACCTAGGCGCAGACGAGCAAGTACAACAACATCTCTTCTGTTTGCCGAGTGAGATGGAATTCGGAGGCATATTTTTGATTTGATTATTATTATGGCCTATCCGGTCGGTTTAGGTCGCCTAAAATTTTAGAAACTTGACATTTCTCGTTAATACCTTGATATAGTTTTTCGCTTTCGTAAAATTTCCAATAATTTGTAATTAAATATGTGCTTTTCATTCTGCAGTTCGTCACAATCGTACCGAACGTTTTCTGCCAGACTCCATTTGAATAAGTTCTGCTAGTTGTCGTTTCACATAGCTGTATACTTCATGGGGATACTTTTGATTTCTCTCCGGTAGGTGTACTTCACATCCGTAGCCTTTGATCTTCCTTTCCGAACTGTACCTAGAAAGCTACAACCATACTTTAAACTGTTTTCAACTAGTTCTTTGTACCTGTGTACGGAATGGGCGGTCGTCGCGAGCAGTTTCCTATTTTTCTTTTATTTTTCTCAGCAACTGTTCTCCCGCCGGTAGTAGATGATTATATGGCTTAAACGTTGTTGGTTTTAAGCAACCGGTTATTATCCCGCGTACTTCGTTAAGTCTACCTTTTTATATGATGAACAGAACGATTCCAAACCGTACACTCGTATTCTCCTACAGAGGAGCAGAGTGCAAAAGATAGTTTACGAAAAACACTTGTGTTTAAAATAATGGCACTGCTCGAATTCTTATCGTAATTGTGAAATTTCGTGGCTTTAACCTCGACACGTTCAGTTCGTTTCAATCGAGGAACGAGCCTAATTAAAGTTTTCACGGAGGACGATCGTCACCACGCCTAACGAATGAAACGACAAAAGTTGTAATTTCTGTAATCGCCGTTTGTAAATTTTTACGATTTGTTCGTATTTGACTTATATCATCTATAGCAGACTGAAATGAAAAGGAAAATTATTATTATTATCGTCGGCATCACTATCATTAATAATCTACCTGTAGTTGTATTTGAAAGTCGCTTCGACAAATATACCTTGTAATTATTACTACCTCGGTTTCTCCGTTGCTATAGCGATAGCTCACAAACACAGTTATACATGTTATAACACACGTACATAAAAACGTGCATTAATATGTATATATATATATGTGTATGTGTATGCATGCGTTTATTTCGTAAGCAATATTAGAGGGAAATCTAACAAGAGAGCTGGAATTTGCAATTTTGAATATGATGAAGTATGAAACAAAATAAAAGCGCACAAAAAGTTTTACGATAGTAACAGTTGGAATAACAACGATAATAAGTAACGATAATGATAATAGTTACAAAAACAGGTAAGAAAAAGTTTGTTTAACCGTGTAGAGTAGCCCGTTGGGATGTTATTCATGTTGACGACTTAGTCAGTAGTATTAACAATGATGATGGCTAGAAAGGGAAATTTTTCCGGCGTCCATGAAATATTCATAAGTTTTCCCTTGTTATAAACTCTTTTAGAATTTTTCACGGTGATAATTTTATTTGTACTTTTTAGTCCTCTCGAGTCCTTCTATTAAAGTTAATTCGATATATATATATATATATATATATATATATATATATATATATATATATATATAATATAACGGTTACTGTTAATAGCTCCGGATCGTAATTATAAATAATTTATCGTTAAAATTAATTACGAATATTAAATTTCCATTATTTGGACGCTAGTTTTTGGTGGCGAGTTTAGTACAGAACGATGTATACTTATATTTATAATTTAATAATTGCGACGCTAATAAATTGAATGCGCGGTTATTATAAGAAAAATCATTCGGTGAAAAGTAAATTTAAAAAAATAAATAAATAAATGAAGAATATTTAATTTTCGCTTGCGCGCTTGATCGCAAGCCCCTAGAGAACTAAAACATTTAAAGTCAAAGATCAGAAATGTTGACGAAAGATATGGCTTATAACCGATGATTTCTCTCGCAAATACCAATTATGTATATTATATATATATATATATATATATATATTACATAATAAAATTTTCCGGTGTGAAAAATACAAATTATTGCGGTTTTTCGTTTGCGCGCTTGATCGCAAGCCCCTAGAGAACTAAAACATTTAAAGTCAAAGATCAGAAATGTTGACGAAAGATATGGCTTATAACCGATGATTTCTCTCGCAAATACCAATTATGTATATTATATATAATATATATATATATATTACATAATAAAATTTTCCGATGTGAAAAATACAAATTATTGCGGTTTTTCGTTTGCGCGCTTGATCGCAAGCCCCTAGAGAACTAAAACATTTAAAGTCAAAGATCAGAAATGTTGACGAAAGATATGGCTTATAACCGATGATTTCTCTCGCAAATACCAATTATGTATATTATATATATATATTACATTCGTGCACACGTATGATATTGTTCGAACGATAAGTACCATGGTGCATGACACGTTATTTTCAGCGTGATCTATAAGTACGGCATCCGTTGTAATTCTTCCGTGTGCCGTGTTTATAATAATAGGGAACGTATGGCGGTGGTAATTTTATGTTTAAGGTTTTCCGCCTAGTCTTCGAATAAACAAAATTCTCAAGCAAGTTTACGAGTTGACAGATGAAACTTATTTATATCGACGGTCTGGACTCCCTTCTGATTAGATAAACAATCGTGAGAGTGTAAGATTTTGTATACAATACATAACCTCCGCTGACGCTTATCTTCAGTCACTACTGATTTCAGATTTTCCGTTACTATTGATTTGACGAACTAGTTAACGGGTCTCTTAATTATCCACCGCTGTACTCCTCGTTCCGATTGGAGCTTAAGTCCGGAGGTTATTTCGTATTTTAATTTAAGCGCCATTAAAAATATATATATACGTACATATACATATGTATAAAATATTTATAAATATATAACAAGTTTAAAGTTGTACCTTTAATTAGATTCGTAATTCGTTTTCTAATCACTTAAAAATAATAACAAAATTTTATAATATTTCTCAAAGTACACTAAAATGCAAACGTGAAATAATTCCAACAGGCCATTTCGAAACCGTCTGTATTGCGACGAAATTACGAACCCTGAATCCGTTTTACATATGTTTCTTACGCTCTATATGATTCTAGATCAACATTATTATTATTATTATTATTATTATTATTATTATTATTATTTTAAAGCTCGGCATTAAGATGACTAATATGATCGATTTTAACGAGACATCATTTCCGGCGCATTCGTCGCAAACACTTATACCCTAGTTACATTTTCATTTAACACGTTTTCTAGAAATTTTCCACCTCGATTTTTATCGCTGTTATTTCTGAGTTCATTTATAGCAGACTATATATTTCACTGCATCCGATCGAACCAAACTATTCCGGGTCAACTTTATCTTCATTCATCAAATACAAGACGCGCACTATCTCTGAATCTGAAATAACAACGTTCGATATATCAATCGTTTGTTTCGTCAATCTGATGTTATTTAGTCAACCAGTCATACTTCCATCCTGAATTACTTGTAGTAAATACACTATATGTATATTTTTCAGTTTGAAACTTATAATTATACGAGCGAGAAACACGAGCAGTAAAATTTTTAAATGTGGTTTCCAATCGGATAGACTGATAAATTGCTAATCAAGTATTAATAAAAAACATATAAACAGGTATGTAAATTTGAAGACATTATTTGGGCTAATTTTGTTGGATATATTTTAATATACGATTCAGTGATGAGAAACATAACAGACAAAGATATCCTATATTTAATGCAAATCTGCAGGTTGACAACAAGTATATATATATATATATATATATATATATATATATATATATATATATATATATATATGCGGGATAGCCTAGTGGACCGAGTTCGAATACGATCGGCGACGTGAAAATTATCATCAAAAAATAAGAATATAAATAATCCTGATAATATTATCGCGTGGAAGGCAATTGGAAACCACCACGCACAACACAATATGAGGGCTAATAAATAATGTATTACACTGTCGTGACAATAAGGCGATTACAATCAGTTCTCTGGAGTGTATGTGTGTCTATCTGCACTAATGCCACATTATGATACGCTACTTATGCTGTAAAACAACAATATATATATATATATATATATATACATATATATATATATATATATATATATATATATATATATATATATATATATATATATATATATATGGGTAAGTAGTCGCCTACTTCAGATGTGGAGACTGCACTTAAAAAAAATTATATATATATATATATATATGTTTATGTATATGTATACGAAGATGAATGAAATCATTTAAACTTTATGTATTGCGCAAATTCTTTTGTTCGAAGAAAAGGACCCATTTTAAATAATCAATAAATTTAGAAAATTATAGTTTATTTTCTACTATTAGTTTTTTTTATTAAATCGTAATTTGATTAATTTCTTTCAATTTGTGTATTCATTCAAACGGAGAGAAAAATTTGTTGAAAAGTTTATGCGAAGAAACGAGAAACATTAAATCAAATCCCGTCACGAATGGCTGTGAAAGTTAAGAAATATATTTAAGAAAAAATACATATTTTTAGTGAATAATTTACATATTGTTGTAGATTTATGATTTTTATTTTACTATAATTTGCATATTTTCTTATTTTCTAAATGAAAACTGTCGGAAGAGAATTAAAAATGCAAAAAAAGAGAAAGGAACTCGATTATTATTTCGAAGTTTAATTTTCGAAATTTTGAAATATTATTTAATGGCGAACTTTATTTTGTAGGTTGTACTTTTAAAATCGGAATACTATCTTTAAAATTGTTCTATTATTATCATCGTGGATAATATAAAATAAATTCTACCTAATTAAATTTGAAGCCGTTACTTTCGTTTTACTATATTAGTACCTCGGATTATAGCGTTTGTACGAGAAAATAACAAAAACAAAAAACCAAATATAGTTTAGTTTCGATGCTAACGAACAAAATAGAGTTCGATAATGATGATGATTATAGAAAAATAGACCAGGTGGTTGAGATGATTTTATTTCTTGTACGTCCGTTTGTTCCGCGAAATTTTAACATTTTTAAACGTTATAATAAACTACAGACAGCGTTATCTGAAATAGAAACTCGGTTAAGACGTATTAGAGTAAACGAAAGTGTGAACATGCTACTTTCACTTTACGAAATATCGACAAAACAATACTTCAGGATGTTAAATATCTGGTCGTGCGTCTCGATAGATAAACACGTTAATATGAAAAGACCCAATTAACCAGACACGAAGTTATTAGTGCAGCTGCATTGGATGTTCGGCAGAAAGAAGACTCAGACTTATCAATTCGAAAATAAGCTACTAATTTACTTTCCCTAGAACGCTATACTCCTTGATTTCAGAATTTGTATATCTATCTTTGGCAATTTTACTTGTTGGCCTAATATTTTATTTTGCGGCAGAAATTTTAACTTAATTTCGGTCAGGTAATGATCTGTTTTAGTATTCGCTACTTTTCTAACCTACTCATTGGTTCTGGTAAGATATATCAATCTGAAACTTTCCTAGATTTGTATTTGGAGATTTCCATGTTTTTTCTTTTCTTGGTAATTTTTTCAAATTTGTTGACATTAATTTAAGGTTAAAACCTTGACATATACCTCTATCAAATTTTCACCATTTCTTTTTTTTGTATTTTCTTTACTGATTTGATATATATATATATATATATATATATATATATATATATATATATATATATATATATATATTCTGACAACAAGAACTGTTGAGAGATAGACATGACATACGAAATTCAGTCGTAAATAAATGAATGAATAAGATGCCCGATCGACATGGTTGAAAAAATGAGGGCTGCTTTCATACGTGTAGTGGATAGATATATGCGCATCGTGATATATATGCATATATATATATATATGTATTTTTTATCTTATAATGATCCACTACTGGACGTAGGTTCATCTCAATCTCTTCCATTCGTTCTAGTTTGGAGCTTCCCGAATCTAATTCTGGTATACATATAATGAAACTGAACAGGTCACATGTGGTAACAAGAACTGATGAAACACGGACCAAATGAGTAACACTAGTGGCCGGATGACATGTAAAAGTCGGTAGTAATGAAATGAATGAATAAGATGTACCGTCGATACAATTGAACAATTGGGAAAAAAGTGGGATCGCTTGCATATGATATAAGCATCGCGATTATTATATATAAAGTTATTTCGTTAATATCGTCCTTAGTATTCAATTTCCTACAGGCTCCATAATTGCAAAATTTCCAAAGAGAACCCGGGATACAAGTAATCTGGCCCTAGAAATCATTTTGACGTTAAAACTTCTCCGCATTTTTTGTACGGGTTTCGTTTTGTTTAATTTTCAAAAAGTAGCGAGCGAAGTTCGTCGAGTTCGCATACTTTACACAATCTAGTTAAATACGAACTGGGCGGTGTTACGATTTTAATTTAAAAAAGTAGCCGTTCCGCTATAAATCGCCGCAATCTCAATTTACGTATTATATAAAACGACCGTTTTTCCGAAATGATTAAACGCGAAGAAAATCATTTTTGGTTCTACTCCCTTCAAATCTATCTCCATCTTCAGAATAAATAAATACATCCGCCAGCATACACAAACACACCGCCGCCAAATGCCCGCTGGTGGCGAGTAGTTAAATTGAAAATACCACTACGAAAACGCGGCTTAATTATATTCTCCACACTAAACGTTATTACTATTTATTAGGCACATCGTACTCTCTTTCGTTTCTGACCACCCTAACCAATATCTACATATCGTTGTACGTGCTCATTTTTCATTTGTTTTTTGTACTTTTGGTATGGACGAGTGTAGCCGTGATTTTAATTAAATTTTCTTAAAATTTTACTCGTTCGTTAAATTTATCGTAACGTTTTGAATAGAAGCGCGAACTAAATAAAAAAAAAAAGTAAAAATAATCACTATTATCATTATCGTCATTTTTGTTAATCATTTATTTTATTTTCTAATTAACGTGTACATTTCCGAATAAAAATTCGATTTGGTTTAATTCGATTATGCTCACAGTCTTATCGGTAAAATATAAGTATATTTATATATAAACAATTTATAGAAAAGTAAATGTAAATTATCTACCTAAATTAACATTTTTACATTTTATTTTTTATAATTTATATATATTTATATTTATTATTTTTTCCGTCCACTTGATAATGGTTTAACAGCCGAAAAGCTTTACCATTTTTTATTTTAAAAAAAATTTCACCAATTTGAACTCTTTTCTTGTTGGTTATGCATGTAAACTGTTATCATTATTATAATTTTTATTATTATTATTACTGTTATAAAAATTTACGAAGAAAAAATAAATTTATATCGACGTTAAAATTGAAAATTTATACCGTCACTTACTCCGTACAAGAACTATAAGATCACAGTTCGGATCAGTCGGTGAACATTAGAACAGGTGATTAAAAGTTTGTGTTTCCTCATTGATATGTATTCGCGGCTGTGTATGACTTTTTGTATAACCATATATTTATTTATGGTGAATCATTGTGCATTGATGGATATATATAATTATCTATATGTAACTCCTGCACATATCTGTAAACGGTTGCAGTAAATAATCCTAAATACGTTGGAAAATTTGTAACATTGCATATTATATTCAAATAAATTTGATTTGATTTGATTTAATTTGATTATTGTTATCTGTATCTTGTAATAGGTTTAAATTAATTTGATTTAATTTTATTATTATTACGTATCCTTCATATTGCTGAAGTATTTGGCGAAATCATGCGAGATTAGCACTAAATCGTGTCGTCATTATTATTATTAGAAAAATTTCCAATATCATAAATAATTCTTTTCCTTTTTCCGGATGACTGAAGAAGGCCCGCATGTTATAATATTAATTTTTTATATGCAATTCAATATATATATATATATATATATATATATATATATATATATATATATATATATATACATCGACAAACTCAGGTTACAGTATTAAAATTTGACTTTACCTTATTATTCAAATATTTCTAATCACTATCAAAATTAATTAAAAGATTTAGCGATTTTTCTTCTTATTCTTCTTCCAATTAACGTGCCATCTGCAAGGCTGAAAATACGGATGAGAAGACTCAGATTAGAAGTGAAAGGTTGGATAATTGGATGAATCGAAGAACACGATGCATATTATATGGTACTGAATTCAGTAATTCGTTCAAAGTAGTTGACAAGTTAAAGCGCAAGGAGCTGCGATTAGTACAATCGATTAGAAGGTGATGCACTATGATGATGCTGTTGCCGTAGGAACAACGCGAAGGAAGTTAACGCTAAAGAAGGTAACCGTGAGTGATAGCCGTATGGCCAAGTCTAAGACGACGTTAAACTATTTCAGCTTTCCGCGATAAGTCAGAAGGAGTAATGAAACGCGCAGTGTCTAATTTTATCGATCTTAATTTATTAGTAATTGGCATATGCGCCCAAAGAGACTGCCACTTATGATTTAATTGATGAAATATTAATTTTAAAACGTCAAGATTCGGATGAGGAAGCACATCCATATCATTACCTGCAATGTGAGAGTGGCCAAGAACCCAAACCAATATAGGCGATTTTTATCACGTGTTTCGTCTCATGTTTAAGTTTTTCGTATTTATTTATTGTCAATATTTTTGACGACACGTTAGACGAGAATATCTATTGAAGTACTTAATTTATTATTATTATTATTTATGCCCCATTAATACGATATCTGGGTTCATTATATATGTTTTTGTCTCTAATAATTTAAAACAAAATTCCATGCATCGTTACTTTTTTGGACTTGTGTAAATTTCGATATGCACGTTTTGATAGCCGGCACATGTGTACGCGTAATAAATTTTGGAAGTAAATATTTTCGATTTATTTCGTTTATTTATTTATCATCGCTCTAATTACAATCTTATTATTCGGTGTCATTGTATACTATTTGAACTTTATAATATTTTTTAAATAAATTTAATTTTAAAAGGTATTTTCGCAGTTCTTCCTCGGTGTTACATGTTTTTAATTTAACAATTAAATAAAATAAAAATACTTTTATATATATGTAAATAAAATACTAGTTTCACACTTTGAGTCCTGATCGTGATGCAACCAGTGAAATTATTACGATACGGTATAGGAGTATTTTTATTTTATTTAATTTTTAAATTTAATTATATTAGACTTGATTACTACTATTAGCATTGTTATTATTATTATTATTATTATTATTGTTTTTATTGTTATAAACGACTTCAACTAGAATTACTACGTCATCTAAGAATGACGTTTCAACGAGACGATTGAACTACAATAGCCACGAGAGTACGACAACTGGAAACTGAAATTTCTTCGTTTTCGGAATTAATTTATTTTTCCGAATTATAAAGCAGTTTCATTTTATAAATCGTATTTCTGTCGTTCATTAAATTTATTTTTTTTTTTTTTTTAATTATTATTATTTGAATTATTAATTTCGACTATATTTTTGCCATTTTCTTTTTTCTACGTTTGTTAAAGTTATGCCTACTCCACATTGAGGTCATCGTGTAAGGTTTTATTCCTTACAAACTACGGACCGTTAACTATTAACCAGAGCGTAGAATTTTTATATGTTTGAATCTTAATATTACTATTTATTGCACTACAACCATTTCTCACGAATGTGTGTCGTGGTGGCGCACTTGCTAGAGTGCTCAAATGTCAACTCGATGGTCGATGGTCGATGGTCACATAATGTAAATAGTGCCTTGAATGCTAGCTCAGTTTGAACACAAAAATAAATCTACAACGGCTAGTCACGACGTTTTGCAACAAACAATACGACGATCATGATGATTTGGTTGTATAATAGCAGTTTATTTTTTAAGGAAAATTTGGACCGTTTTAATATTAACCGGCGTCGTTTTTGATTGGTATTATCTATTTGTATATTTTCTGGCTTTGTATAAATACTACAAGGAGTTTATTTTAATTCGCCATGCCATACAATGTGATATAATTTTATTCGCTAATTTTCTCAAGTTATTATTTATTATAGTTCGACTTTCATCAGAACATAGGAAAACGGTATTGTCAACAAACGTTTCTATAAAGGTACTATCTTCAAAAGGCGAATCTGCTGTAAAAGTAATATAAAAATGACACTTATCCCAGGCACTTTATTAGTTATATGTCGGGTACCTCATCTCTTCTATTTTATTTGCTAATATCTTTCGTCCAGATACGATGAAAACCATTTATAATCATGTTTTGGTAGTACTTTTTAAAGGTTTTCCCATAATAAGCCATCATGCCAAGTCCTTTCAAAGCGTGGCTAACATCTAAAAATACGATATTGAAAATCATAAATTATCAGGAGCGGTTTTAATCACACGGATTGATCTGCAGTTGGACTAAAACGAATTAAACTATTAGACCTAATGAAAATGTGTGTGATCTATTAAAACTTAAACTACTAATATAGGCTTTAGTCATTGGACTATGAACTCTTCACCTTACAATTATCGGTCATATCATCTACCTAGATAGTTTTTAAAACAAGTATAAATTTAAAAAAAAAAAAAAAGACTGTTAAAGACAATTTTTTATACTGCAACTTAAATTTTATATTAAGTCTCACGCGTACACATTTATATTATATATATATATATATATATATATATATATATATATATATATATATATATATATATATAGATAGATAGATAGATAGATAGATAGATAGATAGATAGATAGATATATAAAACTACATATACGTATGTTGTGAGCATATTAATGCCGGAGGATTTAATCATTCTGTTCATGATCGAAACTGATCGATCTTTAAAAGAAATTAAAAAAAATATCTATTTCTCAAACTAATTATGGTTATTCGAATTCTATATCTGAATGTTGATAATTGTATCGCAGCGCAATTACTACGTTAGTTAAATTGTGACATATCTGTTATATGTGTGCCCCACTTAAGAAATAATCAAATTTATACTGATAATGGTAGGTATTTTGTATTTATAACAGAATAGCACTTATAGTTCATAAAAAGCTCCGACGCGAGTTAAATTTTTCCATCGAGACTGTTATCTCTACTCAAATCGGTACAAATAGATAATTCAAAATTTGATTACTGTGATCTTTAATAACGATCACCATTTAAATATCATTTTAATTAGTTTCAATATTCGAATCCTTTCATTAAAAAATTAAATCAAATCCGATAATAACTGAATACCATTTTATAATTTAGTATTTAATAATAATCTAGGAATTATGAATGAAAACTTTCCTACTTTTCAAAATCGTTATAGAGGTAGAGTACTTAACTTGAGTATGCTGACCTCACAGCACACATAGAATCTTCTCCATTATTCTTAATAATTCGTTTGCCTTATATAATAATCCGACATGCTATAAAATTAATCAAACAAAACTATTTAGAAATTATCAAAACGGAAATAAACGATTTGAAGCGATTTATTGCTGAATCAATCGCACGGGAAAACCTATCAATTTGTTAAAAGCGGAAAAATTTCAATATTCCGCATATTAGCCATCTCAGTCGGATGCATGGTACTGGTAAAGAATAATGTAATTTGGTTCTAGAATACTTCTTTCCAAACGAAATCGTCGATACCATTAGTTTAATGAACTCGAAATCTTATAGAATCCAAACAAATAAATAATTAATTAATAATCTCACAGAAAGCTAAACCATAGAAAAGCTAGAGGTAAATACTATTAAAAAATAAATATTAATTTCCTTTACTTTTTTTTAATACGATTATAAATAAATGCCTTCAGCTGGAAACCTTTTATTTCATTTCGAAAATTTCTAACGTACTATTAATTCCAAAATCGAAGGAGTGCTTAACTGAAATAACCCTTTCAGACCACTACTTAATAACTGCGGAAAACATTATTGAAAAAGTTATCAACCATGACATTATAGATGAAATAGAAGAAACAAAGACATTGTACGCCCTAATAAATTTAGATTCGGAAGCTGAGTGTGCCGCTTACAATCTTATTTCTATTATGAAAAACAACCTGATAATAAATTCTCAATTTATTTTAACGTAATAGGTGCTTTCGTGCGGTCTGAGATTAATAGAATTCTCCAAAACTAGTCTATCAACCCGTCCTTCACAAGCATTATCATTAATTAACCTTTTCAATTTTGACACAAAATTAGAAATTTTATGCAGGTTATTTATTATACAACGCAGGTTCTTAGATTACTCTAGATAATTTTCACCGTGTTTAAATTAATATTTTCAAAAAATTAAGACAATTCACGTCAGCCAGGAAATAAACAATTTCGTTAGAAATTTCGTGTACCATATAATGGACATCGTGTTTGAAAGGGTTAAAAACAGATTTGCTAGCTTATAAATAAATAAATCACATAGATTTCGAACTTTCAGAACTATCATGTAGTTCCATAATGCTCTGTGCTTGGTCCTGTACTATAGGATGTATTACATTCAAAGGTATACCATGGAATGGGAACACTTCTTTAATTCACTAAATACTGACTCGCATTTGAACACAATTGTTTTAACTACATTCGGTTTTTTTCTATACGTGTATATGATATATATATTAAAAACAACTAAATTCCTTGAACCTCTATATATGCACAGGAGTATCGAATGAACAAATCATTCATCATCAAATGTTATTAACCTGTTTAATAAACTATTTTTATTTCTTAATTTAAAAAAAAAAAATATCTTAAGAAAATCGAAACAATAATTTTGAGAAACTGAATTAAGTTCATATTTCTGTATTGAATAATGTAAATTTATTCCATTCGGAACCTAAAGGCTCTTGAAAATATTAACCTTTTCAGTCACACGTAAAATTTTAACAAAAAGTTAGTAATTTTATATATAGCGTTCAATATACAACACTACTTCTTAGATGATTCTAGACCATTTTCAATGTGTTTATATAAATATTATTCGAATTGTTACATTTCATGGTCAACCAGAAAATATATAATCGTATTAGTATTAAAATTTTATGTACTATATAGTGGACATCGTGATTGAAAGGGTATTCCTGGTTAATCAACACAAATATCTCTTCTTCTTCTTCTCCTCTACACCTTCTCCGTTCGAAGTTTGGCGATCATCTCAGCTATTGTTGGCTTGGATGTTGCAGCCTCCTGTAAATCTTCTTTTGAGCATCCATACCATTTCCGCAAGTCAGCTAGCCACGATGTTCTCTTCCTGGTCTTCTTCTGCCTTCTATTTGACCATTTAGAACAAACTGAAGTAGGTGGTATTTTTCCGGGTGTCTAGATATGGTGACCGAAGTATTGGAGTTTTCTAGAGTGTATCGTGTACAACGACTCCGTTTTCTTGGACATTCGACGCAGGACTTCAGCGTTTGTGATATGATCTCGGTACACATACATTTCAAGCTTGCGTAAGCACCCAGCTTTCCATGCAATACAACAACACCGACCAGACATAACAACGTACTTGTTAGCGATTGAAACAACACAGCGACCCTTCCAGGCGATTTAGATCCATCAGTATAGATCAGCGTGTTTTTATACCGACGAAGAATGGATGACATGTCTGATCGATGTGCAGGTGAAAGCAATGAAAAATTTACATCCAATTGGAGTGAAGACCATGGCGGTATCGCGACGATACAACTGCGATAAATTGAAGGTAGGGAAATGTCAAGGACATGCAGAAGTGCGTTGATACCGTGAAAAAAGTTGTAATTTTAATTGGCAGATAAAGAAGTGTGTATCTGGAAATTGCTGATTAGCAGATTAGAAACGACCTTCAGGTGTAGAATGAAGAGGAGAGGAAGAGACGACGAAATTTTAGACTCATGAGGCCAAGGTCGTTAATGAGACTGGCTGTTGGAGTAGTACGAAATGAACCACAGCATATTCTTAACGCAATAATATTTATAGTCTGTAACGATTGTGAGATGGCTTGGCACTAGCGTAAAGTACAGCTCCATATTCGATTCTAGAAAGGACGTTGTAAATAGATAATAGGGATCGTGTGTCTGCTATAGTATGAGCTAATTTACGCACTAAATTCCGTTTTTGTGTGACCTTTTTCTTTATAGCATGAATATGATGTTTCCATGTAGACTGTTGTCAAACGTGAACCAAAATATTTAACCATTACTGCCATAGGAATTACATGGTTGTTGAATTTAATCTCGATAGTATATTGACAGCCCCGCTGCGACAAAAAATGGACAGCAATAGACTTGAGTACCGAGAATTTAAAACCCGATTTCAATGTCCATTGGTGTAAATTCATCAAACGTTTGCTTTAATACCATTGAGCCTAAGGAAACATCAGAAAATGGTAAAGGTAATGCCAAATCATCAGCAAATAGAATACGTTTGACAGGAGCCTTTGTCGATGACATCGTTGATTGTAATATTGAAAAGTACTGCACTAAGAACAGATCCCTGGGCACACCATTTTCTAGAAAGCGAGACGAGGAAACCATGTAACAAAGACGAACTTGGCATGATTGATTTTCTAGAAAACTTGTTATAATGTTTAGGAAAAGTCCGTGAAAGTTCCATTGTTGGGGAGTCTGGATAAGTTTATATTTCCATGTGCAGTCGAATGATTTATTTTATGTCTAGGAAGACTGTTAAAAGATGCATAATGCCGAATTATGACCGAAGAAATTTCATATTTTGGAGGTAGAATGCCTAGTCAATTGTAGGTCGACCAGGTCGAAAATCGCATTGTCTTTTTTTTAAGAGGTAATTTCTCTGTTCTAATTTCCAGACGAGTTGCGCTTCTACTATTTTTTCAAAAACTTTACCAAGGACTGAAATGAGGGAAATTAGCCTAAAGGATTAAAGGAAAGCTGGATTATTCTATATGTTATATTGAAATAGGAAGGTAGAGTAACTTCTTCAAAATGTGTCATGTAGAACTGTCTTCTCCAACTTATAATGTGACCAAATTCAGAATCTGAGAGGTCAACACGAAGAATTGAGATGGGAGATACTAGTTTTAAACCGAGGAGCAGAGTCGACACAGTCACCGTGTTGCCGACTGATGAGAATGATGATGATGAGAAATCTTCAATAGTAACGAGTAAGTTTAATGTCGTCGTGGATGATGAATTATCTAGTACTACTCGATTCGGAATTGATACGAGTTTAGTAAACAATAACTACACGCACGATAAAAACTTACCGAAAAGCTGTTTTGAACGATAAATCTTTAGATACGTTATATATGTATAATTTTAATATTATACATATATATATATATATATATATATATATAATTTTGTTATTATAGAATTATTTATTAGCTGGAAGAAAAATCGCGAAAATGACGTCATACCCGTGAGATTGTTCCACTCCATATACAATTATATCTAACGTTTTTAATCAAATTCGAAAATTACTACTCAATTCATGCATACGTATGAATAAATTTTTGGATGTTTTGCTACAACTGCAATTCCTCCAATTTAGGCTAAATTTTTTGACATGTACATTTTGTCACCTTATCTCACGTACAATACATTATGTGTGGTAATAAATTATGAGAGAATATATATACATGTTACACGCGCGGTTACTGCACTTGCGCAAAAGTGTATACATACATAATATCCGCAGTAAAGAAATGGGGTACTAAAATATATGTATACAGAAAGCATGGCGGCCAGTCCAAAAACCAATCGAGGGACGTATTGAAAATCCAAAATTCAACTTCTAACCGGCGATATCTCTTTAACGATTAACTCTTATAGGATAAATGTTACAAACAAAATGATAGATGTTCACGTCAGTTTTCAATCAAGTTGAAAATTTTCGTTAAGGCTACAGCCAATACCGTTCTATATAGACGATTGAGTGTTACGTCGTGTTTAAAAAGAAATGGTCCGACTTGATTTCCTCAGAGAAGGCGATTTTTTGCTAAATCGCATCTAAAGTAGCGAAACGGGCGTTGCAAACTTGCGAAAATTTTGTACTTTTCTCCCCCCCCCTAAAATAGGTCTTCTTCCGGCCGATGAAATTCCGCTACTATTCTATATAGAGAATCGATATATATATAAGTAAAATTTTCCGCTATAGGATAAGGTGGAAAAACGTCGCAATTATGCCTGATTATAATGGCGACCGTAATCTTCACATTATTATGCAGTTATGTCGCAAAATGCAGTAACGAAAGCTATTATCATCACCCTTATTCTACGGTACAAGAAATCAGTATGTATACGTTCTGTGTCGAATTATAAGTTTAAACTTTAGATAATAAATATAAATTAATCTAATAATTTAGCTATGAAGTAAACTGATTATCCATTGTGCACAGAAAAAATTAATATGTCTGCCTTCCTGGTATAATAATAATAATAACATAAATAATAATAATTATAATATGCGCGAAAACAAATGAAGAAGAATAAATTAGGTGAACTTTATCATTTTTAGTGAATTGTTTATTAATTTTCAGTAGGCTCGCCTAACGAACGCTTAAATGGTTTCGTTTATATTTTATTTCTATCTCTCTTGTTCTCTTTCGTCTTTAGCTAAGTGTCTCTTCATTTCGAAATTTACATATTTTCTTTTTCTATTACAGTTTATTTTTTTATTCGTTTTTTCCGGATAAATTTTTCCTTTACTACTGCGACGGGGATCGTCTTAAGTCTTTTTATACGTTTACCAGCTCCAATCATTATATTATAAACGACGAGAAAAAATTACTGATACCCGCGATTATTTCGCAATGGAGCAACGATGGAATTTGAAATTTTGCGTCAGGCAATTTAAAAATATAATTATATTTTATTAGAACCGGCGGAGAAGTTATTTTACTGAAATTTCGAAAAGCGTGTACAATATTCATTGACGACTTTAGCTTCAATATAGTTTTTTTTATTTTTCAAAAAATACTTGTATATTGCTTCCTCGGTGATACATATTTAATTTTAACAATACGTTTAATAAAAACAGTATAAAAATTAACAAGTAATGAACTGAAAATTTGGTAAACAAAAGAACCGCTCTAGATTCAAGAAATTTGTTTCTTAACCACCTGTAGGGAGGAATTTGACAAAAACAACCTTTAAATCTTAACCCTTTCAGTCATTATAAATTTTAACACTAACAAAATGATATGTATGTTTTGGTTGACTATGAAATATCTCAACTCTAATTATATTCGTGTAAAAACATTGAAAATCATCTAGAGTTATCTAAAAAGCAACGTTAAACAGCTTTGTATAAAATTTATAACTTTCTGTCAAAATTTCATGTGTGACTAAAATGGTTAAATTTCCAGGGTCTCCATGACCTAATTGTTTGCGGAAACGTGTAATATTCGAAAATTACAAGCGGGATCAAAAGAGTGTATATTATGTATGATGTGGTCGGAAAAATTGTAAAGATCGATCCTTTTGTTTCCCCATAATAAGCTGTGTTAAAAAAACCTGTTTTCCATGTATATGTATATATATATATATATATATATATATATATATATATATATATATATATATATATATATCAATCTTTATAAATAAGTTCATATACGCCGCTATTATTAATAATATTTTTAACATCAAGTTTTCTATTAAGTAAACTATGATATGGATTATTTATGTTGAAGTAATTTATTTGAAACCAGCATGTAAGTAAGATATAATATCTTATAATAATCAAGCAGTTGTTTAAAAATAATGATGATGATGTTAAATCTTTCAAAACGTCGTGATCTAGTCAACTACTTTATACATAATTTTTCTCCATTGATGCCTATTCATTGCAAACCTGCTACAAGCTGCTAACGTATTTATTTTTGATCGCATCAGAGCTAGCACTTGATCCGTCGATCTTCGACTTCCTCTATTTCTCCTGCCAGATGGTCTGGATTATAATATCGATTTTTCTAATTGATCGATGGTTTATCTAGTAATATGTCCAAAATAACGTAACTTACGTAACTGTATAATTCCTAACAGCCTGTGCATTTCTCGCCTATCTTTTGTAAAACTTCTTGACGAGCAATTTTATCCATCCAGGGTATTTTCAAAAGCCTTCGCCAACACTATATGAATAGTCCATGATTCGCTACTTTACTCGAAATGGAGAAAACCATACTCTTAATAAATCTAATCTTAGTACCCCTTACTATCTGCGAATCTTTCTAATTAATTTATCGTAATTATTATTTGAAAGGTACATAGGTAATAATATTTGTTTACACGAAATATTTCGACCAATTTCCTCAAATGTTTTTTTTTTCATTTTTTCAATCGTGGCCATAATTGACATTTCCCATTTTTAAAATAAACAAAATAGATATTGTCTCTTCTCCCAAAGGATAGGAAATAAATGGACTGTTAACTTTTATCTGAAACTAATTAAAATTAAACATATTAAACATAATTTTCATAAAGATAAGACCGATTAACGCGTAATATTCGCTTATTTATATTGTTCTACACTGAATTTGGTCAACTTATCTTTCGGATACTTGGAAGCATATAAATTACATGCTGTTAGATAATGATCGACGCACGCTTGACATCTTGACATCGGTAGACGAACGACATTTAACCTAGGGATGGTGTGTATACGGAACCATCATTTGTAGGAAGGGCGTCCCGGCATCATATTCTTTTTAATCGTCTTCTCGGTTTTCCCAGCAACGTGTGGCTGAACACCCGAAGTATAATCAGATTATCGCTTCGAAGAACCTTTACCTACCTGTAGATTTACCTGTAGATTTACGTGCCATGTACTGCACCTAGGCCAGAGGCACGGGAAAGGAGAGAACGTAGGGTTAATCAGTGGAAAGTTGGAAGAATAAATTGGAAGTACGGATTGTTAAATTAGATTATATAAATTGGAGGATTTCAGAAAATTTAATAAACTATTGGAAGTATCTTGCGTGTAGGAAAGAATGTTTAGGAGCTTCAGCGGTTTGTCGAGGATAGAACTTTGGGAGTTGAATTGCACACATTAAAGCAGAATGTGTTCGACGGTAATGAGGATATTACAGGTTGAATAAAGAGGAGGAGGAAGATTTTGTAGGATATAGCTGTGTGAGATATTAATATGACCTAGGCACAGACCAGCAAGTATAACATAATCTCTTCTGTTTGCCGAGTGAGATGGAATCTGAAGGCATGTTTGTCTCGAACTGATCGCAGTTTGTTGGTGAGTGGAAGTGCAGACCACTGGAGGTTCCATGATTTGCGCACTGAAGATTTTATGAAAGTCTGGAGATCTTTCGTTGGTGTAGACAGGAGCGGGAATGGTTGAAGCAATGAGCCTTCTCTTGCTGCACTATCCGCTTGATCATTCCCTTGTATATCAACATCAACATGCGTTGGAATCCATGTGAGAACTACATGTTTACTAGAAGTTATGGTCAAATGACCAATTTCTTTAGCCAGGGGTGTAATTTAGGATCATGAAGATCACTAAGGCATTGTAATGATACAAAAGAGTCCGTGCATATTAAGAACGACTGTCAACGACAATGTTTGAAATATCAATTACCGCCATTTTGATGGCATATAATTCCGCCGATAGTATCGAGTAATGGGGTGGAGTGGAGAAACGAACTATAGTGTCCTGGAAAGAAACGAAAGCGCCTCCTACTCCAGTTTTGTTTTTAGAGCCATCGGTGAAGTATAAGCTATGAGATGGGTACCGTGAAATCATTTCTAGGTGTGCTGCTTTTATTACATGTTTAGGAGTATGATTGTTTGAAAATTTGGTGAGACTGAGGTCTATTGGAATAGTGTGCTCAGTCCAAGGGTGAATGATGTTAAGGGAGGAAGGAAAAACTGGGGGAAAGTAGATTTGAAGAGGGGACAGGATATTTTCTATTTGTTTAGCAAAAGTAAGAATTAAGGGGAAGATTTGAAGCCAAAGGTTCAGGAGTGGGAAGGAAGATTAGGATTTGAGGAGAAGCGAATGAAGGAGAGAAGTAGAGAACGCTGTCTATGTAGATTAAGAGGGAGTTCTCCAGCTTCGCATATGATGTTGCAAACTGGAGTCCCGAACGCACTGATGGCCAGTCGGATTGCTATGTGATGGATTGTGTTAAGGGGTGAAAGGACCTTTTTACTAACGGAACTGTAGATTTCGACGCCATAGTCAATTTTAGATTTTATAACAGCATGGTATATTTTTAACATAGTTGAACGATCTGATCCAAATGTTGAGTGTGAGAGCATTTTGATAATGTTAAGTCTGGAAGTGCATTCCGATTTAATATGCGCTACATGAGATTTCCAAGTTAGCTTGTTATCAAAAATTATCCCAAGATATTTAACGACGTTTGAAGATTTAATGCGTATGCCATTCAAGTAAACATTAAGTCTATGTTGGTAGTTTCGTATTCGACAAAAGTGAACTGCGGAAGTTTTAGAAGAAAAAAACTCCATTCCGTGTTTTAGGGACCAGGAAGTCAGCTTATTTATAGCATCTTGTAAGGAATCTTCACCAAGACTGATATAAGGAACCGATATAAATATTGCAATAAGCAGCACATTTGACTGGTGGAGCAATCTCATTTACAATTTTGATATCGTTGAATGTGCATGTCCTTAACAAAGGGAATAGCAAGGTCTTTGTGAAGAGTGTGATTCGAAACATATCGAGGTGGTCGCGACCATCATACGAAGAATTTTTGACGGTTTTCTTTGTATTAGTGCTAGATTACTTGCTTTAGTATTGCCGTAGAGTTTTATCCCGTATCTCCAGATTGGAGCTATAATCATGCAGTATATACGCCTTTTTAGATCTAGATTTAAAGTTGATCTTTTTCCTATTAACGAGGAAAGCATGTTGGCTTGTATCAAGATTCGTTTACCAATTTGCTTACCAATTTGCTTAACAACCAGTTAAGTTTGCGACACATATATGTATTCCCGAATATTTCACGGACGTGACTTGTGGTATTTCAGAATTATGTATTATTAGCTTTGTAGAGGTAATAGGTCTGTTGATAAAAGTTATGTGTTGACATTTTTTATTATTGAACTTTATTCTCCAGTTATCAACCGACGTTTGTACTTGATCTATATGTGTCCGGATTGTTGTGTTCGCAAATTTTAGATTTTCATTACAAGCCATTATCGCTATATCGTCTGCAAATGTAGCTAGAATTGTCTGATTAGAGACAGGTATGTTTGCGGTGTATATTGAATAGAGAATTAGTCCCAACAGACTACCCTGGGGAACAGAAGCAGATATTTTACTTTTTTTCGAAGACACACTGGTTGATTTTAATCGAAAAGACTCTATTTGTTAGGTATGACACAGCCAGTAGATAGAATTTTAATCCTGAGTGCCAAACACGATCGATAGCTTGTTTCACAAGGAAGACCGGAAAAAAATTTGTTTTTTTTTTCAAGCACTGTTGATTGTTGAGTAGTAGAATACCGAGGCCAGCTAAACTGATGATTTGTTATAGCCTTATTCTTATCCACAATTGTACAGATTCTTTTTAATAACAATTTCTCGAAGACCTTGGATAAGACACTAAGTAAACTTATTGACCGATAAGAGCACAAGGAAGTTTGTGGTTTTGCGGGTTTCAAAATCGTTAGTATTATTGATTTTTTTCATTACTCCGAGCTTTGCGCAAAATAGAATGAAATATATAACCTGGCGGTAATATTGTCAGTATTTCGCCGGTTAATTTGTCTGATCCTGGAGATTTTTTGCGCGGAGTTGATTTCAGGCAGTCATCTACTTATTTTGGGTGGGAATGGTTTTGTAGGGAGCTTTATTTGGGTAACGGACTATCCAAAAAATCGTTTGTATAATTTGTGTGTGCAATATTTAAATCGTCGAAAGGAGTAAAATTTTTTCTAGATGACCAGCGAAAGCTTTTTGATATTGCATTGTTCTTTGGTTAGATTAAGTAACTTTTTTTGTAACAAACCATAGTGAATTATCTTTTATATTTAAGGAATTTCTCAAATGATTTATTTTAAAATAGCGTTAATTCTTCTTTTAGCTTCGTGTGCAGTCTATACCGATTTGAACGATAGATAAAAAAAACGACATGTCTGCCATCTTCTTCTAGCAGCTCTAAGCTGTTTTATCAGTTTTCTTTTTTTAACGGAATATATTTATTAGATCTTGTTTGTGTATTATAGAAGTTTTGCACGCGGATTGAATGAGGTCAGTGAGATTCGTAAGTGAAGGATCTATGTCATCGTGACTTGCATAACGACAACAGTTAAGAAACAAATCTTCCATTTTTGTCACCACAAATAACGACTATGATAACGTTATTAATTATCTCAAACAAAAGTAGATTCCATTCTTTACGCATATACCTCGTGAGCGTAAACCCCTTAAGATGGTGCTTAAAGGACTTCCTCCCTCTTTTACTGGTGATGAGATTGCTGGTGAACTAAGAAAAGTTGTTGACGTCACTTCGGTGATTCAATTTAATAAAAATGTATTGAATAATGGTACACAACCGTTACCTGTGTACTTAGTGATGTTTCCACCTAATACTCTTCCGCGCAATATACTGGAAGTCAAGGCTCTGTTTTCTTGCATTATCAGGTGGGGAAAAGTACAGCAGAAAAGTTCCTTACCTACAGTGCTATCGTTGCCAAAGGTTTGGTCATGTGTCGCATAATTGCCAACAACCCGATCGTTGTATACGTTGTGGCGAAAATCATTCGAGTTCTATGTGCAGTGTTCAGACGTATAAATGCGCAAACTGTTTGGGTCAACACCCTGCAAATTTGCAAGAGTGTCATATCATTCAAAAAATTGTTAGTGCGCGTAGCAATCATATTCACTCTAGTTTAAGAAATAGCAAACCTTCGCGGAATATTCAAAATATCAAAAATGTTGCAGGACATTCAGGCTTAAATAATATCATTAATGAAACGTACGCTAGTAAAGTAAGAGCTCCCGTTACTACCCAAAGGGATGATGACGATATGCTCTTAAATTCCTAGATGATCTTCAATCCTTGATGAGTGTAAATAGCAAAGTTATTCTGATTGGAGATTTTAATGCAAAAAACAAGTTATGGAACTGCTTTAATAATAATCGTGCTGGTAATATTCTCTTTGAATTCGCATTACGTTCAAATATTTGTATCTGCGCCCCTGAAGAACCTACTTACTTTCCTGATGCTATTCAATATCGTACTAGTATCTTAGATGTTGCTTTGGTCAAAAATGTTTCTATTGCAACTCCTGTTTCGATAAATTGTTTGTCCTCTAACCATAACCCTATTTTCACTACTATTGCAGGAAGTAAATTAAACATAGCCGATATAGTTCTGCCCGATTTCCAAAATGCAAATTGGGCAGGATTTAAGGAGTATATTAACAATAATATTAATTTGCTTCTTAAGCTACATAGTCCTGCTGATATTGACCATCATTTATCAACTCTTACGAAGTTAATTAATTCTTCGTCGGAACTTTTTATTCCGAATAAACCACTTAATAATTATCCACATATGGCACTACCAACTTGTATCGTGGTTCTCATCAAATTTAAAAATTATATTAGAAGATTGTACATTAAGCATCGTTTCTTTAATCGTTCTCAAAATTTGAAAAACATGTTTAATTTTCTTAATAAATTGGTTAGTGTTCTTTTGCGTAAATTTAAAAATTGCAATTTCAATTCAACTTTCTCTAAGCTTAAGCCTAATGATAGTCGGCTGTGGAAAGTTTGCAGACAATTCACGAGACAGCATACAGCTCTTCCACCACTCTACGATTCACACTTAAATAACTATGTTTACAAAAATGAAGCGAAAGCTGAGTTTTTAGCATCAGAGTATTCCAAAGTTCATAATCGTAATTCTAATTTTGCATCTGGCTATCAAGTGAGAAAAATTCATTCAGCTGTTAAAAAATTCCTCAATGCCAATCTACTGCCCAATATGTTCCCTCTTGTCACCCCAAGTGAAGTCCTTAGCAATATTAAAGCTATAAAAGTAAAAGGTTCGTCTGGGGATGACAATATTTCTACTCCCATTATTAAGAAATTGCCGCTAAAAGCTATTATTGAACTTACAAATTTAATTAATGCTATCTTTAGATTCGGTCATTATCCAAACAGTTGGAAGATAGCCAAAATTATTGCTCTTCCCAAACCCGGAAAGGATGCCTCATGTGCAAGTAACATACGTCCTATTAGTTTATTGAGCAATCTAAGCAAAATAGCGGAAAAAATTATACTATCCCGTTTAAGACTTCATGCAGATAACCAAAAAATCATTCCTAATACACAGTTTGGTTTTCGTCCAGGTTATTCCACCACCCAACAAGTAGCACGAATCACGGAGTTTATCACGCATAATTTTAATCGTAATAAACATACTGGTATGGTTCTCCTGGATGTTGCGAAAGCTTTCGATACTACTTGGCATAAAGGTATTATTTACAAAATGATAAAATATCAGTTTCCTCGTTATGTAATCAACGTTATTAGCAGCTATTTAGCAAACAGACTATTTTACGTTACCATCAATGATTCAAGGTCTACTATGAAAACGTGCTCAGCGGGGGTCCCCCAAGGTAGTATTCTGGGTCCCTTTTTTACTTTGTTTTTATCTGATTTCCCAAAAAACCTACCTGATATTCAGACTGCTCTTTATGCAGACGATACAGCTCTTTTCTGTACTTCTTATATACCTAAAGCAATTACTAATAAATTACAGTCAGGAATAAATTGTGTCTATGGCAAATTGATATTAATTGTGATGAAACGGAGGCTATATTTTTCACCCGCAGGCGTCCTACGTTACCTGCTGAAGTTAAGGTCAACTCTACCACTGTGAGTTGGTCAAAACATGTTCGATACCTTGGGGTAGTCTTGGATAACAGACTAAATTTTTCTGAACATGTCAGTCATACTACCGTGAAAGCTAGCAGGAGTATATCTGCCATATATCCATTAATCAACAGAAAATCATTTCTTAATGTAAATAATAAATTAATTCTGTATAAAACACTTATACGTCCCATAATGACGTACTGTTGTCCAGCTTGGAGTTTTATTTCAAATACAAATTTTAATAAGTTACAAGTATTTCAAAATGGGTGTCTCAGATGTGTGCTAAATGTCCCTAGATACCACAAAATCGTTGACATGCATGCTACCTTAAACATGCCTTATATTAAGGACCATATCTTAAATTTAACGTGTAAGTTCTGCGATGATTGCTTAGTCCACGATAATAGTTTAATTTCTACCATTGGTAATTACGATTCCAGGCAACTCCAATTTATGTATAGTAAATATAAACATAGGAGGCTCAAACATAACCTGTTGTAACGTTTTGTGGCTCCTATTTTAGAAATTAATATTCCTTCTTTATTTATTTTTTAATGTTTAACGTGTTTTTTCTTTTGTTTTATTATCTTAATTTTTTGTTTTTTGCTGTACAGTTTTTTTCCAATTATTTTTTGCTGTCATTATAAATATAAGTATAATTACTTCTTTTATTTATTCTGTATTATTTCTGATATTACGGCGAGCCATCCTGGGCGTTACGTAATTATTATTTAAAATTTTTGGTTTGTGTATACTCATTGTAAATTATGCTGAAATATACGTTGTTGTTGTTGTTAAGTAACTTACGTCGATGTTAATATTAACCGAAATTATCTGAAAAACCTTACAGGTGTTCGGGTTGCTGATGGGAATTCTTAATTATAATCTTTAATGCTCCATGAGCAGATCCATCTAGATGTTCATCCGTTAAGCCTTATAACTAGATATTTTAAAACTTTTACCATGGGTTAGATGTGTCTCGGTCATTAATGCTACATCCACTACATTTTCATTTAAGAATATTTCAAAATCACACTTTTTTTTTAACAATTCCGTTAGCATTCCATAGCATTATCAGTAAAGAGTTATGAGTAACTAGACTATTTTTCATCATCGTATTTATTGTATAATTCTGTCGATGAGTTAATATAGCGGATTTATTACTGATTTAAATTCGGTTAAAAATGAATTTAATATTTTAGCGATATCGACATTAGTTGTTTCTGATTCGTGATGTATTAGTATTAGCATCAATTTTATTATCATATTTGATTCTACAGCATTAGCCCGTGTTTGTTTTCTGTTATTTGATTGTGCAAGAACCTGTATCAGATTTGAAGGTTTAATATTATTCATAGTCGTAGTTGGGTCAGTATTATATGATTTCGTATAAGACTTCAGTTGTTGTTGGTAAAAAGGACATCCTCTATAACTAACAGGATGATTGCCCTCACACAGTGCACATGTGGCTGGTTCTTCCATTGTATTCTCGCAGAGACTAGTGTCGTGTCTATCAGCACACTTAACACAACGCGGGGTGCAGATTGCAATTGTTTGCTAAATGGCCAAACAATTGACAACGCTTACATTGAATTAGTCAGTGATATTTTCTTGGTTCTTCAACCACGCTGTTTAGGAGTCTATTTAACTCAATGATTTTGTGACTATTTTCTGAAGTTTGTCCATATAGAAGAGTGGAAGCGGTTGTTCCGTTTTAAGTCTGTAATATATCTGTGATACGTATAACTTGGAAGTCATTTTTTTCCATCGCGTTTTTAATGTCCACCGTATTAGTTGACCAATATTTGATTTCTTAATACCACTCTCAATGGTTTGTCCACTTTTAAGGGATATGCATAGTAATAATCATTTTTAGTTTTTAAAGCTTTTATGATCGTTTTGTAACTAAGCGGATTTGTTGGTTTAACTGTAATTCCTGTTAAAGTAGATTTTTAAATACGATATCGGATATACTTGATAGGTATTTTCTGAATTAATCGGCGGTAGTTGAGTGATTTCATTTTTAATAGTATAGGAAGTAATTCCTGGGCTTTGTCTTTCCGAAGGTTATTTTATAATGTGACATTATTGTCCATTTCTGAAAAATAATTATTTTTGCTATTAACATCGTCATCTACAGTTAAAAATTTGAATATATTTCGTGTGAATATTTTCGGTAATGTATTAGTAGAACTAGAACAATTCTACCTTGTTCTTTTCGATGAAATGACGTTCCATTTATTATTAACACGTGATTAAGTTAGAGGAACTATGTGTTTTGATGAGTTATTTACATCATTATTACTACCGTTAAATGAAGGGTTACTGCCTGATATCCGATGTGTGTGTACGTTGTCCTGTACCATTAGTATCAGATCGAACGAATTGTGTTTTTCAGGCGTAGCAGTTGTTGTATTCGTTGATAATATTGGTTGATTTAACGTGATAAAGCTGATGGGTCTGTTTTATTATCTGATTTAGGATCGGTTAATGCGAGTTCTAATTAACCTTGTTTGTGAGTCTTAGAGGAGGATTGTTGTGATGCAGCGGTACGGGTCGAAGGGAGGAGCCATATCGTGACACCACCACGGAAGCTAACACTATGATTCGAATGTAATTTATTAGTGAACGTAATATTAATATATAGAGAGAGCGAATAAATTATTAAAAGGATAATCTACATTGAATGAACGCACACGTAAAGTTTATTAGGAGAATGAAAAATAAAAATAACAGCAACAATAAGAACGGATAATTTAAATGCACGCACGAGGTCACGTTATGAACGAAAAACTTTTTTCCGGGCTCAAAGTTAAAAAAATTAATTTAACAACAAAACCAAAAAAGTAGATATAATATAACTGATCACAGTGCCAGTAGTCAAATTAAAAACAATCATTAAAAAATCGAACAACATCGCACTTAGAAAAAATTAAGTTGCCGCGAAAAAGTGCGTTGGCATAAATGAATACTTCCTATAAAGAAATAAATTCTGCATTTGGTGATGCAGTTGCCTTTAAAGTAATAAATAGTGTGTAGACGTCATTATTTTCTCTAAAAATGAACATATCACCGACATGTACAAGATCTTTCTCTATGTAAGCGCTGTCGACAGTGGAATCACACTGAAAAAAATTGTAATAGACCGGTGAAGCGCTTTAAATGTGTAGGTGATCATGATTTTAATTATGCGAGGAAAAGAGACGAAAAAAAATCAGATGTACTAAAAAGAACCATAATTACTGTGAAATGTATCTAATAAGAAAATGATTAAAGCATTTAAAGAAACAATAGTGCAACGCTTGGAGAAAACAACAGTACAAACAAATCAAGTTTGTATAGCATTACTTACGCGAATGTAACCAAATGTTAAGCCCAAACAACGGCAAATTGAAAGCGGGGTAATTGTCCAACAAGCAGAAGTGCAATCTTTCAATGATATACTTGATAGCATTAAGAAAACATTAGAAAGGCTCAATAAAAAGGTCAAAGAAATATCCGCTAGATTAAATAAAATGGAAGGAGACTATAAAGAAAATATTGGCAAATCTCGGTATTGTAACATGGAATACGAATGGAATTAATTTTAAAAAATTAAGTGAACTAGAGATATTTTTTAAATATCAACGGAATTGATACAGCTTTGACATCGGAAACAGACCGAATTATTATTAGAAATTCATATGTTTCTGTAATATATCATGCTCCATGGTGGAGCAGCTGTAATTATTAAACAATTTATCCGGTACATTATTCAATCGGAATATTGTGAGACTTTTGTACAAGCAACCCACATAGCTGCTGTACAAAATAATGTCATTCTCAATGTAGCCATCTACCTGCTTTCCGCCTAAACATTTCTTGAAACAACCGCAATATGAAGAGTTTCTTCAACATTTTGGAAACAGATTTATTATTGGAGGTTATTTTAACGTCGAACACGAACAGCAGAAATCCTACAACTCGTGGAAAGCGAAGAGAATTATTGAAGGCAAACAATCATAGTTCTTTTCTGTTTGGAAAAAAACCTATGTGATTTTTTTTCTCGTCGTGATTTAAGATAGTACGGCATAGAATAGATTTCTTCGCGCATAATTTGAAATAAATTTGGAAATTCTTTTATGAATTCGCTTTCAAGTTAATTGAGGATGGTCCGTCACTTTATTTGTTATATCGTTGAATCTGTACACTGCTATTCTGGCAATATTGATTTCCAGTTTAGTCATCGAAATAGCAAATATTCCGTCTTATCTTCTTCCGTGTATCATTATTTTCATTTCAACATATATTCTTCTTCTTACGACCTACTCTACAAAGAGCGTTGACGATCATGTATGGCAATCAGAACTCCCTTTCTCTGGCTTCTTGCATAAGTTTTGGTATTGATCATATGTTCGTTCATTCCTTGATGTTACCCAACCAGCGTGTTTTTCGTCTTCCTCGGCTTCTTTTCCCATCTACTTGTCCTTCGATAATTATTTGCAGTAATTTATCTTTGTCTCCTCTAATTACATGGCCGAGGTACTTTATTTTCCTTCGAAATAATTGATTTCATTAACCTTCACTCCAGTTTTTGGTAATTTCTAGGACTTTTCGATTTGATGTCTCGTTTGTCCACGCTATTTTCAATATCGTTCTATGTAGCCACATCTCTACAGATTTCAATCGATTTATATTTGCCTTTTGTTTAATGTTTCTGCCTCAATTCCATATAATACAACTGGGATATATGAAGCATTGCGCAATGTTTTGATGTATATTTAAACATAAGGATCTGTCACAGAGGAGACTCCGCATTAAAGGCACTCCGGGCGTAGTTACATCGCATTTTTATTTTTGCATCTAGGTCTAGATTCTCGTAATGTAACTACCCAAGTATTTAAATTTCCGAATCTTTCAATCTTCCTGTTATTAATTTTAACGGAGGCTTTGTTATATTCTCTTTGCTGATTATCACCCATTTTGTTGTTGTTTTTTACATTTATCTTTATATGATTTATGTGTTCAGCTTATTAAGAAGGAGTTAGGTCTTTTTCGTTTATACTTTTTAAATATATATATATATATATATATATATATATATATATATATATATATATATATATATATATATATATATATATATATATGTATATAATATAAATGCGTCTTAAACTAAATAATGAAAATATATGACTAATTCGTAATTAAACTTAGTTCGCTAACTAATGTCTATTATTTATATACGTAAGTATCGTTTCCATAAATAAATCGTTTAGCTTTTACCCCGCTTAAGGCGTCTAACATCTGCTAGTGCCTGTCAAGTAAATGGCTCGATTCAATATTCGAATGTTTATGCAGTCGCTTTTTGAGTCTGATGACTAGCAGATTCTCGATACTTACCTATATAGTTACATTCATATAGTTATACGACACGTAATAAATAATAATGATAATAATATTAATGATGAAAGCCCGTCATTAAATATAACGGGTCTAGTTAGTAATAGGCGTTTACAGTGCTACCATATAAATAATGATAACTAAATTTTCGTGAAGAAATGCCAGGGACTTCATAAACCAACCGATAGACATTAGATGCGTGTTCGTTTACGTATGTGTATGTGTGTTGTGTGGAGGGAATGCGAGAATATGTATTTACGTTAATCCGTATGTTGTAACGCTCATAACTTATATGTATATATATATATATATATATATATATAATATATATATATATTACCTCGGTGAAAGTTGATTAGATACTTGCGTGAGGGGCCGATATTACTACCCTCTGTAATTAGGGTTAGTTACGTTTTAATGTGTAATATCGTATTTTGAACGACGGTTATTCCTTAAATTTCAATTTAATCATTTAGCCGGCTAATTTTTCGTTAAATCGCATAAAATTTCAGAAGTTACTAGCAAAATTACGTAAGCTCACGCGGAAATAATGTGACGGTCGTTACAGGTATTTCATTTAAATTGACGAAAATTGTCCTAGTTTTAATTTATAGTAAAGACAATCTTTTCGAGAAATTACTGCAACGGGTTCGCATTAAATCAGAATCGAATAAAGCTAATTTTACAACAAGCGAGCATTTTACTAAAGACTAATAGAATTGGGCATTAATTTTTATCTATATATATATTTTTTTTATTTATTATATATTTAACATATACATTACAATTGAAACAAAAAACTGTAGTAGCATGCAAGTTTTTACTTATTGCTACTAGTAGCGATTATCTATAAATATACTTAATTTTAAATATTTCCAAGATAAAAACCGGAAATTGGTTTAATAAAATAATTTCATTCGGTTTAAGCGTACAATCAATACTATACAACTGCCTCAGGTGATCATATTTGTTACACTTGTATATTATATGTTGCACATTTTCAACTACATTACACTTGAAGTTGTGACATTTATTATCACCGATTATATTTAATTTATTCAAATAATATCCGACGGAACCATGACTGTAAAAATTTACTATAATCTTTTTATTTTTATGTAAAAATTTACTATAATCTTTTTATTTTTAAAACGATCTCATTCAGAAAAAATTTACTAATTAATTTATCTTTTGTTAGAATTTTGTATCTTACACTAAATTCATTTAAAATTTGTGTATTCAACGGTTTAAGAACTATTTTACTTATGACACCATAATTATTTTTTTTAGCATTAAAAATTAAATATCTTTTTTTAATATAAAGATCAATAGGTAAGATACGAGCAATAGTATATAATGTTATATTTGATACACAGTAATATAAGAAGAGGTTGAATCAATAAGAAATTTACGGCAGTTACAAATTACATTATGTATTTGCTGCTTAGTTAAATGTTTGAAATAGATACTAGCACAATATGTATATAATGACTGTACTAAACCTTTATGAAGAATTACCTTCGATTTATAGTTAAGTCCCCATAATTTACCACCAACAGCTTTAAACATATAATAATATTTGTTGGTTTTGTTACTTATATATTGCATATGCTTATTATAATTTAACGTATTATCTATAATGAAACCCAAATATTTTATGTGATCAGTAGAACTAAACACATGATTGTCAATTTTAATGTTATCATAAATTATCTGATCAAAACTTTTATCTCGACCAGAAACAACCATAATTTGAGATTTAGAAATCTCAAATTTGAGATTTAAGGCATTTATTATTGTTTTAAGCTTATTAATAATTTCATTACAATTAAAAATATGAGACGATAACGTCAATTTACTACTTAAATTAAAATTATATACTAAAAGCAGATCATCTGCATAACTATACAACCGTAAACCAACTAAAGCGTTATTAAAATAAGAATATATATTGGAATATAAAATGTATATATATATATATATATATATATATATATATATATATATATATATATATATATATATACATATATAACCTGTATCGGTCCACTGACCAACAACACACTGAGCCGGCGGTCACCCATCCAAGTCCGTTGATACGATACATGTAATAATCCTGTATCTTGAAAACGGAATATTAAAATGGCATTTCATTCGGACGTTTCGTTAGTGTATCAAAATTTATAATTTTCTATCCGAAAAATTAGATGTATTACTGCAAGGGTAAATGAAATTCTTATATAAATTCATCTGTTATTAACGTTTATTTTAATTTTTAGTATTTTTTTACCTGATGCGCAGCCGAACTCAACGACGAAGCTAATTAGTGAGACTTGAAGGAATTAGAGGATAATGGAATAAACTTAATACAAGAAATATGGAACACTCGAAGATGGGCAATGGATTTGTGTAAATCGGCTTAACGAATCGCTATTAAGCTGTAAGAATTACAGAACAATAGCTCTTCTAGCGCACGCCAGTAAAGTTTTACTTTATACCATAAATGAAAGACTTAAAAGATATCTGTTACCAAATATAGCAAAAGAACAGACAAGATTCATGCCTAGAAGAGGTGATCAAATCCTAAACCCCCGAGTAATCGTAGAAAAGTCGCGGGAATTCAATCGGAAAGCGTGTATACATCTGTTTCATTAATTACTCTAAGGCTTTTGATTCGGTAACATGGTAAAAATTATGGCATATACTGAATGAAATAGGTGCTCAATGACATGTACTAGAGATTACTAGCAACCTATATAAAAATAGCGTAAATCCGAGAACAATTAAAATAATATTAGTTCACAACCCTTTAAATTTGGAGCAGCAGTCAAACAAGGATGCAACATTTCTCCTATTCTGTTCACGGTATATACTGAATATTTATGCGCGTGAAGACTGTGAAAGGGGAATAACAATGGGAGGGCACATTTACGCTATGCTGACGATATCGCGCTATTTTCCTCATTAAAAAAAAAAAAGAAGGTTAATGAAGTTCATCAATAAACTGAAGAATTTCGGTGAAAAGTTTGGCTTACAAGTGAATTTAGCTAAGTCCAGGTTGATGATAATAGAGAGGTTCAATATAGGATACGAGGTAATAAATGAATTTAGTTACCTCGGGTACAAAAAAGAAATATGTAGACGCCTTGCATTAGCAAAAGTTGTAGTTACTTGACTGGGAAAAGTATGGAAAGACACGAATATAATAAAGAACACAACGTTAAAATTGGTCACTGCATTGATTTTCATAATCGCGACCAATACATCCGAAACTCGGACGATTAAAAGAACAGATATGAAATTCCTTCGAGATGTGAGTCCACAGAAAAATGCTGTTTTAGGGCGTTTCTAACAGAAATCAGTAAACGCAAGAAATGAAAACATTCTTTTTTTTTATAATTTTTAAAATTACAACTGGCCAGGTAGCCATCCAGCAGTTGAACTGAAACGCGAAATAACTTGTTGGAGGTTAGCATCCAGCGATGGACCCCACTGAAAAATTAGGCTAGATCAAACGGTCGACTACGTTTTTATGAACATCTAGACTAGTGTCAAGTAGATTGATCGCCAGGTCGTTTGCGTATGTTTTCAAACGGCTTACATATTGCTTTACAGCTCGTTTGATCTTTACACGTTTGGGATTTCTCGATGTAACGTATGGTTCGACACTTATGGCCTTGTTCTGAAATCGTTGTATCTTATTAATGCGTGTATCTTTTGCACAACCCCATAACATTAAACCGTATGTCCAAACAGGCTTTATAGTTATTTTATAAACTAGAAGTTTGTTTTCTGGCGACAAACTGGAGTACCTGCCAAGAAGCCAATTTAATTTGTGCAATTTTATGTCTAACTGTTTTCTTTTTTGACTAATATGCTTCTGTCATGTCAATTTACGATCCAAGTGTACGCCTAAGTATTTAACATCTTTTTCTTGGCTAGTAATCACCCTATTTGTTTTTAACGGTTGACACGTAAAATTTCATACGTAAAATCAACTTGCGTGCATTTACTTTCATTTACCCTGATACGCCAACGTTTCAGTCAGTTTTCAACATTCAACAGAGTTTTTTGTAGATTACTAGAAGTTCCGCTATTGTCTTTACCAATAGCTAATAACGCTGTATCGTCGGCAAACGTAGCTGTTATCGTTATCATGTTATTATCAACTGGAAAATCGGCAAAGTAGATTAAGTAAAGCACCGGACCTAAAACACTTCCTTGAGGCACGCCAGCAGATACAGGATAGATATCGGAGAATTGATTTAGGATTTTAATCTGGCATGTGCGATCTTTAAGGTGATTTTCGAAGAAGATAATAAGGATGCGGTAATATTTTTTTTAACTTATACAGCAGACCATGATGTCACACCTTATCAAAGGCTTGTTTGACATCTAAGAACACACCCGTGCATACTTGCTTAGCTTTAAGACTCTCTTGAATAGTGTGCACAATTCGGTGTATCTGTTCAATAGTCGAGTATTTTTGCAAAAAAATATTATACACTGCAAAAAAACGTGGAAAGTGCCTTATAGGAAGATGTGTCCAATGCGCGGTGGTCAGATCGAGTCAAGGCACTAACTGAGCTTAATGTGTCGGAAGCATTCCATCTATCAGGAGGTGAAGGAGATGGAAAAGAATCGTTAAACTCATACGATGTCACCACGTCCTTGCGAAGGACAATGGATTTAGCTTATTGTTATATACATATATATATTATATATGTGTGTGTGTATGCATATATGTAAACTTTTTAAAATATTATATTTCCACATCTATTATTAAATGCGTCAATATAAGCGGAAGAGTAGGAGAGTGAGTAAGAAGGAACAAAATGTTAGAAGAAATGAACAAAGAGTGAATGAGAGCGAAGTAAAAGGGGTATTTACATGTGTTATACGTGTTCGCACACGTGCTTATGTAAATTTATATACATGTACATATTTCGTATTATTTAATTGTTGGATTTATTGATAATGATGAATCACTTTTGTTCTATTTTTAACATTTTTAACATTTTTTAAATTTATTCTATGGAAATTGTCCATTCACATTTCTCTAATAATATTGAGTACTTTTTCTTTCCCGAGTGTCCTGTTAAATTTTTTTGTTTTGTTATCGTTGTAATCACTTCTTTTCAACGTTTGTTTTTGTATATTTTTTCTAAATTATGCCGACACAACATTTCTAAAGCTTCCGATTAACGTACATCTGCTCTCTTATTATTCACATTTCGTAACCGTACTCTATCCACAGACTAACACACATATATATATAAAATATACGTATGTATACAAACATACCATCAAGGTTTTTTATACATTGTACATAAGCTATTTTTTGTATTGCCTAAAAATTCAATCGGGTTACTTAAACTTATAGGAAATTTCCAAAAAAATTTCAATATTTAGTTGTAGTAATTTTAAGACTACTTACGAGGTCAGTTTAAAGGTTTCAATTATCTGTTTTCAAATCGCTAACAATCAGTCTCCCTTTTTTGTAGTAACGTCTTAAATTATATCTTGCAGAAAATTTGTAAAATTTTTCCTCTTATAATTTAAATATAATAATGCTTTTGTTATAATTTTATAAATGGTTTTTTGTTTATTTACAATTTAGTTATACACTAATATATTTTTTTTTGTACCAAGTCTTAGTTCCTCACACTTCTTCAGAATATGATCTTTCCAGTACAAGCGGCGGTCTAACCACATTCCAAGGTACTTGAATACTTGAATTTTGTGTCTTGTGGTAGAGATCCATCAAGGTATATAGGAGTACAGGTGTCGCGTCTAGTTGTGAAAGTCACCTGCACCGATTTAGAAGTATTTATCTTGATTCCCCACTTAACGGGTCTAATACAGAACGCTGTGGTACACCTGCATAAATGAGGTGCAATTTGAATGTTTCTTCGCCATGTTTTATTTGAAAAATGTATCATTTTTAGGCGATTTCAGAAGGCAATTTAATTTACGTCTGTTTAATTCTGCTTTTTTTGTTACTGTTTACGTGCCTACCTTTGGGATTTAATAGCATCTCGTGTAGCGGAGGGGTAGTTTTGATTATGGTACGCTACTTTGTATTGAGGAGTACTTACCCAAGTAGCTTGTTGTAGGGTACGATTAGATATTCGATCGCCTCGTTAATCTGAAAAGGAATATTCAGTTTAAGGTTATCATCGATCCATGAAGCATATAATAGCCAATCAGTTTTTTTATTATAAAATTTGAACTCTCTCCTTTTAGTAATTGGCAATGGGCTAATTTCCAAAAACACTGCAAAGTAAGCTGACGATGAGTCGAACGAGCTTTCTACATTAGTGTGTGATGAACTTAACCCATTGCAAATAAAAAAGTCGAGTAAGTCTGCGATTTTGTTTGCGTCTGACGGCTAGTATGTTGGTTGGCCAGTGGAGAAAACAGAAAAATAATATTTTATTACACAGTCATATAACTGCTTACCTCTCGGTGTGATAAGACACGATCCAAAGAAGGTTTCGCCTAAGATGAATCAGTTGCCTAAGGTGTCAAAGAATTTTTTGAAATTACTCTGTAATATCTTTTGTCCTAGTGGAATGACTAAGGTTTTACCATTTGTTTCAGTTAATTTAATAGATGAGGACTGTAAATTATTTTTGTTATAACATTTAAGTAAATACTGACAAAAACGGCAATATAATTACTTTTCCCCCTTGCGGCTTATTAGCAAATGGTCAGTTCTAAACAAGCATAGCCATTTAAATGATAATAATGATTTTTAGTTATATGTCCCGGAATAAGAACATCTTACATCTGTTGCTAACTGCTGGGAGTTTGTTACGTATGTATCCATAGATAACATATAGATAAGGATCCGATATTAGTCAGCCTGTATGTTACTGATTATTATTCTTCGTCTCTTTCATACAAGAAACCATTCATATTTTTGCCATACTCGATATACTACATTTACAACTAGGCGTAACATATTGATCTTAATGGTCCGAAGCACAGGAAAATAAAATTCGATATTCAGGTATGTGACTTAATCGCCGCTTGACATGGAAGGAACACATCAGGATCAAAGTTCAAGAAATAAAACTCAAACTGCGGAACATGTACTGGCTTCTGGGCAAATGTAAAATCGAAATTATTGCTATGCAGGGTGTGGACATATCGCATATTATTGTGGGGTACAGCATCAATATCGAATATCAAAATTGTGCAGAGATCCCAATCGAAAATACTGAGGATAATATTCGGTGCACCCTAGTATATAATTTGCATCGAATGCAGGTTAATATCATGACTTCGCAGAAAGTTAGTTAGTTTTTTAAACGTTGACCGCGCCATTTCAATTCTAGATTTTATCTCCAATTCTGATGAACCTGTACTTGTAATCCAGCAACCCGGATACTTAAACATATCCACCTGCTCTAATACTTTATTCTCAATTTTTATCATTATGCGTGATGTGTGTTTTTTCTCTATCACCATAACTTTTGTTTTTGTCACATTAATTATCAAATTATATTCTTTGTAAAACAGATTTATACGATCAAATAATTTTTGTAAGTCTTCTTGCCGATTTACGCTTAACACCGTATGGCATAACGAAAATTGTTTATTAAAATATCGTTGATTTTTATGCCTTCTGTCGTTTAAGTATTGTTTCTGAATATATATTAAATAATAATGGAGACAGAATTCAATCATGTCTAACTCTTTTTTTATTTTTTATCTCTATATCATCCGTGTAAGTATCATCCATTTTTATACGAGTAGTCTGCTTCCAATGCAGGTTTTTTTCATTATTTGGATAGATTTCAGGTATACTCGTGCATTTTCTAATATTTCAACAAGTTTAACATGATTTACATTATCAAAAGGCCTTTTCAAAATCAATGAAACAAAGAAAAACCGTCTAGATATTTTTTTAGGTTTTGGTACCAAATAGAACTTCTTTTGTGTTGAACCTGTTTCTGAATCCAAACTATATATATATCAGATATTGTTAGCGATCAAACTACTACAGATTTTATTTCTCGATACACTCTGTTATTTTTAAGAGGGCGGGTTTTTTTGCATTTTAAACTCTTCCAGCAATTTACATGTAAGTTCTTTAATTATAAATATTATTAACTTTGATTAATCAACGTGTTTTCTAGAGAGAATGGTTATGGCATTCGGTACGGAAAATATTTATTGTATTTTGTTTAATGTAGAAACAAATTTATGGCATAGTAATAAACAACTTTTCATTTCATTTTTATGGTTTCAAAAATATTTTCGCTATTTATAAATATTGTATTTTCGGCTGTATTCATCGGTGTCTTGTTTTTTGTTTTTTGTTTTTAGATTTATTCGTTATAAGTTTATTTATCTCTCTCTCTCTCTCTCTCTCTCTATATATATATATATATATATATATATATATATATATATATGTGTGTGTGTGTATTGTATGTATTTATTTATGTATGTATGTGTATATAACGGGATTATTGAAGTACTACCGATGTGGAGCGAAAAAAACTCGGCCATTTGCAGTTGCAAATCTGGAGTATGCAGAGATGATTGCAAAGTAATAATCTAAAATTCAAATTACCTACAGACGTTTCGAAATGTTTTGGAAACATTACATCGCATGTTCTACGCATGCATGCAGAACGTAAACCGAAAACAATGATAGGTCGTTCGGAGGGGACCATTGTTACAGGTATAAAGACGCGATGACTGCCATTTTTAAAATGATCGGTATTTTACCGTTTACGATCGAAAGAAATGGATACAACTAGTGACTAAATGTGCGAAAGTGACTGTTTTTAAAAAATTGAAAAGAAATATACACGTCGGCAATTATGATATTCAGCGTCAACTATGTGACCGTACATCACAATGCGCTGTAAACGATAGCCAATCAACGGGTGTTCATACTGCTTCTCGTGTAACGAGAAGCGATAATATATATAAAATTTAAACTACAACGTATAACTTTCGGATGTAGCTATTTTACATAGATTGCATATATATATATATATATATATATATATATATATATATATATATATATATATATATATATATATATATATATGTTTGTGTGTGTAAAAACAAATCCGATTTTACAAAAATTTAAAACCATTTGTAGAGTTAAACAAAAAAACCAACTATCTCGATTGCCCTGTTAAAAATTTTCAAAATGAGAACTATTTCGGAGCATGAATATGTTAGTCTATATTTTGGATTTTTCGAAAAAAAATCCATATATACGGAACCCGTTTAGTATTTCTATCGGTACTCAGAAATTGAAAAATTCCAACGTAAAATAGTTTACTATTTTCGTTTTAAGTGACCATTTTTGAAATAATTTTTAGACGTTAAATACGAAAATATTATTTTTATTCGGGCGAACCCTACTTATCCGATTACGTGCAATTTTGAACTTGTTTCGAAATTTGCGCAATTAAAAATCGTCCAATGAACGTTCCGACGTTTAAATTATAAAATGCACTCACGCGTTAATGTATACATATACATAATCGCCTTCCTGCTTCGCTTCATAAATTGAAACTAGTTATTTCTCCTAATTGCTCGTGGGATGCCCCGTTTAGCGGCCAATGCGGACCACGTTACCATTATAGTAATTTTCGTGTTGCTTTTTATGGAACTCTTCTTTCTGCTGTTAATATTGCCTTTTCTATAAATATTACATTTCTTTTAGCTGTTTAAAATACGCAAAGTGGCTTTAATAAATTCCTTAATTTTATATTATCCCGGTATCAATATTAAAACTTATATATCCAGGTGGCACAGCGTGCAGTAATTCAAGCTTCTCTCGCTATTTATACTTTTTTTCTATTGTAATATCGGGTGTTATAAACAAAAATTACTGTTTCGACCAACGTTGTTTTTTTTTTAGTTTTTTTTTTAAATGAATAATTATGGAACAATTTCCTTAAAATAATTCAAACGATACCAATCGAGATGTAGAATTTTAATTAGATTTATCAACGCGTACGCGATATAAAGCAAATTTCTAAACTGCTAGCATACGAAGGATTAATAGGCTCGAGCAGAAATTTTCAATAAACATTTAGGTCAGTATCGAGAAAAATGAAAAAATACGAAATTTCCCAAAATTCTACTTGTGACAGAGCTCGGGGGTAAAAAAAAGAAAATTTTAAAATTAGTCATTACAATACAAAATTTCTTAATACATTACATGTTTGTTCAAAATTTCTATATACCTATGTACAATTATTGCTTATTTACATAAACAAGATATATATTATATATATATATATATATATATATATATATATATATATATATTATATATATATATATATATATATACACATAGATAGATAGATAGACAGCTTAAATACATATAATTATATCACGATATGCCTATATCAACCCACTGTTGGGTGTAGGCATTCCGCAAACTTTTCCAACGACTCCTATCGTGTGTTGCTTGGATCTAATTGATTCCGGCTTATTTAACAACATCACCTCCTTTCCCGCTCGGACATAAAATTATATAAGTGATTTACTTTTACATTTTGTTTTTTATTGCAGTCAAGTAAAAAATAATAGCCACGATTAAAGGAAGCGCGCCTGAAATATTCGATGATAATGTATTAGCGATACCAAAAAGAAAAAAATATAAAACTGTCGTAAAAGTACACTTTTTAGAGCTTTCGAAAGTTTAATAACTTTTGATTGGTGCCAAATTTACGTCGTTTTATATATTTTTTTGGTTAATAACCCATTTTATAGTATATATATATATATATATATATATATATATATATATATATATATATATATATATATAATATATATATACATATACGAACCTATACAAACACGCACATATATACACGTATATACATATATACATGTATATATACATGTATATATATATATACTTGTATATATATATATATATATATATATATATATATATATATACATAGATAAAGGTATTTCTGTTTCTTCGATAATCTAAAAATAGACCCTTATTTTCGAGCTCCGTGTTATTGAATTTAATTCTTCCATTTTCTCTGCATACACGTTGCCAAAGAACGTTAGGAAAATGACTATTACCATTGTTATTATTTTCAAAATAGGTCGTTTGATTTCTTTTATTTCATATATAGTATGTATGTATGCACGTTCAATCGCCCATTTACATGTACGTAATGAATACTGTCGTAGGAGTTTCACGCTACACGCTGTTGATAGGGTTGCATTATTCACACGTACGTAATACAAGCGTTGGTTGTTATTGCCAAATTTTGTTTTCGTATTGAAAACTCCGCAAAATCATTTGGCCGACATTTGGAAATCCGATAACAAAAATCGAAAGGCCGACCACCGAACGTGATAAATAACCCGTTCCGCAATTATATCATTAAGCCAAATGCTGGCCGTCTATATTTTCTCGCTTCCGAATTGTTCCCTTCATCTTCGTTATCCTGTCCCAACACATCCGAATAATCAAAAATTGTACGACCGTTACTATAAGAATTAATTCGCCGGAAAATTATTTTGTTTTTTTCAATAAGCGTCACATTTTATGAGCAACTAATTGTACTTTCTTAAAGATGGATTTGCCGTCATCTGGTAGGAAAATATGCTCGCGTACGCCTTAATCCTTGGATAATAGTGTAAGAATTTTAGGAGATGAAAACGTTAATTGAACTGACCGTTACTCGTGAGACTGAATTAACTTTGTGCCGACAAATCGTGTATTTCCAACTTGAGAAAGTGACGCAGTCTAACCGTCGAATACTTAAATTACCACTTTCTTATTAAATCCGTTAAAATTTCGAAATTTATTTAAATCCACCGAAAACTTACATAGTAAACCTCGATCGAATTCCGGTTTGCCTCTTTACTCGATTATAATCTATAATTTGTGATATCTGCTTCGTAATTACTTGATAACACAATTTATAAATTCGCGATAACATACTAATGGGTCTGTATTTGTCCAGACAGAGTATATCTCCCATCTTATTAAAATAACTTCCGCATATTTCCAAGCATCGGGTATTTTGCTTCCTTTTAGGCATCTGTTAGATCATATAGCGTATGTAACAAAATATCTCCTACATATCGCATCATCTTGGGCAATATTCTGTCGGGGCCTTATTCTTCTGTACCGATTTCAGGGCATATCCGACTTCATCTTGAGTTATATGCGGAATGTCCTTGCTGTTCATTACGTTATAATTGATGTTTATTAGTTGTTCTCCTGGCGATACTTCGGTGCTACATATAGTATCTCTCGCCTTCGTTTGTTATTTCTTTTTTTGTTCTTTACAATAATATATATATATATATATGTGTGTGTGTGTGTGAATGTATATATATATGCTTTGGTTAATACATTATGTTTTGGGTACAAAGTTAACGATATTCGTTTTATATATGTGCCCTCATATATATATATATATATATATATATATATATATATATATATAGCACGACAGCAATGTAATAAAAGAAAAACGTATTACTATGCCTCACGGAGTAAAGAACGTAAAAATAAATTATATCTTTCCAACCGCGGTTCCACCAACCGAAATGACGAATAATAATTCAACGTTGTCCATTGGCGAAATTCGGAAGATTACAACCGACTTAAAATTCTTTTATTACAACTTTTTTTTTTTTAAAGGTCCTATTTTCTGGTCGGAGCACCGACGAATGTAAAATCTCCCTGAAGATTATCCGCTGCAACGGAAGCGATAGTAACGTATTATTTTCATACTTTGAAACGGCCAAACTTTATTGACGATTACGTAATGTTGATGAAACTTTCAGTTTGCAAACTTTGTTTCGCGATATATATATATATATCCGTGTATGTGTAAAAATGCAGGACACGTAAAATACGGAATTCTTTTTTCTCTGGTTGAACCGAATGAGACGGTCGAAGAAATTTTTCTTCACACAATCTGTCGAATATTATTCTGCAATTTCCCCCAATAGACGATGCGCTACGCATCCATTTCATAACGGTGTACAAGGATCAAAAGAATTTTTTAATTTTTTTTTTTTGCAACATTTCCACCGTTAAAGTCCGTTAAATTCTTTTTTTATTCGGATTATTTTTGTTTTGCCCCCCCCCATAATGTATAATCGACTATGTTTATACTTTACAAACGAAAAATATGTAATTTAATATGTCTTCAACTCGAGTCGTTTGTCCTTTAATAAGAAAACTTGATTAATTACCTGCAGGTCGGATATAAATTTTTAAAATGTACATACGTTTCAACGGTGTTTAGATGAATTTAAAAAATTCTAAACACTAGCAAAATATAAAGCATATTAATCATATATATCTATATATATATTTCCTTGCATCGCGCATTATAAAATCAATTCCTCCTTAGAACATTTAATTATTTATTTATTTATTTATTTATTTATTTATTTACTTACTTATTTATTTCTTTAAATTGAGAAAAAGTCTATTTCACTAATTTTATTAAAGGGTTATTTTGATTTTTGTTATCTAATTATAAACCAATCGAACCGGAAAATTACGTCGTCAGTTCAAAATGTTCCTTCAGAGGGTTTTCCATTTTTTTTCATTGCTTTTTTCTTTTAAAAAAAAAAATAAACGAAAAACGAATAATTTTCATTTTTCTATCGCTGGTTTTTTTCATTTCTTAAAATCACCCGATACCAGATTGGTTCTTTTTTTTTATAGGCTTCGCCAATGTTTGTTTTCTCGCTAAATGTCGTTCTAGGGTTTGTCCGGATCGATAGATTGGCCCTTCCGAACACGGGGTATATTACAGGTAACTTCTCGGAGATCACCTAAGTTATAAAATAAACAAAAAAACGAAATATCAATTTTTTCCTTTATATAATTTCGCTTCTTTCGAAATTCATTAGTGAAACAATTTTGTTTACTTTCCCTTTTACTTATAATTAATTTAAACGAAACGTTCTTAGAATGTTCATTTCAATTTTTTTTAAAAAAAAAAATCGGAGTAGCTGATTTATTATCAAAAAACCATCGATGTTAATCTTTTGATTAGAAGTCCCGACAGATAAATAAACTCACGTGAATCGCCATCCACTCACTGACTTTATTCGTGTAAATCTCCAACCGCTTACTGGGGCTTTACCCGTGTAAATTTCCATCTATTCACCGACACTACTTGTTTAAATCTCTGTCTACTCGATACCATTACCCGTATTAAACTGAATCCACTCGCTGACTTTACTGGTATAAATTTCCATCTACTCGCTGACTTCACGCGTGCAAATATCCAATCACTTATTTCCTTTATTCATATAAATCTTCATTTATTCACTGACTTTATTCGTTTGAATCTCTTTCTACCTTGATGCTTTTGCCCATGTAAATCTTCTTCCACTCATTGATTCTCTTTGTGTGAATCTCCACCCACTCACTGACTTTACCAGTGTAGATCTCAATCCACTAACTTTATCCATAAAAACCTCCATCCACACACTTACTTTATATATATAAATCTCCATACATTCGCTGACTCTTTGACTTTACTCGTGTAAATATCCAGTTACACACTACCTTTCATCCACTCACTAACTTTATTCATGTAAATTTCCATCTACTCGTTGCCTTTCTAGTATACACCTTATAAAAGGGTTTGCTATATTTGTATCTATATACCGTGTGCGCATATTTTCATCCATCTACTTATCAACACTATTTAGATATTATTAGACGCGGCCGATCATGTGTTAGCAGTAAAAGTAGGCTTTTGTGTTTGATATCGTTATTAAATTTTTCATTCGATGCTTCAACAGAGGCGAATAGCTTTTAATTAAAAATATGCAAGAGAATTAGACGATTTCTCAATTGTTAGAATTTTGTCGGTATTATTCGACAACACATTTGTATCATATTCCCTACCACACCGGTTTAAATTAATTTAACCTACTTCCAACACTAATAAACTTGCAAAAACTTATAAAATCTCAGAGTAAACTTATGTTCGTTTTTGTATGGACCATTTGTAATGTGACACTTTTATATATATATGTAAGCGAATAAGATTAAAATAAATTTCTTCAACTATGATAGCCATTTAATCCTATCTATATATATATATATATATATATATATATATATATATATATATATATGAATTTTTTTTTTTTTATTAATTCCATATAGATTTATACGTCGAAACTTTCGTATTAAAGTTTGCGCTTTCGAGAATTTATTCTTCGAACGTATCTACGAACTTCCTCTTCTTTGTGTTGAGATCAAAATAAAAATTTTTATTTAATCTCTGTGAAATTCTCACAAATTGCAAAAGTTTTGATAGCGTTGATTACCTTTCGAAAATTTCGGAAGAGATATTACGATTTTACGACTTCTTATGAAATATTAAAACGATATTTTTCGCTGCTTAGCGAAGGCTATACTCCAACTCTCACTGGATTTCGGCTTGTTCGCAAATATTTGTATCCATCTCAGGCCGAATCGCATAAATTTTTCCTATTCTTTTTTCAATGTCAATTTTTGTGTATTAAGTTATCAAAATAGTTATAGTAGTCGATTTTTAGCCTATTATATATAATTTTTATTTACAAAAAATTGGCTATCATTCCCAGACGTCGTCTATTGCGCACCGTTATATATAAATGTTAACCCATTTTTCGGTTTAAGAGAAATGAGTAACGGAACATATTGTTGCAAAATCTGTCCCATAAATACAACGCTTTATGGAATGTAAACAAACGACTCTGTAAAAATCACGCTGAACCGACACCAATCACCATCCCAAACGGTAATAATAATATCGTATACACCATTAAAGACAAAACCGAAGAGCTTGCTACACACTTTCACAATATACATAAGTAAAATATCTATTGACGCATTCTCGCGTTCAAAACGTCAAACATAGCATAGATATCCGTGCCAAGCATCCTCTACGGTAAATCCGCATACATTTAACACGTCTGAAGAAGTCAATAAAAAAATTCATACAATAAAATAATTGTATAGAACATTTTTTGGTTCATGTCTGTTCGATTAAGAAATCCCCCCAAAAAAAGGGTATCCTCGCTTTTTTTTTATTTATTTATTTTAAGAGGATGCCGCGCTATGTCCGGAAACAGATGTAAATTCTCAAAATGAAGAAGGGACAATACGTTATTATAAGGAAGACCATTACGAGACGCGCGCTGTAATTTAACATACAGTTCAGAGCACAATGTTATTAAAGAAGGGCATTCGAAGAACACGTGATCAGGATTGCAAACTGCACGTCCAGCATGTAAGAGGTCAGTAAGGAGTTTCTCTAAGCTGCATAAGGAACAGGCGGTCCGGCAACAAACTATGCCCAAATCGCAATCTGCCGATAAGTACAATTCTTCTCCGCTTAATGTTTTTAAAAAAGTAGAACCATGGAAATCTAAGAACAGACGGTTACAATTGATACTAGTAAGAGGCGACCTGCTGTATACACTACACATATGTCTGTTTCTAGAGTTTCTTATGTTCCGACTGTATAAAATGCATGATATCAAGTGCTGAAACTGAAGAAAATGTCGTATCACTAGAAGATCCACCTTTAGCTAATGAATCTACAATTTCATTATCGGGGATTCCTCGATGTCCCGGTACCCATAAGAAAGACACAAATATACTTATGTTTTCCAGATGATTAAGGTTCAACATGATGAATTTAGTCAGCCTTTTTAATCCCTGTTTACGCTTAACCTATTATCTTTTATTGTAGCGAACTTCAATAACGGTATCCATCGCTAAGTCTGGTAACGATCTCAGTAATATTGATAAAATTTTTGAAAAAATAATTTTAATCGGACTAAATGAACGTAGTAGTAACTCAGCGCCAATTTGGATTTAGACGAAAGTTTCATACTACACACCGATAATTTTAGTGCATACATACTGAACTAGATACTCATTGACTTTGAAAAAGCACGATACTGCTTGGAATGAGGACATTATATTTAAATTGATCGAATGTGTATTTCCATTTCCTTGTTAATATTATTTATCGAAAACTCAATTTAACAAAGTTTTATGTTCAGTAAAAAATTTTTAATTCTAATAAAAAACAAAGCACCGCTGGGATTTCTTAAGCATCTCGATCCCCTAGTTTTTTATTTTATATATAAATCTCTCCGGTTTAAACAGCATGTAACCCTAAATCTTTACGCCGATGATACCGCACTGGTCGCTGCATCCTACCGAAATTAAATACTCTAATTATTAGTTGGAGAATTAACATTAACAACAAGTCCGAGGCAATTTTGTTAAAACGCAGATCAGTTAGGTATACCAATTATCAGTTCTTAAAACATAGGCGCAAGAAGTATAAACACAGGCGAATTAAACGTATACTATTTTGAGTATTTCTGCATTTCTCGTTTTCCTCCGAATTGGTAAATTTCGTCAATAAATCCTCGAAACATTTAGAATATCATTTCATGCTCACAAAAGCTTAGGCCAACTTAACAGTTTCGAAATGTGGTGTCGGAGTAAACTCCTCCACATACCATGGACCGCGAAACGAACAAACGCTTCCATAGTACAAGAACTGAACCTGACGCAGCGGTTTAGGGCTATTATCAGAGTGAGAAAATATGTTGGGCATATTGTAAGTATTGAACGGAACAACTTGGTGCTGTAAATAGTACGGCGAAGATTCAAGGAAAGAGACCGAAGGACCGACCATCGATGAACAAGTATAATAAGAAACCTGGACCGAATTGACACTACATAAGTGCGTGCGACGGGCATGAGACAGAAAAGCACGACGCAAAATGATACATTTGTATGATCACGATGTCCCCCTTGAGGTAACCGATTCAGAAGAAGAATGCTAAGATTATTATAATTTAACTCGGTATTAAGTGCTAAACATAAAACATAACAGTACGGTTAAAGGATGTAGTTCAGCGCAGAGGATTGTTAGATATGTCGGGGCAATATTTTAAGAACTAATGGTCATGGAAAATACAAAAAGTAATGTGGGAGGCGTGAGAAGACGCGGAAGAGATCCATCCAGATATGTTGATCAAATAAAACAACTGGTCTTCGGGAAGTCGTTACGATAAATAGGTCTCGCAGATTGGTCCGTAATATTCACAAAGTTCGGATCGATCGATTGATTGAATAATAATAAACTTCTTTTTTTAACGCAAAAAAATTATAAATTACAGTTTAGTAATTATAAGTATAAAATGTATAGTTAATCCTATTTCGATGGCTATCAGATGGCTACGTAGGTAATTTCCTTTCCCTGTTACGCATCAATTTTCAACGTAAAATTATAAATTTCGCTACATTACCCTACGCGAATACGATTAAAGTCATCTACGTAAAATAGGGGTCACTTTTTTAGTCGTAGGTTATAAAATTTTCACAATTTTTTTTTTTTATTATTTCACTTTGTATCAACAACTACATGGAACAACCAAAGGTGATGAATAGAAGAACTAGGAAAGATAAAGAAGAGACAAGGAAGGAAATATATGTTCGAGAATGAGGTTAAAGAACTACAAATTTCTCCAGGTCCTGTTCCAAAATCTTTCCACATTGTGCAGCGTCTGCGTTATGAGTTTCTATTTCAGTAATATCATATACTGAAATCTTTTACCGTTTGTCGCCGGGATATCATGCACATATATATTAAAGAGGACGGGCGTAAGTATAGATCCTTGAGGAAGTCCATCACTTGTACCGTCACCATCTGCTACCCTGTTCAATGTTGTTTATAAGACGGATTATTTTGATAAACAGTACTATCTTCGAGAGTTTTAACATGATGCCATCCCGCCATACAGTGTTATATGCTGATGATAGATCCACAAAGGCCACTGCTGTCTTAAGTTTTTTCTGGAAACCGTTTTCAACGAAGTGTGTTAGTGCTGCTACCTGATCAACGCCAGATCTTCCTGGCCTGAAACCTGCCTGTTCTGCTGGCATATTTTTTCGACAGTTTTCTGAATTCAGTTTAATATAATACGTTCAAATATCATGTATAGCACCGACAAGAGAGAAATAGATCTATAAGGCGAATTCTCAGTTCCATTTTACCCCGGTTTTTTAATCGCTATGATCTTAGCTATTTTCCAGTATGTTGAATAAGTCCAGACTTAAGAACAGCATTGTTATAGCTTTTGGTCCAAGATGTTTAATAAACTCCGGAAATATGCCATCGAATTCTGCCGCTTTTCCATATTTTGTTTGATTTAATGTCACAGTGAGTTCAGTTTGTTGTATATCACCGCTGTATTCCGGTCGTATTTCTTGTTTTGCTAGTAGTTTTTTCCTCACGTCTCGGACCTGTAGGCATTTTAGTCGTTTCCAATAACCTTGCAGCCATTCCATCAGGGGTGATCACGAGATTAAACTTTTTGGTAGACGCGGGGTCTGAACCTAATATTTTAAGGAGGTTCCAAGCTTTTTTACTGTTATGAGTAAAATTCAGTGATTCAACAGTTTCTGTCCACCTTTTTGGGGGTTTTGGAATTAAGTCTGTTTAACAGCTTAGTTGCCTTGACCTTATCACCCGTAGCTATTTGTATTCTTTCAGTAGATGCTCGCATTCCTTAGACAATCCAGGTATATATTGTTTCCTCCTTCCTCTAGGAATTCACTTTCTTGCTGCACTATTGCATTTATAAAGTTTCTGTACTCTCTAAGTGTAGGTGATAAGTTTTCAACCTTGGTTTCCATCGTATATTTGAAATTATCCCAGTTAGATTTTCTAAAGTTCCATCTAATTTTCGGAATGTAGGTCACATACGGAATAATATCTCCACAAATATACATAATATGCTGACTATGTGGAAAGTCATTTAATACTGTCCGAACAATTCCACCTATAATGTCCTTTTGTGATTATACACAGGTCAGGACTAAATTCCTTTGCCACATGGCTGATTTGAAAGAACCTTTATCCCTTGGGTTATATACCAATTCCAAATCGTTTAATTCGATCCAGTTTGCCAATATTCTACCATTTTCATCATCACCGCTGTAACCCCATGATGTTGAGTGGCTATTAAAATCGCCAGTATATATGCTTGGATGAGTGTACAACTTGAACGGTTCCGCGGTCCATTTAATACTCGGTGGCTTGTACACATTTACGATGGTGACTAAAATAAAGACGTTACCATTGTCTGATTTTTCAATAACCTGGACTTTGTCTTCTAAACCATTTTTAACGTAGGTGGTTATTATTATTATTTTTTTTAATGGTTCCCCAATCCGCACTTACGCAGTGGGGCATATTTATTAAATAATTTGTTGTTACAAAATAGTGTACTTAATAAATAAATGTGTGTATTGTGTAGCTAGAACAAAAGAAAAACAACCAGTAGAGTACAAAAAATAAATAGGAGTGTGTGAAAGTTCCCTGCAATGTGTACTTAAAAAAAAAAAGGATGGAATAAGGGATGAGAAACATAGTCCCTTATTAGATCATCTATAGTGTATGTAAAATAAGTTTGTGTTAATGAGCATATAAATATTAAAATGCATGCATACAAAAAAAAATATATATATAAACATACAATTTAAAGGGATTAAAATTTAAGATAATGAAAAAAAAAACACAAAATGGAAAATAAAGAGATTATATATATACACATCATAGTATGTGGGGGTAAAAAATACATATAAATATAATCAAAAATATTCTTAAAGATACTAATTGAAAAACGAATATATATTAAGTATACAAATGGAAAATCTATGTCATGAGAAAGAATAAACATATAAATAATTTTATGCAATATTACTAAGTATTAATATCGGTAATAAAGTGAAAGGAGGCAATGACCATATGCAAAAGCTGTGGATTCACGGTTGAATTTATGTTATAAAGCATAAAAAAAAAAGAGCAAAAATTATTAAAAAAACCTACCAGCCACTTTCAAACTTCCTTCGCATTGACAACTCCATGTACAACAGGAGACTGACGTAGTTCTGTTTAGAGAATACAAGAAGCTGTCCTCTATGTATTTTAAATTTATTTCTAAGGTCCTCAAGTAGGGGAAAATTAAACATTAAATGCTCAATATCATCAACAATGCCAGAGGAGTCATCAATGAAAGTGCAAAAAGCACACACTGGACCAGAAGCAAGTTCGAACCTACAGAGATAGGAACCAAACTTACCATGGCCAGAGAGTACCTGAGCATTATAAAAATTAATATTAATATTTTTAAGTTTATTCCAAGGCTTAAATCCTCTTATGGTTCCCCTTTTGAGTAGAGCAATCATCAGTATGTGTCTCTTTATTACATCTGCTTCTTCGAACATTCACTTATACTTCGGGATATTACTACCTCAATATTGAGCCGAAGTATAAACAACATACAATTAAACACGTAAAATACAAATGTGCTATAAATCAAAAATTAACGATAAAATAGCAGCGATAGCGATTAAATAAGAAATTAATTTAAATAACACACAATAAAATATTGATCTTCCATAAAAAAAAATTAACGAAAAAAATATTTAAAAAGATAATCATTTAAACAGATTATAACAGAACGCGTAAAGTACAAATCTATAAATCGATTCATGATAAATTAATAACGATTAAATGATATTTCGCACATTGAAGTTTCTATAAATTAAAAGTTAATTAATAAATAGGCCACGATAAATGAACGGAGAACGACTACTTATTAATTTATTCTAAAAAATATTATTTAGATAACAACCAAATTCTGTATTTGCGCGCATTGATACTCATTACTCGTATCGTGTGAAACGTGAAAATGAATATAAAATAAATACGATAATAGATTAATTTATAATCGTTAATAATAATAATAATAGTAATTTAACCGATAACGATATAGTAATAAGTAACGTATATAACGATAAACGTTATTATTTGAAGATTATATCTAAAACTATTTAACCCGGTGACACGTGCACGTCGGAGGGGTGGAATGCGATTGATTGCCGATAATCGTTTAGAATTTCCGTACAAAACTACACGAAACGGCACTTTAACTTTGCGGCAAGTTATCGTTCAACGCGACAATGTTTTTCCATTCGGACGTAAATTCTTGACGACGTATTATAATGTCCCGAACGTATACCGGCGTCATCGTCATAGCAGTCGGTCCTATATTAACCCCACTACTTCCATTTACAAGTGTCATATATTGGTGGCGCTAGTCGTCATACGCTGTTGGATTGTGTGTGTTTTTTAAATCTTCTTTCAGTCGGTAAAAGAAATATAATTCCGACACTCTGTACAGATCACTTTTATTTATTTTCATTTTGCAGCTACTCTAACGCGCAGAAGTTTATAAAGAATCTGCAATATTATACGATAGGTATAGTTTCGTTTGGAAAAAAAGACTATATTAAAGAGAGGTTAGATAGGTGAACTATAGTTGAAGCCGAAGAAGCACGATAATAAGGAATGAAAGAGAGAACAAAAAATAAGAAATAAAGGAAGAACATGTAGAATATGTAGATATAGAGGACCGTATTTAGAAGACAATCGCAGTTTAATGAATAATCACCGTCGGATATTTGGATCGATTGGTTTTTTTCTAAATAAAATTACTTCGTAAGAACTGCCACCACATCTGGCGACATTCATCTTTGCAGGCAGAACTTTATATACAACTAATCCAACGACATTATGACGCGGTGACTATAGTTACCGGAGTGCTAGAAGATCGTTCCCGAAGTTTTTCGTTATCATATTACTCTTAATATCGTTGAGAAAACAGTTGCACGTCACTCCGTTGATATGAACGCCGAATTTCGACTAATTAATATCGTGTATTCAATTTTGTATGCAAAAATAAACGTACTGGCTAGTCACGATATTCGACAACGAATGATACGTTAGTAATGACGACGATAAGTCGCGAAAACCAAATTCGAATTAAATTTATTTTAATAATAACGAAGAGAACTCGGGATAATCTGTAAATAAACACCGAAAACCACGGTTATAATACTCGAGCACGGATCATTTTGAAATATAACTAAAATATAATTTTAAGCCGTCCGAATTGTAATTTACAAATTAACACTCGCCTAATATAATTCGTACTATTTTTAATTATAACGAAAAGCTAATAAAACAATTCTTTATAACTTAACAAGGTAACAAAACAGCAGCGTTTTATGACGTCTTATAATTAAACAAGACTGCTTTAAGAGACTGTGTAAATAAGTTGTAGGCCGTAGCCCCAGTAAAACGAAATACTTTTTTACCTTTACAGTATCGGCGGTTCCTATAAATAATCTTTATGTTTCATCATAAAGTTTAGAATACTCGCACAATTTAAAATAGATTTATTCGAGTTATTATTATTATTAGAAATATTACCAAGAAGGTTTTTTGTTTGGTTTTTTTTTTCAAAAGAACGACTCTCAGTTAATATTACCGTAGGCAGATTTAAGATAAAACTATATAAGAACCGAGGAAATTATTTAGACAGAAATATCGTTATTAATAATGAAATAAATAATTCAATTATCTTCCTAACATTATAAATCAACTGTTTATCGTACATTAATTTGATATCAAATGTAATGTCTAAATATCGAGCTTTTCAATAAGGGCAGGTCGGTCAAAGTTAAAATGACGAAAATCTTTAATTTGAAAAGCCCATTTATGCCACTGTGTAATGAATCCGAGATTGGTTCAAATATCGAATGCGGCATTTCACGGGTGGATATCCAATTTTCAATGACTCTGTCGCGTAGATCTGGATGAATTTGAACAATAGCTTTGGTAATGTTGAATTTAAGGGGAATTTGCCGATTGCAACTTATTGGCAGCTCCGACTTCAGGAGAACCCATAAGTGAAAGTTTAGCGGGGGGTCAAATCGCACAATCTAAACCGTCAACTTTGCAGAAAATAACCAAATCAATCTTGCAGAACATCCATCCGCGTGTTCGCCGTGTGACATGAAGCGCCATAAAATTGATGGAGATTTTGGTATTTCTGACAAAATAATAAACAACAGACCAGTTACACAGCGCCAAGACGACATGGCCGCCATCATCGACCTATTGTATATTTGATTTCACCACGCCCTTTCTACATCGCATAACGATTATTAGGCGTCTTCTAATTATAAATTATCTCGTCGTCTAGCCAAGATTTACAACTAATCGATTATTAATCAATAATTTCGGTACTCGATCGACTCTCACTTGCATCAAATTTTTACGCGATTAAGCAAAAGCAAACGTGCACCACGTAGAAACACTCATTTAAACAATATAATTATGATTTATTTATTTTTATAAATAAAATTCTCTTTAAAATAATACAATCCGTTCTTTATCGGTCATCGAGATAGTCTAGTGGCCACAGCACGAACTCCACGCAAAAAATTATCATCAGAAAATATAAATAATTCTAATATTCTTATCGCGTGGAAGTAGCAAACCACCTCGCGGAACGCCATATTAATATAGTAGACTACAAAAACACGCGAGGCTGCATTGTGTCGTGACAACAAAGCGATTATAATCACTTCTCCAGGATGTGTATGTGTCTATCTACACTGACATTATGATTTCTTTGTACGCTACTTACTATACAACAAAATATGTATAGGCAAGTAGTTACCTATACCCCTTCGATATCGGAGACGGCACTTGATGACGATGCTTTATCAATGTTTCGTTTTTCTTTATGTTTATCTTTTTAGCTGGTCGTTTTATATTCTTGATTAAATCCTAGTCTTGACACATCTCCTCCCGTGCGATATCCAACATTGTTACATTCATTTCATTTTTGTTTCGCTTTTTTACTTTCAAATTATTCCCCGTAGAATATGGGAAGATGTATTAGGTATATTGTTTTCCATCGTTCGCTTCGTTTATTTTGCCATAGTCGAAAGTGTTTACATTGCGTTCCTGTTCCTTTTATAGTGTACACACGCGAAGTACTCCCCGAGGTACGATTTTTCCCCTACCAAGATTTGGGTAAAAATGACAAAAAGAAAGTACGATGAGCTCGTATAACTCGTTCTTCCGGAAATAAAGAGTTTTTCTTTTTTTTTTAAAAAAAAAAAAAAAGATAAATAAATAACTAATGAAAAAAAAAAATAAAACCAGTCGGCTCGGATTTTATTGCACATAGTCGACAATATCGAGTAATTCACAAGATTTACATTACCTTAGGAGAGAAACAGCTTTTTCAGTAAAACCTCGTTCCTATTTCTAATAACTTTTAGCCAGTTGACTCGTACTAAATTAAATCAATTAATCTAACAAATTATTTGATAATGCATGTCGAACTGTTTATTAATAAACGGTTGTGAATAATACTGTTACTAATTCTGAAATCGGAATTTTATGGTCATGATGCAACTTAGAATAGCAACAGATCTGGGATTCCACCATATCTTATCTTAGTTATTCGATAATGAAAGCTCGAGTAAACTAACTCGTTCTATGAGATTTATATAAGGAAAATAATTGCGAAACAATAGTTGAAATAACCTTAATTCTGTTAACGGAAAAACCACATCCTGAAGCGTCCAGTAACTTTAGAACAGTCAGTTTGACCAAGTCATTTAATGAAAATTTCGTTACGCGTAATTTATAGTAAAAAATAAAAATAAAAAAACAATTATTTGTCTTTATACTCGTTTTGGATTTTAAGCAGGCTTGGACACTGAAGAAAGGCTCCTATGAATGTATTGTTACAAAAACGTTGTGATATTAGGACGTGATTATGTTTCTAGAGTTATGAAACAGCTTTTGATAATCTCAACAAAAATTAATTGATTGCTATATCGCGAGTAATATATATATATTCTTTATTGTCACACAAATTTAGTTTAGGTTATAAAGCCATTACTGCTCATTGTACATACAAATTAAAATAAACTAAACGCTAACGCTAACAAATGAGTTATAGAATAGAGAGGTAATTAACTAAACTAAGACATATAAGGATAATTATACATGGATGTGAAAATTACAAAATAATATTAGATTTATATATATATAAGAGGCCAGTGCTATTAACACAGAAGGATTATTTAAGCATAGGAGGTATGCAATAGAATACGGAGGGAAGGATACCTAACTCTTGATCAAGGTTTCTCTGTGTGCACTATATAGATTGCATGAAAAAATGACATGATTAATGTCTGCTGTCGAACCACAGTCCAACGGGGACTGGAAAGTACTGGAACTAACCAGCCCTATCCGGTGGAGATGTCCTGACCTGATACGTATTAAAATGGAAAAAATTAACGCATCGGTATTGAATGTGGAGGCTTAGTTAGAAAGAGATTGTTTGGGTAAACTTGTTTGAATTTGTTTATAGAAATTGTTCCGAGTAGCACAAAACATGGAGCTCCAGCGATGAAACAGATCCGTCTTTGCAGACGCAGCTAAGCATGTGGAGGAAATCGCAGGGATTAGTAGGCCTCTGGAGGCCCCCATTTTGGCTGTATTGCGAGTAATAGGAATCGATGGCAACGATTTGAAAATAATTCAAAGTTAATATTACAACCAAACAGCACGGATGCTCGTAGATTAAAATTGATTTTAAAGTTAAAACAGAAATTTTATTCTGTCGCCTTTAACTTGTATACAGGAAATTTTTTGACATTATGCTCTCAAACAGTAAGCTCGAGGTAAACACGTAACATATAGAAGCGTGATAAACATCCATTTTTTTTTTTTTTTAATGAGTGGTAATTTACTATTACGAATATTTTATAGGTGAAAAAGTTGTAATTGACAAACACTAATACTGCTAATAATATACGAAGTTTACATTTAAGTCATCTAGCTACAGGGTTGACATACGAGTTATAACAGGTGACCCAGAGAAGTTAGATGGTTTTGTTTTTCCAATAGCGCATTTGTGTGTACTGCTACAACGCAAACACGCGTTCCACGATTAGTGTATACACGACAGATTTGTTTATATGCAGTGTCAGTTATTGTGGCATCCTATAACGAGTGGGGTTTCAAAAATAATTCGATGTTACGCGGTGTAAACCTGTACCATCTCGCAATTTAATTTTAAGGGTTGAAAATGTTCGAAACACTGCTTCCGCAATGAATAAAAAACATCCTAGACAAAAAAAAAAAACAGTTTGTACTCTCACAAACATCAATCGACATTCCAAGTCCCGGACGCTCTGCTCGTCGTCATGCTGCTTCTTTAAACCTATCGGAGAGAATCTGTTCGCCGTATATTGCTGGAAGTCTTGAAATTCCATTCTTATAAACTGGTAATAACTTAAAAATTAAAAAGTACGGACGATGTACAACGGAAACTTTTTACTGAAACGATGCTGAAAAAAATAAAAGACGAAAAGATCAATTTAAACCATCTTTTGATGAAAGCTCATTTTTATCTATCCCGATTTGTAAACAGAACTCTGCCGCTACTAGTCCGCATCTAATCCGAATTCAATCGAACAGAAGCCGTCACGCAGAGAGCAACTGGACTGGAATGTAGAAGTGGGGAATAGTGGAGCTTTATTCTTTTACTGGTAGTGTCAACGAAACACGTTATACACGAGACTTAGTTATCGTCGTCGTCTGAGCCGTGCATAGTTTCAACAAGATAATACGACGTGTCACTGTTCAGCAAAAACGCAGTACTGAAAGAAGCGTTCGGTGACCGCATGTTGTCGCGTCGCGCGGATTTCGCTTGGCCACCGCGCTCACCAGATTTGACCGATCAGAGATTTTTTTATGTAGTCGCGTTTACCAAACACGTTAACGAGATCTAGAAGAAAATCAGATTTCTGAAGAAATTTCAAAAATTCAGCGACCTATGCTCGAAAAAGTGTTAGAAAATTTCGTAAAAAACCCGAATGAATTGGCGGTCATATGAACGATGTTGTGTTCCATAAATAATTCGTTTTTATATTTTTAAATAACATTTCTTTCAAAAATTTTGGCCGATTATTTTTCGAATTATTCAATAAACCAACGCCGTCCGTCTTCTCTGGGTCAACATCTGCTAAAATGTCTTGTGCTGTAAAGTGTTAAAAATTAGTAATATTCTCTTTTTAATGTACTAATCGATAATAAAAGTATAAAAATATAAAAACTTAAATTTTAATTTTTGTAAATATAACATAAATCAGTTTTTATAAATTAACTAATCAGATAAAAAATTGAAAGCTTTCAATTATATATAAACTTTTATATATATGTGTGTGTCCTAATCAATACATGATAATATAAATTTTTTTTAAGTAGTGGCACGAAACAATTATATACGTAAGAAGTGAATTCAGAAATCAGATACTAGATAAATACACATATACATATATATATATGTGTGTGTGTGTTCTTATATACATATTGTGTACACACATGCTTGACATCCACGTAATGTATCCTGATCTAGCGAAGAAATCGTATCGAAAAACAAGTTGTTTCAATCAAGATTAAATTGATTTCTTAAATATATATATATATATATATATATATATATATATAAATTCAAGTTGTTTGTATATAATTTATTGGATATATTCTACGAATTCCCCAATATAATAACCTTGAAAATAAGAAGTGTATGAAGTAAATTCTATAAACGAGTTATCGGTTTTTCTTGTTTAATACGTTCTCCCTTTCACTTCATCTATCCATTTTTTACTTTTTACTTGTCTCTTTTCTGCGTTCATCATTCGCGTTTGAACAGAATTTGTTATTTTTAATCAGTTATATGAAAAATAAGATCTAAGAACCCTTAGAAATTTTTAACAATTCCGTGAAGTTACTTTATAGTCGTTCACTACTAATACCATGTGTACACAATGAAGAAAAGTCGATAGAAAAATTATTATTAAAAAGCGATTGTCGTAGGCTATTTCGATCGAAGTTGAATATTCCTTGTTCGATATTTATACGATAATATATATATATATATATTCATCGACGCATGTTTATATATATTTTTGATGACGCTAATATAATGTTCCTCCAACCCAGTGTCATATAATGACTTTAATATTGCCCATATTTCAACAGTATCGAAGGCTTTTTCGTAATCCACAAATGCCAAACATACGTTAAGGTTATACTCTGCATAATTTTGTATTAATGTTCTTATAGTTAATACGTGATCGTTTAAACCTTGATCGAAATTCAGCCTGCTCCCTTGGTTGATTATAATATATAATTTGGGATATCTGGTTTGTAATTACTCGAGTAAACAATTTATACGTTCGCGATAACATACTGATGGGTCTGTCATCTCCTTTCTTATAGATTCAAATAACTTCTTCGCATTTCCAAGCATCCGGTACTTTACTTTCTTTCAGGCATCTATTAAATAGATTACATAACGTATGTATCAAAATATTTCCGCCATATTGCATCATCTCTGGCAATATTCTGTCAGGACCAAGGAGCCTTATTTTTTTTTAGTGATTTCAGAACGTATTCGACTTCATCTTTGGTTATGTCGGGAATTTTCTTGTCGTCCATTACATTATGATCGATGTTTCTTATTTGTTCTTCTGTACATTGGTGCTATATATATCCGTGAAGTATCTCTCGACTTCATTTGTTATTTCATTTTTATGCTCTACAATTTTTCCATTATAGTTTTTTATCTTTGTTAGTATTCTTGTACCATAATCCTTTTTTAAATACCTTCGGACCCCTATTTCCTTCAATTGTTTTCTTTATTAGATGGGTGTTAAATTTCCGAATATCTCTTCTCATTTGTTTTCTTAATAGTTTGTTCAATTCCGCCCACTCGATTAAGTTTTTGTTCGTTTCCACTTTCATTACACGTCTTTGCTGCATTAGCGCTATAGTGCTAGCATTTAGTTTTCTTGTTATAGCTTTATTTTTTGGGGGGCCACCTTAGATGAACATTCCCGTATTTTTTCCGCAATAAATAAAGCAGCATTGTCCAAATTATTTCGTATTCCGTTTTTCAATTTTCCCTCTAATTCTTTTTGATATTGTAGCATATTTTGTGATAAACTCACAGCGTCAACATTTTTTGTTTTGTAAGGATTGTTATGTGATGTTTTTTAGGTAGCCAGTTCAAATCTAATTTAGCTCTTATTAATCTATGGTCGCTACCCGTGTTAACGGTATTTATCACAGCTACATCTTTCACTAAACAACCTTCATTACATAATATATAGTCAATTTTGTTTTTATACCGGAAATCTGGGCTTCTCCAGGTCCATTTCATTTTTAGATTCTTCTTGAAGAATGTATTCATTGCAAAAAGTTTATTTAATTCCAGGAAATTTACCAATGTTTGCCCTCTTTGATTTCTGGTACCATATCCGTGTTCACCAACTGATTTCTCTTGATCATTTTGCCGTGTCCCAATTATTGCGTTGAAGTCTATCGTCAACTTGCACTGAACTCTATCCAATGAATTTTATAGTGCTTCATAGAATTCATCTATTAATTCATCTGGATACGCTCCTGTTGGTGCATAAACTTGTATGACTTTAAGGAGTTGGTTCCTAGGTAATTGAATCATTACGTATGCTACTCTATCTGTTAGACTGGCGTACTTCAGTATTTTATTACTTCACCGCTTATTAATTAAGAAACCTATTCCATTTACGTGCTCTTTTTCGGGTCCTTTGCAATACAAAATATTCTTTGTGACTGCAATTTTGTAGTGTTCTCTCCGATTCTTCGGACCTCGCTTAGTCCCAATATATCCCAGTTTATTTTATTTATTTCTTCTTCGAGTTCTGCGAGCTTGTCCTCACTTTTCAGCGTCCTAACATTATATGTGCCGATAAACATTAAATGTTTCTCTTTTTTCATATTTCGATTAGTTTCGTTACATCCGGGTAGTTGTTTTAGCCAGTGGTTGCCTCCTTTATTTATATTTTTATTAGGCGGTAAGGAGGCATGTAACAATTCCAGTTGCCCATTCTGGCCTTGGCTGCTACGGCCTTTCTTTATTCTTACTGTCATGTCCGGGGAATGGTAGCCTAATCACCCGTGCTGGCTAGGCATATTGGGTGATGCATTTTATTTATATAGTTTAGGGACTGCATACACCCAGCAGTGGGTTGATAGGCATATCGTGATATATATATATATTTTTAAAAACTAATTTAACGTCCTCTAAACATTAGTTTTTTTTTTTTTTATAATTTTTGGAAGATATTCTAAAGAATTAAAAAGCAAAATGAAGAATATTATGCAAAATTGTAACATTTACACACAGAAAAACGTTATAAAAAAAGGAAAACTACTAGAAAAAAAGATGGAAATAATAAAAGAAAGAGATAAAAATAATTTTATTAGATTCAAATTGTAATTTTTAATTTAGTTTTAAGAAGTATATAATGTAAATTTTATCAATTTTAATATTTGACAGAAGTTCTTATTTATACTTTTTGTGCTATTACGTTATGTTCACTTGATAATGGCTCAACAGCCGAAAAGCTTTGTGATTTTTTATTTTAAAAAGTTTAGTGATTTTAATTCCTTTTTTTTTATTATTTGGTCATTTAATACATTAATATTTGTAATAAGAAACACTACAATCTCTCGCTTTAGATCGAAACCTTCATTAAGAAATTACTGAGTCGTAATTAATAAATAAAACATTTTTCGTATTACATCGATATTTATAACGATAAATGCGGTATATCTTTTGTAAATAAATTACCGAATCGTAATTAACGAATAAATAATACGTCTTTGTAAATTTCTCGCTGAACAGCAGCACCGTGGATCGTTCGTTAGCTCCACGTCCGACTCCTGCTAACTATAATGCCTTTGACGACCTTAACGCTCCCGACGGTATTGGTTTGTAGACTCATTGAACACTTCTCCGGGTCACTCTACTACGTCAATAATTTAAATTTTTACTTACATTTACGCAGAAATAATAACGACTATTGCGAAATATCGAAGGTAGTTGCGAAAATACTTCGAGATTAGGTTTCGAGTCCGTATTTCTGAATTGTGTTGTTTTTTCAGAAATTTTATTTGTCCAAAAGACCGAGTGCAACAGTGAAAATATTGACGTTTATCGACGACTCCGGGATTATTACCGCTGATAAGAGATTAAATAAATTAGATATGTTCGAAGTTTTAGAAAATATTCAACACTTTCGAGGAAAACCTAATTTAAAATTAAATTTGAATATATATTCAAATAGAACCGCGGGGAAAAATCTACGCTATTGAATGTACAACGCTTAAAAATTGATGAATTTAAATATTTAGATGTTACTTTCGATGAGAATTCTATATAGTATTAAGGATAAAAATTACGAAGTTCAAAAATATATTTGTAAAGTTAGTAAATATCAGTGACTCGCGCTTAATGCATTAATTTTTTTTTTTTTAAATGAATAAAATTAATATAGATGAGAACAAATCAGTTCCGGTAATATTCAACAACAGAAGAAACAAATAACTATAAATGGCGCCATAATTCCTCGAAAAAAAAAATTTAATTTTTTATGATAAACTTAGATCAACGGCTACGTATAATTAAAAAGCGCAATTAACTCGATATTAAATGAAAACAAATGTTTTGGCTGTTAAAGGATCAGAATTATCGATCGAAAACCAGCTATTATTATACAAGCAGATACTGAAGCCAGTTTGACTATATAGAACGAGTTGAAGAAATAGCAACATGGTTTAAAACGTGGAAAATTAATATTAATGAGGATACATCAGCTGGGGTAATATTTACTAACAGAAGAACTGCTTCAACAAGACCCATAACCATAAATGGGACCATAATCCCTCAAAATGAAGAAGTAAAATATCTTGGAATAAACTTAGATCAACGGCTAACATGGAGTAAACATATAATTAAAAAACGTAATGAACTCACTATTAAATGAAAACGAATATTTTGGCTGTTAGGAAAAAGATCTAAATTATCTCGATCGAAAACAAGCTGTTATTATACAACCAGGTCTTGAATTAGGCTATACGGTTGTCAATAATGGGGTTGCGCGAAAAAAAACAATATCGCTATTCTACAGCGAATGCAAAACAAAATCCTCCGAAATATTGCTAATGCCCCATATTATGTAACTAATCTTATACTTCACAAAGATCTTAAAGTGAAATCCATAAATCGCCATTGTTGCCAAAAGATATTTTAATCACCTAGAAAAACACGTTTATCATATAGCGATCACCAAATGGATAACTCGCTTGAATATCGTCGACTGGATAGAACGAAACCTCTGGACTTAATATAAACTAAGCGTATTAATATATACGGTTATGTTTTAGCACCCATGAATCATTGGATGGAATGCTACTCATGATATACTATGCATATTAATTACAAAACTTACCATATAGCAAGGTGTAAGTTAATAAAAGCATTTAAATATATATATGTATGTATAATACATGCGACAACATTTTTATACGGATATGATTAAAAATATTCAGAACGAAATAAAAGAATATAACACAAAAAAAAAAAAACAGAAAAATAACAATCTAAATAAATAAAACGAATACTAACATAAATAATAATTTAAAAATAATTAATATTAAGTATCCGAAATTATTTTTTTAAAAATAAAATTAAACTTAATATTCATACAATTTCTGAATTCACTTTTCAATAAATTAATGCGACGAATATTACCTAAATCCTTATGTACGTCACACAGTTTTCATATATGTGTGATATTAACGGAACAGAACAGTAGATAAAATGACATGTAACATCGATGGCCTACTATCGATAAAGTCTAAGCAACTAAATTACAAAGTTAACGTAATTATAAAATAAATATAAAATTATTCATTAGGAAAAATAACGGCTAAAGCCTGCACTGTAGAACGAAGTATGTCGTAACGATGTAAAATTATTAAATAACAAGAATACAGTAAGAAATTAAACTGTTTAAGACGGCGATGTTTATAACGCGTACTAGCCATATAACGTAGTTACGAGTTATGTTGAATCATTATCGTGAAATTTATAATTATAATCAAATTTTGTTGAAACTTTATTAACGAACGGGTGAGAATAGCTGGAAGGTTTTTAATTATCCACGCATCTGCTGAACTTTTTTTCTACCCATTCGATATAATTCTGCAACATAAGTTTTGTATCGCTTCTAGCTTTCTGTAAGTATTGAACCCAAATTGGACACGCGTATGTTAACCTCGATCGAATTATGGTTGTGTAAACCAACTTTATGGGGGGGGAAAGCATATGTACGCTTTCGTACGCGCATCTACGGCCCGGTTTATATGGTTGGTGAAGGTTAGTTGGGAGTCCTGAAAACGGTGTAGGCATGTGTCGAAGTTTTTGCGACGATAATAAAAAGTCACGAAAATTGTTTTTTTTCTCGGAAATTTAATTTTTCCCTTGTAGTTTTCTCAATTTTTCTCAAATTCTTATACATAACGATCGTCTAAATGTATTTATATTAAATTGTTGATTATTAATGTTTATTTACAGCGTCGAAAAATATACCATTTTCATATTGTTGTCTACACACCTTTTACGTTATTTTCGAAATATTTAATAGCAAATATTTCGATTATATATTTCAGACTACGATGATATCCGCCTCGCACTGTTTATATAAGATTAATTAGATTACTGCGATTTTACAAAATTATTATAAAATGTTTAAATCGTAACGTAGCAAAATTTACGGGAAAATTCATAGATTATATTAATATTTAATTTTATTTCAAAATATTAATTTCCCAGCTTAAAGATTTAATATTAATTATTTTTTAAATATTATTTATATTGTTGTTTTTTCGTTTTGTTCTGATTTTTTTTTTTAATGATATCCGTATATAAAATATTGCCGGGCGCTATATATGTTAAGAAAGACTAGATCGTAAAATTTTCACGCAAAGTTTTCACTACTTACAATTACTACGCTGTTTTCATGTCACAGATAGTTAAAAACAGGAATGTAACGATTTAAATAATATTTGTTGTATTTTAAACGATTGTAATATTATTAAATTTAAGATTAATTTGCATTATTAACTGAACAAATTCTAGTATTTATCGAACTAACGATTTAGAAAATTAATCTGGTAGATAAATTCGTTATAAAAGTAATCCGTCACTTGTATCTCTAATAAAGTAATTTGAACATTGTGGAATGTAGTGATTTTCTTAAAGAATAATCAACGAAAAGGTAGTTAAAATCGATAAATTTTTATATAAAAAACATTCCCTATCGGATTATTTTTTAATTAAATCGCTTTTTTAACTTTACAACTTGTTTTTTTTTTATGTTGTATATCTAAATTAAACATTTCATTAAATTTTATTTTTTTTCTTTTATATTTTTTATAAATCGTTTATATATTTTCATATTTTATTTTTTTTATGTTCATTCGATAACGGCTTTTGTGGTCTGCGACGTACTGTACCTAAATTTTTTAAGTTAAAAAAATCGTCTAAAACAAGTATTTCGTTGTCAGTGAATGTTTCAATTTGAAACATATTTGTATAATGTATTAAACATTATATAGTCTTGTAATTAAAAAGCTATATTACAAGCAAAGCATTATATTTCCATACGATCAAGTCGTTACTTCATACGCCGAAATGTATTGTGTAAAAAATTGATAATCCGTGATTGGTTAAATTTTTTTTATATTAAATTTCGATTTTTATAAAAAAAAAAATCCGCGTAATGAACTATCGCCGATTGCGTAAATGTATATTTAATTCTGATTTAATTATCAGCTGATTAAATATTGGTTTTAATATCTATCTTAGTTTTTTTTTTCATCATTTTTTTTATATATACTGAAATTAAACGTCAATTATTTCTCGTTACTTGTAACATTTTTTCAAACCCTTCTTAAGTTAATGCCGTATTAAATGATTCTAAGCCCAGGAGTACAAATAGCGGCGGGGCCACATTATAACATTAAATTATTAATTTAAAAGTTATTACGTCAACAAAAATATACATATAAAAATACTTTCAAAAAGTTTCTTAATTTAAACGAATTTATTAGTACTCTTGAAAAATATAGGAATTTATTTTGATAAAATTAAAATACATCGAATAGGGGTAATAAATACATTTATACCAACAAATACTTATGCAAAATAACAAAAATTTATACAGAAAATTAAAGAAAACATTTTTATGCTTTTTTTTTCTGCGAAATTTTTTACATTCATGTCTGTTTCTCGTAATATATCTGGAACCGTAATACTGGTTGTCAAATAATTTAAACGATCTTAAGCCATTGATGTTCTGAATACATTTTTCACAATAAATAATTTACAGATGATCTTTCGCTGGTTACGTTGCTACTCATTAACGTTAAATGTATCCATTTTAACCATTCGGAAAAAATTCTCGAACCCTATCCAGAATTAAAGAATACATCGCTCGCTCCTTATGTGTTAAAAAATTTTTCCAATAGTTTATCTATTTTTGCGAGGGCCTCTAGGCCAGTGTCCCAAGTGCACTTATGTAAATCTGGTCCTGGGTCTAAAGAAAAATTGAAACGGAAACAAATTTATCTTCGATACAAAAACATCGTAGATAAAAACAAAATTACTTTCGAGTATAGATACTAGATAGCGCTAGTTTTATTATTTTATTAACGATAATTATAATTTTGAATTTTGCGTTTAAAATATATACGTTACTTTTTTTTTTTTGGCGATTAATTTTTATTGAATTAAAAAAATAGTCCCTCGTATTACTAATTTTAAAAGCCTATAAAATAAGTGTAAAGTTAAAATTTAAATAGCGTAAAATAATTACAAATTAACAATTTAAAAATTATTTCGAAATATTTTAAGCGAATTTTCGGTACAAATTTTAAAAAATTATCTAATTTTTCGTTTAATTTCCTTATTCGATCGGATTTTACGGTAAAAAAATTAATTAGTAATAAAAACATAGGTATAAATAGAATGTAAGACTAAAACCATCAATCGGCCCGTTGGTCTAGGGGTATGATTCTTGCTTTGGGTGCAAGAGGTCCCGGGTTCAAATCCCGGACGGGCCCAAATTTTTTTAATTTTATTTCTACCGACTATAAATTTAAATACTTCGTACACCATGAACGCGGATTAATTAATCACTTTTGCGACAATTTTTAATTTTTAAACATTCTTAAGAAATTTTTTAATTTTATCTAAATTTTATTTACCATTTCAATTTTAGATTCAGTTTTAGTCGCTATTCTTAATTTTTAATTAATTTTCATTTATTAAAATTTATTAAATTTTATTTATCACTTCGGTTTTACGCTTCCCATGCTGATTGTAAATTATCTGTCATTTTAAATTCTTACGTTTCCTTATTTTATTAATACTAACATAGTAATTATCAAATCAAATTTATTTTAAATTCAATAAAATATACCGGTACATTTTAAAATAGAACAAATATAAAATAAAAATTAATTCTAAATAAAAACGAATAAAAAAATAAAATAAAAAACGGATTAACGTGATTTTAATAATTTTCAAATCAGTTTTTTTTTACGATTCAAAATAAACATTTTAAATTTTTATTAGACTGCATTAACTTTTGTCGCAGTTTTATTACGTTTCTTCGAATTTTCCTATTTAACATTATTTATTTGTTTTAAATAGTAATTAGGGTGAATATAATTCTACTTTTTATTTTCAATCCGACTAAAGCGCAGTTTTATAAACTTTTTGATTTATAATTACCTAAAATGAATGATCATTAAAATTGTAACTTGCCATATTCCTGCACCGATATCCCAAGTTGTTTCTACGATTGCATTAATTATCAAAGATTAATTGAATTACACGATCTATTATTCAGAGGTTTTTTTTGATGATTTATAAGAAATCTATGAGGACTCAGAACCTAATTACGCCTTGAAAACCGTGACTGAAACTCCTTGAAGAACGCACAGATATGGCAAGGAGATGCAGGATGGACGAAAAATTCAACAGGATTAAAGAAATTGAAAAGAGCTACAGGAAAGATAAAAACAAGAAAGTACAAACACATGATAAAGAAAATGGAAATCTTTATATAACAGTTAGGTTACTAAGTAGAGAATTTAGACAAAAAAAAAAAAAAAAACTGAAGAATTAAGAGTAAGCGAGGGCAGCTAAAAATGGATACTTTAGAAATAGGGGAGAATACTTGCCAGCACTAATATTTTCACAATGACACGCACGAGAAAGCAATATATGCATATACGGAGTAAGAACCGGAAGTTCTAAGGACAGAAGTAGGTGAGGCCATAAAGCTTTTGAGGAATAATGGCGTAGATGGTATTCCGGCGGAGTATATAAAACTATTAGAAAAATCAGAAATTCATATTATGCACTCATTATGTAATAACCATATGGAAAACCGTCAAATGACCAGATGAATGGTGTAAATCTGTCTACATGTTACTTTTCAAGGAAAGAAAAAATTTATAGGACTATTTCCGTTATTCCACATGCGAGAAAAATAATGCCACATACAAATAAAAGTATGTACGGACTAATGAATAGTCAAATTGCAATCGAACAAGCAGGCTTTAAAGCATGTGGCACAAGGAATGAAATTATGAGTTTCTAACGATAGAAAAGATTCGTGAATATGAGATACCGCTTGTTCTATGCTTTTTAAACTATAGTAAAGCATTTCTTTTAAATTTTATATGGTGTAAGCTGTGGTCAATACTCCTACAAATGGGGACAACCAAACACATTGTTAACGAGATACGGATTCTATATGAAGAGAATAGTAACATCGTGAACATGTATCAAAATATAGAAACAAATGCACTTCATACAGAGAAACCACAAAGATGCATTTTATCGCCAATTTTGTTTAATTTGTATTCAGAACATATTATGAAGATTGTACTGGATCAGTTGTTGTGGAGGTATATCACTTGGTGGATACAAAATTTCTAATCTGCGTTGTGCTGATAAGATAACGCTGGTCGTTGCTAATACGAACGAAATTAAAGCGTTACTCGAGAAGTTGGTGACGATTAAGGCCTTGTATGGTCTCAGTATAAATCGTGCAAAAACCAATATTAATTACATAGAGGAAACACAATACCGACAAAAGAGAAAATGATACGCGGTTACGAAACAGTGGAGAAATTTATATATCTGGGATCTTTGACGGAGGGAATAATGGTAGTAAAGATACGGAAGTTAAACCGTGGGTACAAATTGTCAGATGTGCACTAGGCAAGTGCTATACAAAATTCAGCGGGTACTGAGTCTGCAGATGTGCTGCCATCAAACTGAAAATCGGGAACAGTGGCGAAGAATATAATTACATCGAGATCGTCATGATCACGACACCACTCCTGCGGGGTATTAGACCAAAGAAGAAAAATAATGAGAATTTCTGTAAAATAGATCTGACAAATAGTGCGCGATATTAGTGGTGTATGAATATTTTGAAAGTAACTCGAGGCACTAAATGTGTTAAATGTTAAAGATTTAAAGTCAAACTGATCTGCAACTGACATACATTTAATGATGAACATACATATATATATATTTGTCTATATGTGTTTATGTATGCATAGAAGTATACGTTGTGTTACGTATACACTATGTGTCTGGAGTCTTCTAGCGGAGATCTGACTGGTGCATTATAGTTAAATATATTCTGTTGCATCATCATTTAAATTATTCTTACATTGATCGAGACCAATTAAGTTTTCAATTTCATCATTTTTGCTATTTTCCTATTCAGCGTTAAAACATTATTTATTATTGTATTTACGTCACTATGTATCATATATACTTTTGATGATGCTATTAATCTCAGTTGATCTTAACGGAAAACTGACTTATTTATCGTAACAACTTTTTACATTCTAAGTATTATTGATATACGACACTTCAAAAAATTGTTTCCTAATTGTTAATCAATTTACAACCATTGATTAGTCTCAACACTTAACTGTTATTATATTCAGTGTGTTTTTTTTATACACGAGTCTTCCATAATTATTCCATAACTTTTCGTTTTCTATTCTTAAATCTTCATCGACACGACGGTATTACCTTTATCCGCTTTCGAAGATATTATATCACGGTACAAAGTTGAGTGTCAAATACCGCTTCATTGATTTTTCTTAATTTTTATACGTGATCCGGGTGAATATTCCTCTACGTACAATATTCGAAATTAAAGACTTCTCGCAAGTTTTGTTTAAATTCTTGCTTTATTGTTTAGTTATTTAAATTAATTACTCTAGTTTTGGAAGACTTATTACTTCATCCTGAAATGTAGGCTGAACGGTTGACAGCGTCGGATAAACTTGTTATCTGTTTATCAGACGTACTTAACCGTTCAGCCTAAATTTCAAGACGATGGTAATAAGTCTTCCAAAACTTAATAATTTAAGTGACGTAGTTTAAATGCACATGCGTGCGCGCAAAAATACAATTCCAACATGTACCGTAGAAATTCGAAGCTATTTATAACTGCACCTTGTAACTTCGATCATCATCATCATATCAGTCGCATCCCATGTTCAGTAGATTCAAACCTTCGTCTTCCCCTTACTGGTTTCGATGGTATTTTTCCTTGTATGGCAATCATGAATAATCCGCCTTCTCCGATCTTATGAGCAATATATTTTATTTTCCTTTCTTTAATATCTTTTCTGAGTTTATTTTCTTCTTCTCCAATTCTTCTCATTACCGTTTTGTTTGTAACATGATCCGTCCATGATATTTTCAATATCCTACGATAATTTCAAACGCGTTGATTCTTTTTTCTTGCATTAATTAACCACGTTTCGCAGGCATATTTAAACACTGACCAGACATAACAATACAATATTCTTTTCTTCAAGTTAAGGTTCATTTTTGTGTTCTTGAATATGGCGCTTAAATTATTAAATGCTTGTTTCGCCATTCCAATTCTCGTTTTGATTTCCTTTTGATCTCTAATATCATTTGTTATCAGAGCTCACAAGTATCCGAATTCTGATACTTCATCATTATTTATCTTTATGCGAACATTTGTATTTCTCGACCGTGTAAATTTCATTACTTTAGGTTTTTTTGGAATTTATGGTCATTCAATATTTTAAACTAGCTATATTTATTTTTTGAACATTTTCTGCATTTCTTTCTCCGATGTCGCTAACAAAACTTTATCGTCTACGTAACTTAATTTATTCTTTGTCCGTTGATTTTAAACCCTTAATCATCTATTCCAGCATTTTTAATGATTTCTTCCGCTTATATATATTAAATAGTCTTAGAGATAACGGTCCGCCTCGATGCCCCCCTCTTTTGATAGTGCACGTTTTTGTCTAATTTAATATTCTCGTGCTGCTTTCAATAGATCTTTTTTATTAAACGCACATCGTTATTGTCTATATTGTATTTGTATAATATCTCTATTAATTTATCATGCCTCACTCGATCGAACGCCTGTTCATAGTCTACGAAGCAGGCCGCAAGTTCTCTGTTCGCATTTACTGTTCGCTGAATTATTAATTTGACTACTAGTCGCTCTTTTTGCAATGAATATTTGGATGCAGCTTACGCTCTATCCTTGACTTTACTATTGACAACAGTAATTTTAGAGAATGGCTCATAAGCTCTATCGTCCTATATTCCGAAATTACTTGCCGGGTATCTTTTTTTTTTTTTTTTGGTATCCGGACAAAATTAATTTTCTTAAAATCTTCAGCTATTATGGCATTTTTATATATTTTGTTAAACAGGCTTAACAACCGGATCTTATATCCCAGTGTCAAATGTTTCATCATTTCTACAGGCAATTGATCCTCACCCGGTGATTTATTATTTCTGGCCTTCTGTAACGCGTTTTCGAATTCCCATATTTCTATACTTGGTGCTGTTTCTGTTTTTATGCTATCATCAGTTGGGGACCTCGTTTGATGGTCGTATAAACCTTTAATATAATCTAACCATGTTTCTTCTATAGATTTTCTGGGTATGCTAATACAAACAAAATTAGTGGACAAAATGATAGTCATAATTCCAAAGTCACATCGAGTAATATTAATAAGATTTAATACGAAACCTAAACAGATGGCAGTAATAGAAATATATGCGCCTACTGCAGAAAGCAATGAAAATGAAATAGCAAGATTTTATCATGATCTGGAGGAAGTAAAGAAAAGTGTGAAAAGTAATGACATTAAATTGTAGTGATTTTTTATTACTAATTACAAAAATCAGTTTAAATCACTAGAAGTTTATTCCTTTAAATTTCTCAAAGATTTTCGGCAACTACGCCATTATCAAGCGATATTTAAATAAAATAAAGATTTTAAAAAAATATATTAATTTAAATATAAGTTCACAAATTTATACATATAAAATGAAATATAAATACTAAAAATATTATTAAACAAAAAATTCATATTATACAAAATAATTATGTAAGAGAAATATATGAACTAATTATATCAGAATTTGGAAATAATTACATAAAACAAGAAGTATAAAAACATCATTATTCCATAAATAAAAAAACTAAATAAATTATTAGAGCACCAAAATCCTAGCATTAAAAATAATTATCACAATTTTGAAGATAGAGTAGTTAATTTATCAAATGTAAGTTAGAAAACAATAAAAAGTTACTTAACATGGGATTAAAATATATAAATAACAATAATAAAAAAAAAAATAAAAAAAAAGGTTTTAAGTATTTATATTTCATTTTATATATGTAAATTTGTAAACTTATATTTAAATTAATATTTTGTGTTTTTTAAATCTTTATTTTATTTAAATATCGCTTGATAATGGCGTAGTTCCCGAAAAGCTTTGTGAAATTTAAGGAAATAAACTTTTAGTGATTTAAACTGATTTTTATAATTAGTAGTAATGACATCGTCTTTATTATTGGAGATTTTAATGCTAAAGTCAGAAGTGATCATGGAAGTCATGCAGCAGGGGAATATAAGCTTGGAGAACAGAACGAACAAAGGGAAAGACTGGCGGAATTTGCTGAAAAACATAATAGACAATCTGCAATACCTGGTTTAGGCAACATAGAAGAAGATTATACACATGGTCTAGCCCTGGAGAAAAATACGAAACTAGATAGATTACACACACTTATAAACAATCGGTATAAAAATATAATAAAGAATTGTCATACATACCCAGGAGCCGACTGCGATACAGATCATCGGTTATTGTTTACCAGGTGTCGTATATAAAAAATATTGCAAAACTGAAAAGAAATATAAAAACGTTGTTGACAAGGAAAACTAAAAATGCCCGAATTTCAGGTAAAATATCAAAACGAGCTAAACAAATTGTATGATGCAGATAAAAATAATAAAAAATGTAGCGAACAACAGTCATGCATCACGTTGTTGAAACAAGAAATATTTATGGCAGCGCTTCCAAGCAGAGGAAAATGCATACATAAACAGTGGATGACGCAGGAAATCTTAGCTATTATGGATATTAGAAGAAATCTAAAAGATCGTTATGGAGAATATAAAAAGTTAACCAAAATTATAACGATAAAATGTACAAAAGAACAAAAGACCAGATGGTATGAAGATAAACGTAAAAAGATCGAAAAACTGGATGAAATACATAATCATAGAGAAATGCATCTTAAAACGAAATAATAACAGTAAATAAGGAGAAAAAACATGGGATTAGTTATATACGAAAACTTGGACAATTTTAGCATATTTCAATCGGTACATGGACTAGAAAATCGGTTACAACATGTTGCTGACTTAATCTCTGGGGAAAATCGCATTTTATGCTTGGCGCGAACTATTGGCCTAACTTGGAATGAACTTTACCTTTTTAATCCGAATGTACGTTTTTACTTACTATTTTCTCTTTTATACTCCCGAGAGATTAAAAATAATCTGGACGAAGACTATAAATTACTAGTAGCGAAAATGCTATCTTTTTATTTCATTAAATTCGATCGATTCTTTTTCTAAAAGATAAAATTTTCTTTCATCGGTGAAAAATTTTTTAAGGTAGACGAAATAGCGTTAAATTTTCAATTCCGGCGGAAGAATTAAATTACGGCAAACTATAGTTCGCCTAATCCTCACGGATATTACCAACTCGACTAGATAGTTATTGTCGATATTTTCCCTGTACGTCGAGTAAGAATACTTTTACTTACACACACACACACACACACACAAATATATATCAAAATAACATCGAAACTACTCGAGTTAACTTTGTTTTTCATTTCTTGACTATCACAAAATCTCACAAAATAAACTTATTAATACTTTATAATGTCGTCGAGGACCAAGTCGCGAACACAATTTATTTAAATAAATAAATATATATGTGTGTGTGTTTTTGTGTGTGTATAATATGTAATACAACGCAAGTTTTCCGAGTTAGAAAATAACAAAAGCCTTAATAACAGCCGTAACAATTTCCTTTGTGGTTGAAAATGACTCGTTAAATTCGTTTTATAGTTTTACAATGACTGACCTTTATTAATTATATTAAACGGATCGATCGTTATTCATTCATCTATTAATTATTTTTATGTTAAATCAACGACTTCTTGTTATTTTTACGACGATACCAAATTGCTATCAAAGCATTATCTGCTCTTCTGTTTCATTATCTGTGTTCAGACGTAATCATGAGCACATTTAAATAATTTCGTCCCATTTCACTCGATTTTGAGCTGCTTTCATCAGGTGTTGTGTCGATAAACTTATTGTGTTTTGGATGCAATCAATAAACCGGGTCGGAGGTCGTCCTCTATTAGCATCTGTTATTCCTTGTAAGACCGTTTTTCCGATCCATCTTGACGTATCATATACAGCCGAAGAATCTCAGGCCTGTCTTTTTATCACTCGCACCCTAATCAGTTTTTCCGGTCTATTCCCAGCTACTCGAATACACGGTATCGTGAGCATTCGTCTGTAACATATCATTTCGAATGCATCCGTTGTTCGACATAACGTTTTGTTCAACGTACATGATTCCGATTCATATTGAGAATATTAGTATCTCCACTACTCTCTTTATAGTTCCTACTGTTACGGAACGGGGTTTTCACATTTCCGCGCCAATCCAATATGACCTTCAACTTCCTGTTATCTGTAATCGGTGCTCCTAAATAGGAAACCGATCCAGTATAGATGTGAAGGTTTCAGACAGTTTCTTAGTTCTATCAATGTTACTATACGCATTTTGCACGGTTTAGTATCAGCCTTTCGGACCACTCGATGTAAATGTCTTCAATTCTTTCTCACTTGTTGATATTAATAGCATATCATCTAGCAGATTAAACATTTTTCTTACACCGATCATTATTCCGCAAAGAATTTATATAGTAGACTACATTTATTTATATATTTATTTCTCGTGCCACATTTAATCCGGAACTCTGAGAACTACTTTTTTGACAACTTCACAAAGGCATGCGGTATTTAATTATTTGAAACTGTTTAACCCTGCGTATGATTAATTTATTCCCGGAGAAAACTTTCAAACGTGTGTTCTAATCTTATTGCTCGAACAAATACGGTTTCCCTTCTTTTAACAGCTGTATAAAGAACGTGGTGTAAATATTGCAATTTTAGAAATGATCTTTTAGTAAGCAATAATTTTTTTTTTTGCATGCCGACTCTTACAACGCAATTGATAATTAATTCAGAGTTTCTTGAATAACGGTGTATCCCAATAGATTAAATCGTTTTTTTTTTTTGCGTGTGTCAATATATACACACACATACATATACATACATATACATACATATATATATATATGATTTTTTTTAATATGTTATTTCATTACGACTACTTATTATTGGTTAGACAACGTGGTCTTCATGTGTGATATTAACGGATTTAAATTTTGAGCAAATGTGCTATGCATTCTGTTGTACTGCTGCTTATATACCTCCATAACCGAAGGAACATTTAGATCGTTCTGAAGCCATTATCTTCAATATTTTCGATTGATATGACTGTATTTTGTTTAGGTGCGTCTTAGCAGCTGCTCCGTACACTTCTAAACCATATTTCCAGACAGAAGCTATAATAGTGTCGTAAAGTAAAACTTTATTTTCAAAACTTAAATTCGACTGCCTTCCTATCAGTGGGTATAACTGCTTCAGCAAGGATACCAATTTTTTTCTCGTGTTAATTACGTGAAGATTCCATGTAAGACGCCTGTCAAGGGTTAGTACAAGATATTTTACCGTTTGCTCTTACGGTATTTTATGATTATCGTAATTAACGGGTGGACATGTTTCACGTTTGTTTGTAAATGTAACATGCGATGACTTTGTTCATTAATTACGATTCTCCACTTGACGGCCCATTTATCCGGTAAAGATAAATGATATGAAATATACCGTCACGCTTCGTGAGGATGCTTATGTTTTGTTAATATAGCAATGTCATCAGAAAATGTGGCCTGCAAGGTAAACATCGTATGGTGGGTATATCCGCAGTATATATATATATTGTAAAGGAGTGGTCCAAGGATACTACCTTAAGGTACTGACGCCAGTATTTGACGCTGACTAGACAGGACGTCGTTTATTTTGACCTGAAAAGAGCTGTCGTTCAAATAGGATCTCAACAAATGATACATTTCAATCGGGAAAATCTTGCGGACTTTATATAGCAAACCGTCATGCCAGACACAATCAAATGACTTCGCGACGTCGAGGAACACTGCTGAGCAGTACTCCCCACGCTGCAGAACTACCGCATCAGTAATCCGGTGACATTGATATATAGCAGAATGTTTCGATCTAAACACGAATTGATGATTTGGAAGGTGTGCATCTGTCATACTGAGAATTAATGGTTGAATTCGTTTCTCAAATAGTTTCCCAAATGTGTCTAATAAGCTTGTCGGTCTATAAGACGAAACACCTGTAGTCGGCTTACCAGGTTTGTGGATAAGTATAATTAGAGACTTTTTCCACGTGGTTGGTAAGTATAATAATCGTAGCATCGGGGGGCTTTATTATTTTGCAAACTTTTGATACATGTACGAAGCCTATTTGGCGTAATGTATCTACTATTGCTTCGTATATTTTTTACGTATGTTGTTCATTTTCCATATTATGAGGTTGAAAAATGTTTTTAAGATAGTTGGCAAACGTCTCAACCTTTTCATCATCAGTTTTAGCCTAATCTATATTTACATTTTGTCGTGGTATGATGGAGTATGTTCAGTATTTTAGTTGCATTCCAAATTGAGCCGCCCGAGTTGTTTAAGGTTAATAGGTAATGGGTGTAACGCTGATTTTGATAGTTCACTATTGCTTCCTTTAGTTGCCTACAGAATTCCCGTTAAACTCGGTAATTAGATGGATATCTGTTACGTTGGCATTTTTCGCGTGTTTTTAGTCTTTTGCCAATTAAATTTTTCCAGTCGTGTTGATTGTTTACAGCTATCCTGAATTACGTCCGTCGGGTAATCAACAGCTATATCAATATCATGCTGAGATTTTAAGATTTTAGTTTTATATTTAAGTATATTTGTTCTTCTACTGTACTTTCAAATTGATCCCAGTTGGTAGACTTATTAGTTAATCTGTTATCAGTTCTACGACATAGTAGAATTGTATCTAGAATTTGTAGTATCGATACGTGATCAGATGACAAATCTACTAATGTAATGCAGCTTTTATAGGTATTATGTTAGCCTTTAGTAAAATAAAAGTCAAAGACATCTGGAAGCCGGTTGGTATGCTTTGGCCAGTAAGTGGGTGAAAATGGTGAGGCAACATCTAAACGCAGTTTACTATTCAGCTTGGAAAGTTGCTCTCCGCGTTTACTCCGAGTTCTTGATCCCCAATGACGATGTTTTGCATTGTAGTCACCTCCACATATAAATTTGCTTCCTTGATGATGAAATAGTTTCGTAAATTCATCATCCGATATGTAATACTTTGAGTGACAGTAAATTGATGTCATAGTTATTTCCTCATTATTACATATTTTTAACTGCGACAGCTATAGTTTTTCTTTCGAGTACCGCAACACCTCCTATTGCTGTACCGGAAGGATGAGTTCCGTGATAGCATTTGTAGTTTGATAAATCAAAGCTTGCTGAAGTAATAATATGAGTTTCCGTTAATAGAATAATATCGATTCGTTTTGTTTGTAAGAGTTGGTGTTTCTTTTGTTGAATTCCATTAGCATTCCATAATACTATTGTTAGTGAATTCATACTTACGTTGTTTAAATTCGTAAAAATTTATCCATGAGTTTTGTTAACATAGATATTAAAGGTGAGAGTAAATTGCGGAACTCATTAAGGAATGAACTTAATGTTTCGCTAATCCCGTGTTGTTCATTTATACGCTGTGAACCATTATATTTTTGCGCTTTTATTGATGTAGGGTGAGCACAAGAAGAAGAAGTATATTTTTTAGAAATACTAGCATATGAGTTTGATGACTGCTTATTAATACGTGTAAATGTGTTGGTATCGAACTGTTCGGCGTTCGAAACTTTTATTTATTACATTTTGTTTAAACTTTTTATTATACTCTTGTTTGTAATATTCACATCCTTTACAGCTGGCGGGATTGTCACCACGACAGAAAAGACACACTGGTTTTTCTTCTGATGTTTTAAGACAATTAGGTGTTTACCACTGCATTTTACGCACCGAGGTGGAAGATTACAGGATTTTGTATGGCCAAAATTTAGACAGCGCATACACTGAATTAGCTGTCTATTCGTGGCTCGTCAATCACTACAATCGTGCGAAGCAAACGGTTTAATTTGAAAATTTCTGAGTCATTTGTAAACTGGTTGAGATCTACATAAAACATTGGTAATGATCGTCCTTCTGCTTATTATATTAATTATAGATCGAACAGAAAATTCGAATTTTTGTAATTCCTGCGAGATTTCTTTACAGTCAGTTGTATAATGAAGGTTTCTTAAAACAACGCGAAATGCTCTATCTTGCGATAATTGGAATGTGTAGAATTTAAAATTGTTTTGTCGAAGTGCCCTGGTCAATGCTCGATAACAGTCTGGCGAACTCGGTTCAACAAATACCACTATTTGTGGATTTCAACGATAAAATTCTTCAGACTCGTTAAGGAGTTTGGATGAATTCTGTGTAATTTTTAACGTCTTTAACTAAAATCGATTTTGTTTTTGTTTGTTATTATTGACTTGTTTGATGGCTGATTATCATCGAGTAACATACGATTTGTTTCGTTATCTGTCTTTGTATTGTCGTGGGTATTATTTAAATACATAAATGGTTGATACCTGTTTCTATTATTTAATTTCAGATTTGTAGAGCGTTTAAATTCGCTCGACGTATGCGGAAGCGAGAAGGGATAAGGGCGGTTTCGTTTTAACTAACTGCCATGTATTATTGTCTTTTTCTACATTGTGTAGAATTATTATCATCATTACCTTCATCACCACCATCAGTATCACTATACTTACTAATATTATCCTTATTATTGCTATTCCTGCTACTACTACCTCTGTTATCACTATTATTAAATAACGGAACAGTCTTACGTGACTCATCCATTTGCGTGTGTAAATTATTACCAGATACTGATAAGTAATCAGCAGATTTTAAGTACTCCGTTTCCACGTGCGCTTTTAACTGGTCTCGTTGGTTACCTTTTTGACTCTTTTGATGATGACGGGATTTCGTCGAGGGGGCGAGACGTCGTGTCCACACACCTCCCACCCGATTGCGCTGCGGTTTTGCCGTATAAAATGACATACGATTAAACAATAAACGTTCTAACTTACAGAGGAACGCGAACAACGAACATCCGATAAAACTTTTAATGAAGACGTTTTTGTTTTGGTTTTTTATAACGAATAAGACCAGCGTACGTTACAAAGTGGTTGGACTATGCTATTTATAATCTAGTCAGAATTTTACGACACTACCACCCTGTTATAAGACGTTCCGGGCATCTTAGGTTCTAATCGGTAAATAAAAATGCTGATAATTCTAGATTTGGATGGTTACAAAATCTTTTTTTTTTACGTTGGTAATTCAAGTGAGCGATTACTTTATTAGCTCACTTAATTCCTAAATCGGTGCATAGTGATTTAATTCATTCAAACCGTTCGGCATTGACTATAGTCCGAAGAAATTTATTCCGAATAGTCCGAATACTTCGTCCTGTTGGTGCTCTGAATAGCTGGATTCAATTTTACTGTTAGTCTGATAAATAAGCCATTTGACGAGTATTTTTTTTTTTTAATGGGCATTAGTGTTATTCCACCAAGGGCTGTAAGAAATGAATGATGTCAGTGCAACACAATAGAGCTTCCGATCTATTAAGAAGATAAGCATGTGTCAGTTTAGTGTGGAACAATCGGAGTCTACTGACAACTACATTGTATCTCCGATGTTGTAAGTGTGTCTTCGAAGGTGTTATGTTTGGTTTGATAGATCGTAGCTTGTTTAATGTTGATACGGATTGCCATTCTTCTTGCCATAACTGAAATAATGATGATCTCATTCACCTCTTGAGATCTGCGAATGGAACTGGTAAATAAGGCAGTTGCTGCTTCCTTTACTGACCTATCAGCTAGTTCATTTTCAGCAATTCCAGTATGTGCTGGGATTCTGAGGAATGTAACGGATCGTTCAGTATTTTTAGTAATTAATTCTACAATTGTGGTGTCTATTGTTGTTAGATACATTATGAATAGCGTTCAAGGCTGGAAGAGAGTCTAGATTATTTGCAAGCTAGACTCAAGTTCAGTATTTATACTGAAATCGACGGCCAAGTATATTGCATATAGTTCGGCAGATAAAATTGTAAATGATTGCGGTAGTGAGAATCGAATGTAGACTTCATTATTTTGACAACGGAACAGCGAACGAACGAATTTTGATCTATCTCTATAGAATGTTAATGATTGATATGTTCGTGAAGTAATAGATTGAATAATTTCTTGATCTGTGTGGGAATTTTTCTTCAGGTTATAAATATGTAAGTCCCAGTTGATTGAATTATTTGTCTACGGTGGCATTACTGGATTTAAGTTTTTATAAAGTAGTGCTTTGTTTATATTTAGTGTTGATAGCATTTGATCGTGGTGAGTTTAGGCTGAATACAGATTGTGCCGGACGAGCTGATGTAAAGTTGAAGGTATCACATTGTGTCAAAACGTTGGATAGTAGATACATTTGACGGATCCTGAGAGACCATTCTGATGCTTCTACATGTAAGCTGTTGACAGGTGTTGAACGGAGAACTCCAATGGCTAGTCGAAGAGCTTTATTTTGTATAATATTTAGAGCATGTAGGTTACTTCTCTTTGTTGTTGAATAGATTGCAGAAGCATAATCATATTAAACAGCGACAAATTCGAAGTAGAGCAATTTGATCTGCACCATAAAATGTGTGTGCTAACTTTGTAAGTTTAATTTTTTTGCGCAAGACTTTTTTAAATGATTTATGTGTGCGCTCCAATGCATCCTATTGTCTAATATCAGACTTAGGTATCGTATTGTCGATGCACATGTTAAGTTTAACATTAACCTGATTAGTGCATTTGCGAATTTTATAAAAGTGTATTGCTGTGGTCTTGCTGGTTGAGAAGCATAGTCCGTTTGTGGAACACCAGGAGGATAGTTTGTCAGTACATTCTTGAAGTACCACTTCTCGCAAGGATACTGTTCTGAAGGTTACAGAGATGGTAAGGTCATCAGGAAATAATAGGCACTTTACAGGATATATTATATTATCTACTAAATCATTTATAGCGATGAAAAAAAAAATAGGACTCAGTACCGATCCTTGAGGTACCCCATTGGTCATGGTACGAATTAATGAAAGTGTTTTTCCTATTCGGATGATGAATTTTCGATTCATAAGGAAGTTTTTGATAAATGCGATCATATTACCACTAAAGTTCTAGCTACGCAACTGATACATGATTTTGTGGGTAGGAATTCTGTCGAACGCTTTTGACAGGTCAAAAAATATTGCTAATACATGGAGCCCCCCGGTTTGCTGATGCTTCTGATACCATATGTTGCAGTGTATAATATCCAGGTGTTTTTTCTTTTGTTAGTTTGATGGCCTGGATTAATTCTCGTTGGCTGATTTCCTTATTGTTATCATCTAGGTTTGATTTATCTAAATAAATGTTTTTGGATTTTTTGTTTATTCAATCCTATAGTTTGCTGATAATAATCTGCAAAAGCAGAAGCAATTTCATCATTGTTGCAAATGTTTGTACCTCCGATATTCAGGATGGTTGGAAGTAGGGACGAATGGAGATGGTCTAGCGAGCGTATTTTTCTGGTTGGAGTAGTTGACACGATTGTTGATGTAAATTCATTCCAGGATTTACGTTTCGCTTGTTTGATGGTCCATCTTGCTTTTTCACGAGCTCTCCTGTATTTTAAATGATTATCAGTGGTAGGTATAGCTTTGCAAAGCTCTTCGTATATCTCTAATTGTTTTTGCACGTTCTTCTGTCCACCAAGGAACTAATTTACGGTTGGTCACCTTCGGTTCCGGAGTGTACATTCGCGCAGTTTCTACTAATGTGTGTGTAAAATTGCTTATAATATTATTTATATCTTTGTTGAGATCTAGCGTTAGATTGAGGCAGTGTGCAGAATACTTGTCCCATTTTGTTCTTTTATAGTTCCAACGTAGTGGTTTATGATTTACAATGCGAGCATTATCAGTTCGTTTGACCAGTATTGGAACATGGTCGCTCTTAGCTAAGTGGTTATGGTGATATACATGAAGCTTACTACTTAGATGTGAAGAAGACATTATTAGATCAACAGTTGACCAGCTACGGTAGGCAAAACTAGATTCTCCAGTATTTAGTAGCCAGAGACTAAATTTATTCAATACATTTTCGATTAGATGACCTCTAGCATTAGTGTAGTTGCTACCTAGTATTGAGCTGTGTGCATTAAAGTCTTCTGTAAGTATTAAAGGATGAGCAAGTGATCGTAAGATATTGAAAAAGTGGTTCTGTTCTACAGTTTCATGAGGAGACATATAAAATGAGCATAGAGTAAATATTTGGTCATTTGAATTTGGGCACAGACATATTGAAGATTTGTTGAGAGCGTAATCTGTTGAAAGGAAATATTGTTTTATGTTGCTAGTAGGACTCCACCATGCGCGTGGAAACCAATGAGCGGGTTTGATTTAAGTATTATGAAGGAATTTTCGGATCTTGATTGTGTTTTAGATGTGTTTCTTGGAGAGATATATGAATTGTAGGTAGCAATGAGCATTTTTAGTTCTTCATAATGGTTATAAAACTCATTACAATTTCAATTAAGTATTAACGAGCTCATATTATGATTTATTTAGAGATGCGATTGAAATGAATTGTTAATATCAGATTGGTAAATCAGGTCTTATATAGGGACGTTTGAGATGGGTTCTTAAGGTGTTTATGATTTTGGTAAATTTAATTTTTGTGCTCCTGTCTGTAATTAATGGACGACAGTCATTCATTAGCGCAATCAAACCTGTTATATCTACAGAGTATTCGTTAGCAATGGCTACTAGGTCACATGGTTCCGACACATATAAAAAATATAGAAAAATTTTATAGAGAAAGCACAGTGTTTTTGTTTGTTTAGAAGTATGGTTCTAACGGTTGAAGGACTTTTGTCAACTGATGTAGGTTCAGAATCTTCTAGTGGAGTTTCTTCGTCCGAGGATGCTTAACTGGCAGATTCTAATGCTATTATTTTTTAGTTTTTTCTTCGATTTCATATTAACCTTAGGTGCAGGAGGTTGAGCGGACCTTACGGAGGATGTTGAGGAAAGAGGGTTTTTACTGTTATCAGGCGGTAGATTTACAGTGGATGTATCGGTCGCTCGGATTTTTTCATCACGCGAAATAGCACTTGGAAGAGTCGGAAAATCATCCGTAGTCACTTCAATAAGATACAAAGTAGAATTTGAAGAGGCTATGATGGTGATTGAGTAATCGGATATAATAAGCTCTGTATAATCGAGATTTGATGATATTTATACTACAGGCTGATATGGATTTGAACAACTTTTTCTTGATATGGTGAGCTTTTGAATCGATATAAGCTACCGCAAGTTAATTAGAAAAATATATGTATCGATGAAACCACTTTAGCTGGGAGTGCAGTATCAAGTCCTACATCTGTCTTAAGATTGTTTTTTAAACGTATTATAACTGGACGTCGTTAGAGTGGAATTAATTTCTACGTTTTTAGTTTTTCTCGATAATGATACTAATTCGATTTAATGAAAATTCTTAAAATATATACTTCATACATTTGCCATTACGTCAAATACTTTACAACGTAATGACGTAAATAATTAACGGAATAGACTGTTTTACCGTCTGTTCCTAAATTAATTCTACTTATTTTAAAATATTAAAATTAAAGAAATTGTACTAGCCCATCGCGATTCGGCCATTACTTGTTACCGATCCCCCTGATTCTTATACAGCTTAGAGAAATTCTTTACGGCCCACTCCATACTGGACGTGCAATTTGCAATCCTGATTACGTGTTGTTCGAATGTACTTCTTTAATCGCATTACGTTCTGAACTATACCTTAAATTATTATTGCGTTCATCACATAACGATCCTCCATACAATCGTTCCTTCTTAATCTCGATAATTTACATGCGATTCCAGACATAAAGACGTTGTCCACGTTGTTAGTTCTATCACGTTGGCTCCTTGTAAAGGCACCCTAATTTTAAAATATTTTAAAAAAATAACTTTCAGTTACAATGTTCTTTATTTTGTACATAGACTCTTAAATTGTACATTTTTATAATAAGGGGGGTCATTTAGTTGACGCGAAATGTTTTAATTGTAAAAATATTTATAATTATCTAAAAAACTGAATTATACAAGAAATATTACTTTATATTTTCACCTGCTCGAGTCATTTGCTTTAATTATTTGATACACCAAAATGTATAATTTTATGATGAAAATTGTCATGTGTGAGTGAATAAATTAAAACATACTTTTTTCGTTTTTAATGGGCTTGCAGATAACTCAGAGTAGATGCATATACGATGAAATATATAATATGGTACTATGATAATTATACCTTGTATATCGAGGTTAACGTTTCTTACAAATGTATAAATAATGACAAAAAAAATTAATAAATTTTTCATTAAAAGTCTTATTCTCCCCCGCACGCCGAAGGTTGGTGGTGAGTAGTACGCCAACGTGTATGTAAAATCTTCACGTACTCTGGCTAATAATTTAATATTCATACGAGGTCATCTTTCTCATGTGTCATCTACCAAACTTTTGAGTGATCTTCCTCTATCCCTATTGTTTTTCCTTCTACTTAAGTAACCCGTGTTAACTATAATATTATTCCACTTTCTCGTGTGTCATCTACCAAACTATTGAGTGACCTCTGCCCCTATTGTTTTTAGTTCTACTTAAGTAACCCGTGTTAAGTACCCTATAATAGGTCCTACTGAAGAATTTCGTCCACATTCTATTATTCTTAGTATTTCTCGTAAACTCTAAACAATTCGCAGTTAGATATTTTATCGGTACATTTTACTTTATTTTACAGGCTCGTCGCTAATAACGCCTCCCTAGTTTTCGTCTTTCTTCAGAAACTCTTCGTAAAATGTTCAATAATATGAAAAGTGTAAACAAAGTAATTGTATAAATAATTCATTGACATGCTCGGTACTTCGAACATTTCGAGAATGTACTATCACATTGGGAATCAGTTTCGTTTAAAGCGAAGTTTCAGCGCTAAACAAAATTAGTTACCGACACGAATTAATGAAAATCATTTCTTTCCAAAATGACGTAACTCGGCTAATGTGTCAGAATATCGTCGAGTATTTGCGTGAACTGCTACTGAATATTCTATTACCGATAATAGCCAGAATGATTTTCTCGGTTATTCCACACCCCATTACTCGAATACCTTTGTACACGACGAATACTTTAAAAACCATTAAGTCGCGTGCGCCAGATGGTGTTTTTGAAGTAATAATCATTTTCTTTCCCGATTTCCTTAAAAGTTATTACATTACCCGTTGAATCCGTTTTTTATTTAGTCACGCGATTTAGAAATATATCAAAAAATACGCCGTATACGTATATACTACACATATATATATATATATATATATATATATATGTGTGTGTGCGTGTGTACGTGTATAATTTTATGGATTTTATGGTAACACTGTATATAAATGAGTAAATTCGATTTATAAATTCGGCCGATAATTAGCGTACATTATCATCATATAGTCAACAGTCCTAAGACTGGTTTGATAATTTTCTCCACAATTGACGTATTTTCCTCTTCATATCCGCAAATCTCGTAGTGTCTTCTATTAGCTGTTGCATATATTGTTTTCTATGTCTTTCCTTTCCTCGCTTTCCAATTCCTTCTATAATTATCATTTGTAGAGACTATCGTATCTTAGAATATGCCTTATTATATCGTTTTATTCTTGTTTTCCATATAATGTTCTCTCATCTCCAATTTCCTTTATAGTTAATGTATCTGTTCTGCTGTAACATTTCGAATGCTTCTAGTGATTGTTCTTGCACTTTACTAATCGCCCACACACACATTCGGCTAAAAATAAAAATTATCGTTTGAAACCGAACGTCTTATCTCTTTGCGTTCCGTAATTTTCGGTACACCATCGTTGGAAATTTAATTAGCTAATCGTCTAACTTGGAAAATTGTGCAATATTGCGGGTGATTTAAAAATTGAAACGTTGTTAGACAATTCAGGAAAACATTCGGGAATATCACAGGAAATTATATTTACTTCTCATCTGTCTCTCGACTTATCCAGGACTTAAATTAATTTCTATTTTATGCGGATCAAAGGAACGGAAATAATATATATATACACAGACGGAGATATATAAATAAATATATAGGTGGATAGGAAAATAGATATGAGCATAGATATGTATATATATATACGCATTGTGCTACATTTAATGACAGATTTTCCTTTATTTAATCTCTCCGTTCTAATCTTATTGATTGGTCTTCGAAAATAATCACCTACTCAGAAGTAGTTGAGGCTATCGGGTGTTAAAATTTAGTGATATTTTTGCAACTGTGGTTAAGAATCTTCCTTGTAAAACGATTACTAAATTAATCAATAGCATTTTTAAATTAACTTACTTTCCGACTCAATAGAAAATAGCGAAGACTATTTATTTTCTCACAAAACCTAGTAAAGATACTAGTGATATTCGTAATATTCGTCCCCGCAGTCTTTCATTTATCGTGCACATTAATAAGAACAAAAACATCGTACCATTCTTCAGCCATCTTCGTTTAGTTAGAAATTAATATACACTACAATTATAAGACCAGTATCCGCCAGTACTTACAAAAAACGCCAATTAATGCGAAACCGATGTTATAGAATCTCAGTAAGCGCTCCTCGATGAACTAAAATACAGTACATGCATTCCACGCTAAATATTCCATATATTTTTATTGATCATATTTATAAATTATGAAAAGAGATTTTACGATAAATGTAATTATTATAATAATGTAATTTAGGTAATCGTGAATTACAATATGCTTGATCTCAGCGTGTGTTACACTAAATATAAGCATCATCCTATCGAGCTCCGATTTTTGATGTAGTTAACGTCATTTCCCCTCTAGAAAATCTAATATCACTAAAAAAAATGAAATTAAAGTACTCGGTAGGGCCCGATATCACTACTTATAATCAAAAAACTCCCTCATTCCGCTATGTTCTCAAACATAACGAACGACGGATACTCTAACCTAAATAAAGTTGCTAAAAAGGTAATGTATCTTAAACTAATATCATAATTCCAAACTTTCAATTCGGTTTCCGCTCTCACCACTCTACCACCCAATAAATATGCGGAATAGCAGACTCCATCATCCGCAATTTCAGCATACCGGCATAGCACCATTTGACGTTATCAAATCATTCGACACAATGTGAGATACAAGTATTCCTTACAAAATGATAAAATGTAAATTCTCAATATACTGAATTCATTTAATTAGTAGTTATTCAGGCGACAGATCTTATTATGTGTCTGTAGATAGCTCTGTGTCATCTCACAAAACTTGTTCTGCGGATGTTTCTCAAGGCAGTATAAGTGGATCACTTTTGTTTACACTGTATATCTATGATTTCCCGAACCCACCCAACACGCAAGTTGAACTCGTTGCTGACCACGCTGCAATATTCTGCAGCTCCTATAGACCTAGTACGATCTAAATAAGCAATAAAATTGAATAAAACCCAGGCTATATTCTTCACCCGTAACAGCTCTAGCTGATAATAACAGCTCTAGCTGATAATCTTATGGTACAGTGAAATACATTAAGAGTGATATGACAGGGTTCGTTATCTTGGTGTAATCCTCGACAACAAACTAACTTTCATTAAAAACACATAAATAATGTCGCAATCTAGACTACTTCCTGTTTGTACCCTCTCCTTAACCGCAAGTCCTTCGTCAACGTTAACAACAAAAGATAATCCTCTATAAAACCGGTTCGGTATTTTTTCACATTTGTCCTGCCTGAAGCTCGATATCGAAAACATCCTTTAATAAATTACAAGTCATGAGATACCTGAAATCGATTCTCAATGCATCTCGCTATACTAGAATTAATACATAAACCTACTGACCTGCCCTATATTACAGATTTTGTTATAAAACTATCGACTGACGTTTTCAATAAATGCTCATACCAAAACAACGAGCTGGTTTCCTCGATTGCCAGATACGATTCCAGACAATTTCGTTTCATTTATTCCAAATATAAACGTCTTAAACATAACACAATGTAGTAATAAATCTTAATTTATTAATATTAACCCCTTTTACTGAGTAAGTACACTCGAGACCTATTTCATATTTTTTAACATAATATTAATTTAAAAACTCGAGACTCAATATATTTTAGCAGTTTAAACATAAGTTCAAATATTAGCAACCGGCAGGTTTTTATCTGGTTTTTTTTTCTGCAGTGTTTAACCTTTTGTTTACTTTTACTTTGTATACTGTTACTTCGATATTACGGTAAGAAGTTACCACCGGTACGCGATGTTTCTAATCCGCGTTATATTATCGTTTGTCTTTATAACTTTACCAAAGTACATTGTTGTTATTGTTGGCGTATGCGATCAGATGTTAAGTATTTTATACATTTTAAATGAAATTTAATAAATCACTTGATGAGATTTTTTAATTTTCCTATCATTATTTTACGTTATTAACTATTTTTTTATAATTTTTTTTAGATTGTGGAATTTTTTATTTCCTTAGTTTTGTAAAGTCGTTTAACCTGCTAAGGTAACTTTCGGGCTATTTGGCATAATGTTTATGTCTTCTTTTTTTCTCAATCCGTAGATTGGTCTTTACGACTCTCACATGATCCTAGTGAGTTCAAATAAAATTGTCTTTTTTCTGTCCGTCTTTTAATCGTTTGCATCACTTGTTGTTCTCTTCTATTATTTGATTTATATATTTACTTCTTGATCTTCCTCTGTATCGTTTTTTTTTTCCATTTTCCCTTCAATTATACGAAACTTGGATTGTGTCGAGATATAAGTGTCCTATCCGTTTAATTCTTCCACTTTTTATTACTCCAAGTCGTTTATGTTTTAAAAACATTTTCATTTGTCACTTTTCCTGTCCAACTGGTTTTTTGCCAGCAACGACTTTCGAAGGTCTGTATTTTTTATACGTTTGGCGGTTGATCGTCCAAATTTCCAATCCATACGTCATTATGTTCGATACGTATGATTTAACAAAGTGCTTTCTAGTTTCCACTTTATGTACGTATAAATTATTCCAGATTTATAGAATTTTATATCGATATAAATCTTTTTCTTCTCCTTTCATAGATTTGATATATTTGTGCATCACGTGAATATATGCCCGTTGTAAATACGAATTACTTGAATAAATTTAAAGCTAACACACTAGTTAACAAAAAAAAAAAAAAACTGCCAAACAAAAATGTCAAATTATTTTAACTCGAATTTAAATTTACAGTCAGCATTCACATGTATGTGTATGTGTGTGTACGCGAAATATATACGAATATATTTAGATTTAGAAATAACATTGACGGTGAAGATAATCCGAATTCTACGAATAAAATAATAATTTTAGTTGCAATCGATAACCATTTCGAACAATAACCAACCATCTTTAGAAGATTCCAAGTGATACAGATGATTGTATAAGTATAAATTATATTAGTTTTGTTCCATGATATGTACGTAAATGTGTGTGTGTGTGCGCACATCGGACAAAATTTTTGAAAAATTGATTTTGGCTTCAATACAATTGTTCAAACTCGTTGAAAAATAAAACGTTTTGCAAATTTAGCGCGGAATAAGATGATTTTTCTACCGCAAAATGCTTTCATATATATATATATATATATGTGTGTGTGTGTATGCTAGGTTAAGTGTACATGCATTTCAACCGATATTGTAATCTTTTAGCAGAAGAAATAAGTTCAGATAAAACTAATTATGTCCCCTTTCGAAAGAAAATGAGAAAAGTTGGATACAACGACCTATTTTTCGGATATTAAATAAAATGAGATAATACAAATTCAACGTCGACAATGATGATGACAATAAAAATGCGCTCTTCAGATAAATATCGATGAAAGTTACTTCGAATCCAAATTTTTTAACATTATTATTATTATTATCATCATCATCATCAATGAAAAAACTTTTTTTGAAAATTGTAATTCATTTTCTCTTTTATTCCTATACTTATATTCTTTTTTTCAATATCCTATAGTATTACTTTAGAGTGTATTTTAAGTATTCCGTGCATAACTGAAAGTTAAACAGTCAAAAATGTAAAATTGTCAGTTAAAGTACAACGCAGATTAATATTAACCCATTTGCGTATGTGTTTGAAATTATTTGAAATTCAATTGCCGCAGCGTCTGGTTCGATACCAGCTGATATATTATCTGATTATGGTTCAATGTCAGTTGATATCTTATCTGAAGATGATATCTTGTCTGCGTCTGGTTTGATGCCAGCTGATATCTTATCTGATTATGGTTCAATGTCAGTTGATATCTTATCTGAAGATGATATCTTGTCTGTGTATGGTTCGATGTCAGCTGATAATCTTATCTGAGTATGGTTCGATGGAACAACCAATCACATTTCTTTTACTTGTCAGGCGTTCGATCATACTACTACGGGTTAGTCATTCTAGTGTTGGTATAAATAGTCATTTCTTAAGGATACGAGAACCAGTCTGTTTGAAGTATTCATGAAGTTGATATGTGTTTCGATGTTCATTTTTTGTTAATTCTCATTTCATTTATATATATTATATATACATACAACTTATAAAAAATTAACAAAATAAGAAATAGTATCTAAAAACAATATCTGTGTCTCAAAGCGCAGGGAAGAAGTGAAACTTTACAGATGTTGTAACTAAATACCATACAGAGGTTGTTTTTTTTTAAAGTTTTACTTGGTTATATATAAGCACACACATATATATCCATCTGTTATTTCGTTGACACACCTAATGCAACAAAACATGGTGATATATATATATATGTATATATCTCGTATATATACACATAACCGTCCATTAATTTGGCTCCCTCGCTGGCTCTTTACAAGTTAACTCCGCATATAAACCGCGCCAAAAGAAGTTTCACTTCAAAATAATCTGATAGTAAATGCGGTGGTAAACAGGACAATCTATCAGCGATATAAAATTTATTACAAAAAGATAACAAAAAAAAAAAAAAAATCTTTCTAATATAAAAATTGATGAATTTCATAATATACTTCTTAAAACTTCATCAAAATTTATCATCTAATTTAATAAATTGTTTTCATCTTTTTCTTTTATTATTATTTCCATTTTTTCTGGTAGTTTTATTTTGGAATAATGTTTTCCTGTGTAACATTTTATGATTTTTGTTAATATTATCGATTCTGTCTTTTAATTCTTCACAATGTTTTTCAGATAACGATTTTTCATGGTGGTTTTTAAACGAATTTAAACTTTTTTTTAAGTGCCTGTTCCTCCTGTTTATCGTTTTTCGCATTGAATACTATTTAATTTATATATTCCTGCATGTCCCTATTTCCTACTTTTTTGTTACTTATTGATTTTAATAATGCATTATTATTCCTTATTGATATTGTTAAATATTTTTATTATTTTATGTATGTAACTTAGCTACATAATTTATTAAACCTAAATAATTATTTTTATCTGTATTTTTTATTATAGATCAACTGTAGTAGGGTTATATTTATTATTGATCGCTATCTGTTTTATTATTTTTTCTTTTATCTACTTTATCGTTATCAATTGTTTTTCTGACTAATTTAAATACTTTTTTGGGTGGAATTTTTTGTTCAGGTATTAATGTGTCTGTTAATATATCTTAACGGACGAAAAGCTTTGTGATTTTTTATTTAAAAAGTTTAGTGATTAAACTTGGTTTTTTATTTATTTTTAAAAGTCGCTACATTCTTTCAAATACACGATAAAAGTACAGGGGTTGGTTGGTTAAGTCCCTCTATAGGGTGTGTGAATGTGGCAAAACTTTCGACTTTTATCCGGATACTAACTTTTTGTCTTCCTTATTGTATCGTTACGTTAATTTCTTTCTTCGATGGCCGGTGCACCTTCCCTGTTGGTACTTTATATAAGAACTTATTTTCTCCGACCTCATTCTACGATACTAGAATTATCCTGTCAGCCGAACCTTACCGTATTGTTGTTTTACGCATTAACAACACTTTGCAGTTATATATATGATAACTGAGGCTATGTATATAATACAACTGGTTTATTACTTATCGTCAATATACAAATTCCCAAAAAACACATTCATAGAATTTATAAATATAGAAAGAGAACAAAAAGGTTGATAATATAAAATAGAAAAAATAATTTTTAATAGAAATTTCAAAGCGCGGTTAGATTTTTGCATTTGACATAGCGCACATGTTATAGTAGAATCGGAAAAAGGTTACTTTAAAATTGATGAAAAATATGGTCGAAAAATATAACTTGTACCCAAATCAAACGAAAAGTAAAATATTAATACCTAGAAAAAATAAATAACAACATCCACAATGCTCAATGACATTATTGTTGGAGAATGTTTGACTTTCTAAAAATGATATTCATATTTGGGTCAAATGCGCATAAAAAAATATATTATAAAAGAATTTTAAATAGATACTTATTAAATACTGGTTAGTAATATAATTATAAAAACGTCATTAACTACATTTATTGTATTTATTCGCGAGAAATATACATAAAAAGGGAGAATTTATACTATACTTGGGCTCAGTAAATACTAAAGATGGAAGCTTCGACCGATGAAATTAAAAGAATAGGAACTACTGCAAAAAATACATTGGCTCAACTAACAAGAATATGCAAGAGCCATGACATCACGAAGAATATCAAAATTCGCCTCACGGGCACCTTAGTCTTTTTGTTTTCCTGTATGCATCGGAATGTTGGACACGTTAAAAAAACATGGATATCGGGAGAATAGATGCATTTGAAACGTTCTTTGAAGAAGGATGCTGCCTGTCTAAAAATATGACTGCGAGGTGTAGTAAGGTAGCGAACAGACACTTCGGTCATATCATACGTCCGAACAGTCTGGGAAAACTAATTTTGGAGGTATGGTTGAAGGTCGTCGAAAACAAGGGAAAATACGCGGATAGAATCAAAGAATTACTAAACACTAGTACACGATCCTCCTAAACGAACAAGTTAATCGCAGCTGCACCTGCAGAAAACTGAACATTGTGAATTTATCCCCCTATTGCAAAATATGCTACGTATTTACGTATTGATGGATGTAAAGTTTCAATTTAATTTTTCTTACAATTTTGATAATGAATTAGTTAAAACTGTCATAATTTTCTCGTCTTTGTAACGGATATTTATTTAATGGTTTCCTTCGATTTCTTTCGTAATTAATTAGGTCCGTTTTTAGTTCTCTAGGCAATGCATTGTACTCCACTGCGACCCTGTTCTAGTATTATGTACTATATCGCCTTGGTTGTACTTCCTGACCATAGGCGCTGACTTTAGGCTGGCAGTAGACCAACTTTGTATTTTCGTGCACCTATATTGCATATAATCAGCGCACTGAATAATACTAGCTCATTTTCTATATGCAAACGTAAAGTTCAATGAACTGGTTATGACGTTTAATAACGAGTATTAACGATAATGATGACATATATATTATGATACACGATAATTATATCACGAATTAACTGGGTCACATTATTCGCGAATAAATAAGAAAAAAATCGCAACTCATCAACGTTAATATAATTTTCTTTCCGAATTTCTTCAGTTTATTTATTGATGATGGCGAAACTTTTGTGGACTAAAATTAAACGTATACATCATTCATCCGTTACTCGAAATTTCATTTTACTCATCAAAATTTTTCTCATTCGCTAGTATAAAAATCAGCTCTAACGCAGAAGTATAGTCGATACACACACACATTTGAATTTTTCTTAGTAGTCCACGGTGATGGCGTTTAATACTTCTATAAAAGACAGAAAATTTTGAATTTTTGTTCAAAATTTTCTAAAATAAAACATTAAAACGTACGAAAGAACGACGCTTAAAAGTCCGTCAACCTAAAAATTGTTAGCGGCCATCGATTAAACGGCCTCATTCCGGCAGAAACAAATATGAGGTGATTTGACATTGACTTATTGGGATATTTTCGTCGAGATTTAAACGAGTGTAACGATTAAGGCGCGAAAATTTCTCTCTACGTGCCAATTTCGAAATGAAATGAATGTTTCTCCTTAACCGGAAGTGTGGAACGGTATCCAGGACAATGTAATTATCGTTAATGGTGGGAGGTCTGTGATTAATGAAGGAGGTTTATTCATTTTGAAAGATAAATGGTCTTCCTATTTCGAACTTAAACAGTACACAGGTAAAATGTATAAATAGCGATTACAATAGAACAATAGTTAAAACACGACCAAAACAATAATAATAATTATTATTATTATTATGCAGTGGTCGAACTGATGTACACTAACATGTCCAAATATTATTTTATTTAACACTTTGAGCCCCCGTGTCACTCATATGTGACTGACATCGTCCATTAACGTCAGCCCGTGTGATTTTTTTTGTATAAATATGATAACAGGCTAATTTTTAATCTTTACTCCGTAAATATCACTTTCTAATCAGTGCGGTTAACTTAGAATTTTTCTACTTTTTTGAGATAAAACCTGAAAAAATGTGTCAGTCACACATGTTTATATTTGAAAGTATAAAGTTTTCATCTGAACCTTTCATTATTCAGCATCATTATATTAACCATTCAATGCACTTTAATTTTATTTTACATTAATTAGAAATCAAAAAATCTTATATGAAACAGTTATGTACGACTAACACTTTTTTTCTACATCACAAACAAAACATCCTCGTTATTAGTTTCAAAACCAAAACTTAACTTTTAATCAAAATAATTACAAAGTTAAAAGTAAGACCTTTTATTATTACAAGCGTACTCGTCAGTCATAATTGACTGACGTGTGTTTGTTACCCCCCCACCAAGTTCAAAATATGGCTTAGGGCTCAAAGTGTTTGTAATTAGTTTTGTTTATTTATAGCACATCGTGCACAAACTGGACACAACTAATCGCTATTTGGTTTATTTATTATATTTTATAATGTGTTATTGTTTTTGATCGTTATTATCTATATTTCAACAAAGTAGTTATGTGTAATTATATATATATATATATATATATATATATATATATATATATATATATATATATATATATATATAAAATAAAAATGAACAAAATTTGGAAGAACAACTTCGAGGAAAAATGTTAAAATTAGCTTATGGTTTCTATCGTACTATTTACAGTGGAAACGTTAAAAAATATCAACAGAAAAAGTATTGACAGTTTTGAAAAATGATGCTGCAGACGACTCTCTAGAATTACATGCACAGCAAAACGAATAAATGAATCGGTGTTACAAGAAATCGGGTTCTCGTTAACGACTGTCAAAATGAGAGTGCTGAAATTCTTTGGACACATCATAAGAAAACAGGGGAAATGGTCGTGGGCAAAGGTAATGGAAAACGACCATCAAACGGACAGATATTGTACTGCATAAAACAGGGTTGCCATTCTCGGAATGCGAGCGTCAATCAGAGGATCGCGAAAAATGTTAATCACGATACGCTGCCTAGGATGACGACTGTAAATGATGAGATGATACATATATGCATAACATATGTAGCGAATTCACCGTAAATTGTTCGAAGGTTTACACGTTAATTATTTCATTAACATGATTAATTGTAAAAAAAAAAGTAAATAAATAAATAATGATTAATTGTATAATGTTTTTTATAAACAGTAATTCTTATCGGGTCATAGTAACTTGATCAACTCATTTATAATTTGAAAGCGTTGTAACTTCGAAAGAATTTTATTACGATTATTTAACAATTAATGATTGTTACTAATCTATTTGATTAATTTTCCTGTTAGATTTCTTTTTATAACGATTATCGACATATTATTGTTGGCGATGGAGTTTTTATTTAAATTAACACACGAGTTCGCTTAAACACATTTGGTTAAATTTTTCCATATAATAGGCAAGGTTGAATATTGTTCAACATATTTTTGCTGATAATAAATCTGGCTGTTAAATTAATCGATGCTTAAAATAAACATTAAAACAATAGATAAAACCGCTACATTTTTGGTATAAGAAGACCATACTACTAAACCATATCAAGTAGACATGAAAAAATAGAATTAAAAAATATGTGTAATTTATAAAAAAATATAGCTGAAAAACAAAACAAAAAAAGTCTGAAATTAAATTAAAATAAAATAATACTTAATTTAGATGTAAAATGTTACAAAAAATAGCAAAGTGAAAAAATGTGTAAAATAATCTAATAGTGAATGTCTTATTAGATTATTTTATAAATAACTGGGCTATTTTTTATAATATTCTACATCTAAATTAGGTATTTTTTTGCATTTTATTTATTTTTCGTTTTCTTTCCCTTTTATAATTTTTATAAATTGCGTAAATATTTTCATATTTTATTTTTTCACGTCCATTTGAGCTTTGCGATTTTTTTATACACAAAATTTAATGCTTTTAACCGCTTTTTTATTGTTCATTTTTTTTTTTTAATCGCTACATTCCGCACTGTTCAAACTAAATGCAAATATAAAAAGAGTAATTATTTGTATCATCGCATATACTCAATTAATTACGGTTAGATCAAAATTTTGTTTCAAAAGTTTACAAGTAATTTAAAAGTTGTTATTTTTCCCACTATTAAACTGAAATCGGTTGATTTAACAGTTTTTATTTTCACCGGACAACTAACGTACTTGCATTTACCAGCAACCTATGAACAAAAATTATTCATGTGCATTTAAAAAAAAAAAATCGTAATTACTTTTGGTAGATTTAAGGGTACTTTGAATTCGATAGCTATTATTAAATTTTTATCAAAAACATTAATAAACCGTCTACAAAATCATCCTCCTACTGATAATGGGAATAATTAAATAGAAGTTTTTTAATAAACACATTTTAATATTATTTCGGTTGACGCGATGTTACTAATTAATACATGATGGAAATACGATTAAACTCTACTGTAAGATAAATATTTCCCTATCAAAATCCCTAATAGAATAGGTTCGCATTTTATATTATTATAAGTTGTTTCTTATTAAATTTTATATTAATGCGGAGATGCTGTAGCAAATCCATCAATTTATAATGACAATCTCCAGACCTCCAAGTATTCAGAGATTGTTTAGTTACCAAACCGAGTAAAGTTAAAGCAGATGTGAAAATTTAGAAAGAAAATTTACAAAATTTTAATAATATAAGGAAAAATATGAATTAATGTTTTTGTTTTAAATGTTATGTGTATAACAGTATTAAATTAATATTTAATTGTAGTTAATGTTAGTACTGATCATTAAGTTTGGGTTTAATGTACAGGTTAATAAATTTATTATACTTATGCTTATGTTCAACAATATATTTGTAATGCTTGTAACTTTTTTTTAATGCTTTTATATATATATATATATGTATTTTTACTTTTTTTTTTAAATTAAAATTACTCACAAATAAATTGAACCTTCGTTTACAAGTGTTCAGTGCATACACATATACTTACAGACATAATTACACTAATTAATTCTGTATCTTAAATACTAGTAATTAGGTCGCTATTACTATACTATGCATAACACGCTAGTATGTTATGATATTCTATTTCACTATGTGTGCTAGTGCTTCGAACTTAATCATTAAAACTATTTAGTATTGAAATTTTATTAAAATAAATTTCAATATTATCAATATTACAACTAAGGTTCGATGTATCAATACCACCGCAAAGAGATAGGACGTATCGATATATTTAATTTTAAAACGGTTTAGGTATTCCATGAATTTTCCACGAGATGTTAATATTCGTATGACAAAATAGTCCGGAATGAAATACAGTTAAATCTTTCAAATAGATTAGGTATTATTCTATATAGTAAACGTGTATTATGGAATTCCCAAAGTTGCTGAAACTCGTTGACCATTTCTTTAAATAAGTATTTATTACATCTAGCACGTGTTATAAGTGCATTATTACGGTTAAAGATTAACCGTCAAATTATTTCTAAATTAATGCCGAAACTTCTAGCGCTTAAATTTCAAACGACGATGAAGAATTGATTATGTTTATCGAAAATGTACTTATACAAACGGTCCCCGTCAGATACTATTTTAGATTAATCGGCTTCAAAGCTACCAATTTGTACTTTATAATCGAGAGTTTAAATTATTTATTTAATGCTTGAAAGACTGGCATGCAGGATGTAATGTTTAATATTGTTTCTCCTTTTCCTAACGATATCTACATTGTTCCTCAGTTGTTAAAGGCTACGTCTCCATCAGTTACTTGGCGTTTTGACAGCGTTAACCCTTCCAGTCGTACGTTATCAAATTTTCACACAAAATTATAAATTCTATATAGATTGTTTATTATACAATACACTGCTTCTTAATATAAATATTTTAAAAATTGAAACATTTCACACGTCATCTAGAAATAAACAATTTTTTTTACATTAAAATTTCACGTACTACAAGGGGGAGACATTGTAACCGGAACGGTTAATAAAACTGTCCGCTAACATCGAAGGTTTATAATACAAAACAAATAAATGTAAAAAATTTTGATATGTCAATTTTATTATCATCGTTCAAACGACGCATTTAGGGCAAGCCTATTTTGCCTTTCCTTACTTTGTGATATGTTTATGTATATATATATATATATATATATATATATATATATATATATATATATATACATGGTTAGATACAGTTCGATTTCGTTTGAAGTATATGCGTTTATTTATTCGCTCGAAGAATTTCAAAATTCTGTATCACCTTTTTTTTGTTATACATTATTTGAATTCACCACTATTCAAAAATTTATTTTTTTATTCCTTTTTTTAAATAGTCAAAATAAAAAAATGAATCTATCGAATTGAATAGAACGTGCGCGCTTGTACGATGGAACATAAATTGTATATATTCATATAATTTTCTTTTCTTACAAATTCCTTATTCAAAAATTATTAATTTCTTTCATTTTAAATTGTTAAAGAAACAAAACTGTTCCAATAATTTTATCGAATTCTAAAAAGATTCCCCATTGTTCGCGCAGGACAAAATTTAATAATGTGTGTTGTGTGTGTGTGTGAAAGATGTACAAAATTCAGTCGAAGTAAAGTAAACATGACACCACTAAACCGAAAATAAATTAATGATTTCCCGCAGTGATAGGTATATAGCTTAACCGGATCATTATATGATAGTCGTTTACACATACAAAAGGAAAATATGGGTATATGTGTGTATAAACTCTTTATACATATTACGTGTATATATATATATATATATATATATATATATATATATATATATATATATATATATATATATATATATATATATATCGGCAACATTCAAAAAAATCTATCAAAATTATACATTATTTCGTAAAAAAAAACAATATTTTATATATATATACATATGTCTGTATGTAGAGTCATTCGACGAGGAAAATTGTTATATTTGGACAGAAATTATATCATATTTTGAATTGTGCAAAGTGTATAATAATAATAATAATAATAAAAGCATTTACTTTTTGAAAGGTAAATATTTGCCATGAATATAAACAAAACGTGTTAGGTCGATCCAATATTTAATACCTTCTTCTTCTTCTGGTGCCGTATGCTCAACGGATGTTGGCGATTATCTGTCTGGCTTCCAATCTGTTGGCTAACTTCCGCAATAAGGTATTTGTATTAAGTCCTGTCCATTCTTTTGCACTATCCAACCATGTTTTTCTTTTTCACCGATGTTTCCTTCAATTATCAATTGTAACATTTCATATTTGTTGTTCCTCAAGATGTGCACGAAATAAGCTATTTTTTTAATACATAATATACATAGATGAAACAACAAAAAAGTTTAAAACCATGCAAAAAATGTACGTAATCAAAACTTATTGAGAAAGAATAAACACGTATATATATATATATATATATATATATATATATATATATATATATATATATATATGTATATATATATATGTATATATATATATATCATGCTACCAATCAAACTATAAGATTACAAATAATTGTGGATACGTAAGTAAAATACACTTTTACAAATGAAACGTTTAATTAAATAAATGAAGATAGTGTAACCTGCTGTAAACCAGAACCATCCAGATCAAATTGATAATTTACTAAGCTCAGTCCGAAACAAATCCACATTACTAACTTAGGGTCAATTCTAAAGTAGCGCCGCGTGGGGACACGTCCCTATAAGCATGTTTTTAATAAACACAAGAAATTAACCGTTACTGATATAATCTATAATAACACAATTTTTGTCAATAATAATGACAAGTTCGATACGTTTCTAGCTAACTTTTTCCTGCTGGTTTCTGATTGCTGCCCATCTGTATGTCCAACTCTTGGCGCTGAGATACCCGTGGTTGATGAATGCGACATCGGGAACATTGTTCAAAAACTTAATAATAAAAAAGCTCTGTCTCAGAACAAAATTAACGATAAAACTGTTAAATATTGTAGGTTCTAACTACCCCAATTAATATACCACCTTATCTTTCCTGATTTACTACTGCAAGCCGGAAAAATATTCTCTTTTCTCTTAGTCGATGATGCTATATCGTTATTAAATCCTATTAGCAAGGTATATGAAAGGGATAATCAATGGATCAAAATATATCCCACCAGAACCAGTTTGGCCTTTAGGAAATGGTTCTATACAGGTAACCCCCTTGACAAGTTGGTTTCAGATATAAAAACAATAACAAACGCTGAACACTCTGCAACTGTCATCTGCTTTGACATCAAAGGAGCATTTAATAGCTGAAGGTAATCTGCTATCGTTGAAATACTTAAACAACACCAAATAAACCCATTTATCATTAACATCATCATCAGCTACTTTAATCGTAGGCACTAGTATCTTATGTTTTAATAATTTACATAATTTTCATTCCTATGTCAGGTCTAATGACCTAGTTCCGGCGAGTTATCCAATAACCTAGTTTTCAGGCCAGTTAGCAATTAACCCTTTCAGGTCCCGATTATCGTACACAAATATTTAAGTTGAAGATCCTGTTTATCGTACACAAATATTTAAGTTGACGCTTATCGTAAATGTGGTCGTCGCGTTTTATTAAGCACTAGTAATAACTATTTTATAAAAATACCTATTTTATTCGGTTATTATTATTAACATTATTATTGTTTCTTCTAACTCAATTATAGATGTTGAATTTGTTTGCATTTATAGATGACGATGGTTTATGCCAAAAAGACTGCCCTCGTCCCGTACGTAGTAGTTTACAAATCAACGAATTATCAAATAAGAAAAAGGTATTTGTGTTTTTTTATTTCATTTATTTTAAGCTTAAACTTCGTGTTGGTCGTTAATTTTCTACATTCGAACGATGAGTGGTACAAGTGTTTGTTGTTAAAAGTTATTAGCAAATGAAACGCGATTTTACTCGCAACAAATTTTTAATTATAATATGAAACAGTTTTGTGTTTTAAAATGATAGATAACACGAACAGAAGATTTCATAAATTATGAACAGTAGGAATTTTCAAATGCTGGTGAAATTTGTTGATCACTTAAAATTGCATTAGAATAATGGTGAAATTTCGTAATTTAAATACTGGAACGTAGCATCTCCCAGAAAATAATACTTTTTAAAAAATAACAATATATTCAGAGAAACATATATATATATGTACTGTCAAGTTGTATATATGGGCAGCTGCACTGTACGCGCGGCGAAAACACGAACTTTAAACAAAAGCTATTTACAGAAAATGAGGCTTTAGGGTGCTGATGACGCATGCTAAAAATTAAAATTCCAAATGAATAAGTTTTTAACCGAGTACAAAAGGAAAAGTCGCTATTGAAAACGATTAGAAAAACAAGGTAGGGCGCTTGTTAAGACACGATGCCCTGTAAGATATTATAGAAGGGCAAATACCCCCATGTGCAGGTGGAAAAAAAACTCAAGACAGACACCGATGACACAATCGAGAAATACTCCAACATCAAAAGCTACATCGAACTGAAAAGACTAAAAAAAAAAATGGAACACTCGGATAATAGGAATAATGTAAAATGTAAACGTATAAACGCGTATATTTGACATTATATTAAAAAGTTATAATAATATTTAATAAATGAACAAATGCCCTCTCCATTTATGAAAGTAACTAATAATATAAACTGGTGACTAATAAATATACAAGATAGAAATAGTATTGATGGAAAAATCAGACAAAAAACAAATGAAAAGCGGTAATTTAAAAAATAATAAGTTTAATTATATAACAAATATGTAATATCATTTATAAGTAATGGAAATAAAAGCAAATTATAACGTTATGAGAATAATACATTACGTCGATGCTTATACTTAATATAATACTTAATTCTCTGGAATCGTAATTTCCTATTGCTGGAAGTAAATTATTACGGTGCACACTGAAATTGAGAAAAAAATTTTGGGATAGTTTGAGGATATAGTCTTTTACATATGGTGTCTGCAGAACACTATGCATATATGAAATTTTAGTGCATGCGGGGACATTGAGAATACATCTAAGAGATCGATTTTGGACTAATTGCAGTCTATTAAAACTTGCATTTGAGACTGAAGACCAAACTGGACAAGAATATGTTAAAATAGGCTTAATAATTGACTTGCAGATTATTAGTTTATTATGAATATTTAAGTGAGATTTACGTTTAAAAATGGGGTAAATTGAACAGATTGTTCTGTCTTCAATGATGCATGGTCAATATGCTTGGAAAATGTTAGCCTCTTATCTAAAATGACACCAAGATAAGGAGTGAACTATAAAATTATAAAGGAAATAACGTCGCAAAAAAGATATTTCTCGTTGACAAAATTAAACCACAAAAAAAAAGATAGTTAAAATCACAATTTTTAAGTAAAAAATCAAAACGCTTTTCGGCTATTAGGCTATTATCAAGTGAACGTAAAAATAAAATATAAAAATATATAAAATGCACAATATAAAAACATAAAATGTAGAAAATGCTAATTTAGGTACACAATTTACAAAAATAACTTTATAAAATAATCCGGTGGCTAACGTGGTAAATAACACATTCTACAGTCCGCAATATAAAACTTATAAATAAACATAACACAATAGCGCAGAAAATAAGAAATGTCTAATTTTTTTTATTTTTTTTTTTTTGTCTATCAATCTATATGAAGATTATAAACACAACTGCGAGAAAAAAAAAAGAGAACAATATCAAATAAACAACATAATGGATAATGCTGTTTTGTTTTAGCGATTTATATTTATTCTTCCTCCATTTTTGATGACGTAAGTGCATCTCGACATTGACCTTTTTTAAGATGTCTGACAGGGTTATCTGGAAATATTAGTGGATTTGGATTTTCACCGAGTGCCATATGCATTTTCCTGTATCGCCGTCCGTGATTTGTAGCAACGGTTGGTATTCCGAGGTCATGATGAATGATATCGTTACGAACATAAAATGGTGCATTTGTCATAATTCTTAAAACCTTCCACTGAAACGATTGTATCTTATTTAAGTTGATAAAAATTTATAAAATACTTCTTAGAACTCTTTTGAAAAACAGATAAAACTTAATCCTTGTTGTGACATATATATATATATATATAGAGAGAGAGACTTGATTACTAAAAATAGTTGAAATCACTAAATTTATTTAATTATGCGAAGCTTTTCGGCATTTACGCTATTGTCAAGCTATATACAATTAAAATTAATTATATAAAATCATAAAATATTAATTTAAAACTAAGTTTACAATTTTACACAAAAAAAAGATGATTTTTTTGTGTAAAATTGTAATTTTTTTTTTGTGTAAAATTGTAAACTTAGTTTTAAATTAATATTTTATGATTTTATATAATTAATTTTAATTGTATATAGCTTGACAATGGCGTAAATGCCGAAAAGCTTCGCATAATTAAATACATTTAGTGATTTTAACTATTTTTAATAATCAAGTATAAATAAAATCACTACATTCCACAATCTAAACTTATATAGAGAGAGATGTCGAGTTCTGTTCGTTCTTTTTCACGACTATTTTTTTCGTTTTGCATCTGTTCCTTTTTTCTCCTGTAATATTTTCTTCGACCATTAGTCGTAGTAATAGATTATATTTTTCGTTTCTTATAACATGACAGAAAGAGACAACCTCTTTTTCTTTATCTAATATCATCTTATTCCGACGATATTTCGTACCCTATTACGAGTTAATCATCCTTATAAATTTATTATCTTTATCGCTGTATTTCTATAATTCACGTACACGAAGACTTCGAGAGCAATATTTTCGCTAGCAATTATTTAAGAATCTGTCATCTATCATATTTTTCTCTTCTCATGCCGAATCTTCGGTAAATTTCGGCGTTTGTTATCTACTCGGCTTGTGGTCTATTACCTAATTTCTTTCTAAGCAGCAACTCTTTTGTACATCCAGATTTGTTCTCATCTTTTCTACCTCTTCACCTTTCCTCTGTAAATAGCGGCGCTTAATACTTCGGCACGCGTTGATAACATAATCCGTTGTCTGACTCCTAGTTTATTGTCACAGGAAAGATCATTTTTCGGAATCTCGCATATGTACAATTCAGACACGACTTAAGTGTATCGAGATTTTTCGTAGTAAGTAAAAATCTAACGGCTTGCAATATATATTTATTTATTTATATGTACATACAGACAAGTATATGCATGATATTCAGCTTTAGTTTACTTTACGAATGCAACTTGCAATGTGAAACAATAATTGATTTAACGGTAATTGCGACCGAGATAAATCGTCTAGAATTCAAATAAAATTTATACTTGAAATTTCTGAAAAACTGTTACCAGGAAGAAATGTCGTGACGTCAAAGTTTAATATTAATTCGTATATTATATATATATATTCGTATCTATGTTCTTGGTTTTGGTTTTCGTCGGTATTTGGTCTATATTATCTCCATGGGTTTTACTTTCAGTCAGACCGGAAATTAACTAAAAAGTTGTGAGGGACAAAGAGGCATAAAGTGCTCGAAAGAAGAAATAATAATAGAACGAGATAAAAGACTATCGTAAAGCTTAAAAGGGAGTGGTGGTAGAACTTCTCGGTCTTCGCGTAATGGATTCGTGCTTGCAAAATTAAAAGCTCCGTCGAAAATAAATTGACAGCGCCAATTTCGCTATCCAGCCAGCTGGTTGTTCCTGAAAGAGGTTTTTGGCATCTACCGTTTTATAATTTGCCGAAATATCTTCATCTTTCCCGTTCATTTCCATCACCCCGCCCTAATGATATATATAGACGTGTACGTATATACGTGTACAGTGTGGTATATTTGAAGTTTGGACATTGAATCTTCTGAAAATTTTCAAAAAGTTTTGATATCAGTATCAGCGCTGGTTACGATTTTTAAAAAAAGGTACTTCCGAGTTCTAATCTCACTGGGCACAAAAATTTTTATATTAGAAAGACTTCTAACCAAATCAACTATACGTCAGATTGATCGGTAAATGAATGCCAGCTGAACTGTGAGCGGCTATGACAGACTACCCGTATTGACTTTCTCAAGATACGTCGTTTGGCTATCAATCTTCAAGTTGATGAGTATTATAAAGCTACGTCTACTGCTATCTTTAGAATTAATGGGACTTTAATTTTTTTTACGTATGCGTTCGTTTTGTTTAGACTTTGTAAACAGCGTGGCTTTTCCAATTTCATATTTTCGTGTTCATTTTTGTTTAAACTACTTTTCTTCGAGATTTACATTTACTTCTCCTATGCTAGGTTTTTCGTTTTATCCGAACCTTTATAAACTTGTTCGTCGACTACTTCAAATTCTTATATATATTATATATATGTGTGTGTGTGTGTGTGCTTACATATGTATACATATATAATGTATCTGTTTGGTTTCAGTTCATTTCTCTCCGATGTACTCGAGTACTCATGACGGTTATCGTCTATAAACGATTACGTGAAATTTTCGAAAATTTAAAATTAATCCATAATTCTGAATGCAAATATTTAAAGAATGTTTAAAATTATGACTTGCAGTGTGTATTTTGAACGGTAGTGATAGTCAGCTGCTGATTAAATTATTTAATTTTTCAAGACGCGCAAATGTTAGAAAAACAATCCATACGAACACTATTGCACGTACTTCTTAATATATACGTATTTTGGAATAACATAAAGTATAAGAAACAGAGAACAACCTCCGACTCGGTTTATAGATTACATCCAAAACACAACATAACTGGGAGCAACTCCAAATCGAATGAAGTATAAAAAATTATTGAAATGTTCTCATGATTGGTCACGATGTCTGAACACCTTCAAAGATACACAAGAAGAATTTAGAGGAATTCAATCTCGTACCGGAATTGTCAAAACTATATTTAATCCTGTACTATATATATATATATATATGAATATATTTATTTTCAATACTAGAACTATGTACATCTTTATTTTATTTACTTTGAAGTCCTGTAATTTATATCTTCATTTAGCCAATACAAATATTCTATACTCTGATCGTCTACTTCTGTTTTAAATATATGTATATTAACACAAATGCTTAACGTGTTACCAGAATAAATCATGGATGAAAGTGTGGAGAGTAGATTAAAACGAAAATCAAAAGAGCGGATACTGAATGAGAAAAATACTACAACAAAAACATTTAGAGTGAAATTGACGGGATTTTAATAAAAAATTTTTTTAATAATAATAATAATAAAGTTAAAAAAGAGAAAGATGGAATAACGGGTGCCATAGGGTACTACTGCAGAATGAAGGGAAAACCGATACGATGCAAGTGCGAGTGTATGTGCAAATGAGAATGTATGCGAGTGTGCAATAAGTGAAAGTGAAAATGAGTTGTACAGAAATAAGTTATAAATTACGAATGCGGTAAATTATAATTGTATATTCATCATAAGTGTACGTAGTTAACGCTTAATAATTACTACGTTATACAAAATATAAATACCAATAGTGAAAACTTGACGTGATAAGTAATTTTTATTGATTTTTGTATACTGAAATATTATGCTCGTGTGTGTGTGTATATGATAATTTTTGTGTTATTGTGTATGTATACGTGCGTGTCTATTACGTTTATTATTATTATTATTTTTTCATTACTTAACGAAGCTATTTAATTTCGAACTTTCTTACTTAAAGACGTTTCAAGTTACAAACAGGACTTTCGACTTTTTAAAAATAACAAATAAAAAAAGAAAACACTATATAAAACTTTTTAATTAATTACTTCACACGTCTGCAATATTGTCTTATACCTACTAAACTTTAATACTTAATACATAGACACGTGTGAAACGGAAAACAGAACGAATCCGAACTTAAAATCGGTCAAATGTAGTGGCTGTTGGGAAAAATTCACGAATTCGATCTCTACGGTAAGCAACTACACTATTAGTTGATAATCAAGCCCATCTATAAAGCCCGTCAATTGAATGGTTATACAGCATAGCCGAAATGAAGTTATTATTTACGCAATTATATCTACGCGGGTTGGTATCGGAGAATGTATCTGAAGTAGGTAGACTAGATGTGCCTCCCATAAACACATCTGCATATTGAGGCATACGACTCACTAAGTAAATGTTAGACGTCTTAAACGATTAAAGCCGAACGATTTAATTACGTAAAAATATACATGAATCTATATAAATAATAGAAATTAGTTTAACTAATATTCTATACACGTTTAAGTGCTGATTAGTCTTTCGATTATCGTTTAAAATTGCGATATTTTTTTTTCTTATATTGTACCGACAAAAATTTGCTGTAAACAATGGTGATCACACATAGGTGCAGAAAAAGAAAATAAAAAAAAAAGAGAAGAAAATAAAAATAAATATGAAAAAAAAACAAACATCGGATGACATATTTTCTTCAGGTCGTTAAAATGTCTAGTTTACAGTTAAAAGCTGAAACGGGAGAAATTATCTATGGATGCTGCCACATTAGGGCAAAGTTAATTAGGCAAATTTTATCGATATTTTTTTTTTATATTGTACCGACAAAAATTTGCCGTAAACAACGGTGATCACATGTAGGAGCAGAAAAAGAAAATAAAAAAAAAAAAAAGAGAAGAAAATGAAAATAAATATGAAAAAAAAAAACATTGGATGACATATTTTCTTCAGGTCGTTAAAATGTCTAGTTTACAGTTAAAAGCTGAAACGGGAGAAATTATCTATGGACGCTGCCACATTAGGGCAAAGTTAATTAGGCAAATTTTATCGATATTTTTTTTTTATATTGTACCGACAAAAATTTGCCCTAAACAACAGTGATCACACGTAGGAGAAGAAAAAGAAAATAAAAAAAAAAGAGAGAAGAAAATAAAAATAAATATAGGGCAAAGTTAATTAGGCAAATTTGATCGAGAATACGTTAAAAATCCGAAACATTTCGATAAATACGTACAATTTTAATTAAAATTATATTACGAAAATTTTCTGATAAAAATTATTTATTCAAATAACGCGCGAAAAATCATCAAAATCTAAACTAATAGTTCCGCCGAGATATTATTTTGAAAATTTCGAAATGTCAAATTTCGGATAGATTATTTTCTTTTACTCTTTCGCTAATCGACATAGAACTTTTTAATGTGGTTTATTGTTTAAACGTTTTCTAAGCGATATAAAATTAAATTATTCCGATTTAATTTAACATATTCATCTACCATTCGTTCTGGATGAATTTTGAACTATAAAAATTCAAATTCCGCTAATTACGCGCATATTTGAAAAAACGTTATATCCATAGAAATTTACAGTTCAATTTATGTAAACAAGAAAAATCGTAAATATATAATCACCGAATATAATAGGCGAAAAATTGGACAAAAATTTCCATTTTTTCGACCAGTATTTGTAATTACAACGACCTTAATTTCCCTCGTTTAAAATACAAATACCCGCTAATTTATACGGATTTCGTTAATTTAATCGCTCGTCTACTTCCTATTCTGTTTATATTTACTTATAATGACGAACACTCTAAATATGCGAATACTGAAAAGTAGCCTAGTTGAGAAAAGAATTTTTCATTAGCGGAAGAAAGAAAGACGAAGGTCCGGTATGTAAGTCGATGAAGAGTTTAATATTATTACTAAATGATAGGTAAAAATATTGATATGAAAGAAGTAATGGACTGTTGTTAGGCGCGACTTAGAGAATACCAACTTTTAATTAATATTAAAAAATTACCTCTAAACAAAAAAGGATTATTTGAAACGTTCTTAATAATAAATTCGTTAGATAAGTGTGGCCTAAGCACACTCGAAAGAGAAATTCAAATTCCACTTGCGAACAAATATATATATATATATATATATATCTTAATAAATAAAGATACAATCTTAACCTATTAAGTTAAATAAGCATCAACTTTTACAAACTGTAGCTTAATCTAACAAAACCGGATTTTATTTGTAAACCTATGTGTTTAATATCGACCATAACTTTGACATAGTCGTTTAAGGTATAATCGGTTTTATATAATTATGCAATTAGATCTGCTGGGTGGCGCCGCTTAAGACGCCTGACATCATGTCCGGTATAACTGGATTGCTCCGACGTTGATATGTCGCTCCAACCTATTTTTATGAGCAGTTGCGTATCTTCGAATCTCTTCGTTCACGAATGGAATCCGTAGATCTCGATGCACATCGTCATTTCTAGAATAACGGTACGCATCTTGCTCTTAGTATTACATTTTGTCTGGCTTGTATCTTTGCTCTGTTAGACCTACTGACACATCCCCATAACTGCAGGCAATAGGTCCATATTAGTTTTATAATCTGTCAATACAGTAGGCATTTGTGTCCTACGTCCAGCTGTTTCTTCCGATAAGCCAATAAAGTTGTTCCGTTTTTTTCTTTATCTGCTTTTTTCTCATTCTGGCATGATGCACTTCAGGTGTACAAGGAAAAAGGGTTAACGTACGCATAAATTTTGTGTGGTCATTAATGAGAAATATTTAGCTCCATTAAAAAAAAAAACCACTATAATCCCGATGAATACTGTATAAAAATTTATTAATGTAACTTAGTCTGCGCTCGAATAAGAGTGAAACAAAATTTTATTAGATTAGGACAGCCGCATAATTGTAAAAAACAAAAGGCAGGCAATATATAGTAATTGATGCGTTCATATAAGCAGACTAAAATCTGTCAACTAGTTAATTATGTAATTAAGCAAAGTTTATTATGAATTCGGTTCGATAATCTTATCGATGACAAGAAATATTTACTTACGGCAGTTTTATTCGCATATCCGCTGGCATTCATTAAAAAAAATGCTTATTTAATTTTAAAATATATTCCAAATGCTGTTTAACCTATCTTAGTATGTATAGAAAATACGTATATACATTTATATAATTGTACACACGTGTTCGTAATTTAAAATTATCGTCAACTATAAACGTTACAAATTATCGTATATTATTCCAACAATGAAGAAACTGTCTTCAATGAATATATTTTGATACTCGTTAATGTCCTATCTACAATACGTTTCAAATACTTTCTTTAGACACTCGGTTCAAAATATTATAGGCAGCGCTATCTAACGTAGTGAATAAGTTATATTTTAAACTGTAGATAGCGATGTTAAATTGTATTGGGAATATTTGTTTTCTTTCAAAATCGGAAATGGAGTTAGACGTTAATTACAAATATTAAATAAGTCTCGTAAAAAAAAATATATATATAATTTGTAAAATAAGTATTAAAAATTATCGCCAAAAAACGTGTACGTTTCTAAATAATAATAGTTAATGTTTTTTGTTTTTTTTTTTTAAATTTTAATAAACCTTTATACAAATGTATTATGTATTTTCGATATATTAATTATCTATTCGACGGGTGTATGCTGAAATACTGAATAATTGAAAAGGGGAAAACTAGTTTTTAGTCAAGGACTTAAGATATTGATGTATATAATTGTCTTTGTCAACAGAGCAGAAGTATTAGATAAAATCATTTTCATTGTAAACGACGTGATCATTTAAGATTTGATGATTTACGACTCGCCATTTTTAAGAAAACTTGTTGTAATCTCAAATGATTTCAGGAAAATTAAGATTATATTAGAGCTTTCAACCGATAACCTTTTTTAGAGCATTACCAATCAATAGCGGACTAGCACGAATATTTAATAAATTTCTACCAAAGTAGGAAAATATCAGGCTAGGATCTTTCTAACGGTTTTATAGAACTCTGCGAGCAGCAAAATTTTTTTCAGTTATTCGACTTTATCTTTATTGGATTTGTTTACGAAAGATGTATATTACGACAGAATCGAAGTACTATGGCTGTTCTGAATAGAATGAGAAGTTTTATTATGACTTTCAGAAGAATAAGCGTTAGAGGACGTAGAAATAGAAATATTATTAACCTTCCACGTTGACGGTGTTGTAATATCAGTCGAAGAAAATGACGATGGTGGTGTCATCTTAAAGAGACAGCTGCAGCTGGTGATGTAGATATATGAATGAAAATAACGAAACAAGAAAAGCGCGATTTATACAATGCAGAACTGAGCACATGTGCACGATTAACAATTACTACCCTCTATCAACGTCGTTAAAAAAGTTATTTGCTATACGCAACTTTAACCGCTTGTAAAAGTTCTTTGACACACTGGGATGTGTATCCTGAGCCTGTGGAGGAAAAACTAGTCTTCAAAAATAGTACATAACAGTAACAGGTAATCTCATCAAGGCAATCGTTTCTTGGATGATAGCTTTGTTTTTTGAAAATTTTATATATTTTCTAACACATAGACGGTCGTTTTTCACGCTTAAAAATTTTTTTCCAGTAAAATCGCTTTTCTTTTGTTAGTAACTTGTAAAGTTTCGAGCGAACTTGCACCAGTTGTCGTTATAGTTAAACTAAATTGCAAGTCTCAGCGATAATTCCTTTTTTTAGGCGTTTCTTAATCAGAACTTTATATCTCCAGGACTGCGATTAGTTTTCCTACAATCAGCTGATACTTCTTCTACACTACGATTTCTCGGTCTCCATCGGGTAATATTTCTCGCGCGCTATGCTATGATTGGTTGTTCTTTAGACTATGCATTTGATTGGTCAATTCTTTTGTGATCATTGTTCTAGTTTGGCTTCTAATTTATCTTTATTTATTAGTAATAGAGGTTTTCAAAAGCTTGTATGTGGAAATACATCTTGTCATGTCGTATTTCTTTACATAATTTGTTAACCATTTGACCACCAATGAGACTTTTGTGTCCCAGCAGCACATTAATCCATTATAGAACGTAGGAAAATGTAAATGGACGAAACAACTGTCCACCTTTTAGTTATATGGATTCTGTTCTTTTATTTAGTATCACTGGATACCAATAGAGCATGCGGCATGCTTGCAATACCTGTTCTTCTGGAACCAGTTATGTTAAAAGTATGGGCATCCATCTTTTTTCCCTCTACTACTCCTGAATGTACGGTAGCAGGTGGTGTATGTTCACGTTCACTTATCATAGTCATAAAATTGTTATACTTTGCTTTTCCCTGTATATTCATCCTCAGTGTAGCGCGGTAAGTAAATATAATTCATTTTCATCTGATATTTTTCTACTTGGACAAACTTGTCCTAATAGTATTTATTGAACAAGTATTTGTCCCACTGGTATTTAATGACACATTTTTAAACAAAACTAAATTAAACGTAATAACATTAATTATTATTTTATTCCAGCTAATATTATGAATAATAAAGAATTATCTGACGATGATATACAGAATTTAATTGAAGATATTGATGGTAATCATGATTCCTTTTATAAATCTTGTGATGATGAATATCAACCTAGTCTTACTGATGACAGCATGAAACTGAGTCAGAAGACAATTTTCGCGCCAATATCGATAACAAATGTCCATCCCCTCAATGAGAGGAAAGGTGTGTGTGTGTGTGTGTGTGTGACATACACTGAATTCTGATTGTTTCTAATTGGACTTTTGGACTGTAATTAAATAATTATTTCTGAAAAATACTTGTCTTTTAATTTGATACCGTTTAATACCAGTGGGACATATGAATCTATGACTAGAACTACCAACAGTACAAAAAACGAGTACATATAATAAACCATTGAGACATTGTCCCACTAGGAATAAATATGAAAATAATTGGTAGTTAAAGGGTTAAGTTAAATAACTAATTCATCGTGTCAACGTGAAATTTTGTACAACTAGCGCAGTTGATTGTTCTGTTTTTATACATCCGAACTACTATGCGTGGCAATTTATGCAAATGGCGCGAAATAGAAAAGAGATGAGATAATGATAAACTATGTAAAGAAGTATGTATAAGTACAACACTCAAAATGTATAGGATCTAGGATTACGTTTGAAGTTAAATGTTTGCAAGGATTTTGTGTGTAAATTTCTATTCAAATTTTAAAATAATGTACAGAATACGGTTTTTAACGAAAACGATAATCTTCATTTAATAAAATTCAGGACCGTTTAAAAAAGAGTACGCGGAGCGGTAAATAATAATTTAACCATCTCACTTTAAATTCGAGTGATATTTCAAATAATCCGTTAAGTTATTTAAAAAGAGGAAAAATATCCTTATCGATTACAGCGCTATCTATTACTCGTTAATTAAAATTACGTAACTGTCTTACGTCACCGTTAGATAACGCCATTACGTTAAATTCGTATTTTCGAAAAAAAGGTTAATTTTTTTACTTCTTATTCGCTTATACACGTATAAATTAGAATATTTTAGAAAAATTTGTAAAACGCTACTACTAAATATCGATTACTTATTTACTTTCCGTGTCCGGATACGTTATGCTTCAGCCCAGTATGTAGCGACAGTTAGATCATCTGCATCACAGTTCTGATTCATCATCGAACATTGGAACAGGTGATTAAAGTTTGTGTTTCCCCGCAGTTGCACCTACCGTTTTCTTCTATGTTCCATTTTCTGAAATTTACTTTATATTTCCTGGTTCGAATTCTCAGCCTACTGAGTGATCGCCAGACCTTCCATGGTAAGCAATGGCCAGGTGGCAAAACTTCCTGTAACTTGGCTGAACTGGTTGATGCAGCTTCGTTCCACATCCTAACCACGGAGATTGCATAGATAAATCGGTACTAAAATTTTAAGTAACGCCCTGGAAACGGAAATATATCCGACCAATCGTCTCACTCCGGATATAATATACTTTTATAGCATCTCCCATTCGGGAACTTCCGCGTCAAGAACATTAAAATTTCTCCCATATAATTAATAATTTTTTAACAGTAAAAAATCTTTGAACCTTGCGTTTATGTTTATAAATTCCGTGATCAACTTTTTTCTATTAAAATGTTTATGAAACTGGAAACAGGAATCAAACGAAGAATCGGCATGACAAAAAATATGTCAAACTTGCAAAAATATGGAAGGATCATCAAATAACATGCCAACTAAAGAATAGATTGATACAAAAACACTAATACACTCAAAATACTCAAAATATGATTCAGCGTCCTGGACCATAACAGCAGCGTCGCGCGGGGAAAATTGAAGAATTCGAAATAACCCGCTACAGACGCACGCTAAGAATATCCTACTGAACATAGATCTAACCTCTCAATCCTAGAACAATTTCACGTAGAGCCGAGACAACGATTAGTATCCTACTATAATAGGCTAAAGTTCGCCGATCACCGTAATAAGACACAGCGGATTTAAAAAAAAACACTTACCCGAGGGAAAAAAAGAACTGAAGGGCGGCTTCCGATTGGACTCATAAATCACATCGGTGGAATTACGCATAAGCACTTATAAGAACTAAAAACAATGAGGAAAAATGGCGACATGCGGTTTTCCAATCCGATAATTTATGGCAGTTAGTCAGAACGTCCGCAAACGAATATACTACTAAAGATGAAGAAGAATATCTAATAAATAAGTCTTGTACTCCAACTTTATGTGCAATGTACCTAATAGCGACAAGTGGTTTTCCAATCCACTAATTTATGATGGTTGATCACAAATACTTTACAGAAATTGTTTTGTACATCATAATACCTTGCTAATCCTTCAACGTCGACCGGATATACATCACGGTGATATTTGTGTTATTCAGTTTTCCTTACCACATATACCGTCAGAGTTTCCACATTCGTAACGCAACACGCTGTTAAATTAAATTAAATCTGCCAGCTTCATCCGCTACTATATCATCCATTCGCATTTCCGATGTTCGATAACTTAATACCCAACGCTACTAGAGTCTCAGTGACGTGAAAAATTTCCTGATAAGATACCTCGTAAGGATGACCATAATTAAAATCGTTTACTCAACGTATTGCTCTATAAATTCCCTTAAATTTTACTCAACGTATTGCTCTATAAATTCCCTTAAATACGCGGTACATTCGAAGTGTTCACGCGTAGTTCAAGAAATGGATTTACGTATCGAGTTGTAGCACACGAAAATTTGAAACTGTAATTTTGCACTAATTTAAAAACTATCCGACTGCACATTTTATATATATATATATATATATATATATATATATGAGTGTGTGTGTGTGAGAGAGAGAGAAAAGAGAGAATAAGAGAATGACAAAGTGAGGGTGATAGTAAATCAGAAGAAAAGGGAACAAAATGTGAAGATTGTGAATCAAAGGGGTTGAACGCCAGAGGCAGAGCAAGAAAGCAAGAAGTGTATAAAAGTGTTGAGAGACGCAAATTGGGAGAATATATATACCTACACATATATATATATATATATATATATATATATATATATATATATATATATTATATATACATTGATGAAGAAGAAAGGAAATGGAATGCTTACAGAAGAGAGAATTTATACTAAAGTGACACAAGTCTTTACATATTATTTGCGAAATCTCATGTAAAAAACCTCATATATTTAACTTTCTCCTTTGAACTCTTAAATGTTTACGTGCTACAGTGTGTACATACCGGTACACATGTCGCAGTGTGGTATAATTTCTACAATGTTCGTCTACCAACTTAACGGTCAAGAAAGTTCATAAAGTTTTTCGTCATTATTTAACTTTTAATTATCACGAAGACCACAGTGTATCCAACTCTGTATAACATCATATGAACGCATATATATAATTAGTATCTTGAATGCTAGTCCATCATCTTGAAAACGTACAATGGGCTAGTCATAATATTCGGCATGATGTATATATATATATATATATATATATATATATATATATATATATATATATATATATATATATAAATTAACAACGAGATAATAAAACAGGTGACAGAGTTCAAATACTTGGGCGTAGTGTTCACAAGTGATGGCCGGGACGAAAAAAAATGATAAAAACGCGGATAGCAATAGCAAAGCAAGCTTTTAGAAATTCGGGAGAAATATTACAGAACATAATGATCGATTTGGAGTTAAGAAAAAGAATAGCGCGTTGCTACGTATCGTCCGTGATGAAATATGCAGCGGAATGTTAAACAATTGACGGCGAAAGCGAGAGAAGAATAAACGTATTCGAAATGCAGACATATTGGCGGGTGCTTATGGTACCGTGGACCGATTTCGTTTCGAATAAGAACGTGCTACATTCGATAAATTTACAATCGTCGAAGATATAAAAGGAAAAAGCGAAAATACATCGGGCATAAATTACGAGGAGACGTAATTTTTCCGTTAGCGGTGTAAGAGAAGATGCTTGGAAAGGCAACAAGAAGAAGTAAAAAGGATGGAGTACATAACGACGAACATGGGGATTTGTAGAACTTAGAAAGTAATAAATTCGGCTAGACACAGGAAGATATTAGCTAATGATTCTTGATGTGCAACCTCCCGAAAGATGAGGCAACAAAATTATGATAATATATATATATGAATATATTGATAAACGTAGTTTTAATCATTTTCATGTTTCAGGTAACCACTCGTAAAATAATAATGACGTAATAAAGCGGGTCTCTTAAAATATGGCCGGCATTACTACAAAGTTTTCGACTTCCGGCGGCGGCGGCAGCGCTGCGGCTGCGACTGCGAACGAACCACCGATAAACGTCGCGACTGATAATTCCGGTTACGGTAGTAGCGACGAAACGTCGACGCTTCTAGTTCGCAAACCGATGCTTATACGGCAAGATTGTACGACGTCGTTATTAATCTCGCCGGCGCCGACTCCGGTTTTAGGTTCTCCGGCCGGTATAAGCGGTATAGGAGAAAGCGAGGAAAACGCGACGAGTTTTCTAAATTTGAGAATAGACGATCCGAATAGACGTTCGGTACCGGATTTAGAATTACAATGCGATTCTTCGTCGACCGGACGCGGTGTAGTCGGTCGTTATTCTAGGCCGTCGGTTACCAGTTATCTTTTACCGAATCCGAATATCATCTCGAATCGATGTCCGTGCGAACGCAGACAATCGCATTCCGTCTCGTTAGCTAGATCGGCTTCGCGCGAAAGCGTACGATTATCGCAACCGCCTCCGACCGTTCTATTGACGACCTCGCAAAATTCGCGAATTATCCGGCAAAGTTCGCAGCCGGAAACTACTTGTCCGATTCATTGTTGTCATCACTTACATCATCACAGCAGCAGCACGCCCGGTCCGAGTAGTTCGCTCAGACAATTACGCGATCCGGTCGACGGAATAGCCGGTATCGCGGCTGATTCTTTGAGAATTAACGGAGCGATCAGACAGTTTAAACAGGTAAGCCGAATATTTACGTAATTTCGTAATTTTATCTATTTTATCTTCCTCTTTTTCTTACTCGACGTTTTCCGGGCGTTCATCCGATAACATTTAATTCGCCACTATAATTAACATCGTCTATCCCAGCACCAACTTACCCGCCCGGTCGTTATCGATGGAATCCATCTCCCGTCTTCATAGTCTATCTCATGGCCGTTTTCGTCCTAGATCATAGTTCTATTTAATTATTTATTCGAACGTAAGCTTTCTATTACATCTTTTTTTAAAAGTTAAATACAGCGATACGTGAAGCGCGTTGGTTATATTTATCTATTAATTCGTAACCCTTAACGGCCTTTTAATTAACGCGAAAAGAGCGTCTCGTCGATGTGTAGATAACATATGATAATTAACAGGCAAATGCAACTCTGTTTTGCAGATATTACAGTAAATTGTAAATTGCACCCGCATCCGTTCTGAGAATTTTATATATATATATATATATATATATATATATATATATATATATATGGATATAACGATGCATTTAAATCTTTCCACTGTTAGATTTTCGTCGACGGGAGGTATTCAGTTTTAACATATGTGCAAAACATAGTGACATTGATATTACACGACAGATATATCTCAAGCATTCCAGTAGACCGTGATTTATTTATAAGCGACGTTCTGGACGACGTTGTCAAAAAGGACAAATTTTATTTAACGAGGTTAAGGATGTCGTCAAATTTTTTCCGGCATAAATTTGCTCCACAATTATATTTGCGAAAATTAGATCCTATTTTATAAAATTAAACGGACAGATCTATCGAATTATTGAATTATACAAACTGACTGTAGACATATCCCAAAAATTTGGGAAAATAACTTTATAATTCGTCAACATTATACCTAATTACTAAATGGATTTAACAGCTATTATTATTTTAATTATAATACACAGGGTATTCGAGTATTTCATTCATCAGGCTCGTACGAATTAAAATGATATATTTTCGCACCGTATTTAAATTTTATCGTAATAACAGTAATAATAATAATAATATTTATTATCATTATAATAAATGTTATTATTATTAAACGCGGGTAAATATAGATTTGGTAAAATTGATTAACTTTAGGGCGGCGTACTGTTATGTCCTCGAACGTTGGCTCAATCAAGGCGTGCTAGATTACGAAGAGCGTTTACAGAGGCGACTGGTGAAACACTTTCCTACGTCAAAATGGTATTTATCCTTTATTAAAGACCAACTTCATTCCACCTATTTAAAACTAGTTCGTTTTTTTATTTAATTTTTTTTTTGTTTTCTTCGGCGATGCTACAGCTGGCTGTTGTGATTGTTGTAATTGTTGTTGAGATAATATCCATCAACTTCACCTGGCAATAATAATCATATATATACATATATAATCGTTTCGCAGACGCTACACCTCCATTTCACATCACAGTCATAATCACCGTCATTGCTCTTAAATCTCTAGAAACACTGATTATATATAAAGATTTTAATAATCATGTCATCTAACGGCAGTTGAGACAGAATCACGAAAGTAATATAGTAAATAATAATTTATACAAATATTTTCATTATCATTCATACATATACAGCACATCGTATTCATATATGTTATTATTTTGTGAGTATTAACATTGTATTATTTATGCATTTTGATGTAAATCGGAAAATGGATTTGATAGAAATATGTATTGATGTGTATATATGTGTATATATATTGCTCCTGTTGATATATATACATGTGTGTGTGTGTTGTAGTACTTGTTTGTACATTAATATGTATCTGAATAATTTATATATATATTAGGTTATTTAGAAAATGGCCATCTGCGTACAATTGCCGGTTCTTATTCATAAAGTATATGATGTACACCAAAACAGTATATGTATAGCATGCATAGCTCCTACACACAATCGGTTGTATACATATAAATTTTAAATATATATAATATGTACGTGTGTGGGGGGGGGGGGTTGCGTGTGTTATATCGTCAGGGTAGGGTGGCAATTATGAAGCTTTTGTCGTCACCACGATCTTCTTTGAAGGGATTACTATTAAAATAGTACCATACGTATACACACACACACACACACACATATATATATATATATATATATATATATATATATATATATATATATATATATATATATCAATTCGAAAACTTGTTTTAGATTATTATTATTATTTTTCAGTTATTAAAACAAAAAAAAAGGTGAAAAAATTAAAACAAAAGATTTTTGAATTCAAACGAGTCTTATCTATATAGACCTAAAAGTTTCCGAGTGACGAATATCAAAGAAAACGTTCGAAAAGGAAATGCAATTCAATTTTATACTTGGGTTTATTTTTCTTTTGGTTTTATGTTTTGTTTTATTTTTTACCTTTGATAGCAAAAGGCTCTCGTAGTCATGACGTCATAATTTCGTTCGCTCAGGACGTTGAATTACGTTTTAACATTTCACTTACTCGAAAGTTTTCATACAAAGAAAAAAAAACAAATGACGTGTCATTTTCTCTCTTTCTAAAGTTTTACATCCCTTTCCGTCGTCATACTTAGTTGATTCGTTAATTCTAAGGGGGTGACGTGGTATTATTTATTGTAATACGCTTCCAACGTAATAATCCAACGTTATAAATTGATATCGCTATCTAGATATTTTCCTATTGTAAAATACCCGGTCGTTGATTTAGTAGTTAGTAAATCTTATATATTAAAAATATTTGTATACGCATGCGTAAGTACACACACACACACACACACACACATATATATATATATATATAATTAACCCATTTATATTCTTAATTACGTTCATTCAAATGTGCCTTCATTATCGTAAATATCCCTCACTTCTAGCATTTTCGGTCTTACACCGTGCATCTTACATTCTGCATAAACATGCACAGCATTGCACACACACACACACATATGTATATATATATAAATAGATAGATAGATAGATTGTAAAGTAAACAGTATATAACACATTATTTGTCATATATACTATATTTATATACATATATGTATTAATGTATAAAAATATATATATATGCATGGCACATGCATGTATACATCAGTCAGATGATAAAGAATGTATACTATATATATTATATACTATTTACTTAATATATGTTCCTTTTCATCTTAACCGATGTATACGTGCAATGTAACGTCCATATATATATATATATATATATATATATATATATATATATATATATATATACATATACGCGCACATATTTATATAGATTAATACACACAAACACATATATATAAAATAAATATATACCTCCATATTTACCTATACACGTACACTATAAATATAAAAATATAAATACATAATCTGGCTTAACCGTTTCGTAGTTAATTCTGGAATTTATTTATTCTCGTAGATTTTACTGATCAAGTCATTTCTATTAACCGAGACGTCTCCATTGGATATTTGTCGGAGTTGTTCAAACGCAATATAAATAAAAAATTAATGGTACGAAATATTTTCTATTTTTATAGAAAAAGTTGCAACTATTTTAACAGTATTTTCAATGTGAAATACCTGATACATTAAAATCTATCATAAATTAATTTGGCATTACAAAAAAAACGAATAAAGAATTTTTTTAAATATTAGACTAAACGAAAGAACAAAAAAAACCTACCGAAAAAAAACAAAAGAAAATACGACAATAAAATCATATATATATATACATATATATTAACGATTATACCACGTTGAGTGCACCGGTTCTCGTCACATCAACGAAGTTAAGCAACTTCGGACCAAGTTAGTAGTTGGATGGGTGACCGTCTAGGAAAGCTTGATATTATGTCGTCGGAATAGCCGAGTAGCTTACTTCTATACGGAAGGTACCGAGTTATCGACGACGCAAAAATTATCATCAGAAAATAACTAATCCTAATAATATTACCGCGTGGAAGGCAATGGCAAACCACCACGCACAACACCCATATGCGGCTGGTAAACAATATGAAAATACAGCATAGTTAAATATAACACTATAGATAAGGGAACTCAGTTGGAAAATCGTAAATTGATATTGCTTGTTTACTTGTTTTTTTTAAGATGAATTTAAAAAAGAAAAAACAGGATAAAAACAACAATATAGTGCACTACAATAACACGGGGTGGCTGGATTGTATCGTGTCAACAAAGCGATTACAATCAGTTCTTCCGTGAGTGTGTGTGTGTCCTATATACGCCAGTGCTATATTATAATTGTTTGTACGCTAAGTACACTGTACAACAAAATATGTATAGTAAGTAGTTTCCAACATCCGATACAGAGACGGTACTTAATGATGATGATTATATATATATATATATCATCGTCGTCGTATTGTTCGCTGCCGAACGTCGTGACCAGCTATTGTACGTTTATTTTTACATACAAAAATTGATCGCATTCAAGGCACTATTTATATTCCGACCAAATGCGCGCACACATGATGTTATACGGTGTGAGGTACCACTGCCCTCTCCGTGATAATTAAGAATTAAATAATGATGAAAACTTTCTATGTGCGTGTTGGTTTCGACGAGCACTCTAACAACTACGCCACCATGACATTAATATATATATATATATATATATATATATATATATATATATATATATGCAAACAACACACTTGCAAACAGATAACTACATAAATATAAATAATCGAAATAGTCTTAATTTTACGATGTTCGAACGTAGAAATGGGATTTAGCCTATCGTACTATACTATAATATTAATTAAATTAATTTCGTTGCATTTTAAATGAAAAGGACGCGTGCAAGGTGCGTCTGAAGATAAATATAAGAGACTGAATAAAGTTAAATACTGAAAAAATACGCCGAAGCCAAAGCCGAATAGATAGAGTTAGAAGAAATGCGAAAGCAACATAACCTAAGAGAAATGAAATGTCACTAATAGCAAGTAGAGGAAAAGAAAACGAGAATTGAAAAATTCCGCAACGAAAAACGGTGACATTTGCTGTGCCCGGGAAGGACAAATAAAAATACGAATTGAATATATTACAGAGTTACGCAATGGCAAAAGAAGATCATTGCAAATAGGCTATGAAACGGAAGACAAAAGATGGAAATCTTGTTTGAATTAATGTAATCAAGAATAAGTTGCAGACGAAGACTCTAGTCTGATTTTGAAGAATATAACGCCGAGAAGTGAACTATAAGCTTACTGACGTTACTAAATCGAATGTATGATGAAGGAAAGGTTGTCGAAGATTTTAAGACCTCGTTCCCAAAAAAAAAGATTACGCATACAACGAATATCGTCGCGTTCACATCCACAAAATACTGCTCTCGATCGTAAGCACTAGGATAGAACAGAGACCGGAAGCGCAGTTCGGCCAAACGAAATATGGGATCATCGCGGAAAAAAGAGATGCGATAGCTTTTTTTTGAAAATTTCAATTAATACATACCGGGAAGTAATCGCTTAATAGATTAGGAAAAAACTTTTAACCGAATAAAAAAATAGTTAAATGCTTCAAAAACATAACGTAGACGATAAAGATGTATGCAAAAATTAAAAACATATATCAGAACCTCAGACAGTGAACATAGAAATTGAGGGTAGGAAGAATTTTAAGATAACAGGCATTACAATTAAAACGACGCAGGAACAACACGGAGTCTATTCAACGTATATGCATAAGTAAAGATCATAAAAATAGCGAAAAACGGCGACGCTGAATTTAAACGAATATCTAACCGGACGCATAAGTGATACATAGCTTGATCGACTAAAAAAATACGCAGATGAAACTAAACAAACTAAATCTAGCACGGGATCATCTGCATGGCGTATAAATAAATGTCGAGAAAATTACGAAATTCACGAAGACAAATAAAAATGTGGATTTCAAGTGATCAAATTCGCAAAACGAACGAAAGAAACTCGATGTTCCGGCTAATGATGGTCGAGATATAAAGGAAATTCAACATCGCATCGAAATGGATAAACAAGCGTTTTTGAAGTCTAGACTGAAGAACGGAAAGTTAAAAAACGAATATGTGTAAAGATGAAAATTTCGATGCATTTGAAATGTGGATATTGAGAAGAATACGGTCGATATTGTGGACTTCAAATAGAAGTACTACAACGAAATTGGATAAAATAAATGTAGTCGAAGATGTTGAAAGAAGGAAGAAAAATATGTAGAAGACGAAATATTCGAGGAAGCGTACAAAGGATGAAAACACGTGCAAGAAAATGACTAGAAATGAAGAGAACCTGGTGCTTAATGGTGGAAAAAAATTGATGGAAATAAAGCAGCTATAGGAAAGGACACGGCGATGTAATCGATTCTCCGACAAGAAGAAGCTACAGAATGGTGTGAATTTCATTTATTCTGATGAATTTTTTTTGTAAGTATCGTACAATTTTCCTACATAATCATATGTTAAACATTACAAATAGGAGATATATACGTACAGTACAAATTGTATTTGAGATTTTCTCAAATTTTCAATTTAAATTGCAATTCGAAAGTCTTAAACGAAATAAACTACGACACAGCAACGATAATTATTACGTTGCGTGTGCCTTTCTCGCGTAATCCTTTTTTCCAGTATGAAACTTTTTAGGTAATATCGGAGCGATTGATTAAATTTTACTTCGTAAGATAATATTTCATGGTCCGACCACCATACCGATTCGCGATGGAATAAAATTTCTTATTAAATATATTAATAAAATTGGCTTAAATTGAAGCGTATCAAATCAGAAATACAAAAATAAAATTATTTTATATATATATATATATATATATATATATATATATATATAATGAGAGTCGATATTTCATTACATCGCTAATCTTTCCAAAATACACTGTAGGCAAATATTGTTAGAATTTGCTGCATTAGTAATAAGCACGTCTTGAGCATAATAATTGAAAATATTGCTTCATCACCATCAGCTTAACCACAAATTATTATGACGCGCTTAAGTCGTTTTTTACTATTATTATACAGGAGTACACGATATACCATTTAGAACAAAAACAATATTGTGTTATTAGTATGATGTGATAATAATTACAATAATAATAATAATAATAATAATAATAATAATAATAATAATAATAATAATAATAATAATAATAATATTCTTATTATTATTATTATTATTATTATTATTATTATTATTATTATTATTATTATATACGTGTATATGATACAGGCTTTACAAAAAAATAATATCGTAAAATTAAGATGATGATAACTTTTATATTTATTATTTTTTATTTGTTCCCAAACTCTGCATAAGGGAGTTCAAAATTTGTTGATTGATTTCTTTAAAGATCTACAGTAGCCCACGTATATATATATATATATATATATATATATTCATGTAACAAATAAATAGAAAAATGTCGATAGTTTAAAGGTGGAACATATGACCATATAGTCAACCATCTATAAAACTTAATTATAACTGAATATTGCGTATATCAATTCAACACTCAGTGTTTCCTTAATTGTAATATACAAACATACATGTGTGTGTGTGTGTGTATATTTGTATACAATTATTTAAACGGTCGTTACAATTAAAAACGGTTAATAATGCAGTCGAATTTGTTTATTAATTGGCAAGGATAATAGACTCGCGGTTGGAATTATACTTCTTAATAGACAAAAATCCGTTTATACCTGTTTTATCGATTATGAAAAGTCATTTGATATTATAAAACCAGACATTTCATTAACGCGGTTGCAGAATGTAGGGCCTTGTAAAGATATTAGTATTATCAGACAGCTGTATTGGAATCAATGATCCAGCCCATGTTAAAGCACAAATGAATTGGTATCTAAATGAGAATTTTTTGAAAGGAATATTTTGCCGCCAATAATATTTAATTTTGTATTCAGAAAAAATTTTCGATGACGTAGAAAAGCGAATAAAGTGAACGGTCAATGAATGTATTACATCAGATATGCGGGTAACGCAGTTATTATTGCGGATAATGTGCGGAATTTACGATGCAAGTTGAGAAAAATAGATCAAAGAAACAAAGAAGTAGGACTTGAGAAAAATATACAAAAAAAAACAACTGAAATTTACCGTTTTAGCAATACGTACATGATATATACCTCTAAGTATAATTGAGAAAGTAACAATATTTAATACATTCGCTAATAGAAAACTGAAATCCTGACTACGAGGTTAGAACTAGAATAGAAATAGCGCGAAGTATATTTCAAAAAATGAAACAATTACCGCGCCATAGGGAAATTACGTCGGAAACAAAATGGCAATGTAGGAAATGCAACGTGGCTGTCGATATTGTTTTATGGAGTAGAGAGTTGAATATCATTAAAGGAAAATCTTCGAAATGCGGCTTCTCAAAACACGTTAGGTAGTAAGGTGTCCGCAGGGAAGCCATTCTAAATTAAACGAAGACGAGAGACGATTTCGTAACAGTAAATACGCTATACCGTCTAATACAAGAACGAATTGAGAGGGAATACGAAGACGAACGTCGTGGATCAAAAATCATAAAGACAAGTTCGAGATAAACAAAAGCTTCGTCAGATGGTGGCTAACCTCCGACAGGAGATGGACATAGAAGAAGAAGAGAATGAAGGGTCAATTAAAAAGTCCATAGTACAAATTATGCCGTATTATACTTTTGGATAATTTAAGAGAAAGATGTTGATCTATAGACGCATGACACTTAAAAATAAATAATTCTGTAGCGTTACTAAGAGCAATAAGTTATCACAAGACGGATGCTATACAAAAAATGTCCACGACGATTAAACACCTAAAGTATGTATTAGTAGTCAGTATTTAAGTTTCTCGATCGTTTGTATACGCTTCATAAATTACCTTTTTTTCCTTTATGCAAACATTTTTGGTACAGTTTTTCTGTGTATTTGCGATTAAAGTTCCATCGAAGCTGTTCTTTAATTATCTTATCGGTAATCATGATTATTATTAAATTTGCCGTGTGTAGCAATTAAATGGCTAGAGATACCATCGAGTAGGCTGTTTTATGTAGAAAAAGAATTCGGTTGGAGAGGGAGTTGATGTCAGCGAGCAGATGTGGAAGGGAAGTCGGAAGATTCGATAAGGATCTGTGGGAGGAATATTGGGGGTGATAAATGACGAGAACATGATAAACAGTAAGTGACAAAACACACTGAGGTGGATCATTATAGGTGAATATGTGTTAATTTTGTATGATTCAATCGAAGCCGGGTGATTACCACGTCGTCTTTGGTATGTAGAACCATTCTTGTAGTCGATATGTTCATTAGCCGTGTGTATACTTTTGTAATTTTCCACATTGTTGCCATTTCGTCGACGATGTTATTCGTTATATAAAATCTATCCGGTTTATTAGGCGATATCTTATTATCTACGTCTATCTGTCGATTCCTCGGAATAGTTTGTAATATCCGGTATTTCCAATTCGACCGGATGCTAATATCGCTATCTTTTGACGGCTTATTCTTTCAACATTATCATATCGTTTCGCGTAGCGCTATCGGGTATCCGCTTACTATGTGATCGAGTTTTTTCAAAATTGTATTCAAGGTAAGTTTTTGGTTTTTACTACATCGACACGGTGAAACCGATTGTTTTTCTCGATTCGAGTAGTTTACTGCTTTTGATTTTAATTTTAAAATCCTTTTACGTCTAATCATCGTAACACACTCAGAATTACTCCGGATTCATAATAGATCGTTTTAACAAAACCAGAAACTTTATTTTCATTGTTTAAACGCGCTTCAATACGGAATCTACCGAAATTTAACTTCCAATAATTATTTAATCTGTACTCTTATTAATCGCGTTATTCCGAGGTAATTATAATTTTCTTCTACGCTCGCGTATATAATTATTCCTAGCGAGTAATTGAAATCGGTCGTCCACGAGAATGTCGTACACCAATTTTACATTTCATCGATTCTCATTTGCACCGCTGAATTGATTAGTAAATTCGGGTAATTTACGTGTCGCCGTCCATACCGTATAATTTTAAATCGTCCACGTAGACTTAATGATTTATTTTACACTTTATGTTAGAATTTTCGACTAGGAATTCATATAGTTAGTATAATTTAATGTAGAACTAAACGAATTTTAAATCACCCGAACAAAAATCTGAAACCTTCGCTAAATACCTCTCTGATGTGCTTACTCCTCATCCAAATATTACTGATAATCAACATTCTGTCCTTATTTTAAAAGAATCAGATGTACCGCTCCAGTTATCTCTACCTATTGCTTAGTCCAGCCGATGTAAAGAATATAATACAGCGTTTACAAACGAGAAAAGCTCCGGGGTTTGACTGCATCACCTCCGAAGTCATTAAAAATCTACCTAAACGAGCCATCATCCTACTCACATACATATATAACTCGCTGTTAAATGTACTTCCCACTTGAGTGGAAGTTTACGATGGTCAAAATGATACCTAAACCAAATAAACCTCGCCATAATGCATCATCGTCCAATTAGTACTGCTCCTTTTAGGGAAGGTACTAGAAAAACTACTATTAAAACACCTTTATCCTATATTACATAAACATAATGTGATTCCTGATCACCAGTTCGGTTTTCAAAATAACCAGTCCACTGTTCACATCACGTTCACCGTGTTGTTGATATATATCAACAACCTTTGAAGAAAAACAGTATTGTACTGGCTGTATTTCTGGATGCGTCTCAAGCATTTGATCGTGTGTGGTACGAGAGTTCAAACTAAAGGCAGTCTTACCCCATGCTCTTTACTTATTACTCAAATCTTACCTGTCACAACGATATTTTTGCATCAAAGAAGACCGTCGCTTTCACCACCCATTAAAGTGTCTGCGCTGGGGTACCCCAAGGCAGTATACTCGGACCAATACTATATGTGATCTATACAGCAGACCGGCATCCTGGCACGCTATTGTGTACATTTGCTGACGATGTTGCTGTACTATCAAGACATGAAGATCCTGTTCAAGCTTCCACTATCTTACAGCAACATGTTGATCTACTCGAACCATGGTTTATGAAATGGCGTATTCGCCTATTCGTCAGTAAATGTCATCACGTCACGTTTACACTTAGAAGAGGAACGTGCAAGTAATGCTATTATTCCTAGCTCCGATCGTGTCCGCTATCTTGGCTTTTATCTCGATAGCCGTTTAACTTGGAGATACCATTTAAATGTTAAGAACCAAGAACTACGAAAACCATACTCTGTGTTGATGCGGCTACTTGATCACCGATCCAAATTAAATGCTACAAGCAAAGTCCTTCTATATAACAACTTACTAAAACTCATTTAGCTGTATGGATACGAATTATGGGGTTGCTGTTAATCATCAAACACGAATCGTATCCAAAGTGTACAATGCAAAATATTAAGAAAGATAATTAATGCTCCGTGAATAATTCATCGACATCTAAACATATCGCTTATCGCAGAGGTTGTCAAGACCGGGTATAAAAAATTTCACAACATGTTGGCCTACAATAGTAATGCTCTAATACCTTAGCAGAAAATCAATTACCGCGTACGCGAAGACTAAAACGCCGATGGCCTCGTAATGTACTGAGTTCCCATGATTAGCTAACAACTGTACGACGCTATGGAAGTGCGTTCATTGGAACGCTGCTTCTTACATTTATAATAAGCTATGGTCACTCAGCAAACGCACTTATTGTTTCTTAACAGTTGCGCGTATAAAAGTAAAAATTAAAAAAAAAAAGTTCCGTACGAAACCGCCGGGCGCTGATTGAGTCTTCTTTCAAATACAAGCGGAAGTTTATTATTATTATCATCATCATCATTATTATTATTAGCATCATCATCATCATCATCATCATCATCATCATTATTATTATTATTATTATTATTATTATTATTATTATTATTATTATTATTATTATTATTATTATTATTATTATTATTATTATTATTATTATTATTATTATTATTATTATTCATCGCTAGGAAAAGGAAACGAATAAGTTAAAAGTGGACGATATTAAATACAGAGAGTCAGCTGAATAATCAGCTGATGTGGAACGCATATTCGTTACATTTGTCTAAAAAATTGCAAAGACTAAACTACCTCTTATATTATTTGAAGCGGTATTTTTCTCCGCTACACTTAAGACGGGTTTACCTTGCGCCGTATCAGCCCCAGTTTTTAGTATATACTGAATCGGGGTAAAATGCCGAAATGCCGTATCGAACCGTTCGAACAATTTCGAACACGCGTGTAATAGAATACTGTTTAATGATAATCAGTATTATACATTCTAAATCTGTTGCAATTTGTTGTCAGAAACTATACTAAGTTTGGTATAACATTAAATAGAGGAAATACCAGGACGTGTGGAGAATAAAAGGCGTCAGTTCCGCATTTTAATAAAAAAACTAGAACGACGCTCCGAGCAGTGTATGCCGGGCCAATAGAATATAATTTAACTACCTACGGAGTTAAAAACAGACTTTATTAATTATGAGCGAAGCCGAAGGAATTTTATTTCTGCAACTAACTCTCAAAATGTTCAAAAATCAAATTTGTTAGTATTTCATTTTTCGTAATTATTATTTTAATTATCGTTATTACTGATATTATTAGACACAATAATTTCGGAACAACCGCGTACAATAAAAAAAAAAAAATGATTTATTAATAAAAGTAAAACAAATATTAATAAACCGGAGTTTACGTTTCAAGCAATATGCCGTGCACATCGTTAGAACTAAACTAAACTAACCCTCACATAACAAGCTACTACTACCTTAACTATATTGACGATACTACATCCTAATTGGTTCTCAATTGGCCACGCTCGATAAAGTCGGAAGTCATCCTCTCTGTTAAATTCTCAATTTATCTAAAGTTTCCTAAAGAGGCGGTTTATATGCGGCCTACTCTCCCCATCTTCCAATAGATCCAAAAGATATCCGCTGCATAATACAACTCCGCGCGAAATGGAATATATTGTGGTTATCAACACCGACTAGAAACAAATTACGTTCATTCAAACCTGATACTAATTTATGGCGATCTCCTCCTTCGTTGACATGAAGAAATAGTGATTCGTCGTATATTGCTAGGACATACGACTCTTACTCGTAGTTACTTGATCAGAAGAGAATCACCACCGATTTCTTCCTGCAGCGATGTTAAATTAACAATAGAACACCTTCTTGTGCACTGCCAAAAGTACAAGGCTGAACGTATTCGATATGGTCTTCCATCGGCATTATAACGATTTTCGCAGCCAAATTCAGCCGATCCAACAGTAGCGTTCCTACGTGAAACCGGCATATTTCAACAACTTCCATGTCCGTGCCTCGGGCCTCGTAGCAGTATACGGCACGTAAATGGATGATCTAACAATTCTTTCACTTAACCGATCTACTTTGGACAGAACTTTTGTATCCTCAAACCTTGTTGCATGCCCCGTAACCGCTTGATACTCCGCCATAGCTGTCTTTTCTACACGCCCAATATATGCTCCTTAATCTTTATAGCAACAGTTCTGCCTGTTTGTACCACATAGCTAAGACCAGAAGAGCATGGTATTCTGATATTCTCTACACGCTCTCTGGTATAACATCATTAAAAATATATTATTATTATTATTATTACTAATTTATTTAAATATAGTTCGATTTTGACAGTGGAGCAGTTGCAAGTAGTGCAGTTGTTGGACTTTGTATTCAAAAATAGAAACACACTTCAAATATCGGTTAAAGATGGTGTAACTCGAAGTGCGTTTTCGGAATATGCTAAATTGCCTAATTACAATAAATACCATACGAGAATGCAGGCAATTTTTGTGGACGCTATGTCATTCAATAAATTACCTGCATCTCTTAAAGTTGATTATTTGAAAAATTATAAAAGACGCCTATTAATAACGTGCGTCACAACCGCGGGTGAGTTAGCCTCCCTCTAATTATTTCATTAAGCTTTTGAATTGTTAATGTTTATTTAAAAGTGGAGGCTTTGTTTTACTTTGTTTATTGAAAACGTGTGTATATATATATATATACATATATATATACATATATTATATATACATATATATATATATATATATATATATATATATATATATTGCGTTGATGATGTTTTTTTGTGTATAGATGTTTAATGGTCAGAGTAATATTTCAAGAATTAGTGTGTTGTAAAACTCCAGATATCCCATGCATCCAGTTTACTTTGCAAGTCTTTACGCCTGCATAGTTTACGCTGAATTAAGAGTGAAATATGTATATGACATTTTAAGTTGTCGTTATATAAATATTATTTCTGGTAATTCGTACGTAATATTTATCGTGTACGCTTGAAAATTACGTAACTGTCGAAAAGCTTTGCAATAAAAAACTATTAGTGATTAAACTGTGTTATGATTTTGTTTGGGTTATTTTATATATCATCATCATGTAGTCATCAGTCCTAAGACTGGTTTGCTAATTTCTTTCACAACTGACGGTTTTCTGTTTTCCTCTTCATATCCGTATATCCTGTGCTACCAGTGTCTTCTATTAGTTGCTGTGTATATTGATTTCTTGGTCTTCCTTTTCCGCGTTTCCCATTCGTCTGTCCTTCTATAATTATCTTTAATAAGCTTTCATGTCTTAAAATGTGACCGATCATATTAGTTCTTCGTTTTATTATTTTTTTCCATAATGTTCTTCTTTCGCCAATTTTTCCTAACACCTCTTCATTTGTTAATTTATCGGTCCATCTTATTTTCAGCATTCTCCTATAGCACCATATTTCGAAGGCTTCTATGTTTTTTTTCTCCGCCTTTCCAATCATCCATGTTTCACATCCGTACAACGCTGCATTCCGAACAAATAAGGTTAAAAATTTTTTCCTCAAATTTGTACTTATAGCTTTGTTGGTTAAAATATTTTTCCGATCGTAAAAAACTTGCTTTGCTTGATTGATCCGTTTTTTAATGTCCTTTCTACACCTGCCATCTCTGGTGATTTTACTACCCAAGTAATGGAATTCATTCACTTCTTGTATTTTAACACCGTCAATATCTGCATTTATTTTCTTTCGACTGTTATTTTTTTCGCATATCATAATTTTTGTTTTATTTTTATTTATTTGCATTCCATTATATATATATATATATATATATATATATATATATATATATATATATATATATATATATATATATATATGTGATAAAACATACTTTAATATCGAACTCAAAATTACGGCGATGATAGTGATAAAAAAATGATACTCCATATTAACCGTTTCCACTTGGTTCTAATTACTGCAACTATTTCCGTAAGTTATTGTAAAACACTTGCACAAGTTTCCACTGAACGAAAATTATAGATAAGCATATATATATATATTATATATATAACGACTTTGACAGCGAACTATATAATAAGCTACTAATTGTAGGACAGATTTTAACTTCAAAGGGATGAACAGTTGGACGGATGCATAATTACAACAACGTCATCATCGATGGACACTTACGACCTTGAAAAATGCCTTCTCACCGACGACCGACCTCCTTATTTCCTATCGCTACTAGTTGTACGTTTTCTCTTTACCGCAATCGTCGCGCGAAGGGCTAAATTAGACGAAATTCAGCGCAGGCGTCGGCAAACCGACCGGATCGACTAGCGTGGCGTCGAGTTCTGCTGTCTTTTAGGTGGTTTAGTCTTTCGAATGAGGTTTCTAGCGCGTAAACAACTTCGTCAATTCGTTACAAATCTCTTTCTCTATGTGCATTGTCTCCTATACACTTTTCACGTCTTATTTTATACGTTCGAATTCTATAAATATATTATATATATAAAAATCATTCCGTTAAATTTTATAACCCTAATATAGATTTAGTTAATTTTCGAATGTTTTTAATCGCTTTAAAATTTCCCATTAGGCTTTCTCCCGATAAATCGTTATTTATTCTAAATTAAAATCCCCACAAAATTCTCTTCAACGATATCCGAATTGAGAAAAAACACGGAAAATTATATCGGAAAATCGAATTTTTTTTTTTGTTTTTTTTTTGGTTGTCTAAAATTTGAAAAAAAAAATTTCCGCGATAAATAAATAATTTCTCCTATATTTAACTTTTTATTCTTATCATTATTATCGTCATTATTAAATCGGATCACGATATTCGCGTTAATAAAAGCTTTCGATCGTTAATCGTAAATATCGGTCGACGTCTAATCACGAAGGTGTTATGAAACAATTCGCCATCGTCGACAACCATCTATCGAATACTACATCGTCATGCATTGACGGCAGCGACATTTGTCCATGCTTGTTTATTTCGTGGCCGCACAGTTTCCTCCACCAAAGGTAAGTCGCTAAATGTATCGTAGTAAGAGATAAAAAGTAATAATTAAAGTAATAATTCGGCCACATATGAACTATGACGGTGATTCGAAAAAACCAGCGAAGTATACTCGGAATTATGAAAGTGTTACATTACATCTGTCGTAATTATAAATATAGAAATGCATAAGATGTTTTCACCTTAATTATTATATTTGAATATATATTTTAAACGTTAATACAAATTACGGCGAAATAATAATGCATATTATTTAATATGTTGATATCACGAAGAGTAGTTATTTTAATGTTTTAATTTTATTTTATTCGTATATTATTTAAAAACCCGTATACATACAGATAGATCAAAATTAACTCGAGAAACGGCAGTTCCAGCTTTCAATATTAGTAACATATACAAACTGTGCCGAGGCTGTTCAATATTTACTGCTGAATGTACAGCGATACTACAAGCCTTATAAATTTTAACGGACTCGGATATTCGTGGAAATTACCTTATTATTTAATTACATTAATTACGTTAAAGTTTAATCATTTGGAACTTTAGTAATATTCGTGTCTCTTCGTGTGGACGCCGAGTCGTAAAGGTATGCTAAATGATGAATTCGTTGCATTCATAGGATAAAGACGCACCATTCACTCTTTACGAAGCGTAAGGATCGTTGGGAACTACTGCTGTACACCCGTAGCATTAGTCTCGAATCTCACGCCAATTACTATAAACTTCAAACTTCCGTGGTTCTATTTTTATAAATAAATTAATCGCTAAAGTATTGTACTCATCGGTAGATTACTATTTTGGCATCATTATTTGTTACCTGATCGTCTTTTTCATATGCAATACAGAGAATGTCTATTCGGCCTCCGTTCAGTAACCTCGAACATGTTTTTATGATACTTTGCTATCGCCTTGACATTCTGAGCTTTACATTCCCACGTTCCCCAGTATATTACACATCCATATAATGTATCGTCCCTTCTACATGTAAAAAATGTACAATTATTTCCTTACATAGCAACATTTCTAGAGTAGTTATTATCTTTGATTTAAATATAAAGTCTCTTATAGTATCACGTTGAGTAAGCCGTAAAGGCATCCCCATTTATATATATATATATATATATATATATATATATATATATATATATATATATAATGTTTATCAGAAATAAATTGAAAAAAGCATTGAAAAAGTGATGAGGAAACGTTTCAGCCAATGACTTTCCCTTGCATATAACAGAAATACGTTTTAGAATATACGAATATACACATTAACTTCTTATATGTTTAGTTGATAGCTAAACTTTACAGATGCTAATGTTTATAAAAATGAATATATATTATATATATATATATATATGTATATATATATATATAATGTACATGTGATATATGGTTTTTGTTTTATTTGAACAAGATTTAAACGGTTAACTGAAGGATTATTTATATATGATTGAATCCGAATAAGGATAACGATACATCATAAACTTAGGAAGCCAGTTTCATATGTGTATCATCTTATAGACCGATAAGCTTATTGGTCGTATTGAGAAAAGTATTTTGAAAGTCCGATTCGGCTACTACTTCTGAGTATGCCAAACGTGTATCAATCAAAACATCAACGTGAATTTATATCGAAACATTCGGTCATTTATTAATTGCGATTAAATCAGTTTCGGAGTGTAGAATGTATTTCTTAACGGTGTTCCTCAACGTTGCCAAGACATTTGACCGACATGGCACAGCTGGTTGATTACGTATCATCCGTTGATGGTTTATATAAACGGTAGATCGTTTCGATTAAAAATGAACGACGTTATATGTAATCGACGTCAATAATTCAGTATTACAATATATTGGTCTACTTCTTTACAATATATCAGTTGGTGGATTACAACTACAGGCTCATCGGAATTAGAAATAAAATCTAAAATTTCAAAAACTAAGTAACTTTATGATTTACGGTAGAGAATAGTTAAGTGTTACGTTTTATCCATGCCATTGTACGCAACAGAAATTCGACATTAAAAACTGAACAAATAAGACGATTAGTATCGTTTGAGAGTTGGATTTACAGATGATTACTAGCATGTCGTGGACGGCAAAAATAACGAATAAAGAAGTTTGAAGCGAATGGAAAAATGATTGGGAATTAACCAGATTGGTAAAATTAAAGAAAATTAATTATCCGGTTCATTTGATGCGGGGGACAAAATACGAGCTACTCCACATCGGAGCAATGAAGGAGTTCATGGGTTTCAAATATCCAACAATAGATGACGGTTGCCGGGATCGGAAACGTTTTTTATTCAGTAAAGAATCGACAAGCATGGTTTGAAACATTGAAGAATGTGGACACTAACCTTCGATAACGACGACGGCTCAAGAAGAATATATATATATATATATATATATACACGACCTACATACCTACCACAATAAAGTTTATTTTGCATCTACGTTTACAATCATATTAGCCAGACTTGAAAATACTCGTGGCGTTCCAAGGTATATTCCATATTATTTATGATTATCGCATAAATAGATTCTTAAATAGAGATTGCAATTAACGAACAAAAAAATCTACCATAGCATATGATAATCGTAGAATACCCCGAGTACAAGAGTGTAAAATATCACAAACAAACTATTAATTATAAGCCCCTAACACGCGATCTACAAAAATTAAAATCATTATTGCGACAATCGCATCCACTAATAGGAAAACAGTCTAAACGGAATTATTTTGTAAGTGTAAAGTTTTACTATATAACTCGATTATAGGTCCTATCTGCTATGGACATATACGCAGCTCAACGAAATATAGTCGTACAAATTAAGGATATTGAAGATAATAATCGATCAGGAATAATATAAATCATTCGAGCACTTGAATGTTCATTCGTTTATATGGCAGTACAGCTGTATTATAATAGAATGAGAAGTACAATTATTCGAAATTTATACGAAAAGTATCGTACTACCGAATTATGCAATTAGAAGATTGAAGAAACAGCCATATCACTAGAGATGCGCTGACTATTCAATAAAATCAACTAAGGATAGCCGAATAATCTATATTAACGGAATTTTTATTTTCTTAGGTGGTGGTTTGCCGTTGTCTTCCACCGGATTTCCTGTTGGAGATTACTCTTTTAGTCGAAGAAAAACTGGTTTTCAGGTGCCAGATACTCGCCTACTCAAATCAAACATTCTATGTATTCTTCGATAACTTGTTTTCAAACCGCAGAGATGATGTGGTCATCACCAGATTACGCTTGGACCATACGCGTCTTACTCATGCGTACCTTATTAATAAAACTTTGGTTCCAGTGTTTGTAACGTTATCCTCTCTATTTCCCATATTGTAGTTGACTATCCTTCATACTCCACGCTTAAAGCGTTTCTCAATCTTCCACCTTCGCTTCATCTCCTCTTCAAAAATGACCACGTCTTATTGTCAAATATAATTACGTTCTTCCACCGGTCCGGTCTCTAGTCCTCAATCTAATCCTCTTTTCCTACCGTACCTCTAGCCTTAGTTGCCGTGCACGGCACGTTCATTTAATTTAATAATAATATCATCATCATAGTCGTATTGTTCGTTGCCGAACGTCGTGACTACCTAATTGTACGTTTATTCAAGGCACTATTTATATGCAATGCAGATTCGCATGCATATGATGTTATACGGAGTGGGGTGCCACTGCCTTCTCCGTGATAATTAAGAATTAAATAATGATGAAAACTTATTTCGAACCCCCGATCGTCAAGTTGACAGTCAAGCACTCTAGCAACTACGCGACAGCTTTTAATATATATATATATATATATATTATATGTATTTATATACCAATCATCATATAGTCATCAGTCTTGTGATTGGTTTTGATAATTTTCTCCACAATTGACGTATTTTCCTCTTCATATCCGCATATCCGGTAGTGTCTTCTATTAGCTGTTGCATATATTATTTCCTCGGTCTGTCCATTCCTCGTTTTCCATTCATTGCTATTTCTATAATTATTATCTTTTGTATATGTTCTCAATCATATTCATCCTTGCATTTATTATTCTTTTACATAATGCTCTTTCTTCTCCAATGTTGTTTAGGACCTCTTCGTTAGTTAGCTTATCTGTCTACTGTATTTTCAGCATTCTTCTGTAACACCACATTTCGAATGCTTCTAATGATTGTTTTTCCACTTTACTAATCGTCCATGTTTCACATCCGTAAGGTGCCGTATTTCAAATAAATAAGATTAGAAATTTTTTTCTCGGATTTATTTAATATATTTTTAATACTCGCTTTGCCTGATTAATCCGGTTTTTAATGTCCGCGCATCTCCCATACAAGAGTAATGAAATTCGTTAACTTGTATTTTATAGTATCGTCATACACTTATTTTCTCTCTCGACTGTTATTTTTGTCGCATATCATAAGTTTTGTTTTATTTTTATTTATTTTCACTTCATATTTCTTAAATAGATCCACCGTTACTTGTAATATATCCATCATTTGATTTTGATTTTCCGCTAGCACATCTATATCATCGGCAAAACGTAATAGGTTTATTATTTCATTTTTTACTTTTACACCATCTTCCTTTGTTCTCTCTAACTTCTTCAATTATATCTTCCGTGTATATAGGTTGAACAATATCGGTGATAGAGCACATCGCTAACACCTTCCGTTATTTTAACTTGTTCGCTAACATTACCAATATAAAGCCTTGCTTTCTGATTATCGTATAATTCATGTATACTAATTTTATATTCTTCTGCATTATTTCCATATTCTGTAACATTCTAAACAGTACGTTCCGATGTTATCGAAAGTTTTTCATATATCGATAAATGCGATATAAAGTAATATCCCAGTTCTGCGTGACATATATATATATGTATATATATATATATATATATATATATATATATATATATATATATGTATATATATATAATATATATATATACACAATATATTACACAGGACCAACGACGTCTATCGAACGACTTTCTACATTTAAAAATCTTATGGCTTTTGCTACGAATGAAATAATACCGACATATCAGGTCATTTTGATAAGTGCCATCGTTCCTTTGCGAATGCGCGAAAAATAATATTTCGATTCTTTCTTAGGATCCAATACGCATCTATGAACGCCCAATATAGAAGGCACGTAAGTGATGACTTTTTTACAGATTAACGTCTTACTAAATTAACGATACCACATACGAATGTTCAACTAAATCGCGAACAGGATGAAATCTGAACTCGGCATTATAGACGTGTGAACGGAGAGACTAACGTAATTTTCAAATTACTGCAACGTAACATTAGTAAATTAAAGAAAAAAGATTAGATTTTGCTTTTTATCACGCGCGGTGGTCGGTACATTCAACTGAAGGATACTTGGCATCTGTTTTCGCGATTTATAGAATTTTCTATTGAAATAAATATATCGATTGATTGATTGAACTGTGCGGTTAATTGCTTTAAAATATCTTTTCGAAAGTTAATTATAGTAGTCGATAGTCGCAGTCAATCGTTTCGAGTATTATAATTTTGCAGCCCTCGTAAATATAACGGTTGCTCGTAGAGGATTCGACTAAATAATGTGCTACATTTGTATCAAATTAAGCCGCGATTAGGAAACTGGAAAACAGCAGACCAGAAAGAGAGAACATCCGAAAAAATAGACTACGCGCAGGACACGCGTTACTTACTTCACAACACCTACTCAACGAGGACCCCCACACATCTGCCACGAATGCAATTCTCTATTAAATATAAACCGCATACTATTAGAAATTAGAATGCACGAAATACAGAAGCCAACGTATAAAGTCTAAACTATGATAAAAACAATACTCGAAGATAACCCGAACAAAGTTTAAAATCTTTTACAATATCTTACAAATAACTTAATAAATAGTTTATAACCAACTTTAAAGTTATCAATCAAGAAATAAAATAATAATAATAATAATAATAAAAAAATGTGCTAGTATAAGATAATAAGCGAACACATCTCAATTGTATCGATACGAGTAAGAATAATGTTAAACAACAGAATATGTTTTGTATTAAATGTGCACGTGCATATTAATTTTAACAAATAAATAATCATATATACATGTATTATTTATTATTATCCACTAAAAGCCAAAGTCATTGCGTTCGGTTGTTAGCCATTGTCTCTCAAGTTTTTTTCGATATTTATTCAAGCGATCTTATCACTCATTATAGACACTTTCTCGGTGGTTACTCTCTGTTATGTTTTTCGTAAAATTATTCCGTCTTATTACGTGTCCTAACAGTTTTATTTTCCATTATACGATTTATTAAACTTCTTTTTTCTCGCGTATTCCTTCTAGAATTTCTTCGTTTATTTTCATTTCTTTCCAAGATGTTTATTCCACGCCGGATTCCCCTCTCCTTCGAATTCAGTTTATTTATTTCCCACGATGCTTAGCCGGCAATATTCGCAGTCCTTTAACGTTTATCATATTTTATCCTTTGTTAACCTACTAACGTGTGTTTCTGCAACTTGTTCCGATTGAATATTGTCTAGTTCTATGTTTATCTTTTTATTTTTTACCGAACTTCATTACACTTGTGTTTCCTTTGTATTAATATTTTCTGTTTATTTAATTCTTATTCGTATTCTTCTCTGATTCCGCTAGTAAAGCAGCATCATCCCCCGAAACGTACGCAATGGATTTGCACCCTATTTACTTTCGCTTCTTTCGACTTTTTTTTTAATCCTTTTGATTTAAATAAATACCAAGAAAGAGGAATCCCCTCGTCTTGCTTCTTTCCGTATTTTAGCGTCTAGTTTGCATCCACTAACATCTATTATGTTATTTGTGATTTATACACGTTTAATATTAACCTTCCATCTTTAGAATAATATATATGTATATATATATATATAAATTTATGTATATCTGCATTTATATTCTTTTTGTGTGTGCGTGTGCGCATGGAAATATATATAGACGCAACACATGCGTATACATATATACACATTTATCACGTATACACACAAACATATAGAACTATTATATATATGTATGCCACGTGTATGTAATGTTTTCGTGTGAGGAACAAATGAATATAACGTATGAAATACGTACCCAATATTGTATACGTTTATTTATTTATTTAACTAAAACTAAAGCAAGAAACAAAATGAAAAAAACCGACAAAAGCCTATAATAGGAGCAAACAGCTTCTTCGTTTTTTCCCAATTCAGCTCTGCTATTGTTTATCACGTGTAAACTTTGAACGGGATTATTTTTTTGCGATTATGATATATATATATATACATCATTTGTTGTCAATCCGTAGATTGTTTTGTAGCAGCCTCACATTCTCCTCTATTTCCTTATAACCTCTTCAGTTCGGTATAGTTGTTACATTCCGGGTCTTCTATAATCTGCGTCATATATTCGTGGCGAGGTCTTCTTCTGTTTTTTTTTTCATATACCATTTCTTCCAATATGGTTTATCGTGGTTAAAAATATGTCCAACCAATTCATCCCGTCTCCTGGTAATTACCTTTAAAAAAAGGTTTTTTCGTTTTCCCTCTGTTAGTAATTCTTTATTCGTAATTCTGTCTGTCCACCTGATCTTCATCATTCTTCTTAAATATATATATATATATATATATATATATATATATATATATATATATTATTTTTTACACTCGTATTAGAAAATGTTATACTCAAACATATGCCGCTAACGAGTAATTGATTGTATAACGTGTAATCTTTATTAGAATAAAAAAAAAAATTATCTTATTATTATTACCAAAAGTTACCGACGAAATAAATTAATTAATTAATTTATACGTGTATATATGCCGCCAGTGAAAAAAACTGATATAAAAACCTGAAACTATATATAAAATTTTAAATAATTTTACTCGGATTACGATTGATTTTCAATATTCCATAAAAATATGGACAATGTTTAAGAAGCAATGCCGAATAATATTTTATGAAACGTTATTACTAGCGTTCAACGTGTAAAAATAATAGGCGGTCGTTATTATAAACGCGGGCAAATATGACACGATTGATAATTAGAAATATGAAACGAAGCGACAACAAAACGTAATTAATAGCTTTAAAAAAAGAGAGAGCAGACTTTAGAGGAAGAAAAATTATTTTTATTATTAACCCTTTCAGTCATCAATATAAAATTCTAACACAAAATTATCAATTTTATACCGGTGATTATTATACAATAACGGTTCTGAGGGTAAACTGTAGTTCAACATATTTATATAAATATTTTTTAAATTACTGAGATATTTCACGTAATCAGAAAGTAAAAAAAGGTAGTTAGCATTAAAATTTCATCTACCACATAGTGGACGTCGTAACTGAAACGGTTGAAAATTATTATTAATAATAAGAATAATTTAACTATAAATTTTCGACCTAATCGAGTCGTATAATCTCATTCGATTGCGATATTGGAAAATACTTATACCTTAAGAGTCTCGCATTGACGAAACATGTCTAGGAGACACGGAAGACCAGAAAACTCGGATTTCTGAAGAAATTTAAAAAACACCTCAGCGACCTATGATGCTCGAAAAAGTGTTCGAATAAAAAGATTAAATGAATGTATCGTTGCAAATGGCGGTCGTTTGAACGATATCCTGTTTTACAAATGATCGTAAGCTAATCTGACGTTTCGCTACTTTTAAATATAAATTTATAAAATTTTGGTCGAGTAGATTTTGAGTTATTAAAAAAAAAAAATATATCCGTCTTGCCTGGGTCACTCTATAAAAAAGAGCAACGAAATAGCGAATAATAAAAAAAAAATTATTTGTTATTAGATAAAACTAATACTTAGTTCCCTCGAATCGTAATTTCCTATTGCTGGAAGTAAATTATTACGGTGCGCACTACAAGTGAGAAAAAATTTTTGGGATAGTCTGAGGATATAGTCTTTTACATTGCAGAGCACTATGCATGTATGAAATTTTACTGTATACGGGGACATTGAGGATACATCTAAGACATCGATTTTGGACTAATTGCAGTCTATTAAAACTAGCATTTGAGACTGAAGACCAAACTGGACAAGAATATGTTAAAATAGGCCTAATGATTGACCTGTAGTAGATTATTAGTTTATTACGAATATTTAAGTGAGATTTACTATTGAAAATGGGGTAGATTGAACAGATTACTCTGTTTGTCTTCAATGATGCATGGTCAATATGCTTGGAAAAGATTAGCCTCTTGTCTAAAATGACACCAAGATAGCGTATCTGGTCAGACCATTCTATATCAACGGCACTCTTCGACGAGTGAAGAAAATTGCTTTTTCGTTTTGGAAGGATTAAGAGCAATTTGCCATTTTGAAAAATACTTAATTACACGATCAACATCGGATTGTAACCTAGTAGGCTGATTGTAAATGATGAAATATATATATATATATATATATATATATATATATATATATATGTAGTGTACGTATATAAAACACACACATATATATGTGTGTGTATGTATAGTGTTAAACAATACATACACACTTATACGCACATGAATATAGTATGCGATATATTACTATATATATAAAACATACGTGATATATGTATATGTATGGTCCGCATTTATTTACATCATACACGGTATGTATGTATAACGTACAATATAAATGTGGTATATGTGTGTGTTAGCGCGAATGTATTATATACATATATATTTAATATACAATAACGTATTTTTTGTATATATATATATATATATATATATATATATATATATATATATATATATCATGCGCGATATGATATACGTGACATAAATATGCATATATAATATAATATATATATTTATGTTTATATTAATCTTCATATTCATTTATATATGTATTTCAGGATTTTTGTAACATTTTTGGTAGTTTATTACATATATGGACTAGTTTAAACGGTTTAACCATATCGTTCTATCCTCTATATAGAATATACTAATTCACAATAGCGTCGGTTATCATATCGATCGATACGGTTTTACCCACAGATATCACTTTATTCTTTTGTCGTTATCGTCGTACTCGGATAATATTTCTTTATCCGATATTATCCGCGTAGCGAACAATCCCAATACACACACACACACATAAAACGCCGGTTCTCTGTTAATTCCAATCTGTACACGATCTTTTCGTATCGAGTCTGCCTTTTAAAGTAACCTTTTTGACGTATATTATACGCTCGACCTGCGTGATCGGACCGATGCGCAAGTTGTTTTTCGTTTTATAGAAAACGCTTTAGAATTAAAATAAATTTAATAAATAAATAAATAGGCGTTTAATTAATTAAATCGATTTTTTAAATTATAAATTCGCCATAATAATGGTAATAATTATGGATTATATTTCGACGTACGATCAGCTTTTAACTATGGTGCATCCTTTGGTATTGACCGCTTACTGTTTATCTGTGATTCATAATCACCTCGTTTTCTACGAACAAAGAAATCGCCGATTGTCGATCGAATTTTTTCCGATGGTTACGACCATCTTCTCGATCGGTATAAGTCGAATCTTGACGGCTTTCGCAGTTCGCGGTCCGGTAACGATTAAACTATATCACGTAGTATATTTGATGGTTAGCGCCGTAGGAGATGTCGCTATAAGCTGTAACTTGTACCGTATCGGTTACATTTGCGATTGCTGGACCATATCTATTACGTTGATCTATCATCTGTTCGTAATGTTCGAAATATATTTAGGTTATCGTAGTATGAGAATTATCACCAAATTACCGCTGGTACCCAAAGATGGTTACTTCATGTTTTGGTTCACCATATCCATGTTTTCCATCCTTTTACCCTATTGGAGCATAAACGGCGAATTTCCGCCTATTCCATTTTAACGATCCGAGGCCGGTATTTATTCGACTTTATTTTTCACTTTTTGTCACTTGACGTATATAATTACGACGATTTTCTTAATATTTTTTAACGCACTATAGCATATCTGTAAGGTTATTGGTTTGACATGTATATATATATATATATATATATATATATATATATATAAATTAATTTTTTAAATAAAGTAGATTGCATATTCGACACGTGTAAACGTTAATGCGTCGTTTACTTAAGTGCGTATTTCAATTATATTCGCAATACGTCAATTTCTTAATTTATTTCATTTAACATATAGCTCCAAAATTTAAAATAATACCATATTTAAAATACTACCAAATTTAAAATAATACCAAATTTAAAATAATATCAAATTTTAAAATAATTACAAATTTTAAAATAATAATTACAATAATGGGTAAGTATGGACGCGTGCATAAGCCATACATATATATATTTTTACTTATTTATTTTTGTAAAATTATAACTGCCCAGCGTTTTATTCGGTATTTCATTTTTTTTTTAAATTCTTTTTTTTTTCGAAAAACACGCCATTAAAATTCGCTCCATTGCATCAATTGCATGATTGTCATACTTCCATCGTATAGAACATCGAGTGGTTAATTTCCGGAGTTGATAACCAAAAATGTCAGTTTCTCGACAAATAATAGAATGTGGCCTCGTAAATGTTTCTATTTTTAAAAAAATAAATTTTTGAATTTTTCGATCGGGTTTTTTGTCCTAACATAATTCTAAATACTTCCAGAAGATCCGATACCCCACAAATTACTCCAGATTTAACGCGTTAGAAATAAATCTACAAAATTATAACGTTCGAACGGTTACTGCGATCGAGTTGGAACTATTCTTAACGTACATTTAGATACCGAGAAAAAATGATGCAATAAAAATAAAAATCATCAAAAGTTTAATACGTACACGAGGTCGGAGTCCAAAATTTCGAAATGCGTAATTTTTCATTTACTTCGTAAATTACATAGCATCTAAATCGTTAGAGCGGTTTCCGAGATGACGTTATGTGTATAATATATATATATATATATATATATATATATATATATATATATATATATATATATATATATATATATGTGTACATATAAGAATTACCCGTTTAGTAAGGTATACGTTTAATTTCAAATAATTATTTATATATATATATATATCGTGATTATATTTAAATCAAATTTGAATTTATAAAAAAATAAGATAAAAGTCTGAAACAAAATTTAAGATACGGAAGAAATTAATTATTTACATAAGCGATAACAATTTCGTACAAGACATAATTATAATCAGATAACAAGTACGTAGTAAGCTGGTGAAATAGTTAATAATTACCGCTGATTAGATTATTCACATATATGTGTGACTAATTTTAAAGCCTCGGAAGATGAAATTTGAAAAAAGTGCCCGAAAAAAAAGTCTAACCAGTCGCGAGATAAGCAAATGGCAATATTGTATTCAGTTCTAAGAACTTTAACCGTATTACGCGATGCGAAAATTACGTAATCGATCTAATTGTTAAAGTTAGGGTCGCGATTATTTTTAGTTTACCAAAGTAATGTGTGCAACTGACAGTTGTGATTAACATTTGTGCTAAGGTAATATAGTTTAAACGCTGACAGTTATTAAAACGATCGGAGAGGCTCGGGAAAAATGTTTTAATTTACGATCAAAGCATTTTCGTTTCTATATTCTTCAAAGAATTCCATTACGTTCTACTATATCGATGTCTTTCGATAATGAATATCGCAGACCCTTGTTTTATAGGTAAATTAAATTAAACGGAAATATTAGACGAGATAGCGTGAAAATAAGAAGTTACATCAATCAAAAATTTTCCATAATTCCAGATAATACTATTAACAGTATGTACGAACGGTAACAGTAACCGTGTAGTAGAACAACAGCTTTACACAGTATTAAATTAGAACTATAATAAACGATCATCTCCAATGATCCTGCAACAGTCGCCCAGGCCTTGGCCTATATTAAATCTAACCAGATCGCCCCAGTAATTTAATCATCGGCAAGTGGGTATGCCGTTAACCTCTGTACTTACATACGGCTCGTAGTAATTAAAAAAAAAGCACCCCAAACTTTACCATCCGATATTTAAAAAATGCAATAAAATATAAATAAATACAAAATCGAATATAGTAGATCCATTATTGAACAAACCCAAAAATGACAAAACAAAAAAGAAAAAGATTATATATATATATATATATATATATATATATATATATATATATATATATATATATATATAGGAATATACAATTATAAATTCTTGAAAACCTTTAAAAAGTACAACACTATGATAGCAATAAATAATAATAAAACGGTATTTAAAACAATATGCAACAATAAAATAGAAAACAATGAGATTTTACAGAAATCCAAAGTATGCAGAATGAACTGTCCAAAATGTAATAAGTTTTTTATAGGACGACAAATAAATAATAAACTAAAAGAACACTTTACTTCGCATAAAAATGAAAATGACGACAAGTCACTTTATGACAAACACTGCACAGAAGAAAATAGAAAATATAACGGATAACATAAAAATATATGTATATAGGTAAATATATAATAAATATATGTGTAATACATACACATATCCATGTATATACATATGCACGTCTATGTATATATATATATGTACATATATATTAATATTATTTATATTTACATATATAGAAATATTATATATGTATATATAAATATTTGTATATATGTACATAATACTTATACGCATATGTACAGATGTATAAAAATACATGTATATATACACGTACATGTATGTATAACATTTTATATATAATATGTTGATATATCGGATAGTGGTAGTTGATTTTATGAATGATTAAAACAAAGTTAATGACTAAAAAAAAATTTTATTAACGCCAAACTTTTCGCCAATTACGTCATTAGTATACAATAAACGTTACATATAAATTAACAGCAACATTTATATAACGACCTATATATTTTATATACATTTAATAAGTCAGAGGTAATTTTAATTTTTAATTTATTTCTACAGTAACATTTACTTATAAAACCGATTGTAAAATTAATTCTTCCTCAAAATTTATTATATTATAATTATTACTAATTTTATGCTTTGTAATTTTTAGTTTTTCTAATAATTTTCTTTTTTTAAATTTATATTGTACGTGTAAAATTTTTATGTTATCTGCTATATGTTCTATGTTATATTTTACTTCTCTGCAATGTTTGGCATAAAGTGACTTGTCGTCGTTTTTATTTTTATCTGAAGTCCATTATTTATTTGTCGCCTCGTTTCACGTATATAAAACTTATTACATTTCGCGCAGTTTATTCTGTATACAGCAGATTATTTTATTGTTGCAAATTGATTTAAATGATGTTTTACTATTATTTATCGCTATCGTAACATTGTACTTTTTAAAGATTTTCAAGAATTTATAAGTGTTTACGGGTGTGGATTATGCTCTAGACTCAGTCCAGAGCATACTGCGATCATGGAGTCGATCCTTCCACAGTCAGGCCTCAGTATTTTGGGTTGCATCAAGAAGGATCTGACGGCATGGCCAAAACTCGTTTGAAAAATTTGTCGACCTAGATTAGAAACAGCGGGGTAAATAGAGTGTATCTTGGACATACACAAATCACCCACTCGTACCTGCTTGGTAACCAGCCACCACCTGTTAACCGTCCATCATATACTGAAGACCTGCCGGAAATACGCTCAACATCGTACTAAGGAGATGAGCTCAGCTATACCGGACGTCTGCAACCTAGAAATTCTTACAGCCTTCCTAATCGAGACAAATGTATTTTAATTAATAATCATATGCATCGAGTAATAGCCACGAAATACTCGTTAAAAAAAAAAAGTGTATTTTCCTATATATATTAAATTGATCCTAAATAATTATCTATTTTTTTTTATTTTGTCGATAATTTTTATTTCTCGGTTTGTTTGATAATTAATCTACTATATTCGGATTGTATTTATTTGCTACGGTCATTTGCTTAATAATATTTTTTTCTTATTAAGTTTGTTTTTGTTATAACTTAAAATAATTTTGACCCTATTACAATAATTTCTTAAGCTAGCTTATGTGATTTTGAATGAAAAGAATCGTTTGCTATCATTTAGTATTGTTTTCTGTCTATATCAATATCTAGTATGCAAGGTTTTTTGTATATACTTGAAAAGGACCGTCAATAAGCTTTACGTTAATAAAATTAATTTTTATATTGTTAGTATATTATTATTTATGTTGATATTTAAATCGAAGAAATTTAAAATTTGTATTTCCTATTTCAACTGTAAATTGAATGCTTTGATAAAAGTTGTATAATTGTATTACAAATTCATTTAATTCGTGGGTTTTTAACTTATTATTTCAAATAATTAATATATATATAATATATATATATATATATATATATATATATATATTCTACATTATCTTATCCAAAATTTTATATCGTTTTTAAATATATTACTTTCTTTAGATATTATGTTTTCTAGTTTATTCATATGGCAGTATACAGGCTAGTCTTAATATTATATACAAACATACATATATATATATATATATATATATATATATATATATATATGTATGTATGGGTGCGTGCATAATGTATAGTAATAGTAAAAAATATTTGATTACAACAATAAAGTATAAAATTGCAAATTCGCACGTTTACAGGAGAACTAAAGTCGGTGCAAGGATTTTGACTAAATAAATGTCGACATTTAGTTTGAATTTTTAATAATTTACAGAGAAGTAAAATTAAAAGTACGAACTTTCCCGACAAAGTACGCCTAATTATTTTATGTTTGTATATTAAGAGCGTGCTCGTTCTTGCGTATAATAAATAATTGTAATAATTTCGCACGTATGTAAGCTGAAAATATTGCTTGTATAATACTGGTTGAAGATAAACTTCTTCTACATAAATTTGGATTTAAACAGAAGCACTCAACAATCGATCATTTACACCGAGTAGTGAAAATTATTAACAATGCACTAGGGGAGAAGAAATTCTGCTCTGCTGTATTCTTAGATATTTCGCAGGCATTTGATAAAGTGTTCAATTGAGGTCTAAATCTACAGAAGATCGTCATTCTACTATATACAAGCAGGATGTGCCACAGGGCAGCGTCCTCGGACCTCTCATGTACCTTTTATATACAAGAGATTTACCTATTGATAATAACAACAACCACATTTGCACGGGACACTGCAACCTTAGCTGTAAGTGATAGTCATTCTGAAGCTACAAATGAATTGCGATATAGACATTAAAAAATGGACTCAAAACTGGAAGAATGAACGAACAGAACGCCATGCTGTGATAATATGTATCAGTTGTATTTCGGAAACCAAGTCATTCCACAGGCTAACTCAGTGAAGTACCTAGGTATGCATTTGAATTCACGATTAACCTAGAAAGTTCATGTTAAAATGAAGGTCCAGCGGATCAAGAATAAAACACGTTAATTATATCAGTTAATGGGCAGGCAATCGGAATTGGGTGTTTCTCGCCAGCTTCTGCTATACGAGCAAATTATTAAATCTTAATATAATTAAGTTTGGACAGTATGGAATGTGGTGATTTTTAAAAAATAAAGAACGAAAAAGTAGTTAAATAAAAAGACTAAAAACCTTTTTTTTATACTGTTAATCCGTTATCGAGTGTATGTTAAATTATAAAAATATGTATACAATTTATAACAAGTATAAAAGGCAAAAAAAATATATGTATATAAAAAATATTTAATGCAGATGTACAGTATTACAATATTGAAAAAAAAAGCAAAAAGTAAAAAAAAAACGGTTATCTTCGGTCAGCTTGTTATTAGGCAAAGAGTTAGTTTAGACTTAGATTCTGAATTATTCTTTGTCTACCTCGTCAGATAGTACAATAACTTGTCGACGGTAATTAAGAATACGTTAATATTTTTCTTCAGCATGACCTGCCTTTATTTTGGACTAAACAACATTCGACAGCTTGTAACGCTGAAAAACAATTTCATACAATAGCAAGCTTGTTAGATGTTACAAAAGTTCGTCGACGAAAACTAAGAATATATGTACTTTTTCTGCAGTAAGATCGTGAAACTTGTGCGATTGGATGAGCTCCGAGTTATGACACTGAATAAGAAGAAGAACTACCGATTGAGGTGGTTAGTTTTAAATTACTATTACAGAGTGTTCAAGTAGATAGTTCGGGGAAAATTTTCCGGAATAGGCCCCGATGGATTATTTCATTTACATTTTTCGGTATTTATATTATTTACAATAAGGGGCTGATCATTAATCACATTTTTATTATGTATACACCAACGATTGGACAGTGTCGATTCTCAATCTACAAAAAGGATCACGGGACATGTGCCAAAATTACAGAACGATCGCTAGTAAGGTTAGGTTGCACATTATCCGTGAGAGGTTAATAAAACCTTATATATTACCGCAAATATTTTGGTAACAAGGCCGGTTTCGTGTCAGGAAGAGGCACAAGAGAACAGATTCTTAAAATACGACAAATAATAGAAAAATGTCGGAAATTTAATATCAGAGTTTACATACGTTTTATGGATTACAAAAAAGCATTCGATTGCGTGCAGAGTGGATCAGATTATGGAAAGTACTAAATGAAATTGGTGTCCCACAGCATCTCTTAGAACTGATTAAATCCTTATATAACAACACGAGTGGGAAGGTGAAGATCAATAATAAACTGTCTGAAAAATTACTGCCTGAAAAGGCGACAAAGTTATGTATAGAGTCCCATCTTGTTCAACGTATACAACGATTGGATTATTAATGGCTAGGTGGGAAGATGGAATAAAAATAGGAGGAAAACTTGTCAATAATTTACGATATGCCGACGACATTGCCATATTTGCCTCATCGAGTGAAAATTTTAAAGCTTTGTTCTAGAGAGTGCAAAAGGACTAATAATAAACAGAGCTAAGACCAAGGTGATGGTCGTCGACCGAAATAAATTTGATAACTTACAATACGTGTGGACAACCTCCAAGTAATTGATAGGTTAGTATATCTAGGATCGATAATTACAAGAGATGAAACAGCGACAGAGGAAATTAAAAAAACGAACAGGAGTCGCTACGCTCGCACTGACTCAACTCACAAAAATCTGGAAGAGTCGCGATATTTTACGATGGACGCCAAAACACGTCTTATGAAAACACTGCTCTTCTCTGTCTTTCTATACACATCGGAATGCTGGACGTTAAAAGCAAGAGATATCCAACGAATAAATGCGTTTGTAATATTTTACTGGAGAAGGATGCTCAGAATACCATAGATCGAAAAAAGCGTCCCTAAATGAAATCCGTTCGTAAATGCATCTATACGATATAGTGATGAGACTAATAGATACATACTTTGTGAACATTATACGGCAAGATAGTTCCGAAAAACTAATCCTGGTAGTCACGGTCGAAGGAAAAAGCAAACAAGGAAAAGTGCCCACAAGGTACGCGGACGTAATTGAAAAAATGACAAACGCCGCGTCGATTCGCCGGGTTATTCAATATGCAGGAAACAGGAACGCATGGCGAAGTTCATAACGAGAAGGACCGCGTGTTTTGCGTGGAACGTTATTTTCAGCCTGAATCGATCGCAACAATGTAAAGAGAGTTTCGAAAAGAATTCAAAGTTGTCGTTTTTTTTTGTAGAGATACTTTAAGAGTCGTGTTTACGTAACACGTCCACCTGAAAACTGCGATTTCTGAAGAAATTTCAAAAAACTTCAGCCACCTATGCTCGAAAAAGTGTTCGAAAATTTTATAAAAAGACTGAATGAATGTATTAATTGCAAATAACGGTCGTCCGAACGATATTGCGTTCCATAAATGATCACAAGTTAATCTTTCGTCTTTAAATAAAATCTCATTCAAAAATTTTAGCCCAGCAGTTTTTGAGTTTTCCAAAAAAAGCAAAACCGTCCGTCTTCTATTTAGTACGGAACAGATACCATCGATTAATATTAATAACGTTTCATTTCATATATCTGAAAAGCTTATAAAACATTTGGTGATTTTACACTTTTTTATCATTTAAGTTTTATCGAGAAAGTTCACCCCCAGCAATCTTTTTTTTTTAAAAAAAAGGGGTTAATAAAAATTCAAAACGAATAAATGAAATGTCGGTCGATATGATAATAAGAAATAAATGAAAATACACTCTCGTCTAGAATATGGCTTTCTCTTCAATGGAGCCTGTAAATCCCATCTCAAGAGGTTAACAGTTGTTCAAAATTCTTGTTTGAGAACAATAACAGGAGCTTTTATTTCAACTCCTACGGCTGGAACTCTTCTTCCTCCCTTGGAATTAAGGTTTACCTTGCTGGCAGATAGATTCCTTCTAAAACGAGTGGATAGTTCTAGAATTTCTGTCTTAGTCTTTTCAGCCACGTTAACCGGCATTTGAGATTTGTCCCATATAAAATCATGCTGACCTTATTATACCTAATTTTCCCCTAAAATATTCAACCATTCCCTACAAGTGTGGTTTTTTAAAGATCGATATTGACACTACATGTTTTTCTTCGCTACCCCAAATGAAAAATCATTGCCGAATGAATAGTTTATTTTTATCAATCACCGCTAGTTTACGGCCAGATCACATGTTAGTTTTTACAGATGGTTAAAAAAACACGGTATCTCAACTCACTGGTGCAGCATTTTATATTTTTAAATTAAACCGAAACTGTTTAGATTCCCTAAATTTTGTAGTGTGTTTACATCAGAGGCTTTTGCCATTCTCAATGCCATTCAGTATATCAAATGTAATGGATTAATAGCAAGTGACTCTCTTAGTGTTCTTAAAGCCTTGAAGAAACCTAGGTTACCCTACCATGGGGACTACATTCTGTTATCTATAGTAGAAAATTTAGTTTACTTATACAATAACCATGGTATCTTTCGTTTGGGTTCCCGCCCATTAGGGTACTCAGGGTAATGAAGTATGTGATCGGGCTGCAAAACTTGAGGCATTGGAGGACATTCTCATTCCGAGGGTTCCCTCCTCCAGTTTAGTAGAATCCGCTCGAGCAGACCTTCTTCATCGATGGAAGTCTATGTTTTGTAAGAGACGGTTTAACTTTCATAAATCCATCCAACCTAACCTCCTTTCCACATCAATTCTCGCTCTTACGCCTCCTAAAAATCTCCCAACTCGACTTTTCTTTTCAATCCTGGTCAGAACCACAATTACCTTCCTAGCCATTTGTACTCTCTATCAATCTCACTCCATCTGTATACTACCCTGTGCATGCGGGAAATCTAATCATCTGATTTTTGCTCGTGATTTGTATACCAGAGGTATACCTTTATCAAGAAAATTTTACAATTAAATATTTACCTCCCCTACTCGGTTGCCTACTTATTGGCCGTGAATAACAACGATATCTTCACGGCTCTTGAATAACAACGATATCTTCACGGCTCTGGCCACCTGCGTCTTTATATCTAAAATTAGCCTTTAAGTCGTTTTTTCTTTTTTCTTTTCTTTTTTGAAATTTTTTGTTGAATTTTTTAACAGTGCACATAATGGGTAAATTTGGTTATTAGACTTAAGACCAGTTATTGAAAAAAAAAAATGAAAATACACGAAGGGAACAAATTATCATTAAAAAAATTTAAGAAAATTAGCACGCTGAGGGGATTACACAGAAGGACACAACAAAAAATACTTTTACAAGTACTAATGCAACAGTGTATACAATAATTAGGAAATTACAACATTTTCAGATAATAAGCAAAAATTAAAAATAAAAATTAAACGTTACGAGTGTGAAAATGAATGCGAACGAACCATGAGCGAGCGGTAGTTAAATTTCTATATGGTCCGAGCTGTGAAGAATTAATTATAAATTATGTAAATCGTGTATAAATGCATCTAACAATTAATGGAACAATTGTAAAATAATCGGGTACTATATAAAAATTGTAAATGTGAAAAATAATTTTTTTTTTTTACTAAAATTAAAAAGTAATAATAGTAGTATTGCGGAATATTAATTTATATATATATATATATATATATATATATATATATATATATATATATATACATATCATCGGGCGCCATGTTCGTTAATGAACGCCGACTAACATGTTACCAATATGTCTAATTACACTTCGGAACAGTTCAACTGTACTCAAGTGATACCAATACGTCTCAAATTCTATATCCACCTTATTCTTTTCGTTTCTGGCGGTCTCATTACGATGATCTTGCCTTGTTTAAGAAAGTGAAGTGTACTATTGTATTGTACCGGGTGACGACGCATTATGTGTTCAAAATATTTTAATTTTCTACGCTTAACTTCTTTTAGAATTTCTTTACATCGTCCATTTTATTTTAAATATTCTAGGGAATAGCCACTATTCCAACTTAACGTCCCACATTTTCAACACAGTAATACCGCAAGTACGCAACATTTTATTAATCTTAATTTTAATTCTATATCTATACACGATTACTGCGAAATATTACTTTTAACTTATTTCGTTCTTTTTCCACGCCCTATTTTTCTTTCCTTGCTCGTATCTCATTGTTCATTTATACTACTAGGTACTCGATATATATTATACATAATATTCCTTCTACATACATACATATATATATATATTTATATATATATATATATATGTGTGTTTATATTTATATATATATATATATATATATATATATATATATATATATATATACATATATTTTATATATACATGTATACATATTTTATATATATATATATATATATATATATATATATAAGTATAATTTGATTAGTACGACCTCAATGAGAGAAAAAAAAACCTTAACAACAAGATGTAATTAGGTGTATGTGTACGAGTCGGAGTGAATGAGGCGTTGTGTGTATGTCGTATGTAACTAATATTTTCGAATATACAATTTAAACAAAATTATAATAGTGTTAGTCTAGTGTTAACATTAGTAATATTAGGAATAGTAATAATATTAGATAAGATAATGATGGTAATTGGTAAAAAGTCAAGAACGGTCTAATTTATATTCATATCTAAAATCTACAATTTTTAAAATCAATTTTAAAAATCATGAAATATCAATAATAATCATAATCATGGAATGATATAAGAATTGAACTGTATGCATTAATTATGTGAAGACATGTACTATGGTATACGCTAACCATCGCATACATTGGTCTTTATTTTTGTCTGTATGTACATATATATACGTATATATTTTTATATGTATATATATATATATATATATATATATGTCTATATATATATATATATATATATATATATATATATATATATATATATATATATATATAGCCAAAATTTCCAACTCCCCCTCAAAAAAAAAATTGATTTAATTACCTTGAAAATTTTCTGGTTTGTTACAAATTCCATCGAATGTTTCTTTCTTTATTTTCACTTTTTAACTTGCCCATTTTCTACGTCGCATTCCTCTTTTTCATTTTTTCGTATAGGCTAACGAAGGAGATCGTGTTTAAAAGGAAATTAAAACGGAAATTACGGGGAAAACGTCGACACGGAAAATTGGTGAAGCGTTAGTCACACACAGTTCTACAAAGGACCGGATAGAGAAGGAAACAGAGAGTAAGGCTGAATAAATGAGGAACCCAGAAGAATGAAGTAAAGATGATATCGGGCAAAATTTTCGTCGAAAAATTTAAATGGAAAAAACCGCATTAATAAGGACGAAGTGGTGAAGTCTGCTGTTCGGAATGTTAATTACACACAATTGAAAATGGGCTACGGAAAAATTAGTCAGAAATATTCCATATATATATATATATATACACATGTATATATATATATATATATATATATATATATATATATATACATATACACATGTATATATATATATATATATACACATGTATATATATATATACACATGTATATATATATACACATGTATATATATATACATATATATATATATATATATATATATATATATATATATATATATATATATATATATATATATATATATATATATATATATATATATATATAGCGGATTAACGCTTAAGAAATATCTTTATTTTTAATTCTTCGTAATTAAGAATTTATTTCCTTCATTATACTCTAGCCTATGATCTGCGCAACCTCTTTATGTAAATTTTTCATCGGTTAAAGTGGTTTTGAAATTTGGAAATGCACACAGAAGGTTTCCATTGCTTAGCCATTCGTAACCTTGCTTCGAAGTTAGTTACTATTATCGTTAATTTCATCTCTTGGAATAACAAAAGGGAAAAAAAAGTTATTAAGGCCCGATGTTCCAGTAGATGTTCTAACTGTCTAACCCGTCGCTTTGGTAAAGAATGCGTGACTTGGTTTTTCAACGCTTTCCCTGGAAAAAGATCTGCGACTTCTACGCCAGTTTTTATAATACATCCGCGTGGAACGGTTTATAAACAGTAGATGTGAGAGCACATTAAAAGAATAAAATAGAAGATGTTTTTTTAAAATATAACATTATTGTGGTAATTTAAAAGAAAGAAAATCAAAAAGAATGTCTAACAGTTCTTCCGCACTCTTCTTCACTTCTTGCTGTAATCTGTAATTATATTTATTTAAATATATCGCATTCTATTCTAGTATTTTTATTGCTTTTCGTCTAATGATGTGGGTTTAACGTCTTGAGGTCTACAATCTTTGGGTTTATTGTTTTGCTCGTGTATAGAGAGCCCCTGATAAGTAATTAGCCATGGGTCTCTGAAAGCATTAATCCGAACCAGTATATGTATCAATCACAATTGCCTTCCTAGCCATTTGTTCTCCATCAATCTTACTCCATCCGTATACTGTCCTGTGCATAAATATAGTCGACGCTATTCGTGTGATTTTTGCTTGCGATTTATATAGCAGAGTTAGAGATGCCTTTATTTAAAAAATATTACATTTAAATATTTATCCCCAATTTTCGGTTCCCTACTTATTGGCCCTGAATAACAACAATATTCTGGCAGCTCATATCTTATGTATGATATATTTATGTAAAAATAGTGTTGACAATAGGTAATTTTGGTTTTTATACCTAAGCCCAATTATTATAACATCTCTCTATCTTTGAATCGTATCGTCTCTTTGTTAATCCATCGGACCATCTTAAAGGCACACGGCTACGACATCTTGTTCCGTCCAATTTCCCTTCTAGTACCTCTGCCCTTCGTGAAACCTGCTCGTTATTGGGGGATTTGTTTTTCCATTAAAGCGTATAGACGATTATAAATTATCCTGAGCATTACTTTGCTGGCATGCGATATTAGTACTATTGTACGGTAGTTTTCTCACTACGTCGCTGATCCTTTTTTATGAATTGTGACATAAGTTGATCGGCACCAATCTGTTGGCCATACGCCACTTTTCCATATGGAATTAATGCATGACTCCTATTACTTTTAATAACTCAGCAGGTATATTGTTATTTTTGAGATGTTTTATCGTATTTTGTACTTCACTAAGAAGTATTTCTGGTTCTAGTTCTTTTATTTCTGATAGACTGATTAGATGATCGACTTGCCCTTTCTGCACAGAGTCTACCCCTGCACTGTATAATTTGGTAGAATATTTTCTCCACACTTCAGCAATTTCCTCCGCGTTTGTTTTCACTTCACCGTTATCATCTTTAATAATTTGCCTTCTTGGTTTGAAATCCCGGGCAAAAGGCGAACTTTTTGGAATAGCTTTCTTGTTTCGTTCCGCTCGACATGTTTTTCGATTTAGGCGCATATAGAAGATATATAATTGTTCTTATCGATTTTACATAGCTTCTTTATTTTTCTACTCCAAATTTTCTTTTGCAAAGTTTTTACTACTCCGCTTCAAGTTTCTGCGCCTATCAATTGCTTCTTTTGTCTCTTGTGAGAACCAATGTTTCCATTTCCTATGTATGTTTTGTTGTTGTGTTGTTCTATAAGTTTCTTTCATGTGCTCTTTCAAGTTGTTCCGCATTAGTTCCGCAGTCGTAATTTAAGTTGCCTCTTTTACCATGTTCAATCTAGGTTCGATAGTATCTTTAAATGATTCCGAATTAGAGATGGTCATTCTTTTGCCAGTATTAATTCGTTTCTGGGTTTGCAGTCGTAATTTCAACTCCATCATTAGTAATCTGTAATCAGATCCACACTCTGCTCCTGGTAGAGTTGTCACGTTTTTGCATGAAAACCGCCATCTATTATTTATTAGCATGTAATTTTATTACGGCATCTGCCTCCTGGAGCAATCCATGTGATAAGTCTGCGTACGTGCTGTTTAAACATTGTATTTTTTCATGTTGATTCTTCTAATTATATGTACTTTTTACATTCTTTTATTATTAATTACAAAAACAGTTTTCTTTTTATATCTTTTTAAAATAATTTCGTCCGCAGTTCTATCTACTTTGAACAGTGTGGAATGTAGTGATTTGTAAAAAATAAATACAATTAGCTAAAAAATTGATAAATGTTTATTATTTTTACATAAAAATGTATCGATTTTAAATAATTTATTTACATTCCGTCTACGATTACATTAAAATTACTGTATCGCCCGCGAAAATCTAATCGGCCTGTCTATTTTTACGGCATGTTCTTCAAAAATATTTTTTTTTTATCAGATTTCTCCGTGTAAATACTATTTAATAATGAGAATGACATGAAAAAATAATCTACGAACAGATATTTGAAAAAAGGAATAAGTAACACAAAGAGGTTTTGTTAAATCGATCAAAAATGGTCGACGGTGTTCGTTATTTCATTTGAAATTGAAAATGGACAAAATGTCTTCCCTGCTCGAAAAGGTTCCAATCCTGTTTTATCCTTTCAAAAGGAACCGAGGGTAATGTCGGTCGGAAAATATTTCAGAACAATGTACCCAATCGCGAATAATTCGTGCGCACTCATTCGTTTTATTTATTTATTTATATATATATATATATATATATATATATATATATATATAATATAAAATTTGTATTTGGTTGTGATATAGTCCTAATTATGCGAAAATATACCGAATTACATTTACAGCAAATGAAGTTCATGTTTCGTTTTTTATTTTTTTGTTTATGGGCGTTGGGGGGGTTAACTGTTTTTGACAATGTCCTCGTTTTGACACAGACCATTCCCCGATTATTGTTCGTAGCTACCGAAAATACAAAACCGTAATACTTATTTTCTTTGATCCTTTTTCTAATATTATTATATCCACTACAGTCATATATATATATATACGTAGTACATGTATGTACGGGCATATCGTCATCTCGAATTTCCCTTAAGGGATGTCGTGGCCGTTTTTAAAATTACGGATTCTTCAATTTTTACTAGTCACCGCAAAACGATTTACAGTTTGCCGTTTGCAGTCAACCGTTCAATTTCTGAATACTTTTGCCATCTTGGCCGTCTACCTGATATGTAATCCGCCACGAGGACGAGATCCCTGTACGTGTCTCTCAATAATCGATCGTCGCATAGAATGTTTAATATGACTTCCAAAAAGAACTGTAATATTCCGGAGAAAACATATAGGAGAAAAAAAATATTCAATTTGAGGTTTGCCGATGACCTAACTCTGCAAATTCGGAGGAAGAAATGAACCAACTACTAAATAAAATTGAAGTTGTTAGTAATGAGTTGGAATTGAAGCTCAATAGATCAAAATGCTCTCTCTTAGTAATCAATAGAGATGAGGCAACTACAACACAAATAAGAAAATTAATTAAAGATATTCCCATACGCCAAGAAATAATATATTTGGGAGCCTGCATAACAAACTAAGGTGGTTCGGACGAAGAAATAAAAAGAAGGATAGCTTTGGCAAGCTGAGTATTAAGGAAATTATCAAAGATTTGCAAGGACCGCAAATGACAAAATATACAAAAACAAACTTATTAAAAACCCTGTTGTTTTCGATCCTGGCATACGGATCTGGACTATACATTTTGGTATCGACAAGGAAACTGGAAGCCTTTGAAATGAAGTGCTATCGAAAAATTTTGCAAATACCATGGACTGCACGCAGAACCAACAAGTCTGTTCTAGAAGAACTACACGTGGAGGAAAGCGAGCGGCTGCTACCTACAATTCGTCGAAGATTGTTCTCATTTTTTTGGTCATAGAAGTCGGGTCAATAAGATGGAAAACCAAATTATTCAGGGTAAAATAAGCGGCCGAAGAAAACAAGGCAGGCCGGCAAATTGATATTTAAATCAAATAACAAAACTAACTGGTCTACATGCGTCAGCATTGATGCGAGTAGTAGAGGATCGATGGCGGTGGCGTTCGATTGTAAAAACATCAGGTCTCGACATCCGGAATCGGATTACGATGTAGAAGAAAAGGTATATATATGTATATGTATATATATGTGTGTGTATTTGTGCACGTGTTATCTCTGTACGGGCCATATGTTGGAGGAATTAATGGAATGAAAGGATTAAAAAAAAAATGAAATAATTTTTAATTGATCATATTATCTATAGATTACACTGGATTAACACTTAAAGAAGACACGCATAATTTGTTTTACAACTTCCAACTTACTACGCCTCTGAAATTAAGTCGATTATCTTATTTCAGATTTCGCATCTTAGGTATTAGTGGATGCTATCGAGGTCTGCTTTTACAGATAATTTCTTCAACAGTAATGTCCGTTTAAGTTTTTGCGTATCGCTTCGTTAGACACTAAACGCACATTTGATAGATTAAACGCGGTGACTTGTTTTTAAAAAGGCCGAACGATAATCTTGTTGGACTTCTTTTCAGATTTTTGCAGCTCTGTACTGGATTTAATACAAATTTTTTATATATAGGTAATCGGTTTTGTGGTGACAATTCAAAATTGTATTTCATATGCGGATCTTTTATTTGTTATTTTACGATTTTCGACGTTATTTTATGTATCAATGATAAGGACAAAAATCCATACTATGGATGTATTCAAGTGACAAGCCTATACTATGAACGCATTCAGCTATTGTCTACCATTACTTTACTTTTGATCGAGATACGAGTCTATACTATGGATGCATTTAACTATTGTCTAGCGCTACTTTCCTTTTTATCCATGTTTCTTCTGTTAGAAAATAAAACATTTATATTTAATTTCCACCTCTCTGTGTCCGCTGGTAAGAACTGTTCAGTTTATTTCTTAAGGTAAAGATAGCGACATCAGCATTTATATCTACTGTATCATCTGTTAACTGATGCAACATATATTATCATCATCATCATCACTCGATATCGAGTATGGGGGCATCGTTATTTGTGGATACGGAGATAGTCAAATTCTGGCGGTATTCATTGTAAATAAGATATAGGATGTACCGCCAGTCGTGTAAGATGCAGCTAATAACTTCCAGCTCACCAAACCTGTTACCACCGCCGCAGTCTTATCGCCGCATGGACTTTTATAATTGCGCCGACGAGGATACTAGAGTTGGTGCGCAACAGCTCTAGTGGTGCCCATAAAACTAACATATATGACCCAATTGCAAGTGTACAAATAGCCTAGAAATTTCATGACTGATTTTGTTTTTATAGGTTAATTTTTAATTTGTAGTTTTTTTGTACATTTAATACGTCGGCAGAAATGAACGGCCGCGAATTTTGACTGAGAAAGTATCAAATCATTTCCTGCTGCCCAATTTGCTATATTTATTACATTGTCCTGTAAAATTTTTTCACCCACTGAAATGTTTTGACATGGTAAAAAGATTCGGCAAATATACTGAAGAAAGCGGGTTTTTGCATCTTTAATGAAATATTATTTATCATAATATTAAATAAGGTAGGGCTAAGTACCGAGCTTTGTGGGATGCCATTTTCAAGTGGGTGTTGTGTTGAATAAGTACTCCCGATTTGAAACTGAAATTTTCGGTCATCTAAGAAGTTTTTTATGAAGTAAAACATATTTCCAGAGATTGACCAGTCATATGGTGTATCTAGAATTTTCCGTCTCCACACCTTGTATCGAAAGCTTTTTGAAGGTCAAAGAATACCGATAAAACATGATCTTTGTTTTGCATATAGAATTGTATTTTATTACTAATATAATACAGTGCATCTACTGTTGATGATCTCTTTTGACGGAAGCCGAACGGATGAGGTGTTAATGGTCCTTGCTGCTCAATAATCCACAGCAGCCTTCGGTTGACCATTTTTTTCATTAGCTTACATAATGCAGATGTTAAGAACTCTGGTCTAAAGTATCCCAATTCATTACTGTTTTGACCGTGTTTTGGTATAAGTATTACAGTTGCCACTTTCCAATTTGTTGGAAATTGATGCGATTCCCAGATGAAGTTATAGATACGTAGTAATTATTGAAGGCCTGTTGATGAAAGATGTTTTAAGAATTCTGCGCATATTCTATCCGGTCCTGGAGATGTGTTTATTTTTTGTACATTTTAGGGCTTCTTCCAGTTCCTTATAAATAAAAAGGAATATTATAAGGTTTGTTATTATCGGGAAGTTCTTTTAGGGGGATTGTTGTAAATGGCAATTACTCGATATCGCAAATGCTTCTGCCAAAGTGAGCTGGTTATTATATATTTTATTTTTAATTAGAATACTGTAAAATCTATTTTATGGTGTACCGTTCATCGTGCGAATTTTGTTCTAGCCGAGGTTGTAGAATTATAGATGATGTAAATTCATTCCACGATTTCCGTTTTTCCTGTTGGAATATAAACTTAGCTTTTGCTCTTCATTTTTAGTAATTAATATGATCTCCAAGTGTTGGACTGTTTTTTAGTTTTCTTAGGGCTTTCCGTCGATTTCGCAATTTTACAATTACAATTCCACCGAGGGTTAATTTTGTTCCTAATGAAGTAGGTTTTCTGTGGTATTGAGTTTTTTGCCGGTTCTAACGTATCCGTTGAGAAATTTGAGGTAATTAAATTAACATCCTCTGTTGCAAAGTCAACTATTATTTGATTTGTATCATTTTGATACTCTTGCCAGTTGGCTTTCTTAAAATTCCATCTTGGCTGTAGTTTGAATTATTGGGATGTTTTTAAGAATATTTATAAAAAGCGGTATGATCGATACCTGCAAGATCACTGTGTTCAGAAACATGAATTGTTTCAGAGACGGAAACATTTGATATGATTAAGTCTATATTTGACCATATTTTATACGAGAAACTATAATGACTAAGGCTATTATTATTATGTATAATGAAATTATAGTTGTCAACTAAGTTTTGAATTATCCTTCCCTTTTTATTCCAGTTTTTGCAGTTCCAATGGGGACTGTGAGCATAGTATACGTATAATTTTAATTGGATTATCAAATAATAATAATAATAAAAATAATAAAAATAATTTTTAATCAGTGGTCTAGAGATAATCTGATAATTTTTTTGATTATTTTTGTAAGCTGGATTTTTGCCGTTCTATCCCTTAGAAAAGATTTATTTTCTGAGAGCATATTACGTAGTGAATGTATATCGTCTGTAAAGTTTTTTGCTACATTTATGACATCCTTTTTACCGTAGCACATATCGACAAATATTGTTAAATTAGTTAGAGAAAGAGGATTTTTTTTTGTTTAATTTCGCGAAATGTTCAATTTTTGAGTTACATAATACATACATACACACATGTACATACATATATACACACATACCGTATTAACTACACGAAATAAATAATTAACTATTAAATGAGTAACGTATGCTTAATTCTAAGATGTTTGTATATATATATATGACGCATGGCGTGACTTTATCGTAATTGAATGTATTCTATACAGTTGTCGTAAAACTTTTTCGATAATTTACTATAATAAGAATATAAGATGTTTAATTCGGGAGTGTATATCAGTAATTTTTATATACCTGTGACGATTTAGTATGATTGTGCGACGGTGATTTTGAATCGTTTGTGTAATTTTTTAATCGATTTTCAAATAAATCGAAAGAAAAAAATTGTATTTTACGAAAAATCAAAATTACGAGCGTAAATTTATGTACCGTTCCGGAAAAATAATAAATTCCTTAACACTTAACGATAATTTTATAGCAGCGTGAAATATTTCAAGAAATAATGTTATTCTGTTTTAAAATCGGAGGACAAATTCCAAATAAAAATTCTGCACCGATAATAAAAGTGGTTCAAATAATTTATACACGCATACACACATTGATCATAAAGAATATTATAATAATTTTTAGATTGTGGAATGTAGTGATTTTTTATCAATTTAATTTAAAAAATTAGTTAAAATCACTAAACGTTTATTTTCTTGAAAATTACAAAGCTTTTCGGCAATTACGCCATTATCAAGTGATATTTAAATAAAAATAAAGATTTAAAAAATAAAAACACAAAAATATAAATTTAAGATCACAAATTGACAAATATAAAATGAATAATAATAGATACTTAGTTGTTTACCACAGTCACTGTCAGATTGATTTAAGTATCTATTCGCCAAATTGGATATTAATTAATTCTTCAAATATTTAAACAATAATTATATATTAATATAATTCAACGACAATGTTCGTAAACGATACATGCAAGGCTTAGATCTGGATAGACATAAAGTCAGTATCGTCTTCGGAAATAATATATAAATTTGAAAACGAAGAAAATGATTAAGTAGTATGCGAACTATGCGCTATCGTATGTATGCGTGTGTGTTTGCGTGTATAGGAATGTGCGTATGAGCGCAATACGGGAAAATAAAAAAATTTCTTTACGACAAAGAAAAATGATGTAAAATTTCATTTATCTTTCGTGTTTCAAGATTTTCTTTTCAAAAGTTAACCGGAAAATATGAAATTTTATTTTCATTTCTTACTGATAGAACTTTGAAATTACCATTTTCGTTTGTAACAAATGAATCGTAGTCGTGAGCAAAGAAATTCTTTATCGTCGTAATTTTGATCGAATTACTGACCGGTTTTAGCGGAATTGTTCTCAATTTAGATAAGATTCCATCTGCCGGTTCTTCTGTTTGACTAATTTATTAACGCCACACCGAGTGGCGCCAGTCGGAGACAACAATTTTTAAAGTTCTCATTTTATTTAGGGAGTAGAAGAAATTTCATTAGACCCCATCGTCGCAGAAAACTAATTTCAACGAGTATCACGAAGTAAAACTCCTATATTCCATTACTTCTGCATGCCTTTTATATAGATGTTATTTGATAAAATTAAGAAAGAACGACATTTTTAAAAATATTCGTTAACACCGACTGCTTTTTAACGATATAACACTATATACATTTACAGACTTTAAAGGGACCTGGAATTATAGCCGAGATGCGAAATAGAAAATAACTACAACGCGTAAGATCGGCGGAGAGGAAGACAAATTGTTCGAAATGAGAAGACAAAATTGCGGGGCACAGGTTGTTGCAACTAGTGTCACCTTCTCTAGTAAGTAGTTACTAGACCGTCATCAACGGGGAGAATCGAAACAACAACCATGCGAGTTCTGTACGTCCACGTCGTGCAAGGTGGTTATTTTCTATTTTAGCGCTGATTAGAAAAGCTAAATCAGAAATCACAGCACTCGTCGATAGAAAAACGGAGGAAGTTCATCTGTCGAACGTGTTTCTCCTAATCCTTTCCACTGCTCAACAACTACGGACTATCTCGGAGTCGGAGTGATGAATTTCATCCGGCGCCTTAAAACCGGATCATTTTGGCTAAGAGAGAGTAAACGCCAACAGAAAATCAGAATAGAGGATTATAGCACACCCGCTTCTATAATAGCACGAAGTTACTAACCATAATAAAATTTTAATAGGAATAGAGTAAAGAGATTAAATTTTTACTTTTATAGTAAGTTCTGTTTTTTTTTAGTTGTGATATGCTTCCGCCACGTCATCCCAGATATAATCCAAGGTATTTCACTTCATTTTTAAGCGGTACAGTGTTGTTGTTCATAATAATATCTGCTGTAACCATTTTCCTGTTTGTAAATATAACATGCGTTGATTTCGTTTCATTTACTTTGATTTTCCATTTCTCACACCAAAAAGTAATAAGATTTACACTTGTCTGCAATATTTTATTCGCTTCATTAAGACAACTGTTTGAACATAAGACGGTTGTATCGTCAGCAAATGTATGTACAGTATAGGGTCCAAAACACAGGCACTTCAGCATTAGCAGGATATATTTCAAATACTTCATCGTCGTACTTTACTTGGAAGTACGTTTCGCTCAGATAAGATTTCAGCAATCTGCCATAATGGTAAAGGAATATTTTCTCAATTTCATATAACAATCCCGTGTGCGAAACTTTATCGAATGCTTGGCTTATGTCCAGGTATACCGAGTAACATAATTGTTCTTTCCTCGAGGTCATTTTCTATTTTATACAATGCACCTGCTGTATGGTGCAGTATTTTGATCTAAACCGGTGATTCGGAATAACTTTACTGTCCTCTGTTATTGGTATTATGCGTCTATGAATTAGTTTCTCGTATAGCTTGGACAGCACATGCAATAGGAAGATCGGTCTGTATGACGTTGCTTCTGTAGGTGGTTTACCAGTTTTATTAATCATTATTATTTATCAGAATTTTAATTGTGCTGAGTAGTAGCTCGATCTAATCATTGCATTAAATATATATGTTAACATTACTATTCCTTTGCTTGGAAGTTCTTTTACTACTCTGGCTGTTATGAGGTCGTAGCCAGGAGATTTTATTGGGCTCAGTTTTTTATTACAGCTTTCATTTTTCTCGGAGAAGCAAGTTTAATTCGAGGATATGTGTTCATATTATAAGCTTCCGTTAATAAATGTCCTTTGCTTGTGTAAGGATGAAAGACTTTATAGCCAGATATTTGACAGATTCATTCGCTTTACCTTTTTACTATGTGCCCATGCTCCATTATCTTTGCGAATGTGATGAATGTAGCTTTGGCCTTTTTAAATTTTGAGTTGCTTTCCACAACGAGTAATCCAGTACTAAAGAAGATAATGAAGATAAATGCTGTTTAAAGTTATGGTTTTTTAATTTTTTCAGTAGACCTTTTAGTTTTTTGTTCGTTTATTTAATTCACGTTTGAGTAATGGATTCCGGAATAATTGTCATTATTTGCGTATAGTTCTCTTTTTTGAAACTTCATCAATTATTTCTTTCGGATAACAAATTATAGGAACAGTTTTCTACTTTGAATTACATAAGTGAAGTTTTGCAGTGCATTGCCAATATCTACTTCAGTCTTAAGAGGTATACGCAAATTTGTATTTTTATCCATTACTTCTCTGAAATCTGTGTTGATAGTGTGTATTGTTTTGTAGTTGTTTTTCATTCTATAATGCTGTTATTTAATGTCGTAATAACCGGCGAGCGATCTGATGAGAGATTGTAGTCGGATTCAATTTGGACATAGAATGTAGATAAGCATCTAGTTATAAAAAAATCAAGCAGGTCCGGCTTTTTATTTCTATCAGTTGGCCAATACGTTGACGAGCCAGTTATTATTATATCACATTTATTTTGATCTATAGATTTTTGTAGCTCTCTACCTTTCGGCGTGATAAGCCATGATCCCCAGTAAGTGTTTTTAGCATTATAATCTCCTCCTATGATATATAGATATTTATTGAATTGACGTCGGAGGATTTTATGTCTCGGTGGACAGTATACCGCCGAGATAACTACGTTTTTATTTCTGGATGTTACTTGTATATTGGCCGCCTGTATGTGATCTTGCTGGTATTTTGATATTTCGTGGTGTTTGATATTATTTTTAATTAGGATGGCTGATTGTGCTCTACCATCTGGATATGGAGTATTATACGTAGTATATCCTGTTATGTTGAAGTAACTTTTATTAGTCAAATGAGATTCGGAGATTAAAAAATGGTCTATTTTATTTTGCGATAAGAACAATTCGATTTCTCGCTTATGATTTAGAATGCCATTTGCATTCCAGATTGCAATCTTTAAGTAGTTCATTTGTTGCTAACCATTGATGACATTACAGTCTGTAATAGATTATTTATCATTTGTGTTTGTTGATTCATTATTTGGTAAAATAAATGCTTAATTTCTTTCGTAAAATTAGCCAAAATTGATTCTATATTATTGTTGTTTTGATCTGACTTATTCATGTTATTGCAATAAGCTACATTTTGGGTGGACGTAGCTGATGCATATGATGGTTTTTTTTTGTTTCGGGTATTTATCGCTAAAGACGGGAATTCAGTTTCATTTATTATATTATAGGTTATACTATTGCTTTACAGATTTTTTAAATTTTTCATTAGTATCATCGTTTTCATTTTTTTAACAGCTGGTTTATTCATTCTTCTTAATATTTCCTGGTATATGACACAGCCTTTAAAGTTTTCAGTAGCTGGCAATTTTTTATCCTTATCACACTTATATGATTCGTCTCCTTGTCCACATTTTATACATCTATATGGGCGAATAGAATATGACTTAAATTTGACAACTCATGCACTTTCTTGTTTGTTCAACACATCACTGTTATTTTCACTGAGTTCGATATCGAAGAAAAATATCTCTCTTTAACATTAAATATATTTCTTGTCAGATGTCCCTTTTCTCTTAGTGCTTTAGCGATATCCTTTGTAGGGACTGAAGGATGTATAGAACCACTCTAAAGGCGCGGTATTGCTTTACTTAGTATGTGTGATACATTACATGTTCTATTTTAAGCGTTTTAATTATTTCTCTATAGCGAGCAACATCTTTCGTTTGTTTTTGTATTGTTACTCTCCCATTAATAGTTTTGTAACTATAATTTATAGGGTCTACATTTGTCTCAATTTTTTGTTTGAGCGTCGAAAAATCACCGACTGTAGAGATAAATATAGGCGGCGGTTTAGTTTCTGATGATTTAGTTCGAGTTCCTTCTGGCTGATTTCGGCATCGACCTATTTACTCAATATTGAAAATTTATTCTTTGTATTGATTTTTATTTTGTTATCAGGTTCAGAACGGATTATTTTCTCTGCGTCGTTTTCTATTTGTACCTTTGCCACTGTGGATGATCCTCATCTTTTATTATTTTAATCGAAGGAATTTTTAGAGAAGTGGTATTTTCTTGAATAACGTCTGTGTACGTATTAACTGACAATGGATTACCTGAATGTTCCGAGTTTATACTGTTCGCCATCGTTATCCGTAATATTATAAGAACAAGTAGGCACTGTAGTAGCAACGACATCAATAACCATGTTTTCTATAGTGTGTTTGGGCGGGCCGCGGTACCGGAGGATGAAAGTGTATCATAATTTTGAGTTGTCTTATCTCTGATTATCGCTACGACGCACACACGGAGGTAATCGGTTAGTTGAAATGTCTACATCGGCTAACTTGTTAGATTGGGGGAGACGTACACACTCAGACAGAACCTACACGTACACCATACGTGACGATTTTTATACGAAAGTGTAACGCAATTATATATCTATATATATTTACATACACAAGAATTTAACTACCGTAATAGGACGAACACCAACACCGTATGTTTAAAAAATGGAAAGTTCTCACCAATCTTCTTGATTGATGAGCTTATAACGGTAACGAACGAATATATTTGTTAAAACAACCTATTTGATATGAACGCGCACATACGACATAAGGGCAAAAACACACTTAGCGGTTTGACCGCCGCGTTTATCGAGTCGGTTTTAAATGCGTAAAACACATTCGTCGGTTTTCTAGCGTTTTTAAAGCGGTAACCGCCTGTCGGTTTCTTGGCGTTTTATATATTTACCAGGAAAAACGGAATATAAAATGAACGAATACAGAAACAAAAACCGCTTTGAAAAACGCCGTGTTTGGTTTAATACATCTGAATGAATCCAAACGAGAAACGCTTCTAATGTATAAAACGCCGCGTTTCACGCCAGACAATCACAAAACGCGTCGGTTTGTGTTTACACCATAAGAAACGTATTTATCTGAAACCGACTCGGTTTTACTTTCGGGAAACGCTTCGGTCGAAACCGCTTAATGTGTTTTAGCCCTAATACACGTACATAGATATAAAGATGAATATTGGATATTCATATCTGATAAGAAACTCAAAGATACGAGAGGAAAGTAAGCTCAACGACGCCGTGGAACAAATGGCCAAGTTATTATGGAGTTGGGCCGGACATGTAGTTCGAAGAAACGACAACAGGTGGACAAAGCGTGTTCTACAATGGAAGCCTATTGATAGGAAGCGGTTGGAGGGAATAACTCGTTGGAATGACGACATAAGAAGAATTGCCGGTGGGAAGAATTGGCTTAATCTAACACAAGATCGGAACAAATGGAATGGGGTGGGGAAGGCATACGTCCAGCAGCGGACTGATATAGGCTAAATCGCAAATATATATATATATATATATATATATATATATATATATATATATGTGTTCCAATAAATTCATTTTTAAAATGATTGAAAACTACAATTAATCCAGTCCATTGATAACGTAGAAATGTCGCCGCGAAAACTTACACACGCGAAATTCGTTAATATGAAATTTGTATCATTTAAGATACTGCAACAGTTTCTATAAAGCAGCCTACGAGAAGAAGTTACCGAAACTGAATAAATGCCGTAGTCGAATTCGGTTCTTGTACAACCGTGATTATATTTAACCCATCGCCTAAGATACTGAAAACTTATCTTAGGAATTATAAACGACGAAGTAAAGCTTTGCTAAAGGAATAAATTTAATTATATAACAGAACACATTTTAACTCCTACGTTGTTTCATAATTACAACTGTCGCGTGTAGTGCGAGTTCATCAATACCTGTATATGTGCTAGAAGTTACCCACGTTTGTGTATAAAGTATATGAGTACATGTGTCTCGTAGAATACTGATTTATTGTATGCGTATATTTTCATCTATGAGTTAAGACGTAAAGTATGAAGTAATAACCGGTAAATGAGTTATACTCGCGTATGATTGATATATTTAATTTTTAATTTTTATTTTTTAACTTTAATTTTTAATTTTCACAATATATTAATAATTACTTATTAATAACCGTCTACGCGCTGCTCCAGCAGCCTTGTGCATTAGCGGAATTTTTTGATTACGTAATTTTAAAATTGTGTTTTATTTTTAAAATTAATTATTAATTATACGCTATTAAATAATCGTAATACGGTTTAGAAAACTAGAATTACTTTTTGACGATTCGAAAAGGAAATTATTGTTTTGCGACAGGAACTCGATTAGATTTATTCTTTGTTTTTTTTTTCCAATATTTAAGTCAGTTGGCCGATCGTGTTTTGACGATGGTATTCCCTCGAAAGTCTAGTTGAAAAATTCCTTATTTTGAACAAAAGACAAAATAAATTCCTTAAAGAAAATAAAACTTTCCTCCTCCCAATCGCCATTTCTGAAGTAACCCAAATGATTTTTTTCGCCTCTTCTTAGTGCCTTAACACCGACTACGCTGCAAGGATTTTATACCCCATCAGCATTGTGTGCCACGAATTCATCATATATATACATACATAATTATACTTTTATATATTTTATGTATACTTATATATACGTACTTATATATTTCAACACATTTTTCCAAATTTGAGATATTCATTGTATATATATATATATATATATATATAAAAATACAAACAAACACGCATTATATATATATATATATATATATATATATATATATATATATATGTATATGTATATATATATATACTTTACTCGGAAAAGTAGAAAAGTTTTCCAATACATTAAGGACAAAACAGCGCCAAGAATTTCCAAATTGCGGAATCTGTCTTTTGGCGATTATCCAAAAAGCCGGATTTCACCTCTGCTCGTTTTCTTCGCTTAAGTTATCTCTCCAGGGAGGATAAAGCAGTGTCGCACTTTAATGGAATTTTATTCATATTACTCTGGTGTGTTGAATATAATACTGGTATATATATATATATATATAATATAACAATGCATAATGTATTTTACGTCAATGTGTATACTTTGTCTGTACATATGCTAAAGCGGGAGTAGAATCGCAATTATAATTTATACTATATCAGAATCCCACAAACAAATAATAACCAGCGATAATTTTATGGCATTGACGTTACGATAACAATTTCAATGCGTGTCGAATATATTTTCCTACTCTGTTGTTGAAATTAATTTTCAATAAGCAAATAAATATGTATATTTTTTAATCGAAGGGTCTATCAACACGATGATCGACTTCTAATAAAGATTTGTTAACTCTATAAAAAATTATCCACGTTTATGTATTATTATATTGGTATTATTATTTAAATTAATACGCCGTATACAGCAACCAATGGCTTAAGGTACAGAGGAAAATAAAAGTATTAAATTAAACGAAACAATCCGGTATCGTGTAGGAAGACGATTAGTCTGGATAGCGTAGAAACGTTGTCATCGAGGAGTAGCTGCAATGAAGATGAAAAACCGTAGTATGACCTCTGTAGGCTGTATTGAGGACATTCTGTTAGTATATGTTGGACAGACAGCACAATGTTGCAGGCCGTACACTTAAGAAGATAAGCATGTATTAGTTTAGTGTGGCCCAATCGGAGTCTGCTGACAACTACATTGTCTCTCCGATGCAAGATATTATGTTTAGTTTAATCGATCGTATTTGATGTTGATACGGATTGCCATTCTTCTTGCCATAACTGAAATAATGATGATCTCACGAACCTGTTTAGGTCTGCGAATGGAACTGCTAAATTAGGCGCAGGTAATGCAATTGCTGCTTCCTTTGCTGCCCTATCAGCTAGTTCATTTTCAACAATTCCAGTATGTGCATAGATCGTTCAGTTATTCTATTCTATTCTTTTAGTTCAGTCGTAAGACTGGCCTATGATGATATTTTTCCAATGTTCACCCGATTTTCCGAAGCTCTTTTTTAACTTCTAATCGCTTTCAAATTAAGTTTCGTAATTTTCAGAAAAATTGTACTATGATCTTGAAATAGAGTAATAAATGAATCGAACACTTGATTACTGACGAGAGTATCAGCTGTTTCATTTGAAATATCTTTCTACGATTATTGAGAGGAATTTATGTCGTAATACGAGAAACGAAGCGCAATTCGTACTTATTATCTTGTGGCCTCACAGTCAACGATCCTTCGTAAAACTAAACACCTTCTTGCTGGTACTAAAAATGATCGTCAAATAATCTTAGTCGTACATGTGTAAAGATCGCTCAGTTTTCTCTATACGAAATGTACATTTCTAAACAATTCATCCAACTCGTCTCGATAAAGTAAATTTTCAACTATCTGTTCATTAGCAATTGCGAATTTATTTACTGTTTCCATTCGTTTAGTTTTAAACTTTTGAAGCTTTTCTCGAAAATAAACTTTTCCGATAGTTTATAACGAAATCTTTTTCCCAGTTTTTAGTTTTTTAGTGTATTCATTTTTTTTTTTAATTTTTTAAAATTATCCCTATTCTAATGTTGTGTTTTTATTTATCCATTTATTTATTTATTTAACGTATATACGAACTATGGTACAAATTATCTTAATAGTTAAGTAAATAAAAATTTCATACAAATCTGTTTGTTACTAATTACCAATAATTTCCGATTAATCAACAGAAAATTCGAGACCGAGTTGATCAAAAGTAATCTGAAGCTTCGTAGAAAAATTGCTGATATTATAAATTTCTAAAGGAGTTTTAAGATTAATCTAATAAATTCGGCATTATATCCATTTTCAACAGTAAAGATGTCTAAATTATTATATATACACGAATATAAAACATTCCACAGAGTCGGCCCTAAAATAGAACCTCGAAGAAATATTTCTGTATACAGTAAATTTATCGGACGATATTCTAACTTTCCTAGACTAGAATCTATTTATCATATTTTTAACCACTGCAGAGGAATTACTATTATTAAACCAAGAAATAAATTCTGATAACTCTGAACTGCTTATATTCGATTTAGGATAATTAATATTATACTGTTTAAAATATACGAACATTTCTTTATCTCTATGATAAATTTAATTTACTTCTCTCGAAGCTTTCATCTAAAGACACAAGGCAGTATACATTTCTCACACACCTCTTCGCGACTCTACAATTAATACAAAATAGGTGTTTAAGTATTAAGTGCCCCATGTACTGATCGGGTTTTAATCTTACAAACATTTTTGATCCCACTTCGTTCTGTTTAGTTGTCATTTTGATTGAAACAGGGAAATTGTTTGTAATATTTTAACTCGAACGCTTTATATATATTTTTATTTCGGTATATTACAATTGTAGGATCCATTTCCCTGTTTTCGACTACGTTTATACCATCAAACTACTGTTTAATGTTTTCACGAAGTTTTTCTGATTCATCTTTTGTTAAACGATCAACCTCGATATTAAGTTCATTTGGACTAATATTTTCTTTTAATAGGTCTTTAAAAAGTTCTAAATCACTTTCCGGCTTAATGTATAAATAACTTAATTTTTTCTTAACATCCTTATCTAACGTACGAAATGCACAAGACGTTTTTTTGTAAGAAGTGTGTGTGGTCTAAAAATATGCAGTCAGGATACATTGCGCGTTTTTACACAAATATTATTTTTTTAATTATTTTTTTTATCTTTAATCAACGTTAGTTAACAACATTTTATAATTAAAAATTAATATTTCATCACCTTTTATACATACGAATGTTCCATAAATTATGTTTTAAAATTCATAAAACGTTTTTATTAATAATTCATTTAATTTTATTTCAAATTTATCGAATTTTTTTTAAATGTACACAAACGTCACGAAGTTATTTTAGTATAATAAAATATCGCTTTATTAAAAATTTAAGTAGATACATTAATAACTTAAACACGCCGGTCAAAATGACCGGTTGTCCGGGAGAACGTTTTAAAAACAGTACGTCTGTGTTTAAGGGTTAAAATAATAATAGTAATAATAATAATAATAATAATAATAATAATAATAATAATAAATAGAGACGATAGATTAAAATAATGGTGATTTATTCATTAACCAACTGAGGGCAAATTAAATTGTTTCTGCCTCTTTTAAATCACCCGGAAACTCAGAAAACTGGGCATCCTTATGTTCCCACTTGAACTCTAAATGCCCGTCCACTCGATATGTAAATGCGCGGTAAACTATATTTATTAACCCAGTTTCTATCGTTTGTATTAACACAAATTGCCACTGTTACACGGCTATTATATACTAATCCTAGCACACTACCTTCCCACTCCGCTACTATCTATACTAACCCACTATCCCGTCACTATTGTGATCCGATTATATTACTATTTTACTATATTATGACCATTTTAACATACTGTACCACTACGACTCCGTTATTCTAAAATTTTTCTGTATCGTTATACTATTCCACTAAACCGCTTACACTATTATCCTACTGTAGAAAAACTTGCTATACTGCTATTCTATTATACTACAATTATTTTATAACTGCTATTCTACTATACTACTAAAATATTATGCTACACTACTAGACTATTTTATAATGTTATAATTTTTATACACTAGCGGTAATCACTGAGGCTATTCTAGTGCAGCTGGGCATTATTTTTAAAATATATAACCGGTTTTTATTATTAAAAGTATATACAATTTTTTTTTTTACGAGTATTTGATGCCTCCTGGCTATTACTCGATGTATATGATTATTAATTAAAATACATATAATTAAACATCATTAATAATATTTGTCTTGATTAGGAAGGCTGTAAGAATTTCTAGGTTGTAGACGACCGGTATAGCTGAGCTCATCTCCTTAGTACGATGTTGAGCGTATTTCCGGCAGGTCTTCATTATATGATGGACGGTTAACGGTGCCTTACATTTATCGCATGCAGGTGGTGGCTGGTTACCAAGCAGGTACGAGTGGGTGATTTGTGCATGTCCAAGGTACACTCTGTTTACCGCTGTTTCCAATCTCGGTAGACAAATTTTTCCAACGAGTTTTGGCCATGCCGTCAGATCCTTCTTGATGCAACCCAAAATACTGGGGGCTGACTATGGAAGGATCGACTCCATGATCGCAGTATGCTCTGGACTGAGTCTAGAGCATAGTCCGCACCCGTATGTATTGGAAGGCGAATTTGCGATGGCCAACGGGCCGACCGGTGTACGGCATCGTGTGATGAAATATTACGATGGCTAGGAATCCAAGCAAAGGTGATCTTTGTTTTCCGTTTATACAGCTCCAATTTATGAAGTTCATTTGGACGTATTATAACATCGACTGAAATTTGGGTACGCAATCTCCAAATCTAACAGCTTTCAGAGATTGTCCGATAAACAAACACATTATTTTTACATTTTGATAAAAGAATATTAAAAATTTAATAAATAATTTATATAATAACAATATTTATTTGTAATTAATTTGATATTGAAAGGAGTTAATTGATATTAGTGCAATTACAATTAAAGAGTACAAGAGACGGGTGTAAAAACACAGCTTACGAATGTTAATGTATGATTATAATTTAAAGTTGTTATTATTGAAATAACTTTATTAAGAAAAGTTTATTATATTAATATAATTAAAATCTTAAAGGCTATAGGATAAGTAAAAGAAAAGATAATACTCAGGTTAATAATTGTACAATTTATGGAGTAGACAGTGTTATGGTAAACTTTTAGTTTGCCTGCTAATGCAGGTGCCTGTATCGGATGGTAAGGTTTAATAATTTTAACAATAACCTGATGATAGTCCACGACCTATTTATTATCGAATACCTTATATACTAAACGATGTGCGAAGATTGAACAGCAATAAATACATCTCGTTACGATAACAGTTTTTAAAGAAGTTGTCGCATTATTATAAGATACTATTTTTAATATTACACAATTTATTAAACATAGAGATAGAATTTACAATGATTTAACGGATATGATCCACGTGTAAATAACATCTTAGGGTGAATAATCTCAATCCTACTACTAAATTTAAGTGTAGTAAGGCAGAATGTTAATTTAATTACAGATCTATTTCACGGTCATGGTTTGAATAACTTAGATTAGAAGAACGAACGATTGTGTTCTATGTGGAATTAAATCTGAAACATCGATTACTGATTGTAGTATATGAACGGATACTGAATTTTTCTTGAGCGCATTATGCGTGCGGATAATATGGCAAAAATTGCTGTTCAAGGGAAACCGTTAGGCGAACGAAAGAAAGAACGACCAGCAAACAAGTTAAATAGACGCAACTGTCAAAATGGCTGCAATGCATTTAGAACAAGCAATCAGGCTGATATATAATCGGATGGAGTGGCGTGCAGTGTTTCGCAGATGTGTAAAAAATCTAACAGATTGACCAATTCATAGTCATTACACATCGGGCACGATTATTCATGCTAGCATTTTTATAACGCTTAATTAATCACCCTGCTTACTATTCAGTACATTATATATGCAGATAGTCCAGCCGTGTAATAAATATTTCAGAGAAAACACGACAACGAGATTTGAACTGAAACTAAATAAACCGTTCGTAGCAAATAAAAATTATAAAAAATCAATTGAAAATTAGTTAAATCGCTAATATTTATTTTCTTAAAGAAAACACAAAGCTTTTCGGCATTTACGCCATTATCAAGTGAAACATTTTTAACAAATCATAATTTTAAAAATATAAATTAAATATAATTACTTAAAAATATTTGATGGTGATTGTGAAAATATACAGATTTTTTAATATTTATTTTCATTTTAATTGTAAAATTGTGTTTTTTTTTTTTAATTTTGTGTTCGTATATTTTTATACTTTATATTTTACTTTTGGACATCATACATCGCGACAGTAAATGAAAAATTTAAAATTCCACCAGTCCGTGAAAATAAGATTGAAGAAAAAAAATGAATATAAAAAAAAACAAAATTAATAAACAAATATATTGATGTTAAATTTCAACAATTCAAAAAATATTTTTGGAGTATATTTTCACAATCACCATCAAATATTTTTAAGTAATTATATTTAATTTATATTTTTAAAATTATGATTTGTTAAAAATGTTTCACTTGATAATGGCGTAAATGCCGAAAAGTTTTGTGTTTTCTTTAAGAAAATAAATATTAGTGATTTAACTAATTTTCAATTGATTTTTTGTAAAAAATCACTACATTCCACATTATATATAAAAAATTAAAAATTATAAACCAACATTTTATATTCCACGATAAATTAATCTGAAAGTAGCCTATAAAAACGAACGGAAATGTTCCTTAATCCACTAAAAACTTGTAAATCATGAATATCAGTGTTCTTTTTATTAACGGAACCCACATCAAAGTATTACTATCGTGCGGATTCCAAAACTTGATCATCGACCTCATCGTCGCTGCATATCTCGAACAGGGCAAAGAGTTTGTTGAGGAAGAAGCTCTTCCATCAGAATATACAAAATCATGGCGCTTGAAGATCACGAAGTTATACTTCGTCATATTTTCACGATTTCTACAATGTATATAAGTATTTCGCGAAATACAATCTACCGTTCGTATATAACTTAACCCCGTAACGTTTATGTTTTTATTTTTTTATAAACAATAACGATCATGAGGAAGGAAATAATTAAGGAACGAGGAGAGAAGATTGGAGTGAAATAAAATTAATCAAAATGTATATTCATCAGATAATTCCAACAAATTTTCTAATTTAGTTATTCAAGAAGAAAACTATTAATTATCTTTTTTTTTTAATATTTCTCTTTTTTTTTCTACTTTTATTTATTTTTTAATGTATCGATAGTGCCCGTCACAAACTGAAAAAGAAAAGAATGAAGCAAAGAAGAGAAAAGATTTCAGTGGAGTAGAAGGAATTAAAATCTACATTAATCAGAATTGTTCAGTTTGAGTCTTCAAGAAGAAATCTATTCATTTATCTTTTTTAATTTATTATACCAGCGACAGTCTCTCATAAACAAACAATAGAAATCTTGAAAAAGGACGGACTGTAGGAAAGAGGAAACAAGATGGAAATGTAATAGACTGAGTGAAAATATATATTCAGACAATTTCGAGGAATAATTTGGATATTCAAGAAGAAACTGTTAACCTTTTTTTGGTATGTTTATTTTTTTTTAACGATTATTCAAATGGAAGCGGATGGCCGTGACAGAATTCGGGCGTCTTTAAACAAATACACAATCCAATTCGATTGAAATTACGAATATTAAAGTAATTTTAAGAATTATTTCAAAAAACCCGAGTTAATCGTACATGAAGTAAAGTACTAAAACAGCGTGGAATTTGAATAGAATAAAATTTTTTTAAAAAATTGAGTAGAAAAATGATAATATCAACGTAATATATTTTAAATTTAAATTGTGGACGGTCGATGTAAATGGGAAAAAGTTAATATAAATTATTACTTATTATACAATAATAAATTTACATATATAGATCGTCCAATTTAAAAGGAATAATGAATTCACAAAAAAAAAAAAAAAAAAAAAGAAAAAAAACAGTCCTCGTACCCGCTTTAAATCTTTGATATCATTATTAGTATTATTATTATTATTATTTAATGTTAAATAGCCTCCCACTATGAGATTAGGATGTGTTGTACAAAAAAGAAAGTACAGGAACAAGCTAGTGGACTAACAAAAAATAGAATTAGCCGAATAATGTAAAGTAATTAACGGAACCCGTCATGTATAATAAATATATATATAGACCATATATATACGCTTGTGTGTGTGTGTGTGCATGGAGTGATGATGAAAAATAAAAAATAGAATCCGGAACGATTTGTTAAGATTGGCCAACCATGTATGACGGATGTAAAATTGGAGGGTAGTAGATAATGAATGGACTAGCTGATAGGATAAAGGGTGCGCCTGGGTTAGTCTAATAGTAACGATGTAATAATGTCATAGTAATAGTTGTACGTCCGAAAGTTAGTCTTCCTCAGGTATGAATATTAATGAGGAAATCTGGTCACGATATTACTAGTGCTCGTCCTAGGCTAGTCGGGACCAACGAGATAAGTTTCCGCTGGTTTTAACAGTCCTTATTTTGGCTATCATCTTTTTCACGTATACTCACACAAACACACATACAAATATATTACATATATTTTACGTGTGAGTTTAATAAACGAAAATGATGCTTTCTTCTCATCTTGTAATAAATATCTTCCTTTACTATCTTACCTTTTCTGCCACTATTATTATTATTATTATTATTATGATTATTTATGTACGACGAAATATCGTTGTCAGTTTTCCGACATGCGATTCTTTTCTACGCTCCTTATCTTCAAACCTACTTTACCGTGTTAACCTTTTAGTATCCTACTTTCGTTTTAGAAACACATTCGCGGTTTTCCCATTATTTTACCGTCCTCTGGCGTCATATATATATATATATATATATATATATATATATATATATATATATATATATATATATAATATACGTATGTACGTGCTTGAAAATTTAATTAATTATTAATTTCAACTTACATCGTTACCCGTTTTGTTTTTAATTTTTAATTTTATTTTTAAATTACGTTCGCGTAACTTAATATATACTTTTGTTTGTTTACTTTAATGTCAGCTCGCACAACCCAAAAATTAACGTAAATTTTGGTTCTCGGTACGATAACAAGCTGTTACGAAAACGGTCGAAGAAACTGTACCAAATTATTACACTCGATAATAAACACGCGCAGCCAGTTGAAGGTCGTTCGAAATCTGTTATAGGAAGAGAACGGAAACAATAGCGTGGACAAAGTAAATTAGTAACGTTAGATGAATCCGTTAAAATAGAAACTTTAAAAGAAGATACAAATGGATAGGTTATTTTTTCAGACACAAGAATGAACATTTAACACGAATAATTGAAAGCACCGTATAAGGTAAAAGATTTAAATATATCGAACAAATATAACACGATCTACAAGTAACCATGGTAACCTGAAAAAGATGACGCCGTTCGGAGAATTCTGACACGTCAAATTAGAGCTGTCCATCGAAGATCGAGGAATTACGATGATGGTAATGTAGAAAAAAACAATTATAAACAAAACGAAGTGGTTTGAACTAATCGGAATTTCTACACCGTCCATCACCAACTCACCGCACATACTGGTTTAGCGAATAAGTACGGAAATATCGATGTAATCGAAACGTCTACAACGAGCTGGATTATTTAGGCCATACAACGTCATACTTCTAGGAAAGTAAAGAAGCCGAACGAGAAGGCATAACACCCTGTATCGGTTTGCCGGACAGTAATCATCTATCGATCTTCCGGTTGATAACTATGAAAGCTTAAGCGGCGCATCATTTACCAAATTTCGAAATCGATAAGACTTCAATTACGGGCCAAAAATGGTTAATTCGATATTTCGAAAATCGCTCTACTACTATAAGAAAACGCAACCAGTATGCTGCCGCTGTGAACAATTAACAGTCGAACACATTCTAATATCGTGTATACCACTTCAAAAAGTCAGTCCCACTCTCGTATCCCGCTAAACAAGGCGCTGTCCAGCAATCTAGAGGAACTGAAAAACATCGTAATAAACATATATCCGCTCATTTGAATAATTAGCCTCGATGTCTGACCTAAGTTGTGGTACACGGCACCTTAAAAAAAAAAAAAAAAATGTGGAATGTATTCCGTCAAATACGTAAGAACAATTTTTCCAACAGAGTTACATTTTTATCGATGATATTGTAATAGTAACGATGCAAACTCATTGAAAAATAAATTTTGCCCGATATATATATAAATAAAACGACTAAAATTTAAATATAAACGAAATCCTCGTCTACTTATATGTTTAGAACGCGAACGGATAATATTGTAATATACCGATTAAATATTTTGACACTGAATGATATTTAACAAATTGTACGATTATAATCACCAAACGAATTACAAGAAAGCAATAAAAACTCAAACTTTATTATATTTATATATTTATATATTTATATTCGGTATGCTAAAAAAATTAAAGGACTTCGGAATATATGAAAAAAATGTCAAGGAACTGTCGCGATAAAATTTATTAAGTGTTACAGAATTATCAGTTACATCGCTGTTATAAATATATTAACGAATTTTTATGAATTAAACCGATGATGGAAATCCATATGAAGCTTACGATTGTCAACGCCAACCCAACGCAGTCGTTTGCTTCATCGACGCATCTAAATCATCACAATATGTTGGAGGTACCTTCTCAATCGGAAGCATGATCCATTCCTTCAGTTTACCGATCATGTTATCAGTCCTAGCGGCTGAGTAGATAGATTTGCTTCAGTGTCTGCTACGAATTACGGAATTACCTGCTGATCAGTATACTGATTAGCTTTGGCGTTACGGTGCATTGAAGCGAGAAATTCTACTGTGTCTATGGTAGACCAATTAGTGAACGTAATACCGGCATCACTTTCTTCTGGATTCCAAGTCATCGAGGGATAATAGGCCACGATGAGAGTACACCGTGCTGCACAAGGGCCTACCCAAGTTTATAATTGCCAGAAAATTCTAGACGCGTGGAATCGGTCCTTCCATTTTCGGCCGAGTATACTTGGAAATATAAAGAAGGATTTAACAACCTGACCATCAAAAATTGGTAAAATTTATTCACCGAGGTTGGAAACGCCTGTCAACAGAGTGTATATTGGTCACACGCTGTGTACGCACTCTTATCTATTAGGTGCCCAACTATCACCAATATGCGAATTGTGCTGTTCTCCATTAACAGTCTACCATGTCGTGGTTATCTGCCAGAAATTTGCTAAATATCAGTGCAATCAGCTGAAGAACAATGTAATGTAAACTACCTCCTCCTCACCAACTTCATAATAAGTTCCAAAGTATGTAATCATCTGTAATTCATATTTCGAGAAATGGCCTTATAGACAATAATTACTCGTTAAAAAAAACATATATATATATATATATATATATATATATATATATATATATATATATATATATATATATATATAAACGCAGTTAAACAGTTTACACTCGGTATTAAGTATTATACAATAATAAATTCCAGACGCAATTAAATGAATATAACAGTTTAGCTAGAAGGAGGGGGAAAAGATTAATACATCATTTGAGACTAATGTTTGTTTTTTTGTTTATTTTTCTTAATATATAATTTTTTACTGGGCACGATCAATTTTATTTCTGTACACATAAAATTCCACACTACGAAAATTGTGCACGTATAAATTTACCGATATCGTATTTATTTCCCGACATTAATCATATTTAATAGAGAATTGAACGATATTATTAGTAGCTAAATTTAGTACATTCTCGTAAAATACACATATATTTGTCTTACAATTATACATACTGATAAATTAATATTGTAGAACATTCTGTTTAGCGGAGATGTTACCAGGGTTTATAAGCTCGACTTATATTAAAATTAAAATAATTATTTATATTTAATTAAATAACGCGACAAGTCAGACAAATGCAGATTTATGTACTCGATGACGAACGTGTCGTTGTATCATTTCTCCAAATTTGAAGTAAGCCTGTTTATTTTAACATCAGATTAACGCATACGTATGAATAAATTATGTTCTCTCTAATAATACGGTTTGATTCGATAATAAATAACGAGGGCGAAACCGGGTTCGAATTAACAACGTTATCGATGTGCTTTTACAGGTTGCTCTGATAGAGATATAAAGAGAAGATGACAATTTATAAGAGCGATAGTAAACATAGTGATATCGTATAGGTTATATGTTTACGTGTATTAGATTGCGGCAGTAAGCAGGTTGGAATTTTAATGGACACATGAGCGGCAATCATTGATATGATGGCCAATGGTAAGCTGACATTACCAAACCGATTGAGATGAGCTTTTAGATATGATCGAAAATTAATTTATTGATAATAAATTGAATTGAATTATTATCAAGCGGTTAATTTTTTGCGTTAGAAAGATACGGAAGTTGAACTATTGATTTTAACGACATTTATCTCCGAACCATTCGCTTCGTTTGTATATGTCAACCTGTTCTTACCTACAGTATTTTTCAATGGGCAGGATCGGTGAATAAACTCATTTTAAATTTAAAATAGGTTTATTCGATTTAGCCGCTATTGTACCAGTTGATTATTCTTCACAAAACATAAAGATTATTCCACGGTACGAGATAATGTAAGAGGGAAAAACAAGAATTGAGAACACTAAAAGGGGCAAATTCGTTTTGATAAGTCGCGCATGCGGAACGTTTACCCTGGGGATGTGACCTACAACTTATCTAAAACGTAGACTTCTTACTTTGTAAGTAAGAGCTAATAAGTTATAAAATAATGTTTTCCTTAGATTTTCGTTACAATTTGTGTGCATAGCGTATGGCGGTGTAATTATTAACTTTAGCATAATCAACGTCATATCGTCTATGGAATTAAAATTTAAAATTAGTTCGATCTCGATAATTCTTCAAGTCATTACTTCACCAGCTTTAGAATTATCACAGTGAACGTATGATATTTCGATTCACAAACTCAAACGGAATTACCATGAATTATTCAGTCGAGTCCACTTGGGACTACTTGCCCTTGTGCTTGTTTAATACGTTTGTATTTTTGTCCTGCATCGTAATTGCTTATTAACGAGATAAACTAATTATCATGGGCAATATAATGTATTCTTTAGACTATTTCAGAATATTGCGCATACAATCTATTGTAATTTTTAACAAGGAGCATTATGTCTGTTCTAGATCGTGGTTGTTGGTCTAAATGCGCTACAAAAAATATCATCTGCATAGTGTTGCATTCGGCACTTAATGTGATTAAGGTTCCGACACGTTTCCTTGCTGAACACCCTCTAAACACTTTTTAACTGAAGAGATCGAATTAGTCACGTAAAAAATTCTATCGCGTAAATAGCTACAAATTAATTTAATTAGATAAGCAGGAAATTTATATTTAATCTTTTTTTATATAAAATGACCGCGAGCTGTGTTGTATCGAATGCTTTATCATCGTTAAAGAGCACCACTGTAGCAATATGCTTATTACGACTAAAATTATGTCACAAACTCGGTTACTCCGGATATTTTATTACCTCACAAAAATTTTGACAAAAATCAAAATCGGGAACATTAATACCGGGAATATGTTCTCCAAGTTGCTAACCAAACTGATTAATATTTCTCGGCTGCATACAAAACTGAACGTATTGCAGATCATGCCTGGACGTGTATGTGTGCGTATGTGTATTAATTTGATAATATAATATGCGGGAAATACACTCGGTCATTTTACGATTATACATACGTGAAAATATGTGTGAGTATTCGCACGTTTAAAGATAGACGAAATAATTCCTTTCGCTTATTTCAATTTTTATTAATTTATTATTTTTTGTGTTTGTCTTTTATATATATATATATATATATATATATATATATATATATATATATATATATATATATATATATATTATTTTAAATATTTACCGTTTAAGAAACTTTGATCATTTTTATGTTTATTTAAAGTTATATCAGTACATTTATTATCATCATTTTTTTTTTTTTTCGAATTAGGCCATCTAAGGACCACGTGAAATAATTTATACACGATTCATCATCTTTCTCTCCAGCCAATACTTCTTCATTCGCTGTCGATGTTCTTCTTTTCTTTCATCCGTCCATATTCCGCCAGTTTTTTTCTTCTGTTTTTCTTTGAAACGTTCGAAATTTTCAATTTTCTTCCTAAATAGTTCTCTGCTCAAGATTTCTTCTTCTTCTATCTTCATTTCGTCCAAGTCCTTTTTAACTTCTCCGAACCAACCTATTCTTGTATTCTGATTTTTATCAAAAAAATCGAATATTTTTTTTGATAATCTTCCGGACTCCATCCTTTTAAGATGACCGTAAAATCTGACCCTTCTTTTACGCATAGTATCTGTTATTTTTTCGACTATTTCATATACTTCTTTATTTGTTCTTAATTTCCATGTATCATTTCCATATCTTGGTCCGAGTATTTTCCTGATTATCTTTCTTTCTTTCTTTTCGATCGTATTAATACTGTTTACTAAATTCATTGTAAGACATTCTGACGCGTAAAGACATTCTGGCTTAATCACTGTATTACAATGTCTTATTTTTGCGTTTATAGACACCGATTTCTTATTGTATAAATTTTTCGTTAACTGAAATGCTGTTTCTATTTTGCTCGCTCTTCCTATAATGGTTTCCTTGTCCGACGCATTTGGTTGTATCACTTCTCCCAGATACTTAAATTTTATGACTCTTAGAATTTTCCCGGATGTAGTTCTTATATATTTTGAAGCATTTCTGATATTAGTTATATATTTTGTTTTTTCAAAAGAGATTTGTAATCCTGCTTTTCCCGCTTGTTCCTTTAAAATATCAATTTGTTTTATCGCATCTTCCATGTTATCTGATAAAATCGCTAAATCGTCTGCAAAGGCTAGACAATCAATCTTTATGCCGTTCTTGCTTTTGCCTAATCTAATTCTTTCAATACCTTCTTCCTTTGTTCTAATTCTCCATTCTCTAATTATTTTTTCTAATACGCAGTTGAATAATATTGGAGATAATCCATCTCCTTGTCTTACTCCTGTTCTTATTTGGAACGGTTTTGATACTTCTCCTAAAAATTTAACCTTAGACACTGTGTTTATCAACGTTTGTTTAATGATAGCAGTAAGTTTACTATCTACACCCAATTCGTCTAATATGTTAAATAATGTCATTATTGTTATTACTATTATTATTATGGAGTGTACACGTAGTTCTTATACAATATTGTAAAGGGGAGTAGTATATTGATTGACCCTAACCTGGCAGTGCAGCGTATTGCATACGTCTGTAAATGAAACAAACTGTGAAACATTTATTTGAATAATAAAGTATTCATCAACAATATTATTATTATGAAACAAACTGTGAAGCATTAATTTGAATATTATTATTGTTATTATTTAACTAAATATTTACTGCAAATACGAGAAAAGTGTTAAATGATGACAGTTTTAACTAATTAATTAACGAAATTTAAAAGAAAAATTAAAGCGAAACTTTATATTCATCAATATCTAGTGTATTTTGTAGTAGGAATAAATTCACACGGTTCAGTTCTCTGCAGGTGCTGCGATTAACTGTTTATTTTTATGAAAATCATGCGCCTGTTTCTATATGTAAAGTATACGCGAATTTCTAATAATTAAGTTCATTGTTTACGGTAATCAACATCAAACGGTATGGTCAAACATAACGATAAACTTATATAAAAGTTTAGAATTGAAAATTGTTAATTAAATAAATACAATCGGTAAATTACGTTGGTACGCGCGCAGTCTAAATATCTTCGCTAGTTAATTGAGAAGATTCACGTATGTATTCGTCTCGACTATATTTCGTCAACTTGTTTCGTCATACGGTATCATTCACTGGGAAGTAGTTCTACAACGTATTGATTACGAAGTTATGCGAATTGCCGTACTAAAGTGAATTATAACTATCGACTGTAAATAGGTCAAAGGCTTCTTTTTGTCCGGTAAACAACTGTATACAATACTTTTAAATTTCGTCGTGCGAGACTAGGATGTGTTTCGGAATTTCGAACGGTAAATCGAAGAGAGTGCGAATCCTGCAATTCTGCAGTTTAGAAAATCTCGTACAAGAATGCTCTCTATACGGCGGTGCTGTATACTGTATAATAATTCGTTCCCGAATGTATATGGTAAAAATAGATTTAATGAGTTTTGTTGATAGAAAAAGTTTAATGAACTTAAGTTTTTCTAACGTTATTACATGGATGTGCGTACATACGTATTTACATATTTATGCGTATGTCCGTACTTCTTTTGTTATCGTGACCTCCTGAATGTACGTGTGTTAATAAAATAAATTTGATTTTATCGCGTGACGAATGTAGAAGAGATTAGAATTTTATTATTATTATTATTATTACTGATAGTTTTGTTTTATTTTACATTTAAACGCTACAATTACGCTCATTAGCGTTAATTTACAGGTTGCATTTCCATTTTGTAATTCTAATAGCATATAAAAACCAAATAATTCGATGAAGATGATTATTATTCATGATTTTTATGGTGTATTTCAACATAATATGTCTATCTAAATTCCTACTTCGATTTTGACTTAATCATTTCATCAATCTAGGTGAAGTCTCTAGCGTTAAAATAAACGGAATACTTTGCAACAATCATCGCGTATCCGCTAAATCATCTTCTATTGCAATAGATACGAACATTATATACCCTCTTTGTACGGCTGATGTATCTTGGGATGATTTTCTGTCCCTATAAACATTTCCTATCAGCTACATAAATGATGGCCTGCTACTACAAACTGAGATAAACTAAAATGTGAAAAACAAATGTATGAGAGTGTAATTACGTGTGAGACGTGTGAGTAACTGGAGGAATGAAAAACTGCGCGTGTGTGAATGAAGGAACAATATAGGATTAATTAGTTCATAAGACAAATTGTACATTACTGAAATAAGATATTATAAAATAAACAGATTATAAGACAAATTGTATGCACAGATTGAATGCGAGAGAAAGTGAATATAAATCCGTCGACAAGCAACCGCTGACGAAATGTAATAAATTTTAACGAGCAAGGAATGTGTGAGAGTGCAAATGTGTACGCACTGATTTTTATTTATTTTACAAATTTAAAATTTAATCGTAATTTCTTTAAATATTACTATTTCCTTTTAAATCGAAATTCTAGCCGATTGCCCATTTTATCGTTAGTCTCTTCTTATAGTCTTTCCATCTGGGATTTCAGCGGCCACAACCACAGACCGTAAAATACACATATATATAATAATCAATAAAACAATATCGCTCCGGCAATCGGAATTTTCACTTTGCGAATACTTCGACCGTCTTAACGCGCGTTTTTAAATAAATTGACGGGCAGTTTGTTTCTAACGGTGGACATAAAAACTGTGCCAGCTTAACGAGTCATTATGAAAATAAGATTATCGTATCCGACCCGGGCGAGTTGTCGGATTTCGGACAATTTCAGAATCGAACGACGTAAAAACGTTTCCACGTTGTTGCCGTTGTTAGTATCGTTGTTGCGATGTATAAAAAAAATGTTTATATATATATTATATATATATATATATATATATATATCGATTGTTCTTTTTTCCATCTCATCGACTTTACATCACCTCTATTTGTTCTTTCCCAGCAGCTCGTCTAAATACAACTTCCGTATTTCCTCCTTTACGTGTTACGGAATATTTTCGGACCGTTTTTGAAAATTTTATTCCACCATTGTTCTTACGCTTCGTTTGATACTGAATAATTTTTCGTTTCCATCAGCAAACACCAACAGCAGCGACACCGCATTTTCTATTTCGTTACTTCGCCGTGTTTGTTCGACGATCTGGATCTAAATATTTCTTTCTGCCTATTATATTCTATATACATGTATGTGTATATATATATTCATTATTTTTTTTACGAATCCTATAAAATGTATTGGAAAATTCTTTTTTTCCGCACTAAAAAATAATATAAAATACCGAAAATCGAAAAATCGGACCTACAAATTTTTCCTCGCTTGAAAGTGGCCCTATTTTTTTTTTAAATTTTTTTTAAATTTTTTTTTATTTATTTTTTTTGTAAATCTATTGTAATAACGAAAGCAGTTGTTAAAATATAATAAAATCTCATTCGTGTATCAAAGCGTTTTCTTTGAAAAGGGAAAAAATCTCTGACACCTGAGTCCAGGGAGGCTATCTCGGTGGATGGTATGACAAATAATTGCGACACGAAGCGGTTCGTAGTCTAATGTCTAGATCCTATATTAGTTAAACTAATAAAAAAGGGAATAAAATCGCTAAATATTTACATATAAACGAAGACTTTCGGTTATCGGGCCATCATCGAGTGGACGTAAAATATAAATATATTTTAAAAATATATACAACTTATAAAAAAAAAAAATTAAATTCAAGATTAATTTAGATGTACAATATTACCAAAAAAAAAAAAAAAAACTTATGTAAATAGATTTCGCACGGTACAAGGTAGGCGCGGCTATACTTTAAACGAATGGAAAATGATCTCGAGTCCCAGGTGCGAATGTGAAGAGATCCAAACCTCGGGCCATCTATATAATTGTAAAATTTTCTCAAATTATGATATGTTTAATAGACACGATGTGCATAACATCACGAGTAACGCGTTACAATGGCTGTCGGGATTAACATTAAACGTGTAAAATAATTTACTTTACTCGGCTCCCTTAAGATCGAACAAACGAACCAAAAAAAAATAAAAAATAAAATATTTGATTATAATTGTGGTAAACATCGACAAATCAGCAACAGAAAATGTTTATATAAACAGTTGCACTAAATAGTCGGAACAATAAAAACTTGCTAATATATATTTGTTTTTTAGGTATTCTGAGTTAGCATTAAGCATCATATATGACAGAGTATATATCTATTCATTAAAGTAGTAAGCTGTTCTCCAACGAGACTCAACCTTAATTGTTACAATACGTGTAATGGTATTTTCCTTTTAAATCTACGTGTCTTTTAATGATTATCATTAATTAAGCCTGTTGCTAACGGATTCGGGTGCGATCTTAGACGCTGTGCATATGTTTCACTATATATTCTTATTAGATCTTTCACAGTTTCTATTTTTTACGTCTCTATATACGTCATCATTTCTAATATATCAATATTGATACGTATAGATTTTGATTGGAACCTTTTTCAATTTTAGAAATATTTGAATTGGATGCCGTACCTCATAATTGAATATCGTACGAGACCATACTGGCTTAAAGATGGTTTTGTACAATAGTAATTTATTTTGTATGGATAATGGTGATTTTCTTCTAATAAGCCAGTTGAATGCCCAATTGCTTTCGCTTTATTGCTAATATATAAAAAAAAAAAACTTGATTAAATTTATAATACAATTTTTGGAAAACTAATTCTTCATTAAAAGTTTTAATATGATTTAATAAATTATTGTCATTTATTTCTTTTATTATTTCCATTTCTTTTTCTAGCTGTTTTCTTTTTTCATCGTGTTTTTTCCGATAATTTCGGTTAATATTATCGATTTCTCTCCCATATTTTCCGGGCATATTCGATGCAATATTTCAATATGCTTATTTCCGTTCGATTTAAATTATCGTGTCACAACCTGCCGATTACTGTTTTATTTTGTTTAATGCATTTTCGATTTTTATGCGGAGAGGACAAATGACTTTCGAATGACCAATGACTTTAGTGAATTTTGTTAATAATTTTCAAAATTACAGCGGAAGTTATTACAGATGTTATATATTCCGCATGGCGAGTCTACGTAATGCGAATATATTGAGAACGTACGTTGCAACTTTACGAGCAAACCGGAACCTGTCACTGTACTGAAGAATAAATTTCATTTTGTACCAGACGTTTTACGAAGACGGATTACTCGTTTTTAGTGATGTTTTTTTTTTATGAAATGTTCCTTTTAATTTTTTATTTACGTAATAAAATATACATTTTTATTCAATATTCAGTCAATTATCCGGATAACTATAATCATAATAAATTATAATCATGATAGTAATAATAATAATAATTCTCCTAAAAATAATTTTCATTTTTCATCCTCGTCTCATCTTTTTTTCTTTCCAAATACGTCGTATATTGATATATTTTCTTTTTTCTTTTTTAAACTTTTATTTTCTTCTTCTCAGAATCGAATTGCTTTTCGTTCCAGACATTATTCGATCGGCTATCTTCGTCTAATCCGAGCCATCTTTATCGTACCCTCTTATTACTTACCTATAAAACATGAGTCGGGAAAATTTTGAACATTTTTTCTAACCCTCTACCCCTGTGTACTAACACCGATTTGAAAAATACCTCGCACGCGCTTTTAAGTATTTCTGTAAATTTTTGAAAAATCTCCTTTTATATAATACATATATATATATACATTTATTAGAGAAGCGAGGTGTTCTAGTAGATAAGAATATTATTACAGGCGTTTCAGGGTGGAAGTGAGTTCGCTCTTAACGATGCAGAATAATAGTTTTCTCGTAAATTGAACATTTTCCGTATTTTAAACGACTTCTTAAAATGTTACCTCGAATACATTCCGTCGTTATAACTTTCTAAACTTCGGATATCGTGTTGCTTAAAAATGTCTCAAAAATTTATAACTTTCTCCAGTTCTAAATTTACGACGCAAGTTAGAATTGTCTTGCTTACGATTTATAAATACGTTATACGAATGAGTATCGTAAATTCGAATAATAAATAAAAAAAAAAAACTAGAAAAAATTATTCTTCATTCAATCTGCACGAGATGCGAGCCAAACTCGAGCGCAAAAACCGGTTTGAATTTTAAAATGTCTATGGCACTGCAATTCGCTCGACTAAATACATCGTCGTATAAATCGTAAGTGGTCGTTTCGTTATTAATTAATCGCAACGTTCTTTCGATATCGAGTTGAACGCAAACTTAGGGAAAATATATAATTAATAGAGACGCTCTACCGGTGTTAGTCAACACGGTTGTCAAGTAGTAAAGGTGAATGTTCCCGGACAAATTTAATACTTCGGAATTACAATTTATCCGCTGCTCTATGTATACTGAAACGATCTTTAAAGAAGGTATTAAACATTCAACGCAGCTCATCTCTCATATAAGATACGTGGAGATCGTACTGTTTTAAAGACGAATTGTACAATTTGCAATCCTGAACGTGTTTTCTTCGAATGTCCTTCTTTAATAACATCACGTTCTGAACTATAACTCGAAATTACTGCGCTCGTCGAGTAACGGTCCCGCATATAATGTATCGTCTGTTCTTCGTGGTGAAGAATTTTCACGCGTTTCTAGACATACAAAGAAGTCGTCCACGTTTACACAGTAATATCAGTATCACATTAGGCAATCCGTAAAGGCATCCCCATTAAAGAAAAATAATAATAATAAACATCTGTGCCCTAGGGACGCAGCGAAGAAGTGAAACTGAAAGTCGTTTCCCCGAGAAAGACACTTGTTCAATAAACTCGCGATTTCGTACAATTTCACGAAGAAAAAGGAACCCGCTATGTTTAACTTGACGTGGTCATCACTCAAATGTTAGCCGTTACACGCATGCGCATGTGAAAGAATACCAGCAGTTTAAAACTCTTTACGCCTATATATATATATATATATATATATATATATATATATATATATATATATATATATATATATATATATATATATATATATATACGCATGACTGTCATAATTTCTTGCGTGTTTGTTTGTATGTAAACTGAACATGAATATACACGTATATATATATGTATATATATATATATATATATATATATATATATATAGCATGCAGGAAAGGAGATCGACTATACTGTGTGAATAGGTCTGTCTATATGCCAATGTGTATAAGCCTTTGACGGGCTCGTTTTACAGGTTAACTCCCCACATACAACGCGCTAATAAAAGTTTCACTTCAGAAAATAACGTGTTAACGACGCTGGCTTATTTCATACGGTCTAGAAATAAACGTAGACGAAACGAGTAGACGCGTATAGAAATTCCGATAAAGAAGTAAACGAAATTTTCTAACGAGAAATTTTCCGTCGTAAACCAAACTATTTATCGCGTCTGTCCGAAATTTAGAAGCGCCTGCTTTCGGTTCCACGAAGAAACTGACCGAACGGGAAATACGCCGGAGAATTGAGAAAGCGAGGAGAATACATTTATAGGTAGGTAGGAAAAATTTAATGTCTACGACAAATGCGAGTCTCTATTGCTATAGCCGAAAGCTGAACTTTTACTACATCCCGCCGCTCGACTGAAATATCGTATCGCGAGGAACGTGAAAGTACTAAAATCGGCATTTCGAAAGATGGCGAGCTGTTTCTTCGTCCGGAATACTGTTCGAGAAAAATTCGTTCGCGTGTTCGGACGTCCGGTTAAATTACGAAATTAAAGGTAAAGAAAATCGAACAGCGGAAGAGATAAGGAAGCGATTTATAACGTATCGATCGTCGACCTTCAAGATGAACAAAACGAAAAGAATAGAATGACACCGGTACGCTAAAGATCCAGTTTATCGTTAGAATTTCGCGATCCGAAGTATAATATCATTTTAACGTGTAACTTTTCTTCGAGTCTTTAACATTTCGTTAAACGAATTTACAAATTATTCGTAAAAATAACAAACGTCGGTAAAGTCTAATTTCCGTTCGAATTACGATCAAATCGTTTACGTAATTCCCCTATATGTCGATATATTGCAGAGTAGCGATTTTGTGAATTAATAAAACTAAATAAAAACGCAGTTAATCGCTTTGAAATTTTTTATTCGCTCTGAAAGCTTTTCGACAGATAGGTCATTATCAAACTTATAAAGATAAACGTTACATACAAATTAACTCTAATATTTATGAGTTAATTTCTATATAAGGTTTATCTTTGTATGATTTTGATAATGACCTAACTGTCGAAAAGCTTCGAGAGCGAATAAAAAATTTCACAGTGATTAAAATGTCTTATTTTGTTTTTGTAATTCCCCTATATGCGGACAATAATAATAATAATAATAATAATAAATTCTGGCTGACGATTAACTCGAGAATTTCTTTTTATCTGATTAATTTTATCCTGGCGTTTTTCGTAATTCACAAGTTGGAACAAATTAACAAAATACTTTATAACTGTAGGAAATTTTTAAAACGAAAAATTGAAAATAATCTATATAATCTGATATTAAAATATAAAATATATGAAAAATTTGAAAATAAAATTGCGTTCCTCCCAAATATCGTCATTTTAGTAAACGGAATTAAGTTTTTTTTTTTTTTAATGGGCACAGGATTTTTTACCCAGATTGGTATAAAATTATTAAAATGGATATGTTAAACGTTAATATTATAATTATAAATAGCTAAATATACATGAATGCGATTAAATAGTAAGTAAGTAAGACATATTTATTGGCAATGGTATTTTAAGAGATATAATTTGATTATATAATAAAGATTGTTGAGAGCTGTAGTAAGAACATTCAAAAAATACATGATCCGCATCTGCTATTTTGTTGTCATCGGAAGGATGAGGGCAAAAAGGAGAATTTATAAGATTGCATCTGTATAGGGACGATGGAAGATGATTTTTTCCAAATCGTAATCTACATAAAGTAGTAATGAAACATCGAAGTATGTTATTTGGTACTTTTATAACAGTAAACCATGATTTTATGGGTATCAGAGGTTGAATCGATCTGTAATATGGAGCTAGATAAGGATTGGACCAAATATTATTCCAATATTCTTTATGAGCAAATTTAATGAGACACAAAAGATCTGTTAAAGGTGTATAAGGAATAAGCACACCGCTATTCGAAGCGGACTTGGCTTCCGCATCAGCAACAGTATTGCCAAATATACCAGAATGTCCAGGAATCCAGGAGAACCTAACAGAAATACCAGATTCTAAGAGCGAGGAAACCAAAATTCGGATTTTATATAAATAAGGCGATGCACGGGGATTAAATGAGAGAGATTTTAGAGCGGTTAAACAGGTTTTCGAATCGGTAAGAATAAGAACTGATGAAGCTGGACGTTGTTGATGGACGTATCTTAACGCTTGGTATATTGCCATAGCCTTAGCTGTAAAAATCGAAGAAAAACGTAACAAAACGAATTTCTTAATAATGTTTGAAGAAGGAACTACGAATGCTGCATCAACTTTATTATTAGCCTTGGAACCATCTGTATAAATCGGAAGGAAGCCCGTCCAGTGATTTGTCAGTAAATTATTTAAAAATAGAAGTATTAAAACCAATAGGAGGATATTTAGACCTATGAAAGGTTTCTAAATTTATTTCTAATTGTATATTATTAATAGAGAATGGATCGGAAAAATAAGGAGAGGGTGACAAAGGAATAATTAAGTTGCGATAATTGGAGAATCGTTTTGAAGATTTACAGATAATAGGAAGTTTATATGGTGAAAACCTCCATTTGTTATAAATAAATAAGAAGTTATTATATGCTGACTGATATGTAGTTGTGAAACTTTTTACAACAAACTGGTCTGCTAAGAGGTTTCTGCGGATGTGAATAGGAGAGGTATTAGATTCCACCTCTAAAGCAGAAATTGGAGTAGTGAGAAATGCTCCCAAACAGTAACGAAGGCAAGAATTTTGCAATTTATTTAGAGGATCCAAAGAATTTGACGAAGCATTACCATAAAAGAAACTACCATACTCAAACACCGAACGAATAAAGGATTTATAAAGTAAAATTAACGTTAATGGATCTCCTCCCCAAATAGTGTGACTAAGCGACTTAATAAGACCTATGCGTTTAAAAGCTTTTTCGTAAGTATATTGTATATGTAAATTCCAGTTAAGCGTTCTGTCCAAAATTATACCTAAATATCGATGCGAAGTACAGAAAGGAATAGTATGGCTAGCGTGAGATAATCCTGTAATAGCGGGGCTTGGTTGTTTATAAGAAAAAACTACAGAGGAGCATTTATTAAGCGCGAGAGAAAGTCCCAAATCAGCTAGAGCCATAGAAAAACAATATAAAAAATTGTTCAGTAAACTGACACCCTCAGCATGGCAGTGGTGATCACAGTATATGACGAAGTCATCAGTGTACGATAAGATATGAAGATTTGATGCTCGTTGAAGTTGGAATAACGGAAGAATGTATATATTAAAAAGAACTGGACTGAGTATAGAACCTTGTGGAAGTCCAACATATGCATGTCGAACTATAGGTTCAGAGGAAGGATGCACGAAAAGTAGTGTACGATTTGTAAACAACCTGCAGCAAACATTGGCGAAACCTAAAGGAATTCCCAAATCTGTTAATCTGTTATGTAAGATGGGAATAGAAATGGAATCAAAGGCCTTATTAATATCTAAGAAACACGAGATTAAATATTTTTTTGATAAAAAGGATTTATAAATGTCTGATAATAAATGAGCTATACAGTTTAATGAACTTAGGTTGTTTCGGAAGCCAAATATTCCTAATGGAAATAGATTGCGGTTTTCAAGCCACCATAAAACTTATTTATGTCATTTATCAACAACATATCATCCGATGCTTACATTTTTTGCGGTGGGGATTTTAATGCCTTGCATTCTTCTTGGGGTTGTAATAGGCGCACCTCTCTGCCTAAAATATTATAAACATTATTAATCATTCTAATTTAGTACTATTAAACGATGGAAGTCATACCACAGTTCCTTCGCTAAATAGATCAGCAAACGCTTTGGATCTAACACTTGTCTCCAGTAATTTATCAATGAATAGTACCTGGATTTACCAATTGACAACTCAATTATTTTCCAGCATACTAGGATGGTGAATAATAAAAATTCATTCTTCCCTTCTTGGAATTTCCCTCACAAAAATACTGTAGATTTCACAAATTTCCTAGATTCATTATGCATTCCATTACTAGATAATTCGTGCTTTAATACCACTGTATACGATCAATTTGTTAAACATTTACATACTGCTTTAGATTCTTATGCCACTCGGAGGTCGGCTAGAGTGAACAAATTTCGTAAACCTACTTGGTGGGATCCTTCATGCACACCATTGTTACAAAAACAAAGTGTATATTTTAAACGTTTCCGTAGAAGCAAACTAATTTCAGATTACTTTGCTTATAAGAATCAGGAAGCCATTACGAGACGGTTCCTTTTATCTAAAAAAAGGGAATCTTGGAAGAAATTTGTAAGTTCGATTAATCGTAACACTTCTGTATCTTATGTTTGGAATAAGGCAAAATCATTTGCTGAACACCTCTCCACGAATAACACATGCAAATCATACAATTTTGACTGGTATGAAGAATTTGTCAATACAGTAGCCCCGAGTTATGTTCCAAACTTGCACGAACTTTCTCCTTCTTATTCACCCAGTCATAATAATACTCAAGCTATACTATCTGATGCAATTACTTTAGCCGAACTTATGAGTTCACTTTCCTTTAATAAAAAATCCTCTCCTGGTTGTGACGGAATCACATATACTAATAATTTCTTCCAGACTGCAAACTTTCCAGGTGAATCGACCAAGTTCTTTATAATTCCTATTAAAAAATCTCATTCAATATCTTCAGAATCACCTTCTTACCGCCCAATTTCTCTTGCCTCGTGTTTACGTAAAACCTTTGAAAGGATACTTAAAACTAGATTAGTATGGTGGAATTAAGTTAGTGAACGAAAATCGCAACTTTATCGAGGAAATTTCTGCCTTCCTGTATTTCTCGATATTTCGATTGGTGGTCAACCACAAATGGGTAAACACCTTTACGCTCGGCTCCTCGCCTTCTCTTTCAATGCTCGGTACGTCTCTATACTTGTATCTTCTATTATCTAGGTGATGACTTTTCGTCGTGGAATTACTCTTGCTACCATGTGATTTATTTATATTATTGTTGTCAGATATCCGTTATTTCTTAATATATGCTTTATCTCCAGCCATATTTATATATTATTAAATTTATTAATCATCTTTTTTCGTCGATTTTTAATTTTGTCTAATTTTTTTTTTTTTGTATTTTCCAACAACACCTTATTTCGAACGCATCTAGTTGTTTTTGTCTTCCTTTATTTCAGGTCCCCCAACTTTCTGAACCATACAGATGTACGCTCGAAATATATATACTTTTTTTCCCCTTGGCTCTATACTTACAAGTTAACAGCCATTTATTTTAATAGAAACAGCCTCCGTCTGTGTTATTCTAGCTAGACCGTACATCCTGATCGCATATTTCATCATTTATTATTAATTAACCAATAGGTATTTATGTTCTATTACATGTTTTAGTCTTTCATTATATACTTTTATTTGTATTTATCATCCGTTTTACTGCAACTCATGAGCGCAGTTTTTTTTCTTGTTTATTGACATATTGTAGCGTTTCATGCCTTTTCTCACTTTATTAATTTCGTGGTTACTAATTTCTTCTGATTCTTCGAACTCCTGCTATGTATATATATATATATATATATATATATATATATATATATATATATATATATATATATATATATATATACTAATAAGCAATAGACTACACACAAGTTCCTGACGTCTGTTCATAAGATCGAAATTACGGACAATTAATTGTGTTTTTAACGGTAAATAAATATTTATAAATAAAAATCATTTGAATATTTAGAAAAAAGCATTTAGTTTTACTTCATACTAGCAAACACAAATTTTGTCACGATATAATAATACTAATAATACTACTAATAATAATAATAATAATATGTTTTTAATTTAATAAATTACGAGTTATGCACATTAATTCTTTCGGAAGGTATATAAATTAAAGAATAGGATGCACCATACTTTACCTGCTAAACAATAACCCTCCTCCAAACTCCCCAGCGTGTAATGTTTACAGATAACAAATAAACCGTGCACTACTGAACCCTGCGAAATCCAACAAAATCTCCGGAATATAACTAACAGTTCACTGGGTACAATACTAACGAACGACCTTCAAAAAATAGATAAACCATTAAAATTCCTTATAGACGGCAGTATAATTAATACTAGATAACCTACCTACAGACGCGAACGATCTTAGTAATCGAATGTCTATAAATAAATAAATGTAGATACACATATATACGTATACATATCATCTTCTTGTTGTACGATATCTTCGATAGACGTTGGTGATTATCCTTTTAGCTTCTCATTATTTTTTGCCTAGCGTCACAACGTAATTTAAAAGTTATAAGTAGAGTATGTTTTGATATATATATATATATGTGTGTGTGTGTGTTTATGTATATGTATATATTTATATACAACCATATTTCCACGCATATTTTATTATTTTTATTACGCAACCGAAACATTATAGCTATTGATTCTTTCTTCCTGGATGCGTTTGAAGTTCTGATGTTGACATTTCGTATCATCTTTTCACGTCTAATTCTCAGAAAATCTTACGCCTATCGTACTCTCCTCCACGGCCAATAATTTCTCCGTACTGCGCAATATGAAAATGATGATACTTTTTAGGCTGTCTGTGCACGTGTATTTTCTAATTCGAATTGTACGAGTTGGTTCATTAGTAATGTGGCCACGATAAGAGATTTTCAGCATCACATTTTGAATTCTTCAATATTGTTACCTAAAGTGTGGGCAGAAATCCATCTTTCAACACGATACAACGATATAGACCCGATGTAACCTCGTGTGCCGGACGCGTACGCACAAATTTTTCCTTTTTAAGGTAATTATTCTTTTTGCTTGATAATGTCGCTGTACTGAAATTTTGAGACTCGTTCGAACATTTTACCGGCAATAAATCATTTTTTGTATTTGTACTAATGTTTATGTCGAGTACAACTAATCTGCGCGACTAAGCATGCCCTATAATTTCTCGACGCTGTCTGCGATTACAGTGCATATCGGATGTTTTATACCCTCTCCGACCCTATTATTATTCTAACTTCCTATCTGAGCGGTGTGGTTTCGATATAGTAAATTTTTGGGTTTCCTTACTGAAGCTAGTCATGTTTCAGGCGGTCACGGGCATTCGGATAATCAATAAAACAACAGTAGAGTTCTGACGTCACATCGTTGAGCCAATATGTTCAGCGCGCGATGCTTTTCTTGTACGATATTCCTTTTTAAATCCAAATTAGTATGTCTCGGACCATCTTGACTGCATTCTTTAATCAAAGAATAGATCGCCGGCCTCGTATCTTCGGATAATTTGGTGATATATTTTTTGCATTGCGTTTTTTCAAGTATGATCAAACCGTTTTTGTCCTTCAAGACGATATTTGAAGAACTAGTCGTTATTTGCGAATTTTTCGACTTCCTTATTAAACATAATATCATGTTTAGTATGTAACCTTTCGAATTTTTAACATTTCTCATTTACCCCGGCGATTTAAAAAACAACACATTACGCTTAGCCATGGTACAAATAAAACCATATTCATTATGACTGGTAAAGAAGTTTGTAATAAAGCCAAATCTTCGTTAAGGAACAAATGTTGGCATCGTTTTTCTTTTCAGCGCAAATTAGGTAAAAATGTACCGATTACTAGCTCTGTATCTAAAAGGCGATCATACACGCATACTTAGATATATATATATATATATGTGTGTGTATGTGAATGTATGTTTGGGTATATATAGAAGTATAACATCGGGGTCGAATACTTACGAAAAATTGCCTGCGAATAAATTGAGTTTAAGCATTTTATTTGTTTGAAAAAAAAATTTATTTTCTATCGGTCGCTTTGTTCTGGTCGAAAAGAGTTAGTTTCTCACGTGGGCGCTTAAAGTTAAACTGTCTTAAAGACACGATAAACGAGCAAGCGTTGGTAGCATCGTAAATCGCATTATCGCCGTTTCACTTACAAGTTTTTCCTTAGAAATAATAAATCATAATCATAATAATAAGGCAATACGAACAATGTGATAACTTATAAAGTTATAAATTTTTTTAAAGGAGCTCCATGATCTGCCTCAAAGCGTTTCTTTCATCTTTATCATTTTCAGTTTCCTACAATCCCCTCTGTACGTGCATAAATGTGTGTGTGTGTTTTGATGCGCGTACTTCTGTGTAGACGTAATATTTTCCTTCACGCAATTTTTATCATCTTATTTCATTTTCAAAATGCGTCATGTCCCAAATACTAATACTTATATTTTCCTATGCTCCTTCTTTCTTCTACCTATGAGTTTAAATTATATAATATATATTATTATTATATACGTATAATATATATTATTATATGTTATATATATATCTCACCTATTCCAAAAAATATATTTATGGGATGTGTACGTGTGCATATGAATATACAGAACTATACATATATAATATACGCATATGTGGATCTGTACAGATAAAATACACTCGATCGTGTCCGGTAATATTTCGTATACTCTCCGCGTAATCGTGTGAATTCAGGAAAAATATCCGATACGAAAATTTTCAACGAAACAGTTGGTAACCCCCCAAAAAAAAAATGTGTTATATCCATATCACCGAATTATTACGCTCGAACAATTTATGAAATTTACTAAATACCAAAAGACTTGTCGTCATTTCACGGCTGGTTATAAAGACCTGACTAATCTAAATATTACGCAGTTCAAGTTGATTAAACTACTATATTAATAAATACATCATTAATCAATCCGTTCCTCCGGCCTTCTAGAGACCGTGGTGATGTTATGAAAACGACGTCCTAACTACCGTGTTGTTCTATCCCTGGAAGCCAATATCTCTCCTCCATGAAGACTCAATTGATCAACATAACCTGTCCGTAGTCTTCCTCTTGGTATTTTCCCGTTGATTTTGCACAACATTATATGGCGTTCGAGTTACTATTAGTTCGAAGAAGCTGAGGAATCGCCGTCTCGTTATTCCAGACGGGCGTAATTGTACGCCTAATTTGCTAAGTGTATCGTTTGTAAAATCCTCAGCATTTTTCTATAAGTTAACGTTATTCTGTTGTGGTGTTGTCACGATACAGCCCACTCGTGTTTTTGTAATGTATTGTCACTAGCGCTCATATGGTGTTGCGTGTGGTGATTTGATATTGCCCTCCAAGCGATGATAATATTAGGATTATTTATATTTTTCCGATGATAATATTAGGATTATTTATATTTTTCCGATGATAATATTAGCGTCGGCGATACTACAGAAGTCCGTGCTCTGTAGTTCAAAATTATATTAAATAAACATTGTTCGGAGGAATATCAAATCACGTGGTATAAACGTGTAGATATTTTCCTAAATCGGAACCGAAGTCTCGATAATAATCGTTTCTAATTTTTATAATGCGCAATTTATTACCACCGGCCATGTAAGAAAATAACGTTAATTTCGTTTAGATATTATCAACGAGTTTAAAATTATAAATACCGAAGAATATATGCGAAAGATTGTGGAATTAATTATTTTTCCACACCATAAGTTTTCATAATATAAATTCGTAATTATTAAATTAAATACATTATTATTATTATTAAAACGACGAAAAATAATAATATTCAGAACGATTACATAAGAGGAGGTTGCTATATCAATTTCAAATTTACAACATTTTGAATCAGTTTACGAGATAAAAGCTCGTAATAAACACCGAATCAGTAAGAATACAACGAGTGCACTAGACCTTTGTATGTTATATAATTTAGACATCCCACCTACCCTTACTTTACCTCTGAGGGTTTTAAAAACGTGATAGTAATATTTATCGACCTTATTATACGTTTATTATAGATACATCAGTCTGCTGCCGGTAATAGAACACTTAAGTAGTTAATACTGTCAGCAAAACCGAAATTAAGATCGTATACATATATACATATGTTTAGTGAACGTAAATTACATCATTCCTCGCTTATACAGAACCGAAATTTTTGACAGTTTCCAAAATGTTCGTCGTAGGTGCGATATTATTAGATTTAAATTTAAAAAAAAAAAAATCAAAATCGATTTATATATATATATATATATATATGTATGTATATATATTTAATTTTATGGAAAATACGGGATATATGGATTATTTAAAAACAAATAACAAGAAATAAATCAAAATAACTAAACGTTTTATAAAAATCGCAAACCTTTTCGGCTATTAAGCCGTTATCGAATGGACGTAAAATAAAATAAACAATATAAATAACAAATATAATCAAATGTAAACGTACTAATTTAGATATACAATTTGAAAAAATTGATAAAAATCCAACGGCGAATATTTATTGTGTTGTTCACCACATTCACCATCGGATTCATTTATAAATATTATTTTTCACTTTGTTAATTTTTATAAATTTTCCAAGTTAATACATTTACATTTCATATTTCCTGCATATCGTATATATTTGTATATTTTATCTTCGCTCGATAACGGTTTTATAGCCGAAAAGTTTTGTGATTTTTATAAAACGTTTAGTGATTTTGACTTCTTTCTTACTGTTTGTTTATACTTCATTTTAAATCAACATTTATTGTAGCCACTATGGTTAAACTATCTTCCATTTATCTTATAGCTGAACTATATCGATTGATGAAATATCAGCAAATTTATGTTTACATATATATATATATATATATATATATATATATATATATATATATATATATATATAAAACAAAATAAATGAAACGATAATTTGCACTGTAAACCATCGTAATTATAAATGTCGTGATTGTTGCTTATGTAGTTACATACACAGTAATGCTTTTCCACGCATCGAATATATGTATACAGAAATATGAAACTAACAAAAAGTATTTAAAATCAGTACATTTTCCTTTATATAAAGATACTACAAGGCTATTAAGCCATTATCGAGTGGACATTAAAAATAATACATAAAAATATATACAATTGTATAAACATTATAAAAGGGAAAAAATACACTTAACCTTACGTGTACAATATTGCAAAAAATGACGAAGTGAAAAAAACAGTTGTTTATAAAATGATCCGACGGCGAATGTGGTAAACATCAGCAAATTAGCAATATAAAATTTTATACATGAATAATACACTAAGTAGCTGAAAAAATAAAAACTTTACAATGTAAGTGCTAATAAAATGTATAACACTTGAATTAATTCTTTGTGTTAAAATTTGTCGTCCGATTTAATAAATTATTTTTATCTCTTTCTTTACAATTTAATATATTTCTATTTTGTTATTATCCATTTATTTCGATAATATCCTTATATTTGTTAAATATTTTTATTATCTTATAGTTACGACTTCCATGCATAATTTATTGAAACTAAATAATTCTTTCGATATTTTTCTGAATTTTTATTGTAAGACTTTTTTTCATACTTTATCAACTGTAGTAAGGTTATATATATATATATATTAACTTCAATTTTATTTTGTTTTGCTATATATATATATGTATATATGTATATAAAATGTTTTTTATTATGTTTTTGCTTTATTTACTTTATCAATATCTGTTAAAATTGTTTTTTCTCTATTAATGAGTTTTAGGAAATACATTATAAATTTAATCAATTTTTATATTATGTAGAAAAAACATTATTTTTTCGGCTATTTACGGTAATTATTTATGTATAAATTTTATATTGCTGATTTGTTGTTTCAGTTGTTTACCACATTCACTATCTGATTATTTCATAATAAACTGATTTTTCATTTTGTTTTTTTATATTGTACATCTGAAATCAGTTTTTTTTTTTAAAATTTTGTTTAATTTTTTGTATTTTTTATAAATTGTATATATTTTTATATTTGGTTTTGTTATGTGGAAAAGCGACGTCGTCTTAGTGATTTCAACTAATTTTTTGTTCTTTATAAATGACTGCATTCCACACTTTTCAAATATACATACATATAGATATATACAAACATAACGAACGCGAGTAATGTCCATATATATATATGAACTTTCATTTGTCTGTACAATTTTTCCGAACAGCTCCGGAAGCCGGTGTCCACATTGTCGATTCCGGGAGCAATGAAAGGCGGCGGTGGAGCTGCGGGATCTGGTAGCGAAGAAGCTGGTATCGCTTTAGTCGGTATTAAAGCCAGCAGCGAAGGAGGTGCCGGTCTAGGCGGCAGTACCAGATATTCGACTAGCGGAGCGGACGATCGATTAATCTGTAAAGGAAACAGCTTCGGTTCGACCGGCAACGTTGGGAGCGGCGGTCCACCCGGAAAACATAAACCGAATGTCGGTTATAGATTGGGACGGCGGAAAGCGTTGTTCGAAAAACGGAAAAGAATCAGCGATTACGCTCTCGTTATGGGCATGTTCGGTATCATCGTTATGGTCATCGAAAACGAACTCAGTAGCGCCGGCGTTTATACTAAGGTAAGATCTAAATCCGCGTAAATCTATATATATATATGTATTACAGAGGAAGTCGCGTGTGTAATTTATAAAATTGCAGAAATGACGAAAATGAGATTTCGAAATCTGTTTTTCTTTCTTTTCATCGAAGATATACGCGAGAGGCTAAATACTAAACAGGCAATAAAGAGATGGTTAAGAGATAATATGGGAATAACGAAACGATGATAAAACGATAACATAGTGATAACGAAAAGAAGTTAAAGAGATGAGAAAGCGATGATGAAGTGATAATCGAAACAATAATGTAAGCGATGATGATGAAACGATAGTGAAAACGTTGACCAATAACGCTGACAAATTCTCTTATCATCGGTTTATTTTATATATTGCACGGCCGTATACTTGAATGTGGCCAATCTTATAACTGATAAATAAACTGTCCACATAAGCATTAAGACCATAATAAACGAGGCCTTACACTGCAATGTGGCCGAGCTTCTAACTCTTAAATAAAAAGCCTATGTAAAGCCGTAATAAACGAAGCGATAAGGCAACCAGTGTCATTTTAATTTGTTAAACGTAGCACGATACGCCGACAACCGTTTAAAAGTAACGTAATAAATACTTTTAATGCGGGCTTTTTCGCTCGAAGTAAGCAGTTCTGTTTCACCTTTCGCGCGATAAATATGTTTTAACGATGAAACAATTTCACGGTTGAATTATCGAACCGGGTTATTAATAAGTAACTCGTGCCAGACGTAACAAGACACAGACGATAACAGTGTATATTAACTTCAAAATAACGTATTGCACACAGAAAAGCATTTCTACGTATCGTAGACCAATTATTACGTCGTCCGGTGAACGTAAAGAAATATTTAAAATTTCGATATTTGAAAACTTAATAAACCTTTGGAAAATAGAAACAAAGCGTTACATATTAGACGATTTAACTTGGCCGAAAATTTTCATTTCGAGATTTGATTTTTCGCTTACTTTTTTAAATTTTATATCGTACGTAGTTTTTTAAGTACCTTCTGCCACTCTGTGAAAATTAAGAGTAATACGACGTTTATGCCACGAGTTGAAATCGAAACGCGAACCGTTCTGATTGACAGTCGAGGACTGTAACAACTATGCTATATATATATTAATATCACAATTCGCTTATTTCTATCCACTGCTGGATGTAGGCGTTACCCTTCCTTTTCCATTGAACTCGGTTCCAAGCATAGTTCATCCATTTAACTCCGACTGACTTTTGAATGTCGTCTTACCATCGCGTATACGGGGGACTACGGATTCTGTGTCCTTTTCTCGGTGTCCATTGTGTTATTCTTTTGGTCCATATATCGTCCGTCCTTCTAGCGACATGACCAAGTTCCATTTTAATTTAGCTTCGCGTTGTATTACGTCCACCAGCCTGGTTTGCTGGCTTATCCACGTATTGTGTTTTCGATCCAGCCTCTTGGTACCCAGCATTATTCTCTCATGGGCCTTCCGCGTTACGGCCAGTTTCCTAACAACATATTTTGTCAGACACCACGTTTCCGCACCGTATGTGAACACTGGGAGGATGCACTGTTCATATTCTTTCTTTTTTAAACACTTCGATATGTCTCTGTTTTACAACACACTATTTAGCCTTGCAAACGCTATCCATGAAAGGTGCGTCCGTCTTTTAATTTCTTTATTTCTTTGTCTACTGTGATTACTTGTTCCAGATACACGTATTCATTAACCGGCTCCAATATTTTCCCATCTATTGTTATTTCTTGTAACAAGTGTGAGTTTGACATGACGTCCATTTTATCTATATTTATCTTCAATGCTACTGCTTTAGAGCAACTATGAAGGTCATTTACTATATCCTGTAAAGCATTTGCGCTATTACTGATTAACACATTATCATCGGCAAAACGTAAATGATTGAGTTTTTCCCATCTATATTAATACCGTATGATTCCAGTTTAAATTTCTGAACATACTTTCCAGGGATTCTATGAATAATTTAGGTGATAATGTATCCCCTTGCCTAATTCATCTTTTTATTAATATTTCATTTGTTTTTTTCCACAAGTTGTACTTTCATAATGGGTGAATCATATATATTTTTTATTATGTTTATATACTCGTCTTCTATGCCTTATTCGCTAAGAGCTTTTATTATTGTCCATATTTCTACTGTGGCTTTATGGAAGTATATGAATGCTATGTGTAATTCTACGTTGTATTCATTGAATTTTGAAAGTATGCACGTGGTCATGGGTGCTGAAGCCGGATCTAAAACCTGCTTGTTCGAATGGTTGATTATAATCCACTTGCTTCATCAACCGATTTGCAATTGTATATATGTGACATTAAACTAATGGGCCTATAATTTTCAAGCTTAGTCGTATCACCTTTCTTGTGTATCAATACGGCATCTACTTCCTTCCATGAATGAGGGATGTTGTTTTCCTTCGGGCATTTGTTATACAGGTCTTTCAACCAATTTAGTATCTCGCATTTTCCTTCTTTAATCATTTCTGGTGTTCTATTATCTGGTCCACTTGCTTTATTATTTTTTACTTTCTTCATTGCAAAGCTAATTTCTGAAGTTAGTATTTCCGGTAAGTTACCTCTCTGCTTGCCTAATGTTATCTGATTTTTTATATTCGGTTTTACCTTTGTATCATGTAGTTTTGTCTAAAATCTTTCAATTTCTTTCAATAATTCTATTTTGTCAGTAAAAGTATCCTCGTTGTGGTTTTTCAATTTTGTCAGTATTTTACTTCCTGTAGACATTGCTTTCTTGAACACTTTGAGATCTTCGTTGCGTTCTATTACTTCTTTAACTATTTTTTTATTATGTTATCGTATACCTTTTCTCATTTGTTTCCTTATCAATTTATTCAGTCCTATCCATTCAACTTGATTTCTATGTTATCAACTTTCATTTTCCACCTTTTATATATATATATTTATTTATTTATTTATTTATTTATTTATTTATATGTGTATGTAAAAAATAATTAATAACCGCGAAGACAAACTATGACGGATTACATGTGTACTCAATTTGGAAAAAATATAAAAAAAAAAAAAACATAAAATTAATTTCGGATTCCATCTATTTTGTATTCAGTCAATTGGGAGTTGTGACCTGCGAATGCACTCCATAGATGCCGAATCTGAACTTCAGCAACTGCTTTTGTTATCGTTCCAAATTAATTCCGCAAGTCATCAGTCCAGTAAGTAATCATTTTGCCTCTTCCTCTTGCACTAAGTGCTATTTGTAAATATTGAGTGACTTACAAAAATGTTTTTTTTTATTGGAGTTCCGATAAAACAAATATCAAAATTGCCTGGATAATATAACGTATTTGGTTTTTATTTTCTTATATATACATATATATATATATATATATATATATATATATAAATACGTGTACAAAGTTATATAGCTGTGTACTTCTTTTTCAATAAATTCCTTTGCTTATAACCTACTATGGGAGAACATTCCGGATTTTTAAAATAAAAATTTGGATACACGCGCGATAAATAGCTTGCGGCGCATTTAGTGAAGAATATTTTCTACGTTTTCTTCTATTCTTGTGTGAAACGTCCCTAAGAACTGTAGTATTCAGCTTTCTATTACGTTTTTCCTAAAATCGATTCATTCCGCATCTCTCCGTGTAGTTATTGATAAAATATCTGCTAAAAGAAATTTCGTTTCGTCGATCCAAGGATACTTCTGTATATTTTTTTTTTCAGACAAGTTTTGTAGCTCGAGTGTCGAGGACAGTGTCTATCAGCGTGGTGGAGAGAATAGATATAATTTCCTACATAGAACAGTATATAAATATTTCACTTGTAGAACCTTATGTGTACGCATGGTTACATGTTTTTTTTATTTACATTATAGATGATACGTGTAGGTGAAGGTGGCAATCTTAAGATATTTTTGTTAATTACTTATTTCTACTTATTATTATCGCTCATTTGCAATTACAAATTCTATACGTTCTAATTGTATATTTAATTGGTTTAATATTATTCGGTTATTACTATTATTGTTATTATCATTATTATTATTATTATTATAAATTTAAGCATCGGACATGCTCTCAACGCCCCCTACTGTCATTAATTCAAACTCTTTCGCATTTTTAGGTCTTATCGGCCGATGTAAAAGTTGCTATTATGTCATCATCCAATAGTTATTCTTTTTGGCTGGATAAATTATCCTTGACATTAATCAAGGAAAACATTATCGGCCAATCTGCATCATTTCTACATTATCTAAAATCTTTGAAAAGTGTGTTAAAAGAATTATTCTAAATTTTTTGGAAGAAAACAATTTTTTTTAGTAAAAATCAATTTGGATTTTTACAGGTCAAGGGTACTGATGATGCTATTTTCCAGCATGTCTCGCATATTGCAGACTGTCTAGAGGAGGGTAGATCAGCTGTGGCGGTGTACTTTGATTTTCGAAAAGCATTTGATACGGTTGATCATATGATTTTGCTTGATAAGTTGTACGCTTGTGGGATACGTGGTTTTATGCGTGATTGGTTTAAATCTTACTTGATAAATAGAATCTGTATAACCAAAGTAAACGGTATCTATAGTGATCCTATAATATCTCGTTATTTACATAATTACGGATTTTCTGACGATTACATACAGTTATTTAGATCATATTTAACTTCGCGTGTGTTCTACGTATTATTTAACGGAACCAGTCCAAGCAATATACTCCTACTTCCGAAGTACCACAGGGGTCTAATTTGGGTCCACTATTATTTAATATTTTCATAAATGATATAGGAATTAACTTACATTCAAAATTTCTATTATTTGCTGATGACTTAAAAATTTTTAGATCAATTAAAACTGTCAGTGATTATGAATTGTTGGAAGATGATTTGTGTAGAATGGTGACATGGAGCGACAATAATTATTTACCTTTTAATTATAAGAAATGTGTTTATATTCGATTTTGTCGTACAAAAAATAAATGTCTCTTTGATTACTCTATGGGTAATGTTATATTGACAACGAGCTTAAATTTGCAACTCATATTGGTAAAATGTTACCAAAAATGCTTACAGAACTATGGCTTTCATCATTAGAAATTCATGCGTATTTCGTGATCCTAGGACCCCGCTGATTCAACATTCTTGTAAGATCGCAATTAGAATACCTGTGGTTTGGGTTCCTTTCTACACTAAATATATTCATATGGTGGAAAAAGTTCAATCTCAGTTTTTGAGGTATATTTATTACCGTTAAACTGGTGTCTATCCAACATTTTTAAGTTATAATATTTTATGCGATTTCCGAAATATTAAATCCTCGAGTGCTAGAAGAAAGATAAGTAAGTTGAGGTTCCTGCATGATCTTTGTAACGCTCGCATAGATGACAATTATTTATTATCTACAATTTCATTTATGGTTCCCAGTGTTAATAGTAGGTCACATCGTATTTTCTATGAATCGCATGCTCGTACAAATCTAGGTTACAACTCACCACTTTTATCCACCTTACGTCTATATAATAACGTACTAAGCATTCATCCACCAGTTATGTATTGATTTTGATAGTAAATTTGTATATAATAAATTTTTTTTAACTCTATATTTCAGTAAGTTTGTTTTATTTTGGTCATATGCCCCGATGGAGAGTTTGTTTACATGAGAGTATGGGTGTATGACTGATATATTTCTGTTTTTGTTCGTGCTTTTCGGATGTATGCTTGTATGTGGGTATTGTATAATCATTTTTCTGTTTGTATTAGTAATTTTTTGTTTTCAATCTAAATATGATTTATATTAATTAGCGTGTTGTGTGAGTGTGGTTCAGTTTTATTCATACTTTTACTTTATAATTATTCTGTAAGACACTGTAATTGGCGTTATGCTGTTGTGTAGGCCGTATTGTTTTGTAAATAAATAAATAAATATATAGGTCATTTTTTTTTTTTGGTTCGGTACTATGTACTAGAAACACCCGAAAGTAAATATGAGATGTTAGATGAGATTGATCATATTTATAGTTTGAAGAAAGTGTTGCTTCCACAGCAGTTGGATCATCGGATAAAACTGTTTTGAATGAATTACAACTGAAGTTTTGGGGACGGTAGTCAGAAAATAAGCGTTGGAGTGTTAAAGGCCTCCGGGCGCAGTGATCGCACAAAGGTGGATTTGTTTTAATTAAAATATGACCATGAGCTAGTGTGGTGTAGCCAATACGAATACGGGACAGTACTACGTGTTATATAGGTTATTAAATGTTGAATATATCCGAGAGTAGTGATTTTATGAATTATAAAGAAACGTCATTATATCAAGCGTACACAATAAATATAATATATAGGTTAGTAAATGTTGAATATATCGGAGAGTAGTGATTTTATGATTTATAAACAAAATAAAATCATAACACAGTCGAATCCCTATAAAAGTTTTTTATAGCAAAGCTTTTAGACAGTTCATTATCAACAATAAATGATGTAATTTTATTATACATATTTATTGTGTATGCTTGGTAATGAGGTGAAGCTTTGCAATAAAGAACTTTTATAGTAATTAACTGTATTATGATTTTGTTTCGTTTATAATATAGGTTATTGTTATATAAATATTAAAGTTAATTTATATGCAAGTACGCTTGATAATGACTTAATTATCAAAAAGCTAAATAAAATTTTATAATGATTCTTCTTCTTCGCATGTCTTACGCATAACTGCGCGTCGGCATCGTAGCATTGATATTTCTGGGCACATCAGCTTTTCAATTCCTTTCAAGCCCCCTCCATTGCTTTATATTTTGTAATCACCTCGTTTTCTTTCTTCCGTGTCCTCTATTCTTCTTTGAATTATTGTAACAGCTCATATCCTCTAATTATATGAAAAAAATAACTTATTTTACGTTTCTTTATTTCTTCTACTAGATATCTTTCTGTATCTCTTCAGTACTTCATCATTACTTAATTTCCATATCCAGGTGATACGTAACATTTTACGGTGGAACCGTATTTCACATGCTGCTAGATATTTGAAAGACTTGGCTGTGTCCAGCCTCCGCGCCATATAATAGAACGGCCCATGAACATAACACTTCAGCATTCTTTGCTTTATAATGATTAAACTATTTTTTTATTAAGTTTTATTTATAATTGTTATTATTAATTTTTTTATTATCGATTATTATTATTATTATTATTATTAGTGAAATTTTGTTCACCCGTATTAGATTATTAGCTCCAATTATTGAACCTGCGCTTATTTCACCAGTGTTAATTGTGATTGTAATTTATTTATTATACGAAAATATATATGTATCACTATAATCCTTCGTCTATACACTCCTGGATGAAGGATATAATATATAAACCTCGTGTAACATATCTTGGTCTTACAATGGACAAGCGACTATCGTTCCATGAACACATTAAACACATCACGGACAAAGCGCACTCCCGATTATATAAAATTTTCCTCATTTTTCACAAACGCTCTAAAGTTAGTATTAAAAACAAACTAATAATATATAAAGCATACATACTGCCGATATTATTATACTCTTGCCCAATTTGGTCCGGTGTTAGTAATTCCACCTTAAATAAATTACAAGTTGTTCAAAATAAATGTCTGCGTATTGTACTTAATGCCCCTTACTATACTAAGATAACTGACATGCATGCAGCTCTTTATCAGCGTACTATTCCTGAGCTAGTACAGGAACAAGCAGATAGGTTCTACAGCAAATGCCTGACTAGCCATTATCCTATCGTACAGCGAATTGGAAACTATACTCGCGACTCGCTGACCAGAAAATATAAAAAATATAAACACAAAAGAATTAAACATTCGCTTCTCTAGCACCAGATTGTCGAACTACTTAAGTCGTTATTAATAAGTCTCTATCCTCATGTAATCTATTGTATCAGTATATTTCTCTCTTCTATCCTCTTATTTATTTGTTTAACCTTAATATAATTTGTATAATTTTACCCATATCCTTAATATACTATTAAGATCAAACTATAATTAATTTCTCATTTTCGGCTACGCAGGGTTTTTAGTTGTGTTTTTCCCTGTATAATTATTGTATAATTATAAAATAAATTTTAAGATTTCTTTGTACACTATTTCCTAAGACGCGTAGTAAGAGCGTTAACGCTGCTCGGTATGCGCATTTTTTTTATTTACTTATTATTTGCTGATGTATAAAAACATAAATATACTTTATTGAATTGAATTGAATTGATATAATATATATTGGATATGTATCATATATGAATTTTCTCGTATAGTATGTCGTGTTGCTTTAGTTTTTATTTGAATTTATAGAAATAAACATTATTTCTAGTTTTTGAACGCTATAGTTCAATAGTGCACTACTAGAGTTTCATCGTATAAAAATATTGTGTGTTTGGTAGACAGGATTTTCAAGTGTGTGTTTGTACGTGAATGAACGAAAGATTCGAGCTAAGCAGACGTTACTTTGAATTAAACAGAAATTTGAATCAAACAGAAATTTTGAATCAAACAGAAATTTGAAAATGAATTTGATTTTGATTTTCTTGATTACTTGACCGATTATAATTACGGTGACTATTAATGGCGATTTTATCTAAAAGTAACCGAAACTTTTAATTAGGCTTGTTTTTTTTGTTTTCATTACTATGATCTATAAAGGAAGATTTCAAATAGGTTTTTTCCCCTTTTATTTATTACTGCAAGCTGACCTCACAAGATCATTTAGCAGTATTTTGGAGAAGAGCATAATATGAAGGGCACAGTACCCACTGGTACACACCCGAGTGCACGTATTTTTAAACATATGTATCGTGTTTGCGTTGAAATAAAACAATATCATCAAAAATCGTATTCTCAATTAAAACATCGGTTTTTTACAGTTTTAAAAGTATATTTCCGATTTTATTCAAACCACGTATAATTTTAAAACTCTACTCGCAATTGAAATTTCGTATTCACAGTTTCAAAAAAAAAAAAAAAATTGTATATTCAATTAAACCTGTTCCCGTTTAAACCTACTTCCTTCTTTTTAGAAAATGTCGCATCGACGTCTTCAAACTTCCCTCGGTAGCTTGAATACCGATTCGTTCGCTTTTAGTAGGCGAGCCGAAATTTTTCAGACAATTCCAAACGCCTGTTTCACGACAGCTAATTCGCGACGCCTCTGTACGGCCGAGTAAATGTCGCCAAATCCGCCGTACGTCATTAGTTCGCTGTACGGCCGTAGCGGCTAAATAACCGTAACTATTGACGGATACATCGGACATGGTCGTCAGTTCGTTCGAGACGGATAAATATTGCCACGTCCAGATCAATAGTAACAAATCCATCAATAATATAACGAACCACGCTAAACGATAAACTTGACCGGAATTATCGACGACCATCGAACTACTCTTCTTATTACCGTAATCGTTCGACCATAATCTATTCCTATGCGAACGAAGCAAATAATCGACCACGTGTTTTTCCGCGGCACCGACGTCGTTTCCATTATAACGACGACCACAACCACAGCCGGATGTCATGGTTAAGATTTTTTTTTTTATATTATCTTTCTCCGGTTATTATATTTTTTTCTAAAAATTATTTGGTCTCGTACAGTCGAAAACGACGCTCTTAATAATTTCGAATTATCGATTACTTAGTAACAACACTTATTTACATTTAATAAATTGTTGTGTACACGATAATTCTTGCATTATTATTATTATTATTTAAATAAATTGCCATATACAGCAACTAATGGCTAACAGAGGAATACGTATATATATATCACCATTAAATGCCGTATCCCTATCTCATTATATGGCGTTAGCCCAGATAGACACACAACCCGGAAGAACTGATTTTAATCGCTTTGTTGTCACAACACGATGCAGCTTTCTGCGTGTTTTTTGTAGTGTATTATTGCGTGGTGGTTTGCCATTGCCTTCCACGCGATAATATTAGCATTATATATATATATATATATATATATATATATATATATATATATATATATATGATTTTTATTTGACGACGCGCGATAGTTTGGTCATTTACGTTATTTACTTATAACAAATTAAATAGCGCTATAGATATTACACGATTTGTAGGGAATTAATAGGATTTATTAAATAAATATTTTTATTTATTATACTTAAAGTCGGACAGATCGACTTCGCTAATATCGATACATTCCTTCACTATAATATAACGATTGACGATGTAATTGCTGGTAGATGCTCGAGCGTAGTTGAACCACTATCCCATTAATATTCTAACACATTCGATTTTGAAATCAAAGCGGTCATCAAGAAGAAAATATAATGATAATAACAGAAGCTAATGTTACATTCAGAGAAAACACACAAACACGATGACGTCCAAGTGACTAATCTAATAATCGATTTTTCTGTCAGAACAATATCCGTGATATATATACGAACATAATTCTTGCATGAAATTTTATTATAATCCAATAAAGGCTTAATATTCTAATTGGATGTCAATATTTTATTATCGTTCGTTATAACTAATTTTCCGTTAACCGTGAAGAATATACTTAAGTAGTGTATATACATATATTTTATACACGTGTATAAATATATGACATATATATACATACGTGTGCGTTTGTGTATATATATAATTTTTAATACATATATATGTATACACCGTTAAGTAAATAAAAATTTCCAGTTCATTTGAATATAATCATTTTGAATGAACATAAAGGTTGTCCAAAAACCAATTAAAATTCGAACATATCTTCCTCACTATCTCCTATATATTCCATGTGGATTAAAATGGTGGTCTGAATGTATGTATATGTGTGTGCATATATGTATATATGTTTGTGTATATGTATATATATATATATATATATATATATATATATATATATATATATATGCGCCCATAAAGGACCGTTTATTTCCGGAATAGGACGGCAACACGATATTCATTTAAAAAAAAAAAAATGAAAAATATGGTTGTCTGAAAAATTAATCACGCCATTACACTTGTATATATATATATGTGTGTGTGTAAATGGGTGGGTGTAGATGTGTTTGTGTGTGAATATTGTATTTAGATTACATCGTTGATCGCTACCTCTAACAATCTTTCGTTGTAATCGTTGCTTTTCGATACTGTCGATTATAAATTTCAATTTAGACGTGTATTTTCGTCTAGATTGTTTCATTTTTAATTATCTATCGTGGGTATGAATTCACAAATACTAATAGCGATCTGGAATGTTCGAAACTTATATCATGCTTAATAATGGGACGACGTATTAAAAGAAAAAAAATAACTTGGAATTTACGTACTCATGGAAATGCGGGAAAAAAATAGACTAAAGAAGGGATATTTTAAAATTCTGCAAACCAGAATTCGCAACATATAACTGGAGTTCGTTAAATAAGAACATGTGCCTTTTCTAATCGTTTTTATACCTTTCTCAGTGAGACTAGTGTCCATCAAGCTGAAGATTGGAAAAATTATTATAAATATAGTTCAAATTTACATCCCAACTGCCGACAAAAAATATTATGAAGGGACGGGAGAACAGTATAATGATGTAGAAGATCTGTTGTATAGTCTTAAGACAAATCTGATAGTAATAGAAGACTTCTTCGACACTAAAATCGCTGGTTGGGCACTTCAGATTAGGCGAAGCAAATGAAAGATGAGACAACATGATTTAGTGATAACAAACGCATTCTACAAGTTACCGAAAAGCTATATACATGGCAATCACCTGTAAATAATGAACATGTGATATGAAACAAAAAATAGGAGTAATATAGAGTGTGATAAATAGAACATTGTCGGGGATATACGAAAAATCAATGTAGAAGGAATAAAAGAAAAAATATCAAGAATCCCGAGGGCAATCAAAGTGGCTTGTATAAAGAAATTAATTAAACGTGGTGATAAAGCAAAGAAACTTTGAATGACGAACGGGATTTTAAATCTAATGGAACACTGTCGAAAAGTTGAAAAAGACCATCAAGAATTAGAACTACAGAAAAAACAATTCCCATCACAGAGTTAAAGAGATAAACTCTGTAGGAAAAATCATCTACAAGATTACAAAAAAATGTAGAAGAAAAAGTATTAAAAATAAGACATTCAATGATGAAAAAAAATGAGAAGTCAAAATAAATATTCTAAAAAGGGGTGCAATGCAAGCTATACAATTAACAAAACTGAGAAAAGCCATTACTAATTGATATAAATAAGTTGTTGGACGATGAGAATGTGTCAAAATTAACGGTTATTTTTAATTGCGTACACAGCACACTTGAAATGCCGCAGCAGTGGCTGAAGTCAATATTTATTACTCTGCTCCAGAGGGTTCAAGCAAATACATGTGATGATTAGGGAGTAATCGGTCTGATGACTCACTTACTAAAAATTCTACTAAGAATAATATATTCAAGAATAGGTCGCATACGAGCTTCAGACAAATGGTAATAGAGAAACATTAGTAGCGATAAACGTCTTACTACAAAAATGTCGCGTTCAACAAAAAAATTCTCTCGACTATAAAAAAGCTTTCGACCAGGTACAACATTGTATTATAATCGAAATGCTAAAATTCGATTAGAGTACAGAGAGTCAGCATAAGACGCAGAGTCAGACAGTGGTGTATTTTGTCACCTTTGCTTTTTAATATATATATATGTGTATAAGATGGTCTTATCCAGATAGGAATTGAAATTAATTGGAAGCGAATAAATAACCAATAGTGCCATACTGGAAGACGTACAGGAATTAGTTGATGAAGTCGATGAGAGCGGAAAGAAATATAGGCTACAAATTAAAGAAAATAAAACAAAGTTGACGATTGTAAAAATGAAAATACATAAAAACGTTACAATAAAAATTATCGGTAAAAATATGGAACGATTTATAGAATTTAAATGTCTGGAATATTATATGACAGTAGAATCCGTATATAGAAGTCAGATGTTGTGCTCAAGCAAAACAAGCTTTTCAAATGTAAAAAAAAATTACTCACAAATTGATCTTTGAGCTGAAAATCAGGCAAGATTTCATAAGATGTTATATTTATCCTATTCTATAGTATATGGAGCGGAGGCGTCGACACACAGTAAAAACACTGAAATATTTTGAGTCTCGAGAAATGCGGGGCCGCATAGACGAATTATGAAAATATCATGGACACAGAAGATGAGGAACGAGAATGCTGAAGAAAGCCAATACGGAAAGGAAATTCTTGTACAATAATTAAGAAGCTATTTTGGACGTATCGTTAGATTAAGAACAATTATGCGAGCAAAAATTGACGGAAGAAGAGGCAGATGATGAAGAAAAACATCATGGACGAGAAAGTCAATAGATGGGGTAGATGCACAACAGCCGAACTTGCAAAGCAACGACAAAACGATGAATTTATATCATTAAATTCGTATTTGCGATGATGATGATGGTCGTAGATACAGTTCTAATATTAAGTATAAATTAACTGTAATAAAGGTGTAATAAAGGTATTTCGTTAATATACATAAAGGTCTTCTTGTAACCCTCTATTATACTACACTCCTCTGGACAGCGGCGAATATAGATTATATCTTTGGAGGGAGGCAAGATGCCGCTCGCTGGCTGCCGATCGTATTATACCTGAAATCCATTCGCAAACACTTATCCGAACTAAAACAGTCAAATACGCAATAATTTTCAACGTTTGACAATGTAAAAAATCATATCAAACTAATTAAATTAAACGTATATACGGTGACCCAAAGAAGACGAACGGTTTTGTTGTTTTTCGAATAACTCAAAAACTGCTCAACCAAAATAAAATTTTTGATTGATATTTTATTTAAAAATAGCAAAAACGAGAGATTAGTTTACAATCATTTGTGGAACATAATATCGTTCAGATGAATTGATACGATACATTCATTTAGGCTTTACAGAATTTTAGAAGACTTTTTCGAGTATATGAATTTGGAAATCTACTGTAACTCCGATTACGGTACATTATTATTTCTTTATTTATTCATTTCGAGGGGTGCTCGGGCCGCATGAGCCCCTCCCTTATATCCGTCCCTAACTCTGGGCATTATGATTCTTTTCACATTCAAAAATGACCCCCTCCCACCGATGTCCTGTTGTTCTAGTCCTGACATTGCAGCTACTGACAAATAGGGTCTATAGAATTCACGGGTAATTGCAATACAATTGACTTTACAATTATATTTCACGTCATAATGATATGTATGTGTAAGTGTTTTTGCGGCGTGTTGTATATAAATGTATATCGTATAAGTAAATTGATACCCGCGTAGTTATGCATATATAACCAACGTTAATAATCTGTAGAAATTTAAATGTAACTAGTATTCAAGAAGAAAAATAAACAATCCAATTATTGATTGATTTAATTTTATTATTATTATTGTTTATTATTAAAATTATTGTTTTAATTGTTCTTTCACTTGGTTAATTTAATTATTCGTTATTATCGTTCTATATTTAACGCGTAAAAAAAGACTGAATCCGCTCGCGGCTATTCCATCGATGCGTAATATTCCTTCGTATTATATTTCCGGACTAGTCACATTCGACTAACTGTGCATAATTTTAAATCCAATTTCCGGTCGTACGTGTTTTGATATATTACAAAATATCTTATTATCGATACAGTCGAAGTTTCGAAAATTGGAAAAGTCTTTCTAATGTGATTCTTAACGATATACCTCCCGGATATGATTTTCCACTTCCATGACCTTCGATCGATAATGTCGTTTTTACGTTCGCCCTGCATAATTGAAGCGTAACATACACAAGCACACGTTGCACGATATCTTATTCCGGCATTGCAAATGGAAATTTAGAAAAAAATTAAAAATTTTATAGCATCGCCTTACAAATTTATACTATAATAATAGTCGAAAAACGAGGTTACTAAATAAATGAATTAATGAAATAATAGAGAAGAACATTTTTAAAAATTGATCCTCAGCCATGGCTTAAGAATCAGGTAATGCAACATTCTGGACGTACATAACTGGAAGGTATAAAAGAATAATAAGTAGAGATAAATTTATTACGATAATTAACATTAATAAGCGATAATCGTAGATGAATAAATTCGCGAGATTAAAGAGTTAACCAGCTAGATGACTGTTCTTGAAAGTAAGAAATATACTAGGAACCGCGAGAAAAAAAGGCGCATCGGTATAATCTCATTATATTGAGTGTTCGGCGATAAAAACACGTATAAGATGAGTATAGCAGGATAATTATAAAAATAATATGTGGCCATATGAAAGCTATCCTATAAATGGCCAAAGCGACCTATGGTACAGGCCAAAAAAAAAAAAAAAAAAAAGTATGAAAGCTACTAATGTGACATTCACAAAAATGTTGTAATGAACTGTTTTAAGAAAGTCTAGAATATAAATCAATGGAAAAAAATTGGGACATCAGCAGTAAACTGACATAGGTCTATCGTTATTTTTATATTATATTATATATATATATATATATATATATATATATATATATATATATATATATATATATATATATATATATAGAGAGAGAGAGAGAGAGAGAGAGTGAATGGAGGGGGGTAGACAACAATGCTTAAACACAAACTATTATGTATATGTGGACGACCACAAATTAATTTTGCAATATATTAATTTATTTTTTTTCTTAATTTGTCACTATAAATATAGCCACATTTATTAAATTACATATATATATATATATGTGTGTGTGTGTATACGTTCGTGCATATATGTTCTCGAATCTAAAAACATGTTGCTATAGACCAATAAAAGTATAATATGAACGTTTCATATCCGAATTAACTAATATGACGAACGAATAAGACCCACTACCATCCGTAGTAAGGTCTATTTCCCATTGCCACAAAAATAATGCTTTCCCTTATGCTCTTTGTATAAAAACTTGCGCATTTCCATTATTTCTTAAATTTTCAATTTTTTTTACTGTTATTAATTTTCTTTTAACGTGAGAAAATTGAGAACTGTCGCGATCAAATCGTGCTATGTGACAGCGCTCGACTTTTTTTTATGTGATTTCCTAACGTCACAAGTCTATGTTAATAAGTCTCAGTCTAGCAATTCCCTTGAACTCAACATTACCGATTTGCTCAAATTCAACCAGATTTATGCGGCTGTTAACTTCATACATAATGGACCTTCAAACGAAAAAAATTTCATTAATACCTCGTACACAGCTTATCAACCTAACTCGCTTTTGTTAGAAATCCGTATTGTATATGTGTATTTATATATACTGTTTATATATACATTAAGACCACGAACGTTGGAAATATAACGACGAACCGGTCTGACGATGCTGACGATGAGTATATACACTAACAAAGCGTCACCATGAATTACGTTTTTTTTTTCACATAGGCAGTAGAATAAACAATTTAGATAAAGAAATAAATTCTTTGTCAAACATAGTTTACGTTTGAAAGCAATATACACGCAAATGCATTTCGATTGTACTTTATTCGCAAAAAGAGCAATTTTTAATGATGCTCAGATATCAATCCAACTGATAGAAAAATGACTACCATTTTGTTCCTCAATTTTGGCTTGCTCAGAATGCACGATCTTTTACCATCGACTGCGTTGACGATAGTTAACAAGCCACGTCCGCTACAACTGTCCGCGTAATTGGATTTTCTTTACTTTAGGATTTTCTAACTAATAATTTCGATAATTCTTTTCGTAATTCACGGCAATCCGAGATGTATAAAACATTATTCCGCTTGTTTACTATTTTAATTATTTCAGATAAATTGTGTATTAAACTGCTTCAATATCGGCTTGCAGCTTTTTCGGTCTACATAATTTCTATTTAATGTTAAAAAATTGCCCCGGCACAAACATGTATACCGTAAAAATGAAAAAAGCTGAACCGGAGACTACGCCAATTTTGACAAACATTCTAGTATGTCTATAAAAAACAAACTTAATATATAGCATTGTATTAACGCCTAATGTTCGTTGTTACTGATGTTAACAAAATACAACGATTTAAGGTCATTTTATTCTCTAATATAAGAACGCGCAAAATGTATACAATTCACCGGGAAACAAATGTTTACAAAATATTTACACAGTCGTCGTTAGAGTAAATATAAATTTTAATCATTCGTTAGGAGTAAAACATGTGCCCAAAATTCGTTCCAGTTCCAGCCCATTATCGATGATCAATTATAATTATAAGCAGATATTAAAAAATATATTTAAATAAAGATGGGGGACGACTAAAAATACACCTGTACGCGGTACTTGAAAACAAGCGTTCTCGGTACGTGGATAATATTAAAGCGTCCACTTTCTTTCCATGTGTAAGATCTTCCAAAATAATTAATTTTTTTTTTTTTAATTTTTGTTCTACCAAAAAATACCTAGTCGACCTTGAATTCTTTAGTAAAATAATAATTCAAACGAAAAGAAGTGGTAGTAGCCAGTAGATCGATCGCTGTCATTCCTTAAAAAGTTGCGTTACAAAAAATTCGTATACTTAATTTTATAAAACTTTTTCCTTTTGTTATATGCCGCTCATTTTCATGACATTTCATCTTATTTATTAATTTATCTTTCTTTAGTTTCCTTGATATTTTCATCGTTTTAAATTTTCTTTAAGTTTCTGTTCATTTTTCATTTTCATTATTTCGTTATATAACATCGATACCATTTTCTTACAACACATTATTTATATACATATATATATATATATATATATATATATATATATATATATATATATATATATATAATGTTATGACGTATTTTTTCATCTAATTTTTTTTTTCCACTAAGAAAAACTATATCTCTAGCGTCTTCCACAACTGTTCTAAAGTTTGAAAAATTTAACTTTCCACGAGTTTTACACTAACTTTATTTTAGTATACCCGCTATCATTTCCAACGGAATGAATTTTATTTTACAAGTAGCGCACGTACGAGTTATTTATCTATATGTCTGGTTAAATCTAATTTTCAGCAAAATTCACCCGTGCAAAACTATCGGTAAAAAAGAAAACTATTTTTTTTTTCCAAATAGTTAATATAATAATACTTTGTAATATATTTTAAAAGCAATGTAAAATCACACTTGAGACTTCTGTCTAAATTTAATATATTCCGGCATATTAAATTCTAATAGTTTCTACGTATTTTTTCTTCAGAAGAATTTTCTCGCTAGTGCCGAAGAGTTTGCTATTATGTAAATTCCAGCCTTGAATCAGCGCCAGCGCTTTTTAAATCGACTGCGATCGCTTCCATCTTCGCGTTCGTTGTTCTACCAGTGGTGTCCCCTTGTAATTAATAGACAGCTGAAAGCAACGAGTCTTTTCCAATTCGTCTGAGTACGATTCACCTGATTTATCGATAATGAATACTACGCCCATCGCTGCACGTATCCTAATTCAAATAAGCGGATACCCAGCATATTGTACGCATTTCCTTCGCCTAAAGGACTTGTTCATCCTTCTTGGACGTTACATTTGAGACGGGACGTGTTTACACGTTTATACTTGAAATTTTATTACAAATTAAACTATCCTCGAGTCTCCTTATCCTTGGACATATATTCTGGAATATTACTAAAAAAATCCGTTGCCTCTGGACGATCTCACGTCCTTCTCAGCAAAGAACTTGTAATCCGTTTTACGTACACACCGGCTTTGCACTATTGATAAATATAATGACTTTCAGACAATTGAAATGCCTGCATGTTGAACAAATCATTAATAATCTCGGTTTGTTGTAAAGTGACAGTTTAAAATCAGGATATTGTGCACGAAATTGAAGGACCGAAGCTCGTCTTCAGTCAGTCCATATCGTATACTAGGAAGCTTAAGTATAACGATTTAATCGTCGACCACAAACTTTCTCCTCCCGCATGTCGAGTATATATATTTTTCCAACCTAGCATTTTCCACCTTCGATACGTAAAGACACGGTTCTCTTAAATAAAATAATAGTAAAACTGTAATTGCTGTTCCTCAGTACCGGAAATAATCTCCCTTTGTCCCACGTACGGCTGCTAATGTCATGTCTAACATCATTTCCTCGGATTGTTCGTCGCTGGTGCCTTGTCATCTCCAAGTACAGAGTTATCGTAGACCCTTCACGTGTCGTGAATATTAAATTCATGAATACTGATTCTATCTAGAAATCAGCCACAGCATTAGTGTATTGGAGAATTCTAAACCTTTTGACGCGTGACAACGAAGTTGGAATAGTTATAAAATCAAAATGAAGACGTGTGTCTTCGATAGAGCAAAATTTTAAACCTTGATAGTGTACCTTTCGTGGTTGGTGGTGATGACAACGTAGAACATCTTATATTTCACTTTTCTCGCCTTAATAAACTTAACGATAATCAATTAATTCAATCGGGAAAATTACGTCTTTTATGTGCGAGAAATTCAAGTGAACTACCCATTACCACCAATATCAATAATTCATCCCTGAAACCGCGCCTGCTTTCTGTACGCTAATTTAAGTCGATCAGAATTACGTTCCAGTGAATTTCGTTTTGGAGTATTCGCTGTTGTTTTATATTAAATTCTATACTGACTCAACATTTCTCACACTCATTGTGGACAATGGGAAGGTTACATTCCCTGCAGGGAACGACCATACAAACGCACAGATCGATTAACTTTAGTATGTTATTTCTTTTGTTACAGGGCACGCACACACCGGACTATATACACTTAGTTTTTAAGCACACTGGTTCACTGTCACTTTTATAAATATCTCTTATTTACCAAACCAATCGGAACTAGAGGCATTTTTTTACCGTGAAAAATCCCCCCCTGTGGAACTTGAACTCAAATCGTGCATTACTGCTAAGCTTCGAGGTTCTTATTGTTATAAAACGATAGTCATCTTGCGATTTAAAAACGCATTAACCATTCTTATGCGTGTATATATTACGCCGATCGTCGTATGTCCACGTCGTGATAATTTCCTTAATTAAATTCGGAAATGAGGACTAATATTTAATATAATCGATATAATGAAAAATATATAATAATTTATTTATTTAGTTAAAATGAAATATTCAATTCGACGCTCTAGCATACAAATTATGAATGTGCAGTTATAATAATAATTATTATTATAGTAAAAACCGGATTTGTGATGAGCGAGCTTTGTCATATAATAATAGTAGTTGAGCTGAAACGCCATCGCAAGGTAAGTAAAAAAGAGAAAATTGCGCATGCTCAAGCTACTCGGGCGGCGTACAACGCTGAAGACGTGGAAAGATGGGAAAGAAGTTGTTGGGGAGGTTGATAGTTGAAGGTTTTCTAAAAGTTCAGAAGAGTCAGTGAGTCAGGAAAAGTTAGTGAATCGTGAAGAGTCAGTTGATCAAGACGGAAGAAAAACAAATCAGTCCAGAGGAGTGATGAGTTAGCCTTTAGTTATATCGGTATTCGGAGCCAACCGAAAGAAAGGATAGTTGGCGAGTTACGTCACGAATCCGGTTAGTTTGATTTATATATGTATATTATTCGAATTTCGAATAGAAAATGTTATTTTATTTTAAAGTAAAAGTATATACATTTTTACAACAACAATAATATATTTGCATAAAGTTATAAACATAAAAGAAAATCAAACGTAATGTACCGGGAACACCTTAATAAAAGATAACAAAACGTTAAATGCTGCAGGAAAAAAGCAAATAAAATACTAGAAAATAAACAAGTTTTCTAATTACTAATAATACATGATAATATAGAAACTTAAGTCTAAACTACAAAAATATATTGTTTAGGTTGTAAATAAATACTATGCATGGGAAAAAAAGTGGATAACAGTGAAGGGATTAATTAACTAAATTATAATCCGGTCGTCGAAAACTAACGCGCGTGTAATTTATAATGTTTTGAATTATCTTTCGTATAATAAATTATTACTTCATAAACACCGCGTGATAGTTCATTTCCGCAATAGAACAGAGAAAAGTACTAGAAGATGAAAAGTCGAGGAGAGAAAGTAGTAGTGTAGAAAAATATACGAGGATTCTAAGCGTATCCGTAGAAGTTCGTTAGGCGAGTGTTAAGGTCCTCGCAATATATAATTTTTTTTATGTACCCTAAGACGAATAATATATATGTAATATTTTATTTATCTTTTCTCCGTAATACACCTTCGAACAAATAATAATAACATTCGGGAAAAAATATTTCTGACTAGTTTCAATTTATTCGTTTATTAATATATATATATATATATATATATATATATATATATATATATATATATATATAGGAATTAATGAAAATAATGTAAATAAAAAGAACCAAAACACCCAAAGGAAGAGAAGATGAGAAGGTAGATTAATTATAATTTTCGCACAGACCATCAACGACTAAAACTTTATTACCGACGTTGGCCGATTTAATTAATACAAATATTTACTTAGTTTTTTTTGTGTTTTTTTTAATTAAAACGAAAATTAAAAATAGGAAAAAAAATTGAGATTTATGAAATTAGTCGGTTAAAGGAAACAACCTCGTTAAAATTTTCCGGTAATCGGATTTGAAAATTTGAATACTTCCGAAATAACCTCGTCAATGACGAAAAGTAAAATAATTAATTAAATAATTAAAGGAATCGGTTTAGTTTAGTAAAATAATAATCTAATAATAAGTATGAATGTTAATTTTTTAAATTTAATTACGGTTAACTTTACACGCCCAATTATAATCCGTTATCGTTGCGGTTTTTTTTTTGCTTTGTAGCTGTACTCTATATTTACCTGCTTTCCCAGTTTTACACTTTTTCTGGCGTTGTATTTTTTCATCTACTCCATGTTGTATTTTTGATCACTCGAGTGCATTATAATTTTTTTCTATCTTCCGTGCCGTGTGTACTGCGACAAAAGCTAAAAGCCAGTCTATCACTCCGGTAGATGTGAAGATAATTTAGTGCGAATGAGGAAATTTATAAGAGTATTTTCATTTTCGAGGTAAACGTATTTCATTAAGTGTGTTAGGAAAGAGTGTAACGAAGAACGAATGGAGTTATACAGAGAACAGTTAACATACGAGCCTACAGGTTGAGCATGTAGAACGGATCGGTTTTGGATATGATATAAGAATGAGTCAAAAGAGCGTGTCCTGTCCGGACACGGAACATCACTTCATCCGGTCTTGTGCGATGAACACGTCGAATAGACCAGATACAACTTTGTCGAGGTAAACTGGAAAATTTTATTAACGCTTGCTCCTTGAATTTATGGAACACGACGCATATCGGAACAAGTTGCTGAAAGTAATTTTGCAGGAGACCCGAGACGGCTTCTTTCGCAGCTCGATCTGTTTCTTCATTCTTTCCATATCCCCCATGTCCGGGAATCCGAAGTACGTAGGTCTAAAGATTTTGCCTATTGATTATCAAATTAATTTTCACAGTCAATTGATCAATGCATAATTTCCTGCTGAGTTTTATCGAATAAAACGATTCGGTAATAACGACAATTTCCTGCTCATTTTGAGAAGATGTAATTAGTATAGTATTGCAAACGGTTCGTACGATGGGACACTATAGTACGACGGAAGTGGGTATCGAATTACGTCATTATTATATAAGACAGCGCGGCCACAGCGATCTTCATTTTTTTTTATCAATCTGTATAATATATTGAAGAGGTGTTGTATTGCGAAAGGGAATTTACTGATATTCCGTTGAGATATGTTTCGGTTTTCAGAGCAGTACACTGTAAGATCAGTATTAGGAATGACAACAGGTGTAACCGACGGGAGATCAGGTTAATAATGTTTTTACTTTGTGTGTTTGTATTCACATGCGGTAATTTTGGATATTTAATGATGCTATTTGTAATGGTAGTGTAGTATGTGTATATAAAATTTTAAGATGACAATTCTAGTTGACTGTCCCTCATACTCCTCGCTTAGAGCATCTCTTAATATTCCTTCTTCGCTTCATCTCCTCTTCAAAGATAATCATGTCTTATTGTCGAATCTAGTTACCTCGGTCCGGTCTCTAATTCTCTATTCCTCAATCTAATCCTCTTTTCCCACCGTGCCTCTAGCTTTGGCTACTGTACACGGTACGTTAATTTAATTTAATAATAACCTTTCCATCGTCCCGTTATATAATATATTGGATTTCTTCTATTATCTATTCTTAGCTGCAAGGATAATATCGTATTAAACTAGCTGATTTTCTGTTTGATAAAAAAAAAAGTGAAGTCACCCCTTTGTCATATAGATCGACTGCTTGATAATCATCTAATTAGCTAATTTTAATGTATAATGTACGCAAATAAAAAAAAAACTATTATTTGACTGGTGGTGGTGATGATGGTACAACAAAATCTCTATATTTATAATATGTTGAAGAAAGTGAACCTATCTTTAACAATGCGAACAATTTCGGGGAAAATTTAAACAATAATGCCCGTTTATAAGCATGTGTGTGTGTGTGTGTTCATCATCGTATAAGTTGCATCTTCTGTTCAGAAGTTTACGAACATCGTATTGTCTTCTGTTTAAATGACACGATCTCGGACTTTTCGTATTGAAACGCTATAGTAAACATTTCCAACTTTTTTCTTCCACTTATCAGTTTCCCCGTTATTTTCTCCTGCATGACTGTTATGAATTATTCATCTTTTCGAATTTTATTAGTTGCGTTTTTTCATTGAATATACATATATATATATATATATATATATATATATATATATATATATATATATATATATATATATATTTATACACACACACATATATATATTATTTATATATATATATATTTTTTTTGTGTATAGTCATTTATTCATTGTTGCAAATTAAACAAAAAAAAAGTGTTTTAAATAAATATACGTAAATAAGTAAATATCAACGAAATAAATTTTTCTATTATTCACTTGGAACGTATGTGTATATATGTCATTCCATCCGAAAGAATATAAAAAGAAGGTATAAAAATGTTTAAGATATTTCAAAATCAGAGGTCACCTAAGACGACTAAGAAAATTAAAGAATAAACATCAAAATAATTTAATAAAAAATATTAATGCGTTCGTTATATAAATTAAATTAAATTAAAAATACATAATTTTTTGAACTACACCTCTTCAATATTTATTATAATCTTCATATTCTTGCAAATTTATTAAAATTTGTATACTTTTCTTTTTAATTTTATTTTTAAAAATTTTTAACGGTATTTATATATATATATATACATAGACAATCGATGTATTAATCCTTGGACTGGTTGGCCCCTATCGTTCAACTTATCCGTCTAATATCGTTACGGATCAGATAATACAATTGAAAATGTTCATCCCGAAGAAACTTTTACTAAATTTCGTTTCCCGTTTAGAATTTTAACAAGTCCAGTCTTACATGTAACAACTAAACTAATATACGCCAAAATCCTCCAACACATACACACACACACACACACATATATATATATATAATATACATATATTCATACGAAATATAAGTAATGTACAATAATATATATTTATCGGGTGGAATTAAGATTATAATTTGACGCATTATTTTGAGTTATTGTTTTTTTTTTTTTAAATAAATCTAATTCAAAAATTCCAGAAGAGAAAGTAAGCCTTTGAAGGCGTCAAGAAAGAGAACAAAATAGGCTCTACCTCCGATGTTCCTCTTTGGCTTACGCGCGGTAAAGAAAATGGGTTTGTCGGAGCTTTAACCCTTTAATTCGAGTATATATATATATATATATATATATATATATAGGACACGCGTGGTTTAATACGCCTTCCAACGTGTGTTTACTTATCGAATTTACCCCGAAACTGCGACTTTTTACTTTAGGGCAAGACGGTGTCCGGTAACTTTTCCCTGGTCTTTGGAAAACACGAATTGCCAACTGAGTCCACAAATAAAAAGACACAAACAAGGATGAATTTTATTATTCGAATTCGATCGCCGCTCCTTTGTTAGTCTTCCTACACATCGGACTCATTCATCAATCTTGCTTTCAGTTGACAGCGGATATTTCAATTTATTCAGACTAGTATCGCCTTTCGCGTTTTAAAATCCGGTCCCGGATCCGATTATTATATTTTCGCTTAACATTTGGGTCCTCGTTGTATGAGCGAATTAAGTGACAATCGATATGTTATACACATATTATAATACGTGTATATATATATATATATATATTTATATATATATATGTATGTATGTATGTATGTATGTATGTATGTATGTATGTGTTTGTTACATTTGATTAAAATTAATGAATCGTATTTTCACATCTCGCAATTGTGATTTTTGTTGATGTTTTTATTTTAAATCCGACTTTAGACAGGACAAAGATAAATTCATTTTCTAATCTATTATGGGTTACTCTTTTTTTCACTTTTCCAAAATTGAACGCTTCTTTAAGCTGTTCAAATTGTTTATTATTAACGTGATCAAAGTCCCTAAATATATATTAATAATTTTCATTTCGACTTATTGGGAATCCTCAAATTTCAAATATGCATACTCATATATATGCATATATGTATCCATGTATTGAGACTATTAAGATGTACGACCACGCTTGAAAATGTTCGTTAACGTGTTTTTTAATCTAATCGAATATTTTTCCACGTAATTACGGAAATTATAGCGAACTATTTAACGTCATTAGCATTCACAAATATATATATATATATATAGATTGAAAACTAAAACTAAGAATTACGGACATTATATTTATTAAAGGAATATGTTTAACAATTTATTTAATTAAAATATTTAAATATTACTATACGACTAGCCTACGCGTGTTAATCAGTAAACGAGTACCAGCTGACTGGTATAATAAAGAAGCCCGGCTAGGATATAAAGCTGTATTGATCTGTTTAGGATGCGTGGTTTTATTAATAAATTTTTGTATCGACCGATGGAGATCACTATGTTCCCTACCAAGTTTAACGGCGCTTTAATTTTAATTTAATTTTACATTTTAGAATTGTAATAAGTTTGATCGGTCTAAACTTATGTCACTTTGTACATGGGAGAAATCAAGAATGAAATTATGTTGGCTATTATCAAACAATGGTTTAACTTTTTCAGTTATTTCATTCACAGGTGCGAGCTTTAAAGAAGAGTTAGTTTTGGCATTCGATGTAATGTTAATGGAACTTGGTGATGGGGTTGCAGGAACCTGGGACTTAAGATGCGTTTTTTTTTTTATGTTGGTGCATTTTGGTGCATTCTGTACTATCTGGATGTGAGGGGGCGTGTTAATTGCTTTGGGAGCTGATTGTGTTATCAAAGATATTTCATATTTCTCATGTGGTGAATCTGGTATTAATGGATGGAGTAGTTTTGTGAGGGGTTTGACAGAGTCTGTATCGTCGTTGATAGAAATGGTTAGAACTTTGGGATCATGAAATTTGTTCAATTTTTCCTCTTTGTTGTCACTTCTTCCACTTTCGGTATTTGCTTGTTCCGGAAGGTCAGTTGCAGAAAGTACTTGAGTACTTAACGTTTGTCTTTGTTTTTCGTTGCAATGGCACATATGGTCTTCAATTTGTATGAATATTCGATGTTCAGTATCATTGTGTTGCAACTAAAATGAGTCAGGTATGTTGCTGCAATTCGCTTGTTCAATATAAATTTGTCTGTGCTAACTAACTATATGTCCAAATTCGTTATCAGATGAGTTTATTCTCAAAATTGACACAGGAGATAACAGTTTTAAGGAGAATATTGATGTTAGATGCGAAGCAATAACTTCATTTAGTATAGCGGCTGAAACGTTTGATATTAGTTTGTTAGCTGGGCTTCTTAGACGTCGAGCCTTAACTATGTGTGTGCCTATTTTAATTTCGCCACCATTTGCAAAAAATTGTCTGTTACGTGTTTTGTTTTCAGGAAGATGACTATTCGGTCTTTACTTATGCGTGATGCAGCAATAATATTTAATGCACTCTCAACTAAATCCTTCAATGCGACAACGTAATCGCATATAGTGTGCGCGGATAGATAAGGGAAAATTAATCCCTGTTGTTCTTCCGTACGATAATTAAATGCAATTAACGGTGTGATTTTTTTGGATTTTAAGGATGGTATATTTTAATTTGCTCGAAAATGTTTCGCTAATTTTAGATGTTGTGTTTATTAAAGGTTTATTTTGGTTACGCGAGGTAGATGTATCCGATGTAATTGTAACTGTGCTTTATTATACTCGGTATTATCTATGTTCTTACGGGTATCCGTATTGGTGTTTATAGTATTATCTTTATACGCGGGTGTGTTGATTATGTGTTGGTACGCGGGTGTTTTGGTTATGTGTTTGTGTATTTAAATAATTTTTATGTGTCAGTGTGGGTCCTATCTGATGTGTGGTGTGTATACCGGTGTTATCATCGTCCGGTTTAGTAGGTAGGTTATCATTTGACTTTCGGTGTTGAGGTGGTGAGCAGAACATCATATATGGAAACAGAAAACATAAAGTGGGATATAATAGGACTGTGTGAAATCAGAAAGAAAGGTGAAGAACTAGTAAAACTTCAATCGGGTAAGTTATTCTACTTTAAAGGAACTACATCAGGTAGAACAGGTGGAGTTGGCTTTTTAATAAATAAAAGATTAGAAGATAAAGTAATAGAAACATACAGTATATCGGACAGAGTAACTAGCCTTACGCTATCACTATCAAATAGATATAATTTACGAATTATACAGGTATATGCTCTAATTTCCAGCCACTCAGAAGAGGAAGTTGAAAACTTCTACCTTAATATAAGTAGAGAATTAAATCGAAAAAAGATCCAATTTACATATATTATAGATGATTTCAATGCTAAAGTAGGGAAGAAGTATCCAAAAGAATTAGCAGTGGGAGAGTATGGAATTGGTAGCAGAAACGAACGAGGCGAAAGATTAATACAGTTCGCACAGTTTTCGAACATGTTCATAAACAGCTCAAGAAATAGGAGGAATAAAGAAACGTAAAGATATTAGAAAATTGACGAACGAAACACTAGAGCTACTGAAGAAGAGAAGGGAAATGAAAAACAACGTGAATAAAAATAACATAGAATACTGCGCGAATTGTGTAAAACAATCAGGAAACGAATTAAAAGTAACATCCAATCTTACAATGAAATAATTGTTGAAGCAGCAATCGAAAATCAGAGTAGCTATGGAAGTAAAAAGAAAACTAACGATTGGAAAGAAACAAATAATAAAAGAAGGAAACAGGATAATTTCAGATAGAAGACTAGTAATACAATACGTAGTTGAATATTATAAAGGCTTATCCGATTCCCTACGGTTGATCTTCCAGAATATCCACCTTCAGGAAACTCATCTCCAGAAATTTTAATGGAGGAGGTAATTTATGCGCTAAAGGGAATGAAAAATGGAAATACGCCGGGAAATGATGCAGTAATAATCGAAATGATAAAATTAGCTGGAACAGATACAACACCTTACAGACGTATACAGCGTATGCCTAAGGAAACGTAACACTCCAGATGCTTGGAACAACGCCACTATTATACTAATCTACAAAAAAAGGGGATAAGAACGAGATAAAAAATTATAGACCAATTAGCCTACTAAATATAGTGTACAACGTATTCAGAAAAATAATAAATAATAGAATAAAACAGACATTAGATGAAGCACAACTAAGAGAACAGGCACAGTTCAGAAGAGGATTTAGCACAGTCGACCACATACATGTTATTAGAGAAATAATCAGTAGAAACAAAGAATATAAACAACCACTGGCGCTAGCTTTCATAGACTATGAAAAAGCTTTTGATTCCGTATACACAGGCGAGATAATTAAAGCATTAAAAGAACAAGGAGTAGATGAAACGTAGTTAGAACTATTGAAGAACATCTATGCAAATGCAAAATCAGCAGCAAGATTACATGAAATGACACCAGAATTTGAAGTAAAAAGAGGAGTGAGACAAGGCGATAGTCTCTCACCGTTATTATTCATATCTGCTTTACAAAGAGTCTTTCAACAGTTGAATTGGCAAAACCTTGGAATTAACATCGACGTGAAATATTTAAATCATTTAAAGTTTGCCAATGACATAGTTTTGATAGCAAAAAGTACTGATGAGTTACAGAGACAGGTAGAAGAACTAAATGAAATTGGCAAAACGATGGGCTTAAGCATTAATCAACAGAAAACTAAAATAATGCTAAACGAATTCACACCAAATAAAGACATCAAACTTGAAGGTAAACATCTGGAAACAGTCCAAGAATGCATATACTGGGCCAACTGATTAGTATCACAGGATCATTGCATCAAGAAATAAGTATTAGACGGGGATGGACAGCGTTTGGACGAAATTCGGTTATTTTTAAATCAAAAATTCCACTGCACTTAAAAAAGAAAGCGTTTGATTAATGCATCCTCCCAGTGATGACATACGGTTGTGAAACATGGACGCTAACCAGGAATTAGAAATATAGGTTACAAGTAACCCAGGATCAATGGAGAGAGATGTATGCTATCGATCGCTAAAAAAGACCGGAAATCAATTGAATGGGTTCGCGATAGAACAAAAGTAACAGATATAATAGAAAGAATAAATAAAATGAAATGTCAGTGGGCCGGTCATATAATGAGAAATCTCACAGTGGTACCCACGCTTGGAAAAAAAAAGGCCCCAGCGAAGACCGCATACGAGATGGGATTACGAATTTAGACAAAAATTAGGAGTTATCTGGACCAGAGCTACTCAAGACCGGAAGAAATGGGGTAAAATATGTGGTTAATTCATGAAGAGGCTACACCATGAAATACTGGATGATCAGCTGAATATGATTATATATATATATATATATATATATATATATATATATATATATATACTATATGTTACAAGATAAATGAACGGAGAAAACACAATACGATAATTTCGACGATACGAGTATAAATCGTATTTGAAAGCGACTAACTATTCATTTGGTAAATTACGAATAATTTTATTTTACTGATTTCTAAATTTTAAATAATAATAGTAATCTAAATTTTATTTTTCTAAGAAAAAATTTTATTGGATAATGTACGACGTGTAGTTTGCCGGTTAAAATCTATCGAAATATCGTATAGAAAATCTTATTCAGTTTCAGAGTTCTAATTCGGATATCCATCCACCATTTTCGTCTTGATGATTTCATATTTTTCCTACGTTTCGTTCTACCGGAATAATACGAATTTCTATTGATGTTTTTTCGGTTAAATTTTTTTACTTTTTTTTTTAAATATTTTTTTTTTGTTTCATTTTTGTTCCAATCAATTTTCGGATGGTATTTTTCGGATAAAAATAACTTTTATTAGGTAGAACGAATTTCTGTATCAAACTACGTAGAGAAGTTAGAAATTTTTTGACAACGACGGTCACATGTCAAAACAAGAGACAAATATGGACACGCCTTTTCTCGGCTGAAGCCCAATGTTTCTTTAGGCGTCAATTTGCTATTTTGTTCAAACACACACACGCGTTGCACACATATATTTATATAATATTATACACACATATATATATATGTATCTCTGTGTGTGTGTGTTGGCAAATTGTATCGAAACAAGTTTCCTTTGTATACATTTTATTTGCTCTCCTCGTTAAACGAACATATAAAAAAGGTGACTCGTGTCGATATTCGATTTATCGCACGACTCGGTAAATGAAAGACTTCCATGCAAGGTTTTATTGGCGCGAAATTTAATTTTTAATTTTAGTTTATTGAATTGAATCTCCAACGATAAAAGAAATTGGAAAGGAAACGACAGAACATAATTGGAAACCGAGAAATGGCTTCAATTGAAGATTATATTTTATATATACATATTCATAAATTAATTTATTTTCATCATTTTCTATAATATGAATCGTTAAAAAGAAAAAACTCCATTGAAATATAACATTGTAGTAAAAACTTCCGATAAATCATTTTATACTTACTGTTTTATTTTATCTAGTAAAACCATTCAGTATATCTCGGTACATCGAAATTCTATTATTGTGATTTATTCCTAGTATATTATCAGAGTTGCGATGCTGTCTATTCACGAGTGCCTAATTCGTATTTTTAAATGGCGAACGATCTAACCAGTTTATTCGTTCACATTTAAAATTAAGTCTATTTCGTCTACAATTACACCGTTCCCGCAGTTTGTCGAAATTTTAAATAGTCAAATTTTACCACTTTTGTCGTTACACTTGCCTGTTTTTCCTAAATCACGTCGAGAACGCGAACTATTGAAAATCGAGCAAAATAGCGCTTTTTTAATAATATTTCTCAAAACCCTATCGAATTTGTACTATTTGAATTAATGATATGTAATTCGATTTGCAATTTTTAGATGGTCTGAAATATTACACGATAATACATGCTCTTCGACAGATAACATAATTCTTTAGAAGAATACAATTGAGACACCTAAATGCAAGCGGAGACGTCATATTCGACACTTTAAATCGAAACGGTGCCACTCGAGATATAAAATTTTAATTATATTTACACACACATACATGAATGAGATAAAAAGCAAATTTCTAAGTTTATAATATCTGAACGATGGATGCGAACATGCTCTTCGACAGATAACATAATTCTTTAGAAGAATACAATTGAGACACCTAAATGCAAGCGGAGATGTCATATTGACTATGAAAAGACGAGAAATTAATGTAGATTTTGAGAACACGTAACATCGACGATAAGAATCGACGCATGATAAAGAATTTATATTGGAACCGACACGCGAATATAAAGATAGGCAATAGATCCTCGACAGACAATATAAGGAAAACCGTAAGACAAGGATCCTCTTTATCACCAAGACCGTTATACTGAGCGACACACACACACACCAACGTCTTACATAGACACAAAATCAAAATTACTCTCCAATTTTACACTACCCAATTATTAAAGAGGCATGGAAAATTTGGGTCTTATCTATTTCATTTTAGTCGTTATCATTTCTTTTCAAGCATCGAAAATAAGTTACAACTCGTTCGATTTCTCTGTACTGCTGCTCCTAGATATGCACAAGTACAGGAAAGACGAAAAAAAAATTAATTTGTTGAGCAGTGCATTCGTCTTTTAAATTAAATTTACTTGCATTCTATACTCTATGTGGTTTGACACACAGACACACACATTATATATATATATATATATATATATATATATATATATATATATATATATATATGCTCGGCTATACTTATTAAGTAATTAAAAATTGCTCCTATACAAATTACGAATTTCGAAATTTTAGACCCCCACCTCGAGTATACCCTTATAAAATTTTGTTAATTTCAATTTTCTCCCTGTACTCGGTTTATTGATATCTAAATATACGTTAAAAACTTCAGCTTGGTCGCATCCATCGTTCAGATATTATAAACTTAGAAATTTGCTTTTTATCTCATTCATATATGTGTGTGTAAATATAATTAAAATTTTATATCTCGAGTGGCACCGTTTCGATTTAAAGTGTCGATTTAATCTACGAAAGAATTATTTTTTTTTAAAAAAAAAAAAAGTACGAAAAATTACAAAATTCATTTGTCTCCTTCTGATGTTCGTTAAAACTCTAAAATTTTCGGTTATATAACCCGCGGATTATTGAAACGAAATTCTACACGATTAAAATACTTTATATAAACAGTATGAGATTCTTATATAAATACTAGGCCCCAGAATCAATGAATGTTATTCGGGCTGAATTAAGTAAAACAATACTGATGGAGAATTAGAAATTATACAAAAAAATCAAAAAACAAATTTGTAAAGAAACTTAATGATTAATTTTTCTAGATTTATTAAACTTGATAAACAATTATATTTAATTCGGCTAATAAGTTAATACATTTATTGATTCTGAGGCAATGTGAAGTTCTTTGGGTAGTAAGGGAAGGCTAAATCGTTATATATATATATACATATATTATTACCTATCGCCAAGTGTATATTCAATATATATAAAACGGCCCAAAACACCTAAACCTAAGGGAAGGCTAAATCGTTATATATATATACATATATTATTACCTATCGCCAAGTGTATATTTCAATATATATAACGGCCCGAAACACCTAAACCTTTTAACCTAAATTTTCTCGATGGGTATTTGGTGTAAAAATACGAATATACTGTCGTTAGATGCGTATTTCAATACCGCATAACTTTCGTTATTTTCCTCGATTTTGAATCGATCGCGATTTGTTGAAAAAAAAGTGCAATTCGAAAAAAAAATATTGGGTTCCGTTTGAAATTTTTTTCGCGGTTTTTTTCGTTTTATACGATAGATCTTATATTGAAACTGCTACCTCGAGAGGCTTAAAAATATTCACGTCGTGCGCTATGCCCTGCCAAAGATGGGAAGTCGGCAATTTTTAAACATTCGTAGCAATAAACAATTTAAATTGCACCGAATTGTAAATCTAAACCATTCTCGAATTCACCCGAAGACATACAAAAAATTTCATTAAATTCGGTCCATCCGTTTAGGAGTTCAGTGACGTATATACGCACAGAAGAATTATATATATATATATATATATATATATATATATGTTTTTATATATATATATTATATACATATATATATAAAGATATATTTTTCGAAAAAACACGAACGTACCGAACGAAGCCCAAGCGCTACTTGCACTTATACTTAAAGTTACGAAAAATCAACTACTTTGATTGATTTATCGTAAACTTAATACAACACTGTAACTCTGAATTCAATCTAGAAATCCACCCTTAACTCACGCGTTGTCCCGTAAAACAATTATTCGTATACACGTACCATATGTATGTGTGCGCTCCGAATTTTTTGTTACATTTGTTTAACAGTAACGTCCAGACTTGATCGTATTGACGAAGAAGAATTCGTCAAATGTAGACGACATCGTGTTGAACACGATTCGACAGCTCATCGGTACATAAAAGGGTTTAGTGTTGGTACTCGTTCGTGATCGATTGCGTGTCCGTTCGGTCTGGACAGATTTCTATGGACTGACGATCGCTATTCAAGGAATAGTATTCTTCGTTTCATTAAAGTTTAAAAAAAAAAAAAAAAAAAAGTAATTTGTCGATGATTTATGGTGAAAATTTTCGCAATCTATTTCAACGAATATTCGTTGAAATTACTTGTTTTAAAAATTTGTACTCAGACATAAGAAAGAATTTTCAGTTACAAAAAATCTTAAAGTTGCTCTCAGTCGTTCTCTCGCAGAAATTGTTCCTCGCAAAAGATGCTGTTTTTTTCCGTTTCAAATTCACAGCCCAACCAATAGCAGTAATCTATCTTCGACAACTGTATTAAATTTTCAAAGTTCCCAGAATCTTCAGAATCCAATTGAACGATGCATTGAATTTTTGCTCTTATTAGGCGATCATCTACGTTTATTTTTCTTTCTTTCTAATAAATCCCGAAACAATAAATAACCTCCCCTTAAAATAATACTTATCCGTTTTGACGAATTTATTTTGTTATAAGGATCAATACAAAAATTCGCGAGAAAATTTCAAATTAATAATGATTGTGAGAATAGGATTTTTGTTCGTTTAGAATTCAGAAGAAAGTGTGGATTACTTAAAAAACCGATGAGTATAATCATTTTTGTTCTTTCTTGTGCGTTCGGCTTCAAGGCCATTTGTATCTGTTCTTCTTCGCTTGTTCATGAACGTTCGTAGATGTTCGTCAAGTCTAGCCACTAGCGTGTCAATTAACATCGGGGTCATACAAGACTCACTCGTTCATACTTGATCAACAGAACTCTGGCTGTTCAGTGTATCGTACGGCAGGCTTTCTTTCTCTAATATCCTCATTGACTGTCTTATACTCACTCAGATTGTCTCTCAATCTTCCCTCCTCACTTTCTCTTCTTTTCAAAGATGAATATTCCTCTCTAACAAACCTGATCGTGTTCTTTTTACGCGTGTCTCGTCTCTGCTGCTTGATTTAACTGCCTCTAGCCCTAGTTGTTGCATACGGCACGTTAAGTTGTCTGAAGCCGCGCATGCGTGAATATTCGTACTTCGTGTTCCTTTATTACCGTTATCGTTATTATTATCGTCATGATTATCGTTGCTTTTACCAAAAAAAAGACCTTCGCTTTGGTTCATATAGTTTCCAGCAAGCCATGGTTTCAATTATACGAGAACGTTTCGAGGGATTATATATCAACATTATTTAGACTACGTACTGGACATAATTTTTCTCCCTTCCATCTTGTTAAATTAGGCATAATTCCAGATGGTACATGTGACACGTGCTATGTTGACAACTGTGTTGAGCATCAAATTTGGGTTTGTCCGAAATTTCTAATCGAGATGTTCTCTAGTATTTTACAAAAGTGGCACACATTACCTGTGAGTATTGAGTTAATTGTTTCTGAACCGTTGTCTCCTGTTACAATTAGTTCATATAAATTTATCAAGCGTAGTTGCATTGAAATTTGAAATACACTAACTAGATAAAGGTTTAAATTGGGCAAATGGCGCAAGCTGGGCCAAAATAAAAAGAATAAAAAAAATTATTACCATTATTATTTTATCTGGTAGTCGAAATTTTATTTTCTTTTATATTTAATTATTAGCAACGACTGTATGCGCACTATCGGTGCTATAAGGATTTATTAAAAAATCGGATAACGCATAAATAAAGTATTTTATCACAGTTATTATTAATAGTACTAAAACTGCTACTGGTTCAAGAATAACGGCAATACGATTAATTTAAGATATATAACCGCAATATTAAAGAAAAGATATAAAAATACGATCAGATTTTCTCTTTTGGATTAAGTAGAAGAGATACGGATAAACCAACTGTCAAATGGTCTTCATTTACAAGAACGTTTAAACTATATGTTTTGTCTGCATTTATTTATTAAGATTACTTTATATAAAATATCTATACGAGAATATATATATATATATATATATATATATATATATATATATATATATATATATATATAGATATATATATATATGTATAAGAAAAAATATTATTATTCGATTATTTAAAAAAATGAAATGAAATAGTCGACGACTTAATTTGCGTATTAACAGGGACTGAAAGGTTTATAACGATGTTAATATCTGAATTCGAAATTTTATGAATGACTGGAATTGGTCGATATTAGTATGTTGTATTAGGTGTGTGTGTGTGTGTGTGTTGAAAGGGGAATATGTAAATCGTTTAAGCCCGTAAAAGTATTCGACACTATCGAACATCGGAAGGTCGTTATTATTAATATAATTAAAAGCCGATTTTCCGCGGTATTTTGCATTCTGTCACTATGACAACATACAGCCACAGACACATTCGCCACTGTTTCGATTGTATACATTAATATTATTACATAGTTTCAGAAAAATATTGATATTTTTTTAATATATATATATATCATATGTATTAAAAGGTCTATAGTGGTAATGTGATCTAAAGCGTTCTGCGTAAGTTCGAAACACACCAACACAACGTCGATGGTTCTTAGTGGTAAAAAGACTCCTAGACGAGACTCAGCTATCCATTAGTCGTTTAATTAGTAACAGCTTTCTGAAAAAAATAAATAAATAAAGAACTCGAGTAAGCACTAGGCAAACCACCTTATATTGGCTTGCGTAGGACGAATCGTCTAATAGTCGATACCAATATTCGGGTTGACGAAGTCCATCAGTCAAAACTTCTCGCTCTCTTTTTAATCACTTTCATAGGAAGTCGTAATATATTTCTATACGAAATTCTAAATGTTAGGACTATACACTTGATCTATATAAACGTTACATCTTAGCATCTTTCTCAAAATCCCTATCTTTATATAGAGCTACTCCTGCAACAATTATTGCCATTTGAAATATTTTTATACTGTTATATTTATTAGATTTAGTTATATTTTTTTTTTTGCAAATTTATGACTAGCCATTTGAGAGGCTATTTAATGAAAAGTATCTATTAAAAATCACGTGAAGAAGGTGCATCCAGCGATGTTTTAACCTTACAAACTATAAAACTAAATTACATATCTTTGTTCTCTTCAGCCGCATAGTTGTCACATTTGTATGCACAAGCGATGCTGCTAGCTGATTTGGATGAACCCGTAATCGGCTAAAGTGCTTCAGAGCTTGCTTATGGATAGTCTCCTCAACGGTATCTAGTTTTTAGTCCCGGTGGATAGCTTCATTGGTGACATACCAAGACATTCGGTAAATTAAGCGTAACGCCTTGTTCTGGAAACGCTAAATTATCGATCTATTTGACTTCTTTGCACATCCCCAGATTTGTGCGGCGTAACTCCAGATTGGCTTCAATACGACTTTGTACACTAGTAGTCTATTTTGTAAGGATAAGTCGGAATTGTATCCTATGAGCCAGTATAATTTTTTAAATTTTAGATCCAGTTCTTTTCGTTTCTTTTGTATATGAGTTTTCCATGATAATTTTTTATCTAGGGGTACCCCTAAGTACTTTACTTCGTTTTGTCCTTGTATTACACGATTCCCTATCGATACTTCTTTATCATGGTCTCTTCTATTGGAGAATGACACATGTATTGACTTCTCTGGATTTATATTAAGTTTCCACTTTTGGGTCCACTGATATAGTCTATTTAGGTTGTTTTGGAGAGCAGAGATAGCAACTTCAGCATTTGAGTCCGAAGCAACCAGTAAGGTATCATCTGCAAACGTCGCTATGTGCACTGCATCATCTACTGGCACATCTGCGGTATACAGTGTATACAGGAGAGGTCCTAAAACGCTTCCCTGTGGAACACCAGCCATAATAGCGTATACCTCAGATAGATCAATGTCGTACTTGACCTGAAATTATCTGTTAGTAAGATATGATTTGATTAATAGATAGTATTTTTCAGGCAACATAGGTTTGATTTTATGTTTTTTTTTTTTTTTTTTTTGCCCAGCTTGCGCCATTTGGCCAGTTTAATCCTTTATCTAGTTAATCTATTTTAAATCTCAATGCCACTACGTTTGATAAAATTATATAAACTGACAGAGACAGAAGACAGTGGGTTGGAAACGATCAATTCAATACTTACGGGTAATGTGTACCATTTTTGTACAACACTAAACAACATCTCATCTCTATGTTTTCGAAACTTCGGACAAATCCAAATTTGATGCTCGATACAATTGTCAACATGGCACACATCACATGTACCATCAGAAATTATGCACAATTTAGCTAAGTGTGAGGGGGAGAAATTATGACCACTACGCAATCTAAATAAAGTTGATATATAATCCCTCGAAATGTTTTTATGTAATTGAAACCATGGTTTACTGGAACTGTATGCATCAAGGCGAAGTATTTTTTCCCTTTATTTTGACTTTCGGCGATTTGGAAATCAATTAGTACAGATTGTTTAATCTTTGGTAAAATATCAGTCCAATTCCATTTTATATTCTCGCAAGGGACACTTGATAGATTATAACGTGTCAATTCATCGACCACCTCATTTCCAGTAATACCACAATGAGAAGGGACCCACTTAAACTTTACTCTAGATCCACGATTGTAAAGCTGAATAACCCGATATCTGACATCAAATTCTAACTTTGATATTTTAGGTTCTAGGAACTTAGATAATTGTAATAAGACAATTACTCCCATCTATTCTTCATTATTAACGCTACTCCGTCTTTTCCACGATTGCAACCACCATGTACTACTCTATATTCGTCGCTAAAACATTCGCCTTCTTCCTGTCATCTTACAATTATATCCAATTTGTATTTTTCGATCTTTCACTTGGTTATTTACAATTTTCCACCTTGCATCATTGTACGTACATTCCATAATCAATATACAAGGATTTTGCTTGCTGACGACCAAGAAAGTCTTGTTTCTTCCCTCGAGCACAGCTTTGAGATTTACTGTTACCGTTGCCGGTACTATTTATTATCTTTATATTCATCCTGGTTTGTCGAAGAAATTATTAATTGCGGTGGTGTCTACCTTTGCCTTCCGCAATGGTTTAGAGTTGTCCTTAGAGCACAAGCTGTGGTCGTGCCTATATCGAAATATGGCCTTGAAGTTTACAGTACATCAGCTACATCAAATCTAAAAAAAAAACACGGACGCGAGATATCCTCGATCCTACATAACTATGACATGTACACGGCAGCGTACTTCAGTTGTGGACCTAATGGTCGAAATGAATACTCTGTTTGGAATTTACTCCCCACTAGCCTGTATACACGGTGTAGAGTGGGTACTAATGATGCTTGCATTCTTATCGGAAGCAAAAAATAAACATGAAGTATTATCAATACTTGTGCTCTCCACATCTGACCCGTGTATGTGGGCAAGGGAGGTGGTATCAACTGCGCATACATAGTTGTTTAAAGTAGTAGGGATAATATATACGCAGGTGTTGACTCTTTTCCATTGGGAAATGAGTTAATAAAAATATGATCATATGATAATATGTTATCAATGTCAATTGTGGTCAAAAGACCATGATTTTTTTTCCGTTTTAAATGGTGTTGTAGTCTTGATAGGTATCTATCAACTGTCGATTTAATCTCTTCACCGACATGTAGCGACATATCTTACCGACATGTAGCGACATATCTTACATGTCGGTCAGTGTGTAATGTCTTGTTAGAGACTCAACCAATACAATTGTTTCATCTTAAGTTCTAAGTAGAGTCGCTTTGTATCAATGACATAGAATTTATCATAACTTTATGTTTATCTCGCGCAGTACGTCGTTTGATAAAGATAATGTGATTGCATTTTTGCTCATTGATTGCAATTATCCATTTATACAACCATTTAACTATGTTGTCAATAGCATTTTGAACATACTCAGTGCAACTTTTTTGGCATCGATAAGATGCCATCATTACCGTGTCATCGTGCAAATGTAGCTACAAATACGTTTTAATTTATCAGTATATTATTAGTGAACAACGAGTACAGGAGAGGCGCCAGTACGGTCCCCTGTGGCACACCTGCCTCACCTGCCTGTATTTTGCGTAAAGATGATTGTTTATCCATTTATCACAACTTGAAAATATCGTTCATTCAAATAGGATTTGATAATGTTATAATCAAGCAAAGTCTTCTTACATTCGTAAAGTAGCTCTGGATGTCAGACGTGCTGAATATCCAAAAGATACTTTGGAATTATTTTATCTTTGTCAATTATCTTTTGTATGTTTTTTTTTTTTTGTAAAAAAATTTCAAATACTTTACAGAAAATTGGAAGTAGAGAAATTGGTCGATAGGAAGTCACAGGAGGTTTTCCAGATCTCTGAATTATAATTATAGTTGTGAATTTCCATAGTACCGGAACGTTTGTAATTTCATGATTGCGTTGAATATTTGTGTTAGTGTTATTATTGATTTCGTCGGTCTTTCTTTTATAATTCGACTGGTAATTAAATCATAACCAGGTGCCTTCTTGTTGCTAAATTTCTTGATTGTGGATTTAACTTCCTCAAGAAGAGAGAAAAACTTGATTACTATTGATCTGGAAGATTGGTTTAGATACTCACGAACAACGTTTCCTAGTTTTTATTGGTTTTGTTGTGGTCGAAAAGTTTCGGCCAAATGCATGGAAAATAGTTCAGCTTTAGTGTAATCATCTCTAGTCACCATCGTTCATTTTGAAAGGATCACTTCCTTTTTTTTTTTTTTGTTTTTTTAGGTATTTAACAGGTTCCCACGGCGAATAATGATCAACCTTTGACGGTGATAGATTGGTTACATATTCAGTTTTTGAAAAATTTTGAGCAATGTTTTCAGTTTCCTCATTTGATGATTTAACGCTGTTTTATCGCGCGGATTCCTCGTTCGTATCCACTGTCTTCTTAGTTGTCTCTTTATTGTTACGCGTTTGCGCACATAATCCGGGTAAAGCGTATAATAATTTATTATATCTTTGGTTAATGGAGTGTTTTTACATGCTGCATTTATTATTTGATTAGTAAATAAGTTGACACTATTGTCAATATCTTCATTCATTTTAAGTGAAATGCAAAGGTTTTGACATTCTTCTAATTCTTAAACATTTCTCAGCTTGTAAATTTATTAAATAATGCAGGTCTTCTTTCTCTCATGTGTATCTGTTCACTGACTTTAATGTAATTATTGAGAGTGGTTAGAAGACAGTTATGAAGAATTATTCATAACTTTCATTTAGTTACTCGAGATTCTTTTGTTATAAATCTAACAAATCGATAGTTTTGTTTCTGTCTGTCGGCCGATATGTAGTTTAGCCTCTCGACAATATGTCACATTTAGTTATAGCCACTTTACGATTTCTGCCTCTGGAGTTATTAAGCGAGAGTCCCAAAATGTTGGTCTGCATATAAAGTCCAATAGGTGTTGTAGTTTAGAATCTTGATGTAGTTTTTGTCTATAAAACAAGGTTCGGAAATTAGCAATATGTCGAAGTCTTTTACATTGAGATAAAATTCTAATTCTAGTCTATAATTCAAATTCAAATTCAGATTATATATTTATTTAAAGACGCTCGACTTCTAGGTGATTCTACGATACAATACAATTTAGATAATCAGAGATAATATAGTAATTGAATGAAAGGTTATATCTTCTAGAAATAATTCTACCATATGTACATCAAAAATACTTATAGATACTTCTATAGAAATTAAACGGAAAATGATGTTTTCTGTAAGTTCGGTGAATTGAAATAGAAATAAAAACAATTCTAGCATGATTAATATCTTCTCGTATAATTTCATAGTTTTTAAAAACCGGAAAGTACACTGCAGCTTCGTCGTTTCCAAGTGCGTCTTCTGTGAAGGATCTTGTTTGTTCGAATAAAAAGGCTTCTTCACGTTCCTTGTTCAGTTTTGAACATACGGAGATTATATGTTCGATGGACAAATTTTGATCCCCACAAAACATGCATGGTGGTGAAAGTTCATTTTGCAATAAGTGCCGGTGAGTTAGTTTAGGGTGGCCGATACGTATTCTGCTTAGAACAATCTCTTCTCGCCTGTCGATGTGAAGTTTTCCAATGTTCTAGTTGTGTAACTTGTTGTTCAATTTTGTCTCCCATATATTTTGAGCGGTTTTCTTGATGGCTATAACTGTTTTTTTGAATTTAATAAGTCTTTAAAATACGTTGACACAGTCTGTATACTATTATCCTAAGGCGGATTAATAGGTTCGAGTGGGCTGACGGTAATTCGATTTAAATGTCGGTATCTGAAGTAATCAGTACATCTGATTCCGAATGGTTTATTTCTATCGCGATAAATCTTATGTAAATTAGGATGAAACGTTTTATAATAGTTAAATAATTCATTTGGATTCCAGAGTGCTATGTTGAATTGATTAGACATAATTGTAGAGATAAGATTATTTATCATTGTGCTTTGCTGTTGAATTGTATCTTTGAATAAAGATTTTATTTCTACAAGAAAAGCCGCTTTGTTGGACATCTGTATGAGATGTAATGTTGTGGACGTTTGAACGATGAAAAAAAACTATAGCTGTGTCGATATCGAATTCGTAAATTGTAAATGGTTTTATTTACCTTTCACTAGCGTTAGATTGGCGTGACGAGTGGCGGTCGGGGGGTAAGTAAATAATACGAGGAAGGATTAATTTCACGCTCGCGATATTACAGCAGAATATTTTGACAGATTAAAATGTAAACAAATGAACAATAACAACGGAAAGTCGTGAGTCCCGTCGACGGTTTTCAAAATGGTCGATGCGCCGAAGATGGTGGGTGGTGGTAATGGAAGCGTGGTTTTAATATATTAAGTAAAGCGGTAGAAAATTGACAATCCTGTAACGTTTACAGACCAGGTTACTACCTTTGTTGTTTGCGATTATTATTATTGTTTATTGTTTGTGATTATTATTATTATTGTTTATTGTTATTATTATTATTATTATTATTAATAACGTAGTAGTACTTAAATTCGTGGCTGGGTTTTTTTCCACATTATATTACATCGCGGTTTATCCTGCATAGAATACACCCTCGCCTTAAGCTATAAGTTACATTTAAACGTCAGATTATTTGAATTTCTGACTGGTTAGCGGCTTGTTTACAAAATTTAATATCGTATACGCCATTTTTTTCATCTTCCGACGAAATGCTCCGTACGTTATACTTTTTTTTTATTGTATTAACATCATTTTTCTTTATCTTATAAAAGTTTTTCAGACAGTTTGCCTGTATCATCATTTTTTATTACTATTATTTCTTTTTAATAATTATTATTATTTAATGGGCATGTCTTTACAGCCTACCCAACGTGATACTGTATGTATAAGAAGTAACTCTCGTCTTTCTGTATAAACGTGAGCAACTTCTCCAGAAATATCGCTACCTCTGGAAACGCCTGTAAATTATCCAGACGAAGAAGGAACAAAATGCGTTTGTACACGGAGGACCGTTAAAAAGATAGAACGCGGTAATTTAAGGTATGGTTCAGAACGTAATGCCATTAAAGGACATTCGAAGAACGCACGATCAGGATTGCAAATTGCACACGACCGGCATGGATAGGACGATAGGATTATTAAATATTCAGACGTCGTGCCGGATAATAAATTAACCGGGTATAAGAGCACTAGTTGCAGGGAAATTAAAAAATTTCGACTGTTCTTTTGAAGTGAAACTTCTATTAGCGCTTTGTATGTGGGGAGCTCACCAGTAAAACGAGCGAACCAAAGGCTTATAGGTACATAAGCAGGCTTATTATCACAATGTAGTCGGGCTCTTCCACTCTTCCAGCATTCTGTACTCATATACGTGTATATTCAGTTTATATACATACGCACAAACACGTACAGTCATTATGGCAGACACGCGTAAAATGTATGCATATTTCGGCATATCTCTCTCTCTCTCTCTCTCTCTAAAAATGTTTAGCGTGTTCGTATACTTTCTCTCGCACATGCGCGCACGGCTATCCTTTATTTCGTTCAAATCTTCACTGCACAATGGATGTGTGTGACGCAGTTTTGAAAACGAAAATATTTGAGTCTTAGCTACGTCAGGTTAAACATAGCGGACAGACTTTTCTTTGTGAAGTTTGTACGAAATCGTGAGTTTATTAAATAAGTGTCTTTTTGGTTAAACAGTCTTTAAGTTTCATATTTATTTTAGAAGTTAAACTTCTATTGGCGCGGATTATATGGGAAGTTAACCCGCAAAACAAGCTAGCGAGCCGAAAAAACAGACGGATATATATGTATATATTTACATATATATATACATATACACATATATGTGTGTATATTATATACCTATATATACATATGTGTATATATATATAATCAAACAAAACAAAATAAAAACAAAGTTAATCACTATAAAAGTTACTATATTAATGCAAAGCTTACATTAACGTCATTTTCAAGCATACACAAAAACGTTACCATGACAAAAGAAAGGTAGCGTCGACGAGCAAATAAATTGACGTAGTTCATAACGGTCATAATCGAAGGAAAATTGGACAGAAGAAGAAAAAGCGGAAGACCTCCGATAACACGGATAGATCAAATAAAAGAAAGAATGCGAATGACGTATAAAGAGATGAACAAGATAGCAGACAACTGGAAGGAATGGAAGAACATGATTAGCTAGCTGGAACGACAAGAGCATGCCCTTAAATATTGTAATACGTCGTAATAGAATTTTCTATACGAAAATTTAGCTTTGTAATTTATAAAACGGTGCCAGGCTGCTGTTCTACGTCGTTAAATGTAAATGGGATTATTATTTTTCTTCGAATTAATTTAATAAGCACGCGAAAGGTAATGTGTTTTTTTTAGTACCTTTGTGTATAATCGAATTATTCTCTTTTTCATTATTCGATACGGTATTTATGGGGGATACCACCGGTTGTAATAATGAGGTTTTTTAAACTATAATATTATAGAATATAAATTGTCGAAACTACTTCGATTATCATTGTGCGGGTCAACCACCGTAGTAGAACGAGCCTTTTATTTATTTACCTTAATTATGGGTAAATATTTTTTTTGCAGTATTTTTCCACTTCCTTTAATAAATCGTCCGTATGAAAAATTATTATATTTATATAAAGTTTGCTAATCGCGCAATTAATATGTACCGTAAATCTGTTTTTTCGATTAAAGCTATAGCGTGAAGTGGGACTGAATATTTTAAGTATTATTTTATTAATATGAATGGCGCTTTTTTCACCTCATCCTCTTCTGACTCCAATTCGGATAATAAAAAAATTACCTCATCCTATTCATACCCTGTTATACTTCCAAATCGTTCACATTCCCCTCATTTATTTCAATGTTCACTGCCAACGGTTTAAGCGTCTTAAACCTGTTTAGTTCTTATCCCGAATTCCCATTCCACCAATCAGTATTTAATTTTATCGGATACCTTAATGTTCCTCGTGCCATTAGAATACTCTTCCTTTAAATATAATTCTGAATACATGCGCCCTAGCCCGTGTAACACAGTTGGCTTGATTGCTACACTGTCGTGATATAGTTATCTCATACGCCTGCATTTCCACAAATTCGTGATAATAATGTTGCTGATGCTCTCGCCAGAGTAGCTTTTTTTACGGTGCGCTCGTTCCGGTTACTTTCTCAGTTTTGGTATCTCTCGTCGGTAGCCTATAATTGATCTCCATGGTTAACAATTCTTCAACCCCGCGTTATTACCTCGCTAACCCATCCTGTGGCTTGGTACTTAAAACTGTCTTTTATGTCCATAAATTATCGCAAATTTATGTCCTGGATATAATCGACTTACGGCGTATTTGTTCAAGATTTGCATTTCTAATTCCCATTACTGCTTCCATCCCTGCGATAAACCTATTATCTCAGATGAAAATCACTCTTTCATTAATTACCGCTTATACTCGCACAAGTATCTCCCTTCCTAAGTTCTTGGTATCAATCGTTTATCGTCCTCCTTTTCCATTACTTCACTTACTCTTGTGATGTTCGAGTGTTCTTCCTTCTTAAATTTCTAACCGTGTGTTACATTGATGTCTAAAATTTAATCTGTCAGTGGGTTGCGATTGCTACTTTGTAGCGCCGTAATAGAGAAAATAAAATATATATATATATATATATATATATATATATATATATATATATATATATATATATATATACTTAATTTAAGACGTCCAGTATTAGTACAAAACTTACGGCTGATTTATACAGATGGATACATACATACATGTGTAAATAAATGTTGAAATATTCTTTGCACGTGCTGATGTCGCGCGTGTAATTAGTTATGTCCGACAGCTGAAAAACGAAACGTATAATCTAAAGTTTTTGTAACATTTGGACCTTTTCCCGCGTATATATATATATATATATATATATATATATATATATATATATATATGTATATATGTATATAATTTTTTCATTATCTAAATTTTTTGGAGTTTATATTTCTTCATTTATATAAGGAAGCCCGATTCTCTTTAATATATACTAGGAACAAATTTATACAGAACGTAACTCTCTCATGAAATTGTTGAAGGATTGTCAGTGCTAATAACTTACAGTCTTCAAGTGTAGAAATTAGTAACAACTTCGGTCTAGATCTTAACATCAACAAAATCAAACGTATTGTAATTTACAGAGTTAATAATAAAACAATAAAAATTAAAAACATCAAAATTTAGACCATTCTTTAAAAATAAAATTAGATTAGAGAAAGCAAGACACGTATATAATGGAGTGAAATTCCTATTAAAATGTAATGATCTAAATCTGCATACAATACTGCGAACATTTTTAATGGTTTTGTGTGAAGCTTGATCGTGCAGATTTACGGAAACTACGTCCCCCCTCACCCAGGCACGATGTTGTTTCCGAGAAGACGAAACAGAGAAGTTTACTAACAAATAGCTATTATTGGAGATCAACGGAGAACAGTTAATGTTGAATACTATAAAAATCATAAAACGGTCATTCTTATCGCAATATCGCACAGCTTCCACATTTGCTTTGATCGCTATATAAGGTATACTCCCGATAGAACAAGAAGAGTTCTATCATGCTTTAATATTCGCATTAAGGTATAATTACATAATTAAACTGGATCCTGGGGTCATTTTTTTTTATACACATTAAAGTAGAGCATATCGTACAGAAGGATAAATGCCTAAGATATCATCTTGTTTCAATACACACAGTTATATATATTATACACATATATATATATATATATATATATATATATATATATATATTTAAATATATACTTACATACATACAATAGCCAGAAAGAAAGCGAAAGATGAGGAATGATAAACTATACTCTGGAATAAGAACAGTCTCTCCCTAACCACGAATAATAGACGAGCTAAATAATACGTACAGCAGCAATAAGGAAAACAAAATATAAGGAATAATAAACCAGTCTGGAATAAGAGCAGTTTAAACCTAACCACTAATAAGAGACGAACTAACCCTTTATTTTTTCTCTCTCTTTCCCTGGAAATGGGAAATAAACAGCGACTGGGTTAGGTTAAGGTGGTTCCTTTTATACCGCCTGGCGTTGCTTAGTTGAATGTACCTCAAATAAAACTCGAAACTTTCGCGAGTGTATAAAGTAACATTACGCGAAAGTTGGCGCCGATGAAGGTGATTGTTGATATCGTCGTCGTCGGCTATGAAATACTCGAAATACGGTTACGTATAACGAAAAATGAAAAGCACTGGAAAAAGTTTTTTACACGATCAAAGCTTTTTTTACTTACAGTACACAGTTTCTTCCTCACAGACTGACTTTTGAGAGATCGTTTCAATTCGTAGTATACTATAATTAAATTAACGATTATATAGAATCGGTAGTGGGACCGCAAAAAACGAATTTTCGCAACGAAAATATTTAACGAATTACGAATTAATCGGAATAAATAGATGACGAATCGAACGAATAATGAGACTACCGTGTTTAAAATAGCGGGGGAGTAGAATAGTGAAAAACGTCCACAGTTCGGATATCGAAGTTTGCCCTATTTTTTTTTTTTTTTTTTTTTGAATTGAAACTTCTATTGCCGCGTTATATATGGGAAGTTAACCCCCAAAATGAGCAGGCGAGCGAGTCGAAATAAAAATAACAGACGGATATTATTATATATATATTAATATATATACCAACACCCTATTGCATTAACGAAGTAATGGAAGGATATATATATATATATATATGTATGTATGTATATATATATATATATATATATATATATGTATATTATATATACGACGAAGTAATGGAAGGATATATATTGTATGTATATGTATGTATATATATGTATATTATATATACGTATATATAAACACATATATATATATATATATACGTGCATATATATATATCCTGTTCGCATGTATCGCGCTAACAACACCTGTCTACAAACCACGTTTTGTAGGGTTTTAGGTAGGCTTATTCTTATATATATATATATATATATATATATATATATATATATATATATATAAATTGAAAAATCTCTGTGTCAAATTTAGTTAAAATGTGTTCAAGTATCACTTCTTCCCTGCGCTCCGAGTCACAGATGTTTTTTTTATTTTATTTTTATATATTTTTATTTTATATTATTACTAATTTATAAGAAAATTAATACGTTTTTCTTTAATATATAGATATAGATATATATGTATATATATATATATATATATATATATATATATATATATATATATATATATATATACAACGCCTCTTTCCATTTGATTATGCTTCTACGTCATTTATACCACGAACGTATTCGGCGACATCATACGACATCAACGTGAAATCGTATTGACCACTTTTCTCGGCTCCTCCGGTCATAATGTTGCCTTTCTCCTAGCTGCCATCAGTGTGAGTCCATTTTTTCCCTTTATTCCGTCTGTCTATCGAAACAGACACCTTCCTCGGTTTCTATATCCTCCTGGTGTATACACTGCGGGATAATGTGTGCGAATAAACCTATTTACCTTATTACGTATCCATACTTGTTAATTCTTATTAATAAACTGACTGTCGACTTTCAGATTATCCAGAATCGACGCATTTCTTCAGTAAGTTATCCAAGGTGTTCTAAACTCCTATAAAGCGACATTTCAAAAGCGTCAATTCGCCCGACATCTGTGCTTTTTATAATCAGGTTATTTTCGAACTGTACATCGTATATTTATTTATTTATTTACAAAACAATACAGCGTACACAACAGCATAACGCCAATTACAGTGTACGATCTTACAGAATAATTATAAAGTAAAAGTATGAACAAAAATAAAACTGAACCACACTCACACAACACGCTAATTAATATAAATAATATTTAGATTGAAAACAAAAAATTACTAATACAAACCGAAAAATGATTCTAATGAAATACAATACTCATATACAAGCACACATCCGAAAAGCACAAAAAAAACAGAAATATACCAGTGTCGTCATACACCTATACTCTCATGTAAACAAACTCTCCATCGGGGCACGCACATATGACCAAAATAAAACAAACGTACTGAAAAGTAGCAACTGAAATATAGAGCTTAAAAAAATTTATCATATACAAATTTACTGTCGAAATGAATATCTAACTGCGGATGAATATTTAGTACGTTATTATATAGACGTAAGGTGGATAAAAGTGGCGAGTTGTAACCTAGATTTGTACGAGCATGCGATTCATAGAAAATACGATGTGACCTACTATTAACACTGGGAACCATAAATGAAATTGTAGATAATAAATAATTGTCATCTATGCGAGCGTTACAAAGATCATGCAGGAACCTCAACTTACTTATCTTTCTTCTAGCACTCGAGGATTTAATATTTCGGAAATCGCATAAAATATTATAACTTAAAAATGTTGGATAGACACCAGTTTGACGGTAGTAAATATACCTCAAAAACTGAGATTGAACTTTTTCCACCATATGAATATATTTAGTGTAGAAAGGATCCCAAACTACAGATGCGTATTCTAATTGTGATCTTACAAGAGTGTTGAATAGTAACAGCGGAGTCGTAGGATCACGAAATACGCATGAATTTCTAATGATGAAACCCATTATTCTGTAAGCATTTTTGGTAACATTACCAATATGAGTTGCAAATTTAAGCTCGTTGTCAATATAAACCCCCAAACCCCGAACGCAGGTTACATTACAAACGGGAACATTACCCATAGAGTAATCAAAGAGACATTTACTTTTTGTACGACAAAATCGAATATAAACACATTTCTTATAATTAAAAGGTAAATAATTATTGTCGTTCCATGTCACCATTCTACATAAATCATCTTGCAACAATTCACAATCACTGACAGTTTTAATTGAAATTTTTAAGTCATCAGCAAATAATAGAAATTTTGAATGTAAGTTAATTCCTATATCATTTATGAAAATATTAAATAATAGTGGACCCAAATTAGACCCCTGTGGTACTCCGGAAGTAGAAGTGTATTGTTTGGACTGGTTCCGTTAAATAATACGTAGCACACACGCGAAGTTAAATATGATCTAAATAACTGTATGTAATCGTCAGAAAATCCGTAATTATGTAACTTAACCAGAAGTAAACTATGGCTGACTTTGTCAAAAGCCTTACTAAAATCCGTATAAATACAATCAACTTGAAGACGCTGCTCCAAACAGTCACTAATTAATTTTGTATATGTAACAAGATTAGTTGTAGTAGATCTAGACCTTAAGAAACCATGCTGTTCAGGAACAACTCTAGGCAAAAAAAATTTATATAATCTTTCATATAAAATTGACTCTAATATTTTTCTGGATACACATAGTAGGGAGATAGGACGATAGCACCAGACTTGAAAATTGGAACAACCTTAGCTGTTTTTAACAACACAGGCCATTTACCTGTTCCAATAATAAGATTGAACAAGTATATAAGTGTGGCTTTTCAAACTCTACCGAACATAGTTTAAACAATATTGCCGGTAATCCATCAGGCCCAACAATCCACTTAGGTTTCAGAATTTTAATAGATTTTTTATAATCATTTATGGTGATTGGAGCAAGTTTTAAGTGTCTTCCATCTTTAATTAAAGAGTTTTTAAGTGTCATGAAGCTGTCAGTCACATGAACAGATAAAAAATACTCTGCAAAAGCATTTGAAATATTCTTACTAGAACAATGATCTATATTTTTGTATTTTACTACGCTATGGTGTAGCCGATCATTACGTCTATATTTAACAAAAGCCCAAAAATTGCTAGTGTTTTTTTGAATAACAGCCTCGGTCTTAAGAATATAATCATCATAAGAATTCCTTATTAGCTTTTTAACTTTAGCCCGTAGTTTACTAAACTTAAAATAATCAGTTTCCTTGCGGGTTCTACGATAGGATTTTCTAAGCTTAGTTTTCAGTTTTAGTTTACGAACAATTTCTGGGGGTAAACCAAGGCCGGTATGTAGACTTTCTAGATGATTTCTTGGTAAGATGCTTCTGAAGTTCATTGTATATTAGACTATAAAAATAAATAGTTGCATCATCCACATTTCTGATATTATAAAGTTGTTCCCAATCAATCGGGGAAATTTTTTGTTTTAATGTTAAAGGGTTTGCTTTCCTAAAGTTGTAAGGTGCCACGCTTGTACTAAAATCCACTTTGTATAAAGAACTACAGTGAACAGTGATATTCAGAGCAGGATGATACTTATCCTCAGGAAGAAGCGGATCAAGTGACCTCTGTACATCAACACTCAAAACGAAAGTAATAATGATCAAATCTAAAGTTTTTCTCCGCAAATTAAGGACATTATTTACTAAACTGAGATTATTAATTATGTATATATATGTATATATATATATATATATAATATACATATATATACTACACGACGAGCGCTGTAATAGCCTCGGTAATTATACGCGTCACTTTAATTTGTTTAATTATTACATTATATTTCTTTTTTTTTCTTTTAACCATAGAAATAAAATAAAATGACTAAAAAAAGTGAAAACGCAAACTAATATTTTGTACACAATACTGTTTGGTTTAAACGACTATAGATCATTTTTTGTATAAATATTTTTATAATTTAAACGCGTTCTACGTCAATTAAACGTCCCTTATTATGAAAACCAGACTCCATATAATTCTTTTGTTAGCAACAGAAGTCTGCCTATCGTATGGGGAACAGACCAAAATAGTTATTTCCCACCTATCTGTCATTCGTCGCGTAAATTCCTTTTCTTTTGTTTGTTTTGCTTTGTGTTATAATCTCCAGGGCTAATGATATATCCACGTCCCATCTGTTTTCCTATCACCACGATCAGCTCGAGCACATTTATTCGATTGCTACTTTAGTTCGCATATTTTCTAAATTAGTTTTATTTCAGATATATGTATACATATCGACCTAATATTCTTATCTCGTAGTTGTATGCGAAGTAATATATATATATATATATATATATATATATATATATATATATATATATATATCTTATCTCGTAGTTGTATGCGAAGTAATATATATATATATATATATATATATATATATATATATATATATATATATATATATATATATAATCCGGGGACGGGTTTAATTCCACGATAAGCATTTTCTGGCCCGACTGTCTTTTCATTTTCCAACATTGGTCTGTGTCTCTGTTCTTCAATAATACGTTGATAAAAGTGTTTCGCAATATATCCTGACCTCTGTTGTATGGAATTTGTCCTTCTATTACATCGCGTAGCTTTTGTCCGAATCGATTAATCAAAATATATTTTATATCCGCTCTGTGGATGATTTTTGCGTGTGTATCTTTTCAATCTATCTCACTGTTGGTAATTTCTGAAGACGACGTACTTTTAAAGGGTCGTAGTTTTTTTAAAGGTCCACGTTTTCAGCGCTGTAAAATGCTACGAGTTTTAACAATGCCTCCATGAAATATTAATCTTTTTTTCTTCGGCCACGCAAGCTAAGAGATAGTCTAATTCTTGAATTTATACACGCGTATGCGCATATATATGTGCGTATGTATAATAGAGAATAATCTTCGAATGTATGAAATGATCGAGTTTTCTTACTTTTATGCGCTGCGATAAAATTCGAAATAGTACACAATAAAACAATAAACGACATTCGTCTACTAAAACCACAATGTCCGCGTTCATCCCTTCGGGGAATTACTCGTATTGGTTTATTTATTATCATCGTAACCGTTATAATCGTATGACTGATACATACATGCCCCCCCCTAGGGTAAAAATAGACATTCTTCCATCCGTTATAAGAGGAAATAATAAAAGTATTTTATATTATTTTCCGGCCTTATATTTTCATTCCGAAACGTACGAAATTATTATGATTTTTTCAAGTTTAAAGTAAATTTCGTCATTCGATCGGAGAAAATAATTTTTCAACATGAGTATAATTACATTTTACTTTAAACCTGCGATATCCGGATACAAAAAGATCTTCCACGCGATTCGATCATTAAACTCGGCGAATTTTCTCTTTTTAATCCATCTAGATGGACGCGAATATTATTAATCTTTTTAATCGGTTTTTGTTATGATAATAAACTCCGCGCTCTCTGCGACGTTTCCAATCATGATCAACACTCCGTAGCCAAAAAAGTGATGAAACTGATACTGGCGGGGTTGAGCCAGAAAGTGATATTCCTGTGGATCCATGTCGGGGTTCACGGAAATGAACTAGCTGATATGGCGGCCAGAGAAGCTGCTACGTTCTTACTTGGTTCCGAATGTTTCAGTTCCAGCGTCTGAACGGACTTCTTGCATTATGGCGGACGAAGTGGCAACTGACGTCAAAAAACAACAAATTGCGACAAATGAAACATTCGATGATCCTTGCATAACTTCGCTTACAAGCCGCAGAGACGATGTGGTCATCACCAGATTGCGCTTGGGCCATCCGTGCGTCTCTCTCGAGCGTATCTTAATAAAACTTTAGTTCCACAATGTTCCGGCTGTAATGTTATTCTCTCCAATTCCCATATTCTTGTTCACTGCCCGTCGTAACCTTGCTTATTCTCTTAGTCTTCCTATCTAATCCTGTTTTCCTACCGTACCTGTAGCCTGAGCAGATGTACACGGCACGTTAATTTAATTTAATAATAATAATAAATTTAGAGGAACGTGACGTACTTATAGGGTGTTTAATAACGAGCGTATACTAATTATAATTAGTTTTTGCGTTTATATTATTCCGTCTCGACGAGTAGTGAAAAGAAATTTCTCCGGTCGTTTTTCTTACAATTTCTACAATAGATTCAGTAGTTTTGAAACGAAACTTCTATTGGCGCGTTTTATATGGGGAGTTCCGATCTAGAATAACGCGGGCGAGCCGATTTTACTAAAAATAATAAATCGCGCCGTTAACATCAAAATAGTCGAGGAAAAGATTAAGAAATCGGTGCGTACTTCTGTTGGAGATCATAAATAAGAAGAATCGAAAACAACCGCAGGCGTTCGAAATACGGCGTGTTATAGAAAAGTGCGAAAAACACATTAAACGGACAGACGGAATAAGTACTGAACTGGTTAGCGCTCTTATGTTAAGAAATAACGAATATCTAATAAATTGCAAGATAACACAACGGGAGGGATACCACGACGAAAATTCAGCACCCGGATAAAAGAGGATACGAATGTATAAAAGCAGCCCCGAGTATTGAACGCGGCAGAGCGTTAAGTCGTTACGCTTTTCTTATCAATCTGAAAATTGAGGAACACAAGAAGAAAAAATTATTTAAAATTTCGTGTATATTAAGTTTTTAGTGTAGTATTAATGTTTCGTATAAATACCGTAAGAAATAAGTTTGGAATATAAAATATTCCGCACCAATGTGCTTTATTATCGAAATATACAATTTTCTAGAAAAAAGTTAACGCGCCGTATAAGCAACAACTGTTGGAAATATTTTACTTGCAATATCATTAGAGAGACCATTCGGAGTCGATTCATTTTTGAAAGAAATAATTTATAATATTATAATTTATAACTTATTTCGCGTCGTTATTATAGTAAAAACTCTTTTTTCCACCCATCACCTACAAGTAATTGGGGAAAACCGGGCGATAAAATATATATATATATATATATATATATATATATATATATATATATATATATTCTCCGGCGATTTCGAAAATAAAATTACAACGAAAAAAAATTCCATAAAAGACAAGAAAATATTCTCACGGATATAATAACCTCCGTATTCGATTCGTTCGCCGGAGAATATAATAAGCCACCGCAATACGAAATAATGCGGACGCTCGTATATTATTCGCTGGTACGCGCGCGAATATAAATATAACTTAATGGCGCAGTCGGATGGGGGTAGCCGGCATTTTAAGAAGCGCGAAAATATATATAACGTCGTCCAAAGTATATAGAAAAACATTTGCTGATAGTCGACAACGGTCTGGTAAGGATAAAGAAAAAAATCCTACTATACCGGGACGTAAAGAATTATTTTTCTCCTTACTACCGTTTAAGTTCAACCTCAAAAACGTACGTGCCTTAACCGACTGCCCTTAAGGTGATAATGGCCAGCACCGAAATAAACCCACCCACCCCCAGTTCCCGCGACAGATGAAATACATATATATATATATATATATATATATATATATATATATATATATATATATATATATATGCATAAAGAGAGAATCGTTTGTTTAAATAGCAACGAGAAATCCTGCAGAATCGTTCGAAATGACAAACAATGTACACTTCGTATATACCAGTTAATAATGGGCACATCGAGAGTAATCGAGGTGTAAAACGGTGCCGCTTCCGGTAAAGCGAGTAGACTGTCTCGAGAATTTGAGTGCTTTCTGAGAATCGAAGTCTGCGTCTAATTCCACCATTTCTCCGTACGTGAAACGTTAGTGTGCGGATAAGGTAAAACCATCTTATCTAGAATTGGACAAACAATCGTCCTATGCGCTATTAAACTTTTTTTTCCGAAGGAAACACAAAGTTTTGACGCGGAAAATTTTGATACTAGAACGAACGATAGAGTGTTATAATGTCTTAAAGTGCCCCGTCTTTCGATACGTATAAGACAAAATTATTCGATGTAGTATTACGAACAAACAATTTTACGCGATAATTCTCGAAGTAAATACACATAAATAAAACGTTATAACCTACTTCTCGGAAATAAGCCCAGACAAATATTACTTAATGGACAGGCTGTTTATCAGTCGACGCATTTTGTTGTAGTTACACGGTTTTTTTTTAGGCAAGCTCGAATACGTGTTCTTTTTATTTTTTTTTTTATTTTTTTTGGGGGGGAAAGTGGTTTTTAGCCATCGAACACGTGTATTAAATTTTACTCCATATAGAGAAATTATCTATAAATATTTCGAAATATAAAGATAATAAGAAGAGGAGAGACAAATAGCTCTATATTATCGCTATCAATAGCGAAGTAATACAACAGAATGGGAATATTATTAATAGAAAGTAAGTAGGATTTATTAATAGGAAAAGAAATATGTAAGCAAATAAACCTAGTGTAAATGGCATGTTGAGAACATGCAACGAATAACGTGGAAATACCGATTACTACCGAGACTGTTACAATAAACGTGTGTATTATCGGCATTTAAGATATAAGTATCGGACTGGATAGATTTAAATTCAGAGAGACGCAATAAATCACGATACTTTCCAATATTCTTTACGAGCAGTTTTGATAATAGTAACTAGATCGATACGAGGAAAGTATTATCAAACGAACTGATCAGTCGATCTTCATACCATACTCCCCTCGTATTGATCTTACTAGTACGTATACACTGGTATACATATATATATATATATATATATATATATATATATATATATATATATATATATCGTTATCGTATACTGTTTGTTATCAAACATCACAGCCCGTTGTACATTATTTTTACGTACAAACCTCCTAAAAAAAATGAGTTAGCATTCGAGGCTCTAATTATATATTAACAGTAACGTGATCATGAAAAACTTTATGCCGCGACCTGTGATCGAACCCTTGGTAACCTTAGTTGAGCGTTGTAACAACTTTGCCACCGTGAAATTTTAGTATCGATTTCCCGTTGCTCTATGCAATCGGATGTCTCTGCTAAGGCCGCGTGACTTACGATTGCCATGAAACACTGTATTATTATAATAAGGATTCGTCTCGATCGAACGCATTTATAATCGTGATTATCAAATTTTCATTTTAAATTCCGGTTAATATTAAAATTAGGAATTATTACACGTCATCCGTCGGTAATAATGATGTGTCTAAACGGTAGTAATTGTTTTTTTTTTAACATTTACCGCAAGCTGAGCAACGAGATCATTTAGCAGTATTTAGAAGAAGAGCATCAGGAAATAGCACCCACTGGTGTACATACCCGGTAACTATGATCTTAGATTAGGACTAGTGGTTTTCTGCGTCTTAATCGTCTTATTTTGTCCAGTAACTGTGATTCTAAGTTATTTGAATAACGAAAATATCTTTCATTAATGTAGGATTCTTAAACTTATACAACACGTCAACGTACCAGACGTTGTCAAAAATGTCCATTTAAACATCGAGAAACACCGCCGTACAGATTTTTTTAGTTTCCAACGAATTATGATACTAACCACCCTATGCTGCTGATCAATTGTGGAATGTTATCGTAAAAACTGGTACTGGTGGCCCGGTATAATATTGCTCGATCAGATATAAAGTAACCTAAATAATTAATTTTTCGATAAAACTGGCAACTTACTGGGAACCGTAATAATTTGCGCAAACTTATACTTTTTCAGAAAGTAGTATGTCCGGAGAAATGAAAAATATGGACCTACTGCAAGCGATCATTGAAGGACACGTCACAGGGAAACGAGGAAGAGACAGGAGAAGGAACAACGATTTTGCTGCGACTAAATATAAAACTAAAACCGGTGACTACTATGAAGAGACGGAAAGTAGCCTATTTCGGGTCATGTTCTGAGAAATGAAAGATATGACCTACTGCAAGCGTTCATTGAAGAACACGTCACAAGGAAACGGGAAAGAGGTAGGAGAAGGAAACTGGTTTGAAAACACGAACGAATGGGGACACAGGTCTCAACACGGAGAAACCTTACTGCGACCAGTAAGATCAGAAAGTAAACTGATAATTACCAATATCTATCAAACATATCGTACAATAAGAAGAAACTACGATATTCAAGTTGAAACGATCAAATTGGCTTTTATTACGACCATTTGTCGACTGGGACTCGGCGGTAGTCGCCTTCTTGTTTCGCTGCACAAAACTTGTTAGTTCTCCTAATTGCTCGCATCCTGTGGATACCTATTTAGTGTCCGATGCGTCCCATTATAGTAATTTTCGTGTTGCTTTCTATCAAGCTCTTCGTGGTCTTAAAGTTCAGTTTCCTATAAATATTGCATTCCTCTTAGCTCTTCAATTGCTCACGTATACACATGGTCCTACATTCCCATATTCCATTATTATTATTATTATTATTATTATTATTATTATTATTATTATTATTATTATTATTATTATTATTATTATATTTTTAGTTTAGGACGCTCGTCTACAAAGGTCATTCCATTCAACATGTGCAGAGGTTTAACCCAATGGTTAAGCTCTGTTACGTATATTACAACAACCGAGTCAGTAGGTTTGAAACGTTTAAGTCTTCTTAAGTCACGATCTGTGGCAAAAGTTCCAAGGCCTCCGGATTTGCATGATGATGAAGTCTTCTGCGGTGTTTGTCAGCATAATCTTATAAAATTATTCGCGCGGCTATTACGCGATCGGATTAATTCCTTACCAACAGTTTCCTTTGCTATCGAATAAGCTTTTTCAAATAAAGCTTTCGGATGATACGACACGCGTGTATGATCCGACTTATTCAATTTCATCCGCTTCGGTGATTTTAAAGGGGAAAAAACTAAACTTGGAAATCAGATTAGTTATTTGCTGTCTTAAATCCCGTTCAAAGCGATTAGGCCTCGTACTATTTCATACATGTCATACACCGAGGCAATTGCGTCTCGTTTTTATTTTTGGTTCCTATTAAGGTAAATCCCAGTAAAAAAAAAAAAGGGTTGGTTTTTCCTGCTAATTTGCTTCTATAATAATAAAAATACAATCGAACGCCCTTGACCCAGTTGTTACCCACTGCATATCCGACATATTCGTAAATTATTCATATCATTATTACGCTTTTATAACTATTCGTACGGCGTTTTTTTTTATTATACTGCATAAAACACTGTGGTCAAATCGTTTCACGAAGATTTTTAAAAATCTTTTTACACCGTCATTTATGTAACAAAACAGTTTTACTTCCTATTAAAAATATATTTCGGTTATACACATGACTTGAAAAATAATCAGTTGAAGATGCTTGCTGCCCAGTTATTAATTTAATAAAAAAAAAAAAACGAATTAAGCGATATCGTGTAATTTGCGTGTTCAATTAAACTCACTACGCCTCCTTTGACATGTCAAAATGAGGCGCTCCTAACCAGGTTGATATAAACATATTGATGGATAAGATAGACACATTGATACTTCTCTAAATAGAATTAAATTTAATTTTCTTAATAAGTAAAAAAAAAAACAATAGCCGAAACACTATAACTTACGAGTCTTCAACGAGAATTTCGATACTAGCTGCCAACCGAGCTGATGTATGGGATATATGAGACAGGCTAACTTTTCTAATACTAGTACTTGCTCGAACAGACTCACTGCCAGAAATATATGTATATATTTGTATCATACCTGTACGATAATAATTTCTAAGTAGAAGAAGAAGAAGACTATTTACAAGTTCTTTACAAGTCTTATAGGAGTCGTCGTTCTGTACTCCAGAAGAAAAAACGAGGAACAACCTGTCAACCCGATTCTGCTCTACTTAAGTTACGTACTAACGATGGAGGGTGGGGTCGACGATTAATCATTTATCAGTAGTAGCACTCTGTTGGTTGGATCCCCTAACGACAATTGACAAAGCGTTTTTCTTCGTTACAGGCTCGAAATAAAAGACGAGAAGAAACAGACAATAAAAAAAAAGAGTCTAGCTGAAAACAAAGATAGACGTGTGTACTAGCTTTCATTTATAACGATCTATAATAGGGAGCAAATTCCTGTTTAACGTTCTAAGTGACGTTATCTATAATAGTTTTATACATTATACGGTTGTTTGACAACTGCGTCCTATTTTACCGATAAATTTTGATACGGCGCACACACCAACACACACAAAGCGCTGTTCTTCCCCTGTTTTATATCGAAAACCGTATGTTGCAATAGAAAATACTAACGTTTGTAATAGTGTTTTTGGTAATGCGATGATCTTTCCAAATCCTGGTAAGTTTTTTGATAATGTATTTTTTGCCATAGCAAGTCTTCGTTTAATTTCTTCTTTTCACCACCGGCCTTTATTTGTTATCAACACCCCTACATACACCGCTTTTTCCTTTTCCTTCACATCACCAATAAGTTTGAATAGTCGAGGTAAAATTTGTTGTCTATCTACTATCATTAAAGAACATGTCGATCTATTTAGCAACAAACCAGTTTCTTTACTAAACGTTTGCACTCTTCTTAATAGTTCTGCCATGTCATCTGCCGAATTTTCAATGAGTCATCCGCATACCGAAAGTTTAATCCAAGAAAGCGTGGCTTCCACTTATAAAATTCTTCAAGTTGTATTGGTAGCGTATTCCTTGTTAATAGAGAAGTTCACGCAGAAAGCTATCTCTATTTTTGTATTTGAGACAGGACCAAACCTGGTGTTCGATATTATCTTCAATATCGCATACCTAACAAACTCCATTTTTGGCGATTAACTTGGCACGATAATTAAGTGTACGGTTACGACCAGTTCTTAATCTAACAAATACAGTGAGAAAATCATTAACAAGGATATCTCAATGTTTAACCCGAGGCTTTATTGAAATCGTCTTTTGAATAGTATAGTTTTCCTTTTAACGAGCTTTTGAATTATATAATTGAAAATAATGGAAAACATTCCCTTAAACTTTATTTTGAACTCATTGTAGTTTAACACGCTTCTCAATGGCCGGGTTACCGAGTAATCCCGCTATCTTATTTACACGGATGCCACAATGGGCAGGAATCCGCTTAAATTTCACCAATTTGGCAAACCCGTTGTCGTATTAAAAGTTCTAATATGCTCATATGTAAAAGAACAGAAAATGTCAGGATATGTAATCGAACTATTGCGATTTTCTTTAGTAAATTGTGTGTTGTCATTTGATACAGGATTTTCACGTTTATTACTACGATCTCGCTACAATATTTCCACCATGCGACAAGACACATCCATGTATTTCCGACGTTTGTGTAAACACCCAACTCTCTATACAATATGGTAGCATCGACGTGATATAGCAATGTACAAGATGAAATCGTAACTTGTTAACATCTTTCCTAGTCATCACGTTGTTCCTACGTAGGAAAATTTTAGTGTTTTTTTTTTATGGTTGTTCGTACTCCAGCTGACTTATCAATCTTAGAACCAGATACCCAGATATTTAACTTTTGCAGCCTTAGCGTCGTACTTTCGGATTTTTCTGTGAACTCTCATCAGAATATGTATATACACGCGTCTAGAAAATAATTCCTACCGTTAGAAAAGGTTACGAACATCTTGTGAACTCAGAAATAACTGTACTATCGTATTCCTATTAATAATAATACAATACGCCGGTATTATTTTGTGTAGCGTATATTATTTCGTTATAAGAAATTAAGAAATTATCTAGCGTGACCCGAGAAAGTTATAAAAAGTGAATGAATTTGAAGAAGTTTGCTCTCAAAAATTTAGACTTGCAAAGCCTGTTTACGGAATGGTGAGGGTGAATTTTTTGTAAAGAACCATTTCAAATTAAAATAACAATTGAGAGGTAAGCCCATATTTCTTATTTGGCTCCCAACGTGCTTTTGAACACTATATATAGAATATAGAGTGGTGATATATATATATATATATATATTATATATATATATGTATGTGTATGTGTGCATGCTAAAGTATGTGTTATTGTATCATATTAATTTCAGTAAGGGTAGAATGTGACCTGAACACGCACCATTTGTTTTCAATAAAAAATAACAATAACAGTAATAATATTAATTATTATTGTTACGTACGCTATTTTTGATGTTTTGTTTTTTTTTTTGCTTTCAGGCTTCGTTCTATTCTACGGCGTTAAAAACGTTAATATCCGTTTCGACTGTGATTTTATTAGGACTGATAATGGCGTACCACGCCTTGGAAGTTCAGGTAAAATCGTTATTTTCGTACCGTCATTATAATTAATTTATTTATTATTATTATTATCGTTGTTTTGTTTACTTGCGAAATTTATGTCATCTACTCGAGCAGTTTACACTTACGGACTGAAACATGTGAATATTTATCACTTCCATTTTTTGATCGTTCCGTGTTTGAATTTAAGTAATTTCTGCGATTATGTATGTACGCGTGAATGTACGTGCGTGCGCGTGTTGAGCACGTACTTAAAATTTGAAAACGCGATATATATTTCAGAATGCATAAGTATATGAGCGGATAATAGAAGTATGAAACCGTTATGAAATATTACTTTATTCAATTACTTACTCAAGCGAAGTAGGATTTAAGAAAGGGAATTTTGGTTTCACTTTTATTATAATTATAAGGTTCGTTTAATTTTGGTCATAATGCTAATGTTCAAGTCAATTATTATACGCGAATATCCGTTTCATTGTTCCTATTGTCGAATCCGAGGACTTATTATATATATATATATATATATATATATATATATATATATATATATATTTTAATTGTGATTAGGGAAAGATATAAAAGTATGATAAAGAATTGTCATACTTACCCAGGATCCGATTGCAATTCAGACAATGTATTACTGGTAGCAAAATGAGAATTTATGTTGAAAAAATTTCAAAGAGCGATGAAAACTAGAATGTGGAACTTTCGAAATCTAAAAAATCAAAAAGTAATAGCAAAATTGCAAACAGAACTTGATCAGGAGGCAGAGAAAAATTGTATTATAAAAAGAATAACGGAAAGTACGGTGTAAAGCATACACGTCAATCAAATAGTGACCACTGAGGGAGACTGAAAACAATTGAAAGGAGCAATATTATGAAGAAATCAATACCAAAAGGAAAGAAAAGAAATCACAAACTTTGGATATCTCAGAAAATCATAGATATGATAGATGAAAGAAGAAGTATCAAGGAACAGAGATGATGAATATAAAAGACTAAATAAACAAATAATTAGAAAGTGTACAGAAGCCAAAGTAAAATGGCTAAAAGAAAGATACGAGGAAATTGAGGAGTTGCAAAAAAGGAAGAATGCAAGAGAAATGCGAGTTCAAATAAAAAATATGATGAAACAACAGAAAAATAAAAACCGATCGCGAATAGCGAAGATTAAAAACAAGAATGGAAATTACTGCGGTAAGAAGAGCTAGAAGAAATATGGATGCGATACATATCTGAACTTTACTGCGACGAAAATCGACCGCAAGAAATCGATGATAGAACAAGAGGAGATGCACCGAAAATAGAAATGTGGGAACTGGAAAATGCGATAAAAAAGCAAGAAATTACAAAGCCACAGGAGATGACCAAATACCAGTTGAAGTCCTCAATAACATGACATCTGGATACAAACAGCAAAATGCTGCTAAATAGGATATACGATGAAAGAAAAATACCTGATGATTTCAAAAGATTGATAGTTATAACGATACCTAAGGAAACATCGTCACAAGCATGCAGATAGTATCGGCTAATTTGAGCGAAAGTTGTACACGCACCTCAGTAACACTCAGTATGGATTTGTCGCTAAAAGAGGCACCAGAGACGCCGTAGCATTATTTAAGATATGTGTTTCGTCGATTACGAAAAAGCGTTCGATCGAGTAAAGCACAGAAAACTGATACATGCAAAAGTACAATATCGATAACAGAGACTTAAACATAATTATAGCAATATGTTGGGAACAGACCGCGAGCGCAAGAGTAGAAGACGAAATCTCGACTAAAACATGTCCAATAACAAAAGGGGTGAGACAGGGATGCCCGCTCTCGTCGAGATTATTCAACATATACACAGAAGAAATCATGAAAAATGCGATGATAGAAAATGCTGGCGTTAGAATTAACGGATACTCAATAGGATGCATAAGTTATGCAGATGATATAGTATAGCTTGCACACTCAGCTGGGGAGCTACGAAATATGCTGAGTAAATTAAATCGAGAGAAGGGAAGAAATTAGGATTGGAAATCAACTTGGCAAAAACTAAAATAATGAGGTTAATGGCAAGTCACGTCCTAAGATAAACATTGAATGGGAAACGATGAAGGCAGACAGTTAAGATATTTGGGAGCTCTATTCATCAATGACGGAAGAGATATTAAAGAAATTAAATCGAGGCATTTGAGCATACTCAACAATCAAATCAGTTGTACTGTTAACAGGAATATTTAAATTAATATTAACACAGGCAAACTTTTTGTGAATTATAGCCTAGTAATGAACAATTTTTCATTTCCACCAATTAGCATAGTTAAATTGCAACTTTTCTTCAGTTAGCCTTAACAACTGCGTTCGCGACTAAAAGAGACAACGGCGGATTGAGATTGGCTAAGTTATAAGGGGAAAAGATAGAAAAACTAATTACCGCAGATTTTTAATTCATTCCCAGCCAAGTGGCTATCTATGAAGGGTATCATCGTCTTCTACCCATCTCTTAAACTAGGTCGTCTAGTTCTTTTCAATCGTCTGGTTGGTGTGACGTCTGGAAGAGTAACTAATGTCAACTATTAGCTCATTGCCGAGCCTGCCGCTTTAATGCTTCGTGGATAATGCAGACCCCAGCTTCACAATGGATAGGTTCATTTATGACGTATGACTGTATATGATCCATAAAGTTTAATTTTGAAAGCGTTGTATTATATTTCTATTTGTCATTTTTGCACAACCCATATTATTGGTCCATATCGGCTTTATCGTTGCATTATATATTAATACTCTATCGACTAAGGAGAAGTTCGAATAATACCGTCTATTAGAAAATAGAGAGTTGTTAATTTTGATATCTAGTGTCGTTTTTTAGTTTTTTGTATATGTATTTTCCAGCTTAATGCGCGATCTAAGTGTACTCCTAGATATTTGATACTGTTGCTTCTTGGTATAATATTTGTATCTAGTGATAGATAATTACGATGATCAGTTCTATCGGTAGATGAGATAACGCGGATAAAGGAAAAGAAACAGAACTGAAGACATCGTCGGATATTTATTGACGTACTGCTCAAAAATAAACATTTTCCATAGATATTTTTTTTGTTTTATTTTTATTTCTTTGTCTACAAATCTATATGAAGATTATAAACACAACTGCGAGAAGAAAAAAAAAGAGAAAAATATCAAATAAACAACATAATGGATAATGCTGTTATAGCGATTTATATTTATTCTTCCACCATTTTAGGATGACATAAGTGCATCCCGACATTGACCTTTTTTTTAAGACGTCTGACAGTCTGGAAGATGTGTTGTCGACATTCGTGATATTAGCGGATTTGGATTTTCACTGAGTGCCATATACATTTTCCTGTATCGTCGTCTGTGATTTGTTGCAACGGTTGGTATTCCGAGGTCATGATGAATGATATCGTTACGAACGTAAAATCCTTAAAACCTTCGACCGAAACGATTGTATCATATTTAGATTGGTTTTGGACGTCGAATCGTGCACCTCGAGACCATATTTCCAGATAGGAGCAATTACTGTGTTGTATACGAGGACTTTGTTTGCAAGACGAAGTTTTTTCGATAGATGAAAAAAGACGTTTAACATTTCATTTTATTCGGAATTTGGAAAATTCGGACATTTCCTCGAATACGGCAAATATTACGATACGGTATCTCGTAAATACGACAAATATATATATATATATATGAGACAATCGAAAAAAATTAGTGTACGAAATTGAATTTGTTTAAGCGAAGCTGAACAAATGACGCGTGGACTCTAGTAGCGAATAACGTAATAGGCTGAGGCAACTGAACAAAAACAGTGTATATATACATACATGCATATATAAAAGTTAAAAACGGGTAAACCTCGCGAATAATGAAGAGAAACTACTTCCCCTACATCCGAGGAGAAATCGCGATGTCATAATTCATAAACTTAATAACTGCTGTACCACCGCCATGATAGACTAACCTAACCAAAAAATAAAAAAACAAACCAACTTTCAGTTAATAGCAAATGAATGTTTCTAATTTCTTTAGAGATAGTGCCCAATTATTAAATCTGGCCAACAAAATTGTACGAACTTCTGGCTTTACTTTTGTCGTCACTCTTATCACACGCACACACACACAAACATATATATATATATATATATATAACGCAAAATTACCTAGTCGATTACGTGACTTAAACAATAATAATAATAATACTAATCCGATGTTGACTGTAATAATTGAAATCCGCAATAATTAAAAATTGTATTTATTTCGTTGAAAAATTGCGATTTCCAAAATACGCCCCAGTCTGACAAATTATAATCCATTTTCCGCTTCCTATCCTAAAATTGTCCTCATTAACCAACGTTGTTAGTTAATGCTCTCGATTGTGTTGAATCATTTTTTATGTATGTGTTTATATATATGTATACATATATATGTATATATATACATATATATATAACTTCATCTCGAAGGTTAATTAAGAGTATAACGCCGCATTAATCGCTCACTGGAGCGTGACTATTAGTAGCAAGCTCCAAGTAGAGAAATATTAAATTACCGGCAATAGGTTACTGTCTCAGTGGCGGCTTAAGAAATTTCAAATTGGACCGTCTTAAATTTTCAGCCTTATTATCGCCGACTACCTTTTTACCCTACACATTATATACATATATATATATATATATATATATATATATATATATATATATATATATATATATATTACATACCAAATATTTTATATCCCCCGCTACTGCTACGGCTACGAGATTTATAATTCTTAAATATCACTGTTTTTGCACGCGATTTTCTCCGCAAGCCTAGGTTAGTACTTCCATTCCACTAGGAGGAAAAACGAATAATTTTCAAAATTGAGCTTCGTCGATGCAATACTATATCGCAAACTTTTGATTTGAATTATAATAATAATAATAATCGAATCAATATATTTCGGAGAATTTTCAAAATAATCTACGAACAATTTATAATAATAATTCAAATAAGAAAAAGAATATACTCCTCATATTTATGCGCACAAATGCGCTATACAATATCCTTAACAAAGCACGCGCGAAAATAGGCTCCGGTAAATTAGCAGAGCTGTGAATGAACTGTAGTTTTCTACCGCTTGAAATACTAATATAGCTTACTCCGGATAGAAAGAAAGCTGAAGTGTTTTGGCTCAATATCATTGTGAGATACATAGACAAAATTTCAGTTTATCCACGAGCTATCATCATACAGTGATTACTCGCGCTGTTAAAAAAAATGTAAATAGTAATAATATCGATGCCGTTTCTTGCTTCAATCGTGATTTCCTTGATAAATACACTATCAATGGGTACAATGGGTACTGGTAACATTGTAATAGTTCTATTAAATATCGCGGAAAGGTGTCGTATTTTTTGCTTTAATATTATTAACTCGATAATAAAACAGAAATATTTTTCAACCGTATGGAAATTTTCTGTTATTTACCTGTTGCCAAACTTGAAAAATATGAAATTCTTACTGATAATATAAAGTACTAGAAAACAATAATACTAAACAGACTTGCACGAAATTCGCTAGACAACGATGTTTTAAGTGATAGTCAATTTTTGATTTAGAAAATATTCATCAACCGTTCACGCTATCTTATGTGACGCTGTAAATGATAATTTTAATCTTAATTGCTTGTTGACGTACGTTTAGCACAATAGTCTTATTTATAAAATGATCCGAATGAACTTTTTTATCAGACATTAATACTGTTTGTAAACAACTTCTTTCGACTTAAAATTAAAATCGATATATCTTCCGTTAACGCCACCCTCTCGGGTATACCTTAGAGTAATATTGGTCCTATACACGTCTACTTGTGAATACGATACTCAATGACGATATTGTATACGTCATCTGATAGACTCCACAGAGTTAGCTCCGTAACAAATCGGCTTCAAAAGGCCTATAGAAAATTTATGAATTTTCTAAACAAATGAAATTTACCGCGAATACTTCTAAAACTGAAGTTATAATCTTGACTTGACTTCTTTGACGGGCCGCATACTACTATAGGTCGGTAGGCACAGTTTACGGGTACTAGAGCTGATATAAGCCAATTTCGTATAAGTATCCCAACACTAAACCAACTTTGTCTGGTCTTAATGTTTCTTTAATGCTCGGTGAAAGCTGCAATTTGACGCGTATAGTTGGTACACTCGAGAAGGAGGTGCTCAACAGTTATCGGCTCACCGTTTTAAGAGCAGCACGGAGCATTTCTCCTCAAGAAGAAACCTCTTAATTATTCGTGGAATAATGTTAGATAATTCTATAATAAGCTGAAAAAACGGAGTTAAATATTTAGTTGTGAGACAAAAAAGGAAAAACAAAGCAAAAGCAAAAATATTTTCCCTACTTACCCTATTCAATGAAAAATCTAAACTAAGCCATAAATAATAACAAAAATTCTTTATTCTTCCAATACTGCGATTCTTGAAATAACATATTTAAATTTCGTAAGGAAAACTTCAAATAGGCCGAAATAACTGTTCCCAAATTATATTAAATATACCGAAATTATTTTTTGTTATGGCTCCGATATCGCTCTTTCTATGTATTTCTAACCATTTTGTTTTGCTTACATTTATTTCGAGGCCATATTCTTCGCTTATTACGGTGACTCGACCAACCATTTCTTGCAACTTATCAATCTGAGATTAGAACTGTATCGTCTGCATTATGTTTGAAATATGGCGGTTTTCGATGTTGATACCATCGACATGCCTGAGCGCTTGCTTGAAAATTGCTTCTGAATATATGTATTAAAGAGTAACGGTAACTGTGCGCAACCTTGTCGCACACCTTTCATAATTGGTATTTCTTCTGATTCAATATTTTCGCTTCCGACTTTTGCAGTCTGATTCGATTAAAGTTTCCCTATTAATCTTCTAATTTTCCAGTCTATTCTAATCGCCTCCAAAATTTCAATGAACTTGTCATGTTTCACGCAGTCGAATGCCTTGCTATAATCAATGAAGCAGCAGTAAAATCTGTAATTTACATCTCGACATCTTTGCGCTAGTACATTAAGTGAATATATTGCTTCTCGTGTTCCATAATCCTTTCTAAATTCAAATTGATTTTCACCAGCGTTTTTCTCAGAATTTTTCATAAATTCGGTTGTGAATTACTTTGAGGAAGATCTTCAAGATATGTGACATAAGGCTTATTGTATTCATTGCAATCAGTAGCATTATACTTCTTCGGTAGTGAAATAAAAACAGACTTCAACCAATCTTAAGGAAGAGTGCCTGACAACAGCACCGAGTTGAAAAATTTAACTAAAGATTTAAGCACTATATGGTCGTTTTGACATACTTTCAATAATAAAATTGTTTTAGCCGATACAATGGTTAATCCACTTATAAACCGTAACTGCGAATCATTATCATTAAAATATCAAGGAAAAAAATACAAGACTGAAACATAATCTGTAGGTAATTGACCACACTTTAAATTTCATTAAAAGATTTTACTTTAATTTAATCTCCAATTTTATTCGTAACAATTTATTACTCTACTACTTATCTGTATGTAACTATGTGTATATACATAAACGTTTATATAACGAATTATACGTCTTTATTATCGGGTGCTTTGTTAGTTTTTTATTTTCCGGCAATTTAATTAATTCTTAAATGTTACTTTCTTTTTTAAATATTACACGCATAGTTCTAGAATGAGAGGTACCGCTAATCCTCGTACATATTTAATTCGTTTCTTCTTAAACAATTTATATGCCTTGGAGGCCTCGTGGAATATTTCATATTCTAATATTCACTCAAAAATAATAAAACAATATATATACGAATGACTGTTACTCTCTGATTATTTATTTCGTAACGTACATAAATTGTAAAAGTCACTTATCACCGTTTCGCGTAATTCGACTGGACCATATTATAAACAAACTTAAAAACGACAGTATGTCATATTTAGTTGAGTCTATAGCCACTTTAAGGTTCCTGCCTGTAGGAGTTATTAAACGAGAGCCCCGAAATGTATTTTTCGCTTTGAAATCTTCTCCTATGATGAATCGGCTTCCCATTTCTATCAAGAAGTATGTGAATTGTTGCTGGCTTATGGAGTACTTCGGGGGACAGTGCTGCCACAATTAAGATATTATTACTCTGCATTATTGTTACTCTGGTAGATTGCAACTGAAGAGATTAAATCGGCTGTTCATAGAATCAAGACTTCAACACCATCCAAATCCATTGGCAGCTAACCTACTTAATGAAGAAATACCTAAAAAATTAAAACGGAAAAGAATCATAGATCTGATTTGAGTACACTCTAATATTACTCGAAGGCGGTTGGAATTGCTAATGTGTGGGCAAAATCTCCATCTCCTGATATATACCTACATAAAATCCGGTAGATGATTTCGTTTTAATCAGTTCTGGATTAGAGAAAAACATTATAATAATAATATTAAAACGTATAATTGTACGAAACACCTGTCTACGACAGAAGATCTACGAATTATTAAAAATCTGTGCTAAAAGGTAAATATTAAAACTGAACACCAAAATATGGAATATGTATTGCAAAGATCTAATTCCAGGTTGTATCTCGTCGGCACTGTTAATTTATATATTCGCCACAAATTTTTGAAGGAGAGCAAAATAAATTGAACAGCGGTCGTAAAGCAAACGAAAAAAAGTAATAAATAATATCAGATAACATGGAATGTTAAAACTAACGGATAACAACATCATGGACGGCCTACGGTGGTTAGTCATCGAGTATTTAGGTAGTAATATAAATTTACAACGGGCTATGAACGAGATAATGAACATAAGCGGAAAATACATTTTTAAAATTAAAAGTAATATCGCCTAGTAAGAGTGTATAAATATCAAATTAAAATTAGAATTAATTTCGCTATTACTATAAGATGTTGAACATTAACGAATATATTAGAGAAGACGTGAGGAGCCTTTAAAATGTGACTACATCGTAGAATATTTAAAATAAAATTAAGGGAGGAAAAAATAGGAAACTGCCAACAATCAATTAAATAAATATAAAAAAATATTAAAAAGATATTAAGGGCAGAAAATTAAAATATTTCGGACACAATATGCATCATCGGGCGTAATATAGTACACTTGTCTTCTTTTTAAAGATGATGAAAAAGAGACCCCCGGGGAGGAAGATGATTAATAGAGAATTCGACGCAGTTGTACAACTTGACTAAACTGTTCGAAAGTGTATTAGAGAGAAGAAGAATTGGTAAAAGATAGCCGACATCAGTCGGGGCACCCGGGCTTAAACTCCCCAAGATTGGAAAAGTATAAAATACATATCAAAAAGACGCGTAACTTGTAAGCTCCAATTTCCCAGCTAAAATAATAGTTGAAACAGAAGAGAATATTTGAAAGAGCTCGCGTTATCACTAATAAAACCTCACATTGAAAAGTGTGCAAAACAGCATAGATTGCAAAAAAATAATGTTAGAAAATATTCGTTACATTCTGCCCGCTAATGACATTGAAAAATCCAGCTGACTGTGCAGCACAAAGAAAAAAAATGGCCGTTGGTTGGGCCATTCGGCATTCGAATCTGACCCAGGTCCTGAACGTTTTGTATGTTTGAGCACACTCCAGATACAAATCCTGGTTACGCCACTGGCCGACATAGCACCGTGATGATGGTGATAATTGTACATTCAGTTCTGCTTGCGGAAATTGAAGTATAATAAACGTATTCCTTCTAGTTTCAAGATTATAAGCAACTTTTATTATTATTATTATTATTATTATTATTACTATTAGTAGTAGTAGTATTATGGTTATATTTATATGCATGTATAACTAAAATAAAGTTTAACAAAGATTATTACGTTTTTAAATCGTTCGGTGATTAACTATGGGACCTAAATTATAATTTAAAAATAATATCGTGTAAGGACCTGGTACAATTGTTTCGTTCGCACCGTTTATTGCAATCGATTAAATGTCCGACATTTTTAATTGATACGACTTTTTATTACGCAACAGCTTCTAATATCCATCGTAAGGCGAGTATTATCATTTGATCTATACATTTGAGAATTTCAAACAATATATAAAACAATTAGACGTACAAATGTTTAATGGATAAACTTCAGAACCGTATACGATATTTTAAACGCTGACCGGAAAATAATATATAAGTATTTTGTCCGTGTACAGAACGATTTGAAAAATAGAAAAAAAAGCTTACTAAAATAGATTTCTATATGATACGGACGGTCGTAGATATATTGGACATTTGCGCTAGTAACGAAATAAAAAAAACGTATTGTATACACTTGCAGCGAGTATATAATTTTACTTCGGTCAGAATTGTACATCGTCGATTGTTCAATTCGGCTGAACGAAAGAATTTTATCCCAACGGTTTGCTTTATCTCGATTCAAATTTTAAAATTCCTTATAAATAATTACTATTAATATACTAAAAATATCATACCTGCATCTTACACCATTCGCTTAAAATATTACGGACGAATGCGTAGACACCTAGAAAAATATCACCTGTTCTATCTCGTACAATATGGTGAAATTATTGGTCATAAAAAAACTTGGTAGGTGAAAAGCTTTCCTAGAAGATAGTATGAAATATCAGCACCACAGCTCCAAGGGGAATCCAGAGATAATTAGTAGCTATGATGATCGCTAACATTCGGCTGCAAAAAGAAGCAGAAGAATGGCCATAAACAATTTTCTCAGTCTAAATAGCTATGCTTGCAGACGATACTTCGATACTCGCATCTGATAAACATCCAGATGTAGCCATTAACAAACTGCAATAAAGTCAGTTCGTCCAAGCAATGGTTTATAGAAATAAATCCGTAAAATTACACTAGACAATGAAGTTATACCAAAGTATGATGAAATCAACTACTTGGAAGTTTATGTAGACAGCCGGCTAATATGGAGAACGCACATAGATAAAAAAAAAAAGAAAGAAAATAAGATAAAGCCAAAATTTAGAAAAATTCGATGGCTCCTAAGACCGAGATCAAAAGCTATCCTGAGTAATCGGGTACTTTTATACAAAACCAATAGTGCACAATTATGGGGTAAAAGTCAAACACAGATAAAATAAATATATTACAAAACAAAATTTTACGACAAATATATAAACATCCATGGTATATGACAAACCATATAATTCACTCGGACCTGGGCGTATGTCCTGTGCAAAAGATATACAAAAAATTGTTAAGAGACACCTACAACGGCTGCAGCGTCATCCTAACGAGCTGGCGATCAGCTTCTAACTCAGCTGGTCCTCAGGAGACTGAGGAGGACAAGGATTGTGGACTTAGTTTAAAAAAAAAAAGTAGGAGAACAAACCATGTGTCCTCCGCACAGATGACTTACTCATAGAAGCCTTTTGTTGGATAGCCACTTATGGTTAATTACGAATTATTAAAAAGAAAAAAAAACAGATTAAAAATTATATATATATATATATATATATTTGCGCTTTTATTTACTTTCATATGTTGAAAAATAATATTATACTTTAATCGATTTATCGTAATTTTCGTTAAACGTGGACCAGCGTGGATATTTTACTTAATATTAACAGAAAATATAATTCACTATCTGCAATATTAGTGAAAATACTCGATACCGTTGATGATCGTCTACATAGCGTTTTTCTGGATTTCTTCCATACATTCTTCGAAATCTTTACACATACATACGTACATATATATATATATATATATCCTCAACGACAACTCTGTCGGACTGCTCGTTATCACGTAAGTTCGAACACCGTCGGAGAAAACATCGTGCTCGAAAAACTCATAATCAAGTTGTTACCTCCCAGTCCATTGAGTCGATGCACAAAAAAAAAAATAAGAAACTTTTCCAAAAAGCATCATTATACAATTTTTGCGTTAACACGAATTTAGGGGACGTCCGCTATTAACTTTTGAAACCCTAATATGCCATTATTTTATTTCATCCTATTGTTATTCCTTTTTGGCCTTTCCGTTCTGTGTTAATTGCTCAAAAACTTGAAATGCCTGACATAAGTTTAAAATAGCGAAATTAACAATTTTAGTGTTAAATTTCTCATAGCTTACAAAATTTCATGAAACGTAATTATCACTTCAAACGTTATTATAATGTATATATCGTATATATATTATATGATAACGTGTTTTAATGCGTGGATATATATATATATATATATATTTATGTATATATTCGTATGTATGATGTGTGTGATAAAAATATGTATATACACACATATTATACGTATATAATCGGGTTACATCTTGATAAAGCAAAGAAACTAAAATTTAGACTTTATCTACCGCACTAACCGTTTCATTTCATATTTACTTCAGCTGTACCGCGAGATGCCGACCGTAATGCTGAGTAAATTGAACAAATTTTTTTATACGCTTCATATTTATGCTCTCATCGGCTTTACGCATTGAATTTTAAACAAAAAAAAAATTGTGAACGATGAAATTTTATATATATATATATATATATATATATATATATATATACATAAAAGTTTACTATTATTTATATATTATCATTATTATTAACTACATATCGTTTATATTATTAATATTTATAATTTATATGATTAGTATAAATATATATACATATATATGTATGCTTGACAAGTCGATAAAATTGAGGTATCGGTGCGTGATATTTATATTTAAGAGGACTATATTTTCCTTGTTTGATTTTTAGTATGATTTTCTGTAGACCTAAAACGAAACAGAATCATCGAATTGAAATTTCCCTCCCTATATAGGGAATTTCCGGCGATATAGGACGAGGGATCTACATTACCCGTGTAAGATCTCGTTTATAAGGGAAATTTAACTACACCAGTCGGGATATAATTTACTGGCGATTTGAACTGAGAGCAGGCCAACTCGGATATACTTGACCATAACCGTCAGAGAAATAACCTGTTAAATCACATCCTCCTTATATGAATAATTCCAGGATTACAGCCAAGTCGGATGTACTTGACCATAACCGTCAGAGAAATAACCCGTTGAATCGCAAGCTCCTTATATGAATAATTTCAGGATCACAGCCAACTCGGATATACTTGAGCACAACCATCAGAGAAATAACCTGTTAAATCACATCCTCCTTATATGAATAATTTCAGGATTACTCGTTTCCGTTTTTAGCGAATTATCCTCGTTTCGAAATAACCACTCCGAACGAAATACGTATCTGCTTTCTTCGTTATACATGCTATTCATTTCCAACGGCCGACACTACAAATCACCCTTATGTGGGCGTGATCGTATACACAAGGAGAATTTTTCAAAATTATCTTACATTCCTATATAACTCTACGAATTATGGAGACTAAGATATAAAAATTGCAAGCGCTGACGATTGAAACGTCAACGTTTTTCGGTGTACTAACGAATATTTCCGTATTAATTATTATATTTTTTTATTTATTAAACTCCGCTGATAGGTTACTATCGCTATAATTTATTCCTATTTCAGAGTTCTTTTTATGTTTAAAGTCGTTTTTAAGAAGTTCTAGTTAGAAAAAAATGTCGATCAGTCGATCAGACAATAGTGATTTAGGCCGGATATGTACTCAGGATGGTAGACGAACGAATTCGGGAAAATCATACGACGTTCTGGCCAGTGATAAACGTCCGCTCGGCAGACCGCGGCAAGGATCACAAGATTAAAAGATTAGGTATTAAGCCGGCAAAGGAGAATCAGGAAAATAACGCCCAAAATCGTAGAGCGTGGGCTAATATGGTTGGAAAATTAACAGATATTACTATAATACAGAAAAGGAGTAGGACAACCTACTGTTAGAAGCGATATAATACAACAGACTGTAAAATGTCAACTTTGTACTTTCGCAACAACGTACTGCATCGGGTTAGTTTCACACAAAAATAGTGCCTCGATATTCCATTTTGTACGTAAACGTACAACGGCTCTAGTTAGGACGTTCGAAAACGATACTAGGGCGATGATAATGCATATATATGTATGTGTTAATTATGTTATAGTGTTGTTATTAAACTTTTCTGCTTTGCAGCTATTTATGATCGATAACTGCGCCGACGATTGGCGAATAGCGATGACGTGGCAGCGAATAGCTCAGATAACGATGGAATTGGTGATATGCGCTATTCATCCGATTCCGGGTCAATATTACTTTCTATGGACCACTAAACTAGCCAATAAACAAGGCGCCGAAGCCTCTAAATGGGTACCGTACGACGTTACCTTATCTCTTCCTATGTTCCTTCGTCTGTATCTCATCTGTCGCGTTATGTTGCTGCACAGTAAACTGTTTACCGACGCTTCTTCTCGAAGTATAGGCGCTTTGAATAGGATTAATTTTAATACTAGATTCGTATTGAAAACGTTGATGACTATCTGTCCGGGAACCGTATTGTTAGTTTTTATGGTCTCGTTATGGATCATCGCCAGTTGGACATTGCGACAATGCGAAAGGTATATAAGATTAAATTATTTTTCCACGGTTAATTAGGTCGTTTATTTATTTTCATTATGAAAATTAAATTTAAAAGAAAATATTATATACATACATATATATATATATATATTATAAATTTATCGATAAAAATTTTTAAAATACGATACTTCGTAGCTGCTCTAAAGCAATATGAAGATATAGAAAAAAACCAAAGTTATGACAAACTCGCAACTGAAAACAGAAATAGATGCACAAAGACCGGAACAGGTTAATGAATTACCTGAGCCGAGTAATCACAGTGAACAAAGAAGCGTAAAGAAATTCAAAGACGTACGCAATAGACTTTGGAAAAATTGAGTAGTGCGTTGAAAAACAGAAACATACGGAGTTGTTTGTTAAAATATATATATATATATATATATATATATATATATATATATATATATATACGAACAGTACATCCTCCCAGTGCTTACATACGGGAGCTGAAACGCCGAGGTGCCTTACAAAATATATTGACAGAAAACTGGCGCCGTAACGCAAAGCCTATCAATAGTATCGAGAGGCTAACGCAATACGTGGATAAAACAACGAACCAAGCTGGTAGATATGATATACTACTCGTGGACTGGGCATATCGCTTGAAGGAACAGTCTATAGATAGATCGATGACACAGATAAGACGCAGAATCGTACAAACGACGACAAGACGACGTCCGAAAGTCACACGGAATGAAATTGACGAATGATTCTTGGGATCGAGTAGAATGGGAAAGAAAGTCCTATATCCGGCAGTGGATAGAAATATAATACACGACTATAGATAATTTTTAGCTTATTCCGTAAATATTTTTTAGAAAACTTTTTAAATAAACGGACAACGCTCCGTGACTGAAACGGTTTTTAATGCGGTCGTCGGTGATGAAAATTTTAATCGTATTCTACAGAGTATTTGCCACTGCTGCTTAAAATTCGTTCTACCGGAATAGATTCGGTAGGTAGTTTAAATGAAGAACAATTTTCGACAACAATAAAAAAACACACATATATATATATATAATATATATATAGAAAATAAAAAATGTTTCGTATAAAATAATTTTAACCAGAATTCGTTAAAAATTATAAATAATATTTTATCTAAAATTTTACTATCGCGTTTTTGTTTTTCCAATGGGATTGCATCGTCCGAATCGAACTAAATCGCAAACCTCTTCTCTCCCTAATCGTCGCCTTCTTATATTCCGGAAATTGCGATCGGTTGTTCTCTATTATCGGTTGAAACTTGTTTCGCACTCGCTCGATATCCTCCGCACTTCTTCGATTAGTCCGATTGTTCTGCGGTAACCGTTGTGCCGTGTAGTAATTTTTTATTCTTTTTTTTTTTTTAATTAAATAATCGCGAAAAAATTTTATTAAAAAACATATAATCGTACTTAATAAGTAAATTGTTTTTTTAAGATAAACCGGTTACGTTCATTTTTTATCGGATCCGGATCAACTAAAATAATGGACGCTTCGCGCCGGTAATTATTTAAAAATGGCGGAAAATTCGATTTTTTTTTAAAAAAAAACGAAAACACAAACCGGAAAAAAAAAGAAAGATTAATATTCGTTGGTTTAAATATGGCGGTTAATAAAACCCTGTTTTGTTGTTTATCGATCATCCAACAAATCTTTTAGTTCTGAACGAGAAAATAATGCGAAATTGAAATAAAACACTAATAATTACACCGAACGTGGTGATACGGTTTTTATGAAGTAACGTCTAAAATATTACTAATAACTTTTTAACGGAGCTCTTCGACCGAATCCACGTCGTCTTCGCAGAATAACTTAACGATCGTAAAATGAAATATTCATAAATTTTTTTTTTAATTATTTATATACGCGCAACTGTTTAGAAACACGACAAATTCGGCATAGCTTATCGAGGATGTAAGGAGAAGCGTTCCATGGAGCGCACTCCCGATAACAATGTACATCTTAGGCGTTCAACATATTTTGTTGTCTGGCAATTGACATTCTTCCAAGACCGATATAAGGACATTACTGATTATCTTGTTGCCGAGTTTTCTATATCTAGTCTTCAGAACCTCTGCTATTGTATTGATTCAAATCGCGATGGATGATTTTATTTGATACGAACCACCGAACATTATCTTAAGGTTGCATTATTTGACGGCTTTCACGAACGAACCCCATAATTCTGATAATCGGTTTTAATAGAGAGTACTATGTAGAAATATTTTGTTCTTGATACTTAATTTAGATCGTTGATCGTCGCATCAGTACTGTATATCTTCTGCCTAGTTCTTGATTGGTATCTTCGTGTGTCGAACAGGTATCGAGGTAGAAGCCAAGATAGCGGGAAATAAATGCGTTGTTAATATATACTGAACTGCACGTTCCTTTTCCGAGTGTAAATGTTAAATGAATTCGTCATTTCGTAAACCGAATCCACGACCGATTTTACAGTACTCAGATTTTACCTATTAGTATAAATATTGTCGCTAATTTCGAACAATATTATTAAAACATTTAAACGTACAAATTTTCGAATAAATTTCGAAATCCCGCGTAACGCTATTTTAAGACGCACCCCGTAAAATAACGTGTAAATATTTTCTTACGTAATTTAAAAATGAACATATTAAAATATTAAAATTCGTACATTTATCGGATATTTTGTTTTTAACAATTATTACACCCCGGCGAGATGATTTTATTTTATTATAAATATTTTATTACCGTTAGTTATATTATTCCACATCTATGGCCTAACTGTACTTTTTTTTTTCAACGTATACTATTAATCCGAGACGCTATCGGATAAAAAACCTCGACAAATAAATATCGCTCAAAAATGACTCATACTCATTTTCTATTCCGACTACTTATCCCTTTCCGAACTGCAATTATCGCTATACATCTCTCTACTCGCAATTTGTCCAATCGACAACTCGCATCGAACGCAAAATCATCGCCCAGCCTCTCCGGAGTCTTGTCTAACAGTCGAGAAAAAATTAAACGTCTCCTATAATTAAAATTTTCCGCATTATTATTATTATTCTCCCTCCAGCAACATTTATTTGCGTCGACTTTCTTCCGTCATTTCCCATTCGTTTGACTTACACCCACTTCGTAGCACTCCACTTGTTATTCCGTTTAAGAAGCGCCGTAAAATAAGATTCCGTTACATTACCAGAGCGCTTTGAGCTCTCCGAGCTTTTAGTCTTTCAGACTTTGTAGAATTTTCCGGTTTTTTGTCGTTTATTTGTTATTTTCCATCGTTTTTTTTTTGTTTTTTGCCGTTATACCGCTTCTGATGTAGTGCAAACAACTTGTACAATGCATGTATTCTACGTGTTTCTTTCTGATTAATATTTCTTCGCATCCTAAATGGGCACGCGTACTCGGCTGCTGAATAGTATAGTGCCGTTGTGTGCCGAACATGTTCGTTAACCCAAAACGAGAGTTGCAATTCGATTTTTATACACCTCCCTTATACTTGTTAGTTACTAAATCAGTGGTTCCTTCGTGTAACTTAGACCGTAACGAATGTTAGGCGAACGCGCGAATGTATTTATGTGCGTATTCGACGTATTACTAAATTTTCCATAATAAATCTGAGCATGTACCGGATACTCGATTTAGTTTTTTAAAAATTATCGACGATTTTATCTAAAATTTAGCTCGAATTAAATCATAATTATGGGCAACATTTATCAAATATACATTATATATATATATATATATATATATATATATATATATATATATATATAAATGTAGATGTAGTAACTAAACTGACGTTGTACCAGTATGTTACAGTACCGATTATGTTGTATACAAATGAATCAGGGTCGATACAGAATAGAGAAGTTAAGATACTTCGTCATCGCAGATAGCTTGGCGAATAACGCGGAAGGATCACGTGACGTATGTTTATCCAAATGTATAGTCGTCGACACATAAAAAACTTTCTCAAACGAACGGAACATGTGATCCAAATTGGAAAAAACAGATGCCTAACTTTATTACGCCGTATTGTTAAATGGAGAAAAATCGTGCGAATAACTGGAACTCCGCCTCAAGAATGCGATGTGAAATAATTTAAAGACGGCTAAAGTGTTCTTACAAACATCGATAGACGGATGTTCCTAATTTTAAAAAAAAGTGGGGGAGGGGTCACTAAGATAAAACAAACTCTAAATGGATAGGAATTGAAAACAATTTCGGATACATCCAGCTGAAGGAACCGCGAGTAATTTTACAACGTCACGTCGTATAAGACTCGTTTCTCATAGTAGACACGATACCAGCAAACTGCCACCTAAATCAGAGGATAATCTCATACTCGTGATCGAATGCGATACGGAAGAAGAAGATATATATATATAGTATTTATATAATCATATATATATAATATACAAGTATGTATGTATGTACCTGTACCTGCTTTTAGCATGTGAGCTAAATAAGTTATCACGCTATTTTAAAATGCCGTATGCGTTACGTCGTATAAAAAATGTTACGTTTTCCTCGTACTTCGAGCTTTAATGTAGCTGCGTTCTTTTAATAATTTGGCAACGCGCGCACTATGTTTTCGATAAAATAAAAGCCCTTTTTTTCCATTCGCACACACATACATATATATACACGTGTATATATGTATGTACTAATATCAGCTTCGTGTCCTATTACTAACAATAACGATGATAATTCACTCGTCGCGATATAGTAATTATAAAGAGTGTCTTATTCTAGTAATAAACTCCTAATAAATCTTACTTATATTTAATCGCCATATTTTTATTTCATTTTAATAATAAACTGTTAATTCCAGCTTACAGTATTCTTAAATTGCCACCACCACCACCACCACCCCTTAATTCATCGCTCCGTATAGCGTAAAACGGTAATCGCACGTTAATTTTATTACCGATTAAAATAAATGATCGAATAACTCTCCCGGGCGTAATAAGTTACAATATTTTACACCGCATTTCCACGCCAAAACGACCCGAGACAAATCGGAAAATAAACCAGTCGTATGTATCTCAAGTTGCGGATGTTATAAAACGAACTGCTTATTCCTGAGCTCGTTCGGACCTACTCAACACTCGACGATTATTGTACGCGGAGGATATAAACGAAGTGTAAAGATTTCAGGGCATCGAACCAAAACTCGAATTCGACACATCCTGGATGTGAATGATTGGATAAAACTATTCGTGTCGGTATTCGAAAATGTAAAGTCGACAGTTGAAACGCGCAAATTAAAAACGCTGATGAGTTTTGACCCCCAACAAGCTGCTTCGCAATCCAGGCTAGACGATCGTGAGATCGGTTTTAATTAGATGAAAAATTAATTAGCGTGTAATTTTTCCTCGACGCAAAACTATAATTCGTACGTCATTGTATCTCTAAATAAATACTATAGCTTTCGTTTCATTCGATTACCACACACACACACACACACACACACAGACACCACCTTCTTCCTCAAAACTCACACATTTTTTTCTCCCTCCGCTCTCTTAATCCGTAGTAGATTAGTGAATTCCCGTTATTCCCTATCTTTTGAATTTTTATCCTTCGATAATTTGTGCTCCGATTACTCCTCTTATCTTTAAATTGAAAGTCCTCGATTCGCGTGCATCTTTTAGAACCTTTTTGATTTTATTATTTCCTGCATTCGGTCAATTTTTGTTTTGGGCATCCAACGCTAGAGCAACATATGTCGAAAGATTCAATTCTTATCGTTCGCATTTCCGTCCACGTACATACTCCATATGTATTACAAAATGCTTTTTAGTTTCCAAATTTATAATTTTTAAAGGCGGTAAGAACTTCCTCCATTGGACGTGGTTTTTTACTGGTTATTTTCTTTTTAAGAATTGAAAAAATAAAACTAAATCGAAACTAAGTTTTAATCGTAATCAACAGATGGCGTACCCAGTTTATTTGAAATTCGTTTCGTTTTAGTGAAGAAAGAAACTAAGCGAACCTCGACCATAAACGGCGCTAACGATATGAAATTTTGTACGCACCTATAATTCATTGAGTAATGAAAAATTACCTGTATGGAAGTAACGAATTATAAAATTTTGGGCGCCCCGAGACGACCATGAGTACAATTTCGGAAATTTCGATTCGTTTTCTTGGTCGTATTTTTCTCGATACTTTACTAAATGCACACGTTAAAAATTTCAGCTCGATCGTACCGAATCTTTTTCGAATGTTTATTATATAAGATTAGAAATTTGCTTTTTACCGCGCGCATATTAGCGAATATAATTAAAATTTTACATCCCGATTATTTTAAGTGAAAAAAAATTACAAAATTCATTTCTAAAAAAACATTAATTTCTGGATATTTGTCAAAAAAACTGAAATGTTTCGTTATAACTGCGGAAATTTACGAATGCAAGATTAAGACGTTTATTATGTAACGGTTTTTACCGGTACGTCATTTGTATCTAAATATACTTTACATATTGCAATATACAATGTTATAAACATATATATATTTTTTTTAACAAGCATATATGTATGTGTGTGTTTAAGTGTATGGTGTAGGTATGCGTACGCATTATTAAGGTTGCGACCATTTTAGGATTAAAATAAGTTTAAACGAGTTACGGAACCACTGATTAAGTACACCCTGAAATAAAAAATAACAAGTGTTTAGACGTCGACGATTCAGTCGCCTGTGAAATTTACTCCGACTATCATCTGGCCAATCGGGATTTAAGATTATACAGTTTTACATCGTCACGTAGTCTTAACGATCACGGTGAAGGCACTTCGTATAAGCGCGTAAAATTGTACAATGGGCTGGTCGAGATGTATGATAGTGACAAATATATAATTTTATAATTTCTCTTTTCCGATTCCGATGTATTTACATATATTTGAAGGTTTTAATTTCCGTATTTTGTATATAAAGTTGCAAAAACGTTTCCAGTAGAAGTAATAAATATATCCTCGCTAGTTAAATACATTTATCCGCTGTAGGCGGTATCACTGATTATATTCATATTTTTTCTTCTGGCCCGAGTGGCCGATAAACGATCGAGATGAAAATATTAACGCGAGTGTAGTCGCCACCTATTGATGACACTCCGAACTACCTTTTGGTTATTTAGTTAAAACCCCCGGCAGGGATAATCCGGGGGAGGCACTTAGTTGCGTAACGTTCTCGGTGTTATCTAATAAATTAACTGCCAGTGGATTACTATGCTTTTCCAATCATTTTAAACGATATGCACTATTTTCATTATAACCCATCTAAATTCGCGTTACAAGACGCAATACCTAATTTTTAGGCAATTCATCTCTTACGCGGCCTTAAAATTTGTTATATACTAGTCGTTTGAAGAAACCGCGATTAACGGTGTTTGAAATATGTTCTATTTATAATTGGGAATACATTTTGTATTTAGTTATAACCAGCGAATGATTTCCATAGATTCCGGTTCTGAACTGTACTGATGACCGTTGTTGCTCCCGTACCAAATTAATTCCGCAAGCCAGTAGGCACACTGCCTCATTCTCTCACACCAGGTGACTTACAGATCGGTAATACTTTTTCTAGATTTTCTCTCATACCCGAAAAAAGAAAAGGTTCATTCGTAAAATCTGTATAATTCAATCTTATAATTTTTCTTCTTCATTATCCGCCGTCCTAATTTTGAAGGTTGGTAATCCACAATCGAAAACAATTTCTATCAGCGGCCGACCGAAAAATTTCTAACGACGAACATCGAACCATTTCTCGAGGTAATCTATATTGTTTGAGATCTTTTTCCATTAATTTTACCCTCGAGGAATATTTTTTGTACAGTATATTTTATTCTTCTCATAATATGTCCCAAGTATTGCAATTGTCTTTTTTTTGATAGTTTCCATATTTTCGCAGTTTTTTTATTAAGCACTTCGATGTGTTCTGGACTTTTTCAACCCATGATATTTTCAGCATTCCGGCAGGTAACAATACATCTCAAACGCGTAGATCTTTTTTCCCAATGTTGAATTTAGTGTCCAACATTCACATTCATATAGAAGAAACCGGATTTTTAAAAAAATTATCGCGAAATTAAATCTCCCATATGCGCTAACAGAACGATATCGCGTGACTTAACAAAAATGATATTATATTCGCGATCGACGTTAGGTATAACAGAAGTATTGGGTGACCCAGAGATGACGGACGGTTTTGTTTTTTGAATTGCACACTCGGTAACACTGCTACAACACAAACCACGTGCTCCAAGATTAGTATACATACGAGAGATTCGTTATAACGGGAAGGAGCTCTTTGCGTGAAACGTTATTTTAGGGGCGAATCGATCGTGACAATGCAAAGAGAGTTTCTAAAAAAAAATCAAAGTTACGCGAATTTTTTCGTGTGAGGATATCTTAAGAGCCGCGTTTACAAAACACGTCCATGAGATGTGAAAGACCTGAAAACTCTGATTTCTGAAGAAATTTCAAAAATTAAGCGACCTACGTTCGAAATAATCTTCGAAAATTTTGCAAAGACCGAATGAACGTATTGGTGCAAATGACGGTCATCTGAATGATATTATCGCGTTCCACAAATGATTGTAAGCTAATCCGTCGTTTTCCTATTTTTAAATAAAATTTCATTTTAAAATTTTAGTAGAGTAGTTTCTTTCAAAAAACGACAAAACCGTTCGTCTTCTCTGGGTCATCACCCTATAGTAGTATAAATTTCAGACTTGTATTCTACGGCCTGCCGTTGCGCGTATCATCATCTATTATGTACCACGCAGGTTTCACGATGAGGATCACGCCAATTATTTAAATTCGATGTGGCTGATAGCCATTACCTTGCTCAGCGTAGGATACGGTGATATTGTACCCAATACCTATTGCGGACGGGGCATTACCTTAACGTGCGGAATTATGGTACGTACGTAATTATTTATTTATTCGTTCGTTAATTTTTTAATTTTTATCGGAATTTTTTTGAAAATTCATATTTTTTTTTAGATTCGAAATTTTTTTATTAACGCTTTCTCGTATCGATTGGGCGAACGCTTCGCGAGAGACGGATCACGTGTTTGAATAATATATGCCCAATTTCAATTTTTAACCAGCCGAAATAGCCATAATTCGCTTATTACAGTTGTTGTCATCCGGTAGGCTTTTTAATACGATCGAGAATACACTAGCACGCTTTCTAACGCGCATTTTATAGTTGTCAGTTAATCGATAATGCATCATTGTCGTCATCAACGCTGTAAACATTAACGTACATGTGCATATGTTGAGTCTTTGCATACACATGTACATAAATAAATATACATATATATACGTAATAATGCGATTCTTTACAACGAAGTTACAAACATAAATCACTAATTATATTTTATTAAATTTTAACAAAGCTTTTCAACAATTGCATGATTTTCAGCTCATAAAATTAATTAAATAATAATAAAAAACGTATATACATACATATATATTATATGTATATATATATATATATATATATGGAAATATAAGTACTTTGCTTAAGTTGCTTATAGATTTCTTATATATCGCCATATAATTGTTTTTTATTATTATTTAATTTATTTTATAAACTACAAATTGTGTAACTTATAATAAGTTTTGTTGAAAATCATGCAAGAATAATTTAGTGATTTACACCAGTAAAAATTTTCTTTGTGTATATATATATATATATATATATATATATATATATATATATATATATAATTATATTTATATATATATATATATATCATCATGTAGTCATCAGTTCAGTTTAGTCCTAAGACTGGTTTGCTAATTTCTTCCACAACTGACGGTTTTCTGTTTTCCTCTTCATATCCGTATATCCTGTGCTACCAGTGTCTTCTATTAGTTGCTGTGCATATTGATTTCTTGGTCTTCTATTTCCGCGTTTCCCATTCATCCGTCCTTCTATAATTATCTTTAATAGGCTTTCATGTCTTAAAATGTGACCGATCATATTAGTTTTTCGTTTTATTATTTTTTTCCATAATGTTCTTCCTTAGCCAATTTTTTCTAACACCTCTTCATTTGTTAATTTATCGGTTCATCTTATTTTCACCATTCTCCTGTAGCACCATATTTCGAAGGCTTCTAGGGTTTTTTACTCTGCCTTACCAATCATGCATGTTTCACATCCGTACAACGCTGCATTCCAAACAAATAGGGTTAACAATTTTTTCCTCAAATTTGTACTTATACCCTTGTTGGTTAAAATATTTTTCCGATCGTAAAAAACTTGCTTTGCTTGATTGATCCGTTTTTTAATGTCCTTGCTACGCCTGCCATCTCTGGTGATTTTATTACCCAAGCAATGAAATTCATTCACTTCTTGTATATGTGCACTTATTTTCTTTCGACTGTTATTTTTATCGCATATCATAATTTTTGTTTTATTTTTATTTATTTGCATTCCATATTTCTTAAAATACATCTTCCATTACTTTTAATGTTTCCAATAACCTTCTTGTTTATTTCTGTAATATTGTAAACAATGTGTTCCAATTGACATTGTCAAAGCCTTTTTGTATATCTAAATGCAGTATAAAGTGAATTTCCGATTCTAAATCTTTGTTCGATTAACAGTCTTAGTGTCAGAATTGATTCGCGAGTACCTACACGTCTCCTAAATCCAAACTGAACCATCTCCTAATACAGTTTCTACTTTATTTACTATTCTTGTATACAATATTCTTACCAATATCTTTGAAAGTTTAATGTTCTAAAATCTTCACATTTATCTCAGTTCGTTCTTTTTGGTATTGCAATTATTTTTTCTGTTATAAAATCCATCGGTATTGTCTCATTCTTATATATCTTTCTTATCAGCTCGTATAGAACATTATTTTCATGTATTCCTCCTGCTTTTATTAGCTCAATTGGAAAATTATCAATACCTGTTAACTTATTATTCCTTATTTCTTTTAGATCTTTATCGTATTCGCTTCTTAGTATTTCATTTTCTTCATCTTGACTCGCGTTGTTATATTTTAACTGCACAAGTTCTTATTTGAATCATATAATTCTTCCAAATATTCTTTCCACCTTCGAGCTTTTTCATGATCCTCTATTAATAACTGACCGTTTATATCTCTAATATTTGTTGATTTATATCTGATTTTATACATATTTTATTTTAGCAGTTTATAACCCATATCAATTCTTCTTTCATTGAATTCTTTTTCTATTTCATAACATTTTCTATTTAACCAATTCTTCATTTCTTATTGGTATCAACGTTTTATTCAATTGTTCTTCAAATTATCTAGCTATAGTTGTATTTTTTGACCTATGCAGATTTAGTTTCACAGTTCCTTTTTTCCTCTACGTTTTCCATTTCAACTTACACTTCATCATTACCAAATTATGATCAGAATCCATGTCAGCTCCAGGATAAGCTCTGCAATCTTTAACCTGATTTTTAAATCTTCGTTTAACTATTATATAATCCAACTGATATCTTCCAATATCACCAGGCATTTTCCAAGTGTATCTTCTTCTTCTATGATGTTCAAAGCAAGTATTTGTTAATAAGAGCTTATGTTTTTCACAAAATTCTAATAATCTTTCCCCTCTGTTATTTCTATCACCTAGCCCATAATTTCCAATCGCTTTACTGTTAAATGTTTCCTCTCCTACTACCGCGTTCCAATCTCCTAACAAAATTAGATTTTCATCGCCTTTGATTTTTTCTATAGCTTCTTCTAATTGTTCATATACTTTCTCAATCTCAAATTCATCTTCTGTTGAAGTAGGCATGTATACTTGCACAATAACTGTGTCCTTAGGTTCTGTGTTAATTCTAATGAATACTATTCTTTCATTGTACATCTATATTGTTTTCACTAATTTACCTATATATTTCTGCATTACGAACCCCCACTCCTGCGATTCCATTAATTATTCTATATTCGTCAGACCAGAAATCACCGCTGGTGGACCATCTTATTTCATTAATACCCAGAATATCGATTCCCATTCGTTTTATTTCCATTTTTAAATTTTCCAGCTTTCCACATCTATTTAGGGTTCTCACATTCCATGTTCCAATTTTTAGAAATTCTTTTGTCTTCTTTCCTTCAACCACATGCCCTTCTGAGGTACTCCCCACCCGGTGATATGAACGGGGGAGTATTACTCCGGAATTTATTTTTACATCAGAGGAACACATCACATATATTGAAAAAAAAAATAGATCCTGAGAAACTATAATGAGGTGGTTTTCCATTGCCTTCCTCATTGCAGTTCAGTTATCGTATTTGACGATCTTCATCTACGCCTCCTGATAATCCAAAATTAAGCCAATCCACGATCATTTCATTTATGTCTTAATTTGTGCTGCCCAATTCCAGGTTCTACTGGTGAGGTAGAGTTGTTTAAACTTTTATGGCGGCCTAGACTCGTCAAGGATGAGACAATTAACAGGTTTATGTAAAGTTTTAATTAGACAGTTCACAAAACTGCCCCTCTACACCCTCGTGCCTCATTATCCTGTCACTACTGGAATTACCTGCAAGAGGCTTTCAAGCAGTAGCCGCTCTCCGTTCGCGACTGCTTATTGATTATTCGCAGCTAACCAGTATATCTACTGGCCATTCCATTATCCACCACCTGCAGACGCGCCCGATTCCGGTTAGAGCTCTGGATCCCAGAAGGATACAAAGTACCCCTGATATATAAAATGCAATAAATTGCGAACGTAACAAAAAAAAACACTAATTATATTTTAATAATTTTTAACAAAATTTACCAATATTTGCCTCATTTTTTTATTCAGGACATAAAATAAATTAAATAATGATACAAATATATATACACACATATACATATTAAAGTAGATACTCGCTCTGGTTAAGTTGTCGATAGTTTTCTTATTTATCGTTATATATAGATTTATATATATTTATTTACTTTTTTTATTACTAATTTATTTTATAATTTTTAAAAATTATGTAACTAGTAAAAAACTTTATTACATATTATACAAATATAATTAGTCATCTCCACTAACTTCTTTGTTTTATATATATATATAACATATTACTATCAGAATGCGCTTAATGCTTTTTGTAAGCAACCCTCTTTTTTAAATGAATCTTCTATTGGCGCAGTATATGTGGGCAGTTAATCGGCAAAACGAGCGAGCGAGCAGAAATAACAGACGGATATATATATATATATATCAACACCGCCTGTCAAACCACGTTTTGTTACATTAGGTGTGTCAAGGAAGTAACAGACGGACAGATATATATATATATATATATATATATATATATATATATATATGTATATACACACACATATACACGTATATATATCCCATTTGCATGTACCGCACTACGAACACCCGTCATCAAATCGTTTTGTATCGTTATGCTCGTAATATATACATACATATATATGTAACAACAAAGTTAGTGAGGATCACTAATTATATTTGTATAATTTTTAATAAAGTTTTTTACTAGTTACATAATTTTTAAAAATTATAAAATAAATTAATTAATAATAACTTACACACATATGTAGGCTTATATATATTTATATATATATATATATATATAAATATATATATATATATATATATATATATATACATATATATATATATATATATATATATATATATATATACACATATATATATATATATATATATATATATATATATATATATATATATATATACATATGTGTGTGTGTTTATATATATGTACACAGGCGTAAAAATTTAAAAATAAGGCCTTTATCTAATTTAGTTAAAATCTTTAAGTTTCACTTCTTCACTGCGCAACTGAGGCACACGTGTTTTTTTTCCTCTCGTATCAATGGCAACCTTTCGTGTGGTACGATCGTCCACAAATTCTACACTTAGTACGTGTTGCGTTAATATGTCTCATCCGTTCTTTTGTCATCTGATTCGGCCAGCTTCATTTCAGTTGTGTTACACGTTTCCTACTGCATCCGTTAGTCTAATCTGTTTTCTTAGCATTGCGTATTACTCCTTCGATCAAACAATTTAATGTCGAGCGTTATTCTTCCTAGGCCCATATGCGTCCCTGCAAGTTCCTTAGCTACATACTTCGTAACACCTCAAGCGTTTGCTTCATACGTGAGAATTGGTAGGATGCATCGTTCGTATTCCGTCTTTTTAGGTATATCCTTATTTTTTTATGTATATTCCTCAGCTTGTCACTTGTCATTTCCTTCGTCCTTTCTAATTATCTGTTCTAAATATACTTACCTGTTCTAATTTTCGCCTATTTATTTCTATTTTTTGATGTGCATTTTTCACGACTTTATCAATATTTATCGTTAATCTTACTGCTTTAGAGTCGTTTTAAATATCAGTACATGCCTCGCGCGGTTACGACGTTATTATTAATCAACATTATCGGCAAAACGCAAGCGAGATTAACTCAGTCAATATATATTAACGTCTTTCCAATCCAAATTCAAATTTTTAAACCCCGTTTTCCGTGCTATAAAATGCTTCGAAAATTCCCTTTTTTAATGAGATTTTCTCTGTTTTTTCGTAGTTGTCCAGTTATAACAGTTTATATAGTGATATATTCTATACCGCGTTATTTAAGCGCCTTCTCATGTTTCTGCAGTGTCGAATCCTTTCTGATAATCTATAAATGTTTTATGCGATTCTAGATTACATTCTACGCGTTTAAAAATTAAGATGCTCATTGTGTATGAATGTCATCGTAAAACTCGGTCCAAAATATCATTTATTTGAGTCGTTATTCTGATCGTTATTGTAAATATTTAATAACTCCAAATTCGGACTTACGGAATTCGTTATCTATAAAATTTCACCGCGGAAATAATTTATTATTCCCTACAATCGCGCCTAGATCGTGCGAGAAATTCGATAATGACGTAATTTTCTTTCTAGTTTTCTTTCGACAGTTACCTAGGATGACCGGTTGTGATTCGTTAGGAGAAAATTGTTTCGGATTTAGATTAAAAATATCGCTATACCAGCGAAATAATCGTAAACTATTAACACCGAAACACGAGACCCTATATAAATGTGGTCGGAGCGGCAACTCCCTCTAATACGCTCAGTAGGTAAGATTGGGAAATTCCAGAGTAGTTTCCTTCAAATATAGGACCGGATTACGGAATTTTCAACTATAAATTTTCGAATTCCGAAGTACGGTTTGTTTAATTTTTTTCAAAAACCAATTTTTCACCGCGTCAAAACAAGACATTACACGTTTCTTCATACTTTATACCCCAGTAGCTTAGATAACGTGAAAATTCTAAGCAAATATATTCGAAAATATGATTTCCTTATTAGAATTGTAATAGGAATATAAAAATCTTATAATTACTGATGAGAAAAGTTAAAAAAAAAAAAACTGATACATAAACTAAAGTCGTAGTAAACTTAGTATAATGTAGGATGAAATGATATTTTCAGCATTCTAAGGATTTATCGATAGAATTTACCAATTCGAAGAGAAGCCAGAAATGCTATATACACGTTACGTATGTTCGCTTTAAGAGAAATATATCATTCGAATGTCAGAAAAAAAAAAAACAATTTCGCGATTAAAAAAAATTCCGAAAGAAAGAAAGAGTGACAAAAGGAAAAATAAACAAAGATAGAAACGTATACTTGCGTAGACGCGATACGTCGCATAAAATGAATAGATCCGTTTAAGACGGTCTTTTACCAGATGCAAAAAGTTACAAATATTTATGATGATGCGTAATACCTTTTCAGTCGAAAAAATAAAAAAATTTATACAAAAACTGATTAAATACAATACTGCTTAGATAATTATCAATGCGTTTCGATGAATAAAATTGCGACATTTCACGTTAAGCGAAAAACAAAAAATGTTGTCAACAATAAAATTTGTGACGTGCTATATAACGAACATTGTAACTGAAACGATTAAAATAATGACATAAATGAAAAACAAAATATGTGTAAAAGCGGCGTGTAATTAAAAAGAGAAAAAAATCGATATTTAAACTGTATAATTTGGACCACTTAATCAGAAATTTTTATCCGAAGAACACGACTTACGTAAAACCGTAATCAGACTTATCCGATGGTTTCCATGTAGAACAAGGAGTTCGACATAGCTTCCTCGCTACTCTTTAACATAGATAGTGATTGGCTAATGAGGAACGTTACTGAAAATTGGAATATATCCATTGACGGAAGAAAAATTACTGATACCTTTGCAAATACGGAAGAAGAAATGAAGAAATTTTTGTAAAATAGAGTGTAAATAACGAGCGCGCAAGTAAACTTATGAATAGCTGTAAATGTTCCTCGACGGTGAATGATCCAAAACTCGCAATAGTCTTTCAATAACGGACATCGCAAAGAAAATGTAATATACCTTACAAATAAAGGCGGATGCTAAGATGAAATAAAAAAAAGGTATGGGGAAAATGGTAGTAAAAATATTAAGTAAAATACCGAGAGACCGCAATATATCGATAGAGACAAAAAAATATATAACGAAGACGTTAGTGTTTCCAATTATTGCTCATTACGTGTCTTTAAAATAACGGCTTATATAAGAATGACGAGAATTTCGTGGAAATCTTTTCGAACGAGTAAAAGCAATTCCAGTGATGAAGAACCATTTCTCTAGGTTGTCTATCCGTATTGTTTGGCCTCGATCTTTTCCCATTAATTTTTCCCTCGATTAACACTTTTTGTACAATATATTTTGTTCTTCTCATAATACGTCCCACGTATTGCAATTGTCATCTTCCGTTAATTTCGATAATTTCACAGTTTTTTCCAAATCTATTAAGCACACTTTAATGTTCTCGACTTTTTGTACCCACGGTATTTTCAGCATACACCGGTAATATTACATCTCAAACGCGTTGATCTTTTTCCCAATGTTGAATTTATTGTCAAACATTCACATCTATATAGCAGAAAAAGATATAACATCTTAACTCTTGACCTGTTGTAAAAATGTTCCTTTATTTCCTATCTTATTCAATTCTACTATGTATCTCAGGTTCGGAATTCTCTTCCAGTATTCTTTCTAAACACTAGATACGTGAGACTTATTCAATTTAGATTTATTATTTTGATTGCGCGTGTAATTTGAAATTACAATACTTGTGTTTTTGTATGTACCGAGTTTCAATCCATATTCGGAACTTTTTTCTAAAATCTTGTCTAAGATTCGTTGAAGCTGTTGCTTACTATCCGCTATAATTATACAATCATCCGCGTATCGGCGGTAATGCTTCCATATATGTATAAACCTCATCAGTGATTAGTAAATACGATACCGATGTATTAAATTTTTCGGTCATATTGTAGACGAAACAGCATATCAAATTATCCATGGCACACTAGAACAGAACCGGAGCAAGACTAACGTTACACGGAACGTGTAAAACGCGTAACAAAATTACAATTAATAAAGACGATTTTATTCATACGAGGATCGGCAGACGTGAAGGAAATTAAGTTTTTTCACTCTATATATCGATAGTCGCGACATCTTCAAAATCAGATGATACACGACTATTATTATTTAAACTGACTTTAATTTAGTTATTGGAGATTAATCATATATATATATATATATATATATATATATATATATATATATATATATATATATATATAAGTAAATGTAGATAACATAAAATTACGTATGTCAGAAGTAGTATAGATACTTTAATTACTCGGAATCGTAATTTCTATATTTATTTCCACCGAGACGACAACCATAAAGATAATAATTGTCTGGATATTTGCGATACACATATATTTCAAAATGAACGATAGCTTTACGCATATCACATATCTCAGCATAATAGCGAGGCAAATTTAAAACACTCCTCCTCCGACACTTATTTCGAACAAACTGTACCTTATTCAAAGTTGCATTCGAAAAACCTACTTTGTCATTGAACTGATGATATTTTTATAGATAATAAGTTTGATATTTATTATTAGGAAAACATATATAGAAAAGATCCGTTTATTAGTTTTAATAATATAATTGACGCGTTCGTTGAATGTTAAACTTGTATACAAAGTATTGAACACAATCAGTCCCGTTCGATTTTCAGTATCTTCGGCCATCCCCACCTGAGAAATAACGCTTCAGTTTGGGGGGAAGGATAGCTGATCAATTTCAATTCTCCATTTCTTGATACGAAAAATACCTTTCTGTAATTTATTTCGAACAGCGTTCGATCTAAGTGAGTTACGAAATAAGGTAATATTAACGGTGAGTCTCGATATCACTCAGGATGGGAAAATGGCATAATGTAAATAAGTACCAGTCTAATACCCTAGTTCATCTTTCCTATGCGGATATTTGTTATTTAGTTGATAACACGATTAACAAATGTTCTGTCTCTATCAGTTACAGCGATGTGCATAGCGACGCTTTAAGAGATCCTGCGAAGATATTTTTTTTTCATCGTAACTTATAAATTTATAAAATATTATAACAGTTAACACGTTGATACGCAGACAATTGAAACGGTACGATAGTATCAATGTGAGGTGTTAGCTAACCACGAAAATCGGCTGAGAAATCGAACTTGTTGCGATTATAGGCTCCAAGGCTGCGATTAGAACGGTGCTTATTAGCTACTAGATCCCTTCTTCGGATAATTTACAAAGTCCTAGCGCATACGTGATGAAACTGATTCTTACGGTAAGCGGCTGTAATATCGCTTTCGTCTGGACAATTTAACGCGGCTTAATGTAATGCGTGTAAGCTGTAAGATTCCCAAACAAAAAACCCTTGAAATTGTAAAGTGACGTAATCTAATATTTACCTTGTTTGAAAACTGAACAAAAGAAAGTACCATAGGATGTGACCCAGAGAAGACGGATGGTTTTGTTGTTTTTTGATAAAACACTGCTCGACCGAAATTTTTGAATGAAATTTTATTTAAAAATAGGAAAACGACAAATTAGATTGCAATCATTTGTGAAATGCAATATCGTTCAGATGACCGGTATTTACAACGATACATTCATTCGGTCTTTACAAAATTTTCTAAAACTTTTTCGATCGTGTGTTGCTGAATTTTTGAAATATTTTCAGGTTTCCTAAATCTCGTGGACGTGTTTTGTAAACGAGGCCATGTATCTCCCACAAACAAAAAACAAAAAACACTTTGAATCCTTTTCTAAACTCTGCACTGTCGTGATCGATTCACGCCGAAAATAACGTTCCACGCAAAGCGCTCTTTCTCTTTATAGGATGCTCCATGATAACTAGACAAAATCGAATCTTTCGCCTGTACACTAAACGTGAAGCACGCGGTTTGCGTTACAACAGTGTTACCAACCGCGCATAATCAAAACCGTCCGTCTTCTCTTGGTAACCCTATACTTTTACCAGACACTTCGATGCATCTCGGTATGAAAACATTTTGTAGTTCACCCGTTTAAAAGATAGTGGAAAATTGATATACGTCGACCGCGTCTATTATTTGGTACTGAAAAATATGAACGCCTATGATCCTGCTCCAGGATACACTTGTATCATTTTATTAATGCAATTAAAAGTGTAAACTCTTCGAGGGACATATTTTTTCTTCCTTCAAATACATTTGCAAATTAAATCGATAAGTGCGAATTGAAGTGAGGGAACATAATAAAAGGTTGCAGTACAAAGTAGAAAAATTTTAAAAAGAACAATTTATGCCGTGTATATTCACGAGCTTGCCTCTTGTGATCACCACTCGTAAAAGGCCGAGCAATCGTAGAAATGATGTATACATTTTTTCTAATTACTTTCAAAGTACGATATTATTCTAAAAACGTACCTACAGACATGTAGACTTTAAAATAGTATTCAGAATGATTTGATTTCTTCAGTATACGGTTCAAGCTGAAATACACATTCGCTATATTACTGGACGAAATGTATACGGGATAAGTAGGAGATTCCGAGAATTGTATCCGTAAACTTGTCCATTATCTTCGTAAATTGTAGTTTTATCATATAAAAAGCACGCTTCAAATATAAAACAATGTAAAACTATTTTTCAAACTTTATCTCGATTAAGTGATTTTTTTAAAGAAATCTACGAAACACGCGCATGCGCTTATTTTACCACGAAAAATAAAATAAGTACCAAGAATCTTACCAACTCGATGGAATTTCTTTTCGAAATTAATAAACACAATTATTAAAAATTATAATCGCTGCTTGTTTTTTCTTCCAATCTGCTATTGAAAATTCGAAATAGCGAAATATTGAAAAACCGCAATATCAGCTGGAGGAACTTTTTCCAGAATAATGTCTTATACGATATTTTGCGAAACAAGCAAATATATAAAAATTCATGAAACTCAAACAGAAATCCGAAAATATGAAAAAGAATCGATCTTAAAAAACGTACGGAATTATTCGAAATCAAAAGATAACGAAGAATTTGAAACTATCAGAACCGGAAGATAAAGAAACATAATTCTGAGAAATATTTGGCAATTTTCTAAGCCAAATGAACGTTCTGGAATGTTGATAAACCGAAATTTCTATCGTTTCTACGTGTATAAATACGAAAGGTATTAAAAAAATTCAAAAGAAATTTTTTTCAAATTGAAAAAGATTCTATTTAGAGTTTTTCGACGGCGTAAAAAGCTGGACATCGATTACTATCGATATATATATATATATATGAATTAGCCAAAAATTAGGTAAATTGGTATCGACAGTACATTTTTTTAATCATTTTATTTAAAGGCGTTCGATTACTGAGATCATTTTTCGTTTGTGAATTCTTTATATACGCTATGAATTAGACTTGTAACCGTGAAGATTTTCAATTATTTAGGGATTATCCATTATATCGTTTGTATTGTATTATTTGCGAGTTTGTAAATATTTCGTAGATTATTTACATTCTAATAGTGCACGTTTTATTGTTGAGTATTGCATGCGGAACAGTTTGGTGTAGTATCTCCATTTAGCGAATGCTGTGATGCGAACTTCGTGTGTATCCTATACGCAATCCGGCTAATGCTACTTCTTCTCGTTTAATTTTTGTTCCGATGTTGTATAGAGTCCTAGTTTTGATTTAATCCGATAAAGATGTACGCAATAAGTTCCACAATGTTGTTTTGGTATAGTTTTGTAATTTTTTATGATTCGAGCGGTTGTAAATTTGACACGTGCATACATTTAACTTTAGATTTTTGGCATACGTTTTAGCTGCTTTATCTACGGCTTCCCTTCCTGCAATTTCCGAGTGAACCGGAGTCCGTATTAACACCAGCCGGTGTTTGCTGAAGTTAGTTTATGGATAATACATTTTAAATTGATAGTGTCGATGTTTGTAATTTGAATTTAATGTTATACGTAATGCGCTAAATGAGTCAGTGCGTATTAGATATTTAATAGGATGTGAATGTTTTGTAATGTATTTTAAGGCTTTGTATATTGCTATAATTTCGACTAGTTTCTGAAATTGAAAATATAAGGTTCGTTATTTACCAAGTAAGCGAAAGTGTGGTTTTATTTGTAAATTTTGAGGCATCGGTGCAGAGTTCAACATAGTTTTCTTTGATAATATCGTAGAATTATTAAAAATTCCGGATAGATTAAGTTTTTCCTACTTAATTATTGTAATTGAAAATTTTTTCCGAGGCTGTTTGGGAATATTGTTTGCTTTAAGTTTTTATAATGTAAATTGAAGTGTTTCCAGTAGATTGTACATTCTGCCAGAGGTTTGAATGATTTCAGTTCATGTTCGAACAGACCACGAGATAATTTTTTTTTTTTTTTTTTTAATACTATGGGAATCTCCATATACCGTTTGCGATTATTACAGCATAAGGAGACATGTATCTTTTTTTTATATGTCTGGCAAAAGTCAGAATTCTACTTATTGATTGAGAGTTGTTTGAGAGTATTTTGTGTATCGGGCCCTGAATTTTGTGTTTTAACCTGTGTGGTGTGAGTGTTTGGCGGAGATTAATTGTGTGACTGTTGGTTCTGTTAAATGTTCGCACAGGGGGCAGTTTGTTGGTGGAGGGCTTTCGGTATATAGATAATTGTATGATACGGCTGTATGACCCACACCTAGACAATTAAGGGTACCGTATTCTTTTCTGCTTGTGCCATCTGGAGACCACCAAGGTTCTATGGTTGATTTTATGCTCCTCAGGAAGATTGTTTGTCCAGTCGCTGGTCCGTTCCTATTTACCGTTGTTCGTGAGTACGTGTGCTAATTTTGATGGGGGGTGAATATTCTGGTAATAGTGAAAGTACCATAGACCGAGAATGTCTCCTTTATCACTACCGTGCATCCCGATGTGACTTGGGATGCACAGAAAACACCTTATGTAGTGTGTGTAGATTGTGCTGGATTTCTAATATTATGGTGTTCCTATTGTCTTGACGGTATATTAGTTGCAGAGAGGGAGTCTGTTATAACCAATGCTTTTCGATGCGGAAGTACAGCTGATCTGATGTACCGAATACAGTATCCATACAACTCTGCATCCAGAGAAGTGCAACCATCGCTTAGTCGGATTGAGTGTAGTATATTATCAGTAGTTATTAAAATGTCATAGACCGGTTAAATGGGCGAGAAGGTAACCCCTAGTGTGATATTTGAGTATTAATATTACAGCTCTACTACAGCTCGTATGAAAAGCTTTTAGGGCTATTTTAAGGGCTGTATCTTGAAAATTGTCTTAAAATTGTTCAATGTGATGTGCCCTGACAGCATTTTGTATAACCGCGGGCGTTGAAAGATTGTTTCCTATCGACACGTAAGGAATTAATTAAAGCAACTCCGATGCGGTAATAGAGAAATTATATTCAGGAAATTATACCGGGGCTCGTATAAAAATCGATGGAGAACATTTAAACCACCTAATATTTGCAGATGATGTAACACTAATAAGCGCTAGTGTAAAAGAGCTTCAATTGAAGGTACATTCAAATAAAATAGGACTAAGAATCGCGTAATAACGAAGTAATGACAAATAATGGAGAAAGTTTTGCGAATAGGAATAATAAATCATACAGTATATATCGGGGGGGAGGGGGGGGTAAAAATTACGACTGACGAGAAAAACATGATGCAGATAGAAGTAAAACGACGAAATACCAATGTGTTTAAAACGAAAACTATATGATCAGAGTGCGCTGTCGGTTTTCACACAAACATGGACGTTCATAAAAACAAATATTAGATGGATAATAAAGGTACAAACGCGCAGCAAAGATTAATATTACATATGAGACAATCCGACCGGAAGCGTAATACTTGGATACGGTGAAAACGGGACTTTCAGACGTGATGAAACGGATGATTAAACTGAAGTGAACACGGACGAGAATTAACATCGCCTATTATAAAAAAAAATGAAAATATTAAATAAAAACGAGTACAAAAAAATAGAACCGTAATATAAAATAAGCCTTTAATTAATCACATACTTCATTTTTTTTTTTAAATAGCGCTGTTTAGTATAAAAAAAATGAACTATATATTGTGCAAAATGCGAAAATTATATACCAAAATGTCGACGTGGACCAATATGAATTAAATGACGAAGAGGTATTTTTTAATGAAATGAAAAATGTAATTTTCTTTTATATTTCGAATGGAAAAAATAAAAAATACACCTAGATCGATGCGAAAACGTGCAAAACATTGTTCCAAGATATCAATAAGTGGCAATCATACATCCCTAAAGCATACCAGCATATACAGAGTCTGTAAGGCTGGTTGGAGGAGTATTCTATATATACAACACTAGTAAGAAATTCGAATGTAGATATTTAAAAACTACTCCTAGATATACGACATCTAAGTGGCAACGAATGTTGCCGGAATGGTAACTGACGTTTGTTATTCAATTCAAAGTTGTAATATATGTATTATATGTATATATAGACGTAGACAAAAGCATAGCCTACCTTAGTAGCAAACTGAAAAGTTAAATTTTGATAAATAACATTACATCAATGTGTATGAAAATTCTCCGAATACTTTTTTTTTCTTCTTTAAACGAATACGTATTTTTAAAAAGCCTAAAAAAAATACGTCGAATTTTTCAAAACTACCTACGTAAGAAATGCGATAAATTTATAGCGACGCAATCAATGCCATTAATGGAAAATAAAATACACACTCGGCCGAATTTATATTTTCTATCCAAATGTTTATTTGTTCGTTATTCAAAAAATTAAAAAAAAAAAAATATTTTTCAACAAAAGCTGCTCGATTATTCTTAATCACCTCTTCGTATTAAGTTCGTATAGATTTTCTTAAAATTTATCTTAGAAAAAAAAAAAACACTATTGCATTAATACAAATTTTTTTGTTTATTCAATATATTTATATTTTTCTTTTCTCCTATGTCGGTCCATAGGTTCTCCTCAATCTTTTCCATTCATTTCGGTTTTGAGCTTTATGGATCTAGTCCCCCCCCCAAAAAAAAATTGAATATCGTCGTACCAACGAGTTAGCGGTCTGCCAATGTTTCTTCTTTTATGAATTGGCCACCATTCCAGCATTCGTTTCGTCCATCTATTATCCTGCCTTCTGGCTAATCTGCTCCACCACATTATGAAGTCCGGTCTTCTTCCGTATCCAGGTATTTCACCGTCTTATCTTTAATATTATTCTTTCCTGCGCTGCTTGTGCTCTCATTATCCTTTTAATGTTTGTTTTTGTGAAGGTCCATGTTTGTGAACCATATGTAAACACCGGCAGCACACGCTGATTATATAATTTACTTACGCTTTAAACACATTGGTATTTCGTTGTTTTTGAATACGTAACTTAGTTTCCCGAAAGCTACCCATGCCAACGATAATCTGCGGTGAACTTCTGTCTGCATCATCTTTTTCTTATCAGTTGTAATTTCCGAGGCACACGTGCTCGGTAACCATTTCTACTACTGTATTATTTATTTCCATTCGGACATTTTCCTGAGTATTTGTCATTACTTTGGTCTTATGTAAGTTTATTCTTAGTCGTGCTTTATTTGATTGTGTATTTAATTCAGTTAACATCATTTATCATCATATATATATATATATATATATATATATATATATATATATATATAAATTCGCAGGAAATAGAAGGAAAAACGTATATATCACATAAATTACGTAAAATAATAAACACAAATATTTTAACTAACTATTCTCGCCATATATAATAACAGGATTTTAATATTAAGACGCGTAAAGTAGTAAAAGAAAATTGATACTTAAAATGTAGTGATAGTAATTACAAAAAACTGTACAACCAAAAATAAAAAGTTAGAATAATAAAGACATTATAAGTAATAAATTCCGTAATTCGTATCACTCGTTGGGTGGTGAAATGCCCTCCTGGACGAAAACCAAACTGTGCGTTAAGTACCAAATTTTTTTTAAAAGTTATTTGCATGAAGTCTTAGACGGGATAGGGCAATTTTTTCCGCTATTTTACGGAGTTTGCTCAATAAACTAATGGGACGTGTACGTTAATTTGCGTGGGTTCCTAGTTTAGGAAGAGCAATATAATTTTAGCTGTCTTTCAACCGTTTGGATAATATCCGAATATAAAAAATGGCATTTATTATATTTTGTAAGGTTTTTTTTTTTCTAAATGGGCATACCTTTACGGCCTACCTAACGTGATGCTGTGGGGGACTATTTACATTTTGATCATAAACGCCGACTTCTCGGGAAATGTTGCTGTATAGGGGAATAATTGTAGATTATCCAGATAGAGAAGGGACGATACATTATACTGAGGTGTAATACATGGAGAACGTAGCAAGATAAGGTAAAGCTCAAAACGTAATGATGTCACAGCAGAGCATTCGAAAAAAAAACATGATCGGGTATGCAGAGCGCCTGTTCAGAATGGAGAGCGACAGAAGCGACTTTCTCTAAGCTACATACGGAAAAGACGATCAGGTAACAAATGAAATCCAAATATCTACTAATGAGTACAACTCCTCTGCAATTAATCTTCTTAAGTGGAACTACGGGAGTTTGAAGATAAACGGTTGAAGTTGATAGAGGTGATAATGCTCTCGGTGTACATCAGTTCCCAATGATTGTTATGCTTCAGTTGAAGAGAGTAGATAATATCCTTTTGAAAGACTAAGGAGTGTTCTACGCCCTTAGATGACGCGTCTTTAACTAATGAATCAACAAATTCATTGCTCGAAATACCACGACTCGGTACCCACAAGAAAGGTATTCCAACACGTTCCAAATGATTAAGCTTTAGCAAAAACTAATCCAATTAGTGTATCTGACCCATTCCATTTATAGCCGTCACCATGCTTTTTGAATCGATAATGTTCCATCTGTATAAATAAGTTTGTGTAATGCAAACCTTTCGAATATAATATTATTGAAAGTGGTAAGATTTTTAGAAACATTTTATTAATAACTGTAAGTAGAAATATTGTCATCGCCGAAAGAACTTATTATTACTTAAAAAAGTGCTGAGATTTTAATGAAATTGTTTTTGTTTTACTGGGCTCGAGCCCCAAATATTAAATTCCCTTGATTAGAACTTACATGCATACGCTATCGTTTGTAACACCTTTAAAAAACCAATATATAATATGTAAAATGTAACAAAAAATATAACATATCTTAAATTCAATAAAAAAAACTCATTCTAAAAATTCCCAATTGCATCCTTCATAATAAATATGTAAAAGTAGGGCAAAACCCTTATCACGATACAGACTCTTTAGGAGCATACCCCTAGTTATTAACTTAATAGTTTTAACGTTGTTAAAAACTTCATTGGGGGCGTGACAAGTGAGAAGTTATTAGTTTTGGATGACTAACATTAATTTTTAACGGCGGAGTGAATTTCATTCACTCGATAACTAGTATCAAAATTGGAATTTCCATTATGAGTTTAAATATTTCAGGATAAAAACATTAAATTAACATAACAAATTTAAAGTAAGTTAATTACAAATGTTAGGATAAGGCACACATTAAAAACATGACCAATAAGACGTAATAAATAAAACAAACTCTATTTTACTACTTAATCAATTCAACAAATTCTTTTAAAATAAACGTTTCGAAAAAAGTATGCTGAGAATAGTAAAATCATAAAAACGTGCGATTAAAATTAATAAGTCATAAATTATTTAAAAACAATATACTCTAAAACAATATTTTCATGTTGTATACACTCAAAACAGTTAATAACCAATACGCTGTAGAAATAAATATTTTCTATTTTTAAGTTAACATATGTATATTAATTAATAAAGGTAGTAAATATTATGGATTCAGATTATATATATATATATATGTGTGTGTGTGTGTGTGTGTGTGCGGTGTATATGCATGTTTGTTCGTTTGTGTATGTATGTATATATATATATATATATATATATATATATATATATATATATATATATATATATATATATATATTGAGAGAGAGAGAGAGAGTGAGAGAGCGGGGAAGAGAAACAGAAGGAAGGGTGAAGAGGAGCAAGATAAATATAGATATAGATTGATGTAGATAAGTAAATAGATAGATTAATAGGTAGTTAGGTAGGGTAGTTAATAAAATATACATGTAGACATGTAGGAGTCTTCATTATTCCATTTAAAATTAATAAACAGGAAAACAAATAGATTAAATATTTATTAATCATTATGTAATGCAAAATGCTCACGGATAAATCCCTCCAAAAAATTCAATTCGCTTCTGTATTTAGATCTTCCTTCTGCCGTACATCATCTATGTCTATATGTATATTCACACACACACACACATGCATACATATGTAAATATGTATGTAACGGTGTATCATTGTCGATATCATGGTTTACCGCGAGCGAACGTGTTCATTTATCCCCGTTGCCAGATCTATTGACTGAGGTTTACCGTGAGTGAACGTGTTCATTTGTCCACGTTGCCAAATCTATTGACTATGGACTACCGCGAACATACGTGTTCCTTAGTCCCTGTTGCCAGATCTATTGGCTGTGGTTTACCGCGAGTGAACGTGTTCATTTGTCCCCATTGAAAGATCTATCGGCTCTGTTTTTACTCCATTCGAATATCTTTCGTCAGAGGTCTTCGTTTTTTTCACGAACCTTTCGCCATTCCAGTTGTAATTGTTTTTTCTAATTCATAGGCTGTCTTGTGATACATCTGGCGAAGGTTTATACGCGTACACGAATAAAAAAAACAATATTACAAGACGATAAAAAAATTGTTTTGCGAAGATAAGTTTTAAAGATGGAAATGTTTTGAATTAAATTGAAAATCAGCTTTTTAATTATAGGGACACTAAAAATCCCCGAGTATGCGAGTTTAGAAAATAAACTTAGCTCTCGGTAGTCTATATTTCAAAAGTATATTATGCCAGAGTTTCAACGTTTAAATTTTTTGTAAGGCGAACAACGTTTATTCAAGAACGGAAAATTTCTAATTCTACATTTAATTTTAAATTCCGTCATATTTCGAACCACCTCGAGAAAATCCTTCAAATAATATTATTCTATTCGTGTGTATATATATATATATATATATATATATATATATATATATATATATATATATATATATATACAAAAATAATACTTTAAAAAAAAATAATAATACGAGTGAAATAATCGTGCAATCTAAAAAATAATTCGTAAAATGCGACGTACGTAACCAAAATGAATCCTTTCAATTACAGTGTTACCTACTACAGGGTAGGACAAAATTATTTATCTTCATATTATCGAGACAAATGTACGGAATCGAAAATATCGACGTAAAACGTTCAGAAATTATCTAGAGGCATCTAAAATATTAACGATGTACTGAAAAGATTTTTAAACGGTTCGTTCGAATTATTTAACGCAGTTAAAATAAGAATATTTAACGATTCTATTAGACTTGCGGAATTTGAATTTACCTACCGTTAACAAAAGCAGTGGCAAATACTTTGGGAAATACTTCGGTAAATACTCGTGAAAATATAATGTCGAAAATTTTAATAGTAACATTCGTGTAAACGTAAATAATAATAATATTTCATAGGTATATATATATATATATATATATATATATATATATATATATATATATATATATATATATATATATATATATATATATATATATAGACTCGATGTTTATTTATATACGTAGTTGTACGAATCCTTTGTGAGGCAGTGTGCGGAGTATTTGTATAATTATCTTAGGTGTTAGTTGACATGATATGGTGGCGTAGGTTTCATGATGTGGATCATGCTAATTTGCTCAATTCAATGTGGTTTATCGCAATCACATTTCTCAGTGTCGGTTTCGGAGATATAGTACCTAACACGTATTGCGGTCGAGGCATCGCTGTTACAACCGGCATTATGGTAATATGATTACTCTAATTATAACACCGTTACGCGTTATTAATATAATAATGATAATAATAATTTTTTTTTTCAATAATAATACAAAATATAAATGTATAACGATAATAGAGTAATAATTAATTCGCGTTTAATTTTGAAGTAATTTCGATGGGGCGGTCATTTCATCATTGGCTTTTCTACGTTTATAAGCATCGGAGATAAATCGTTTTCGCGATACTGCAATTTAAAATTATTAATTATCGCTGGAAAAAAAATTGTCCCATTATAGCGGGCTTATTTGCGAATAGCGTTTAAATTTTAATTTTATCGGTGTGTGGCCTACGCTTTTTTTTTGAAGCTTTTAACGAAAATAAAATTTCAACGCTTTAATGATATCCCTTTAATAAAATAGGAGCGACGAATATGGGAAAAAATTCATATACCTACTAGATAACTAAAGAAATTGGCTAATTCGGATTCAACATTTCAAATTTTAAAATTACGAAAGAGACCAAGAAGACAAATTTGTTATATGTTTACAGTGGCGTATCCAGGGGGTAGTTTTGGAGGGTCTGAGCCCACCATGGAATCAATCTGATAATAACAAAATATATACTCGTTGTTAAATGCAGTTTTGAATTTGTTAAACCTATTTTTTTTTTTTATTTTCACTTATTTTATTTAAATTTCGTTGTTTTTGAAGTAAATAAATAGTTTTGTAATATAGGAGGTACTAGTAAAATTTTGTAGAAAAACGCTTAGAATAGATTTTAAATTTTAAATTTCAAGTATTACTACGTATTATTCCTTCGAAAAATATAAAATCATTATTTATCGTTTATTTTTTCGCGGAATTTATTGTACTTTGTAACCCCATCTCCCCCTGTCCTCAATTACATACTATTAGTGTATTCCAGTGACGTTATATATTTCTGCCGTCTATCGCTTCTAATAGAATTACATATTCGACGTCTAATAAGTTTAAAAATAACTCAGGTGAGTTGGATTGCTTAGGGCTTTTTAACTTACTTGAGTTTTGGTTATTTACTTAAAGTTCAATTTTGGGTTTACTTGTTTGAACCCCCTCTTCAACCAAGTCTGGCTACGCCACTGTATGTTTATAACATATACGTGTCGCGGTGGCATAATTGATCTCGATTGTTAACCTAACGGTTTAGGTTCAATTCACGCCGTAAAGTTATCAGGATAGTGGCACACCACTCTGTATAATATCGTATGAGCGCACTTACGTTGTATATAATAATGCTAGCTCGTTGAAAATAATACTCGATAAATTATTTAATTTTTTTTATTTTATTTTCTCACTTTAGAAATTCAAAACGCTTAGTTTAGAATTAAAATTTTTGATTTCATTAATTTCATTCCAGCACCCATTTTTTAAAACAAAAAGTTTCATTTTTTTACATTATATCAAGATGTATTAGGATATCCTCGTGTACGTGTATTCGTTTATAAGTATAAAAATCTAAGCATCGCTCCGTATTTTATAATTGAAATGAAATGTCACGGAGGAGCATAAAGCGAAATAGCGAATTGGAAATACTTCTGTCCTAGACCAGGCTGACTGTCTTCTGTAAAATAAATATATTTATTGTAAAGGTGTAAACCTTGCGATTTTTATTCTCTTTTTATTTTTTTAAACTAAATAACGCGAAGGGGAGAGGAAGAAATATGTAATATATTTACAATTAAGCAATAAATGATTAATTTTTAAAAATAATAATGAATTTTTTACTGTTACATCGCGTGATTTTATATAGGTATACTAAATTTTAAAATGAGGTAATTTATATGTAATATTTAAATTTGTAAGAAAAATTCCGAAAAATCTAAACATTTTTTTGGTTAGGGTTTAATATGAAATCTGCGAAGATAACCGCGATATTATATTTTAAAAAATAAGCTAAAACCGCTGATTATATTTGAAAAAATTTTTACAAATATTAAATAGTAACCTAAAATAATGAAAATTTCTTTTTCACGTGACATGTCTTCCCTGGTAGTATTTTTCATCGTTATTATTATTTAATTTACATTATAATCTGAGGATAGCGTTACTTCCGTTAAGTTTCGTTAAATATATTATACTTATAAATTTATTTTTCCCCATATATGTATATATAAAATAATATATATATATATATATATATATATATATATATATATATATCAGTTTTAAAAGTATACTGCAATGATTACGTTGTTTATAGTTAAAACGTGTGATATATATATATATATATAAGCATATAATATAATTTATATTTTTATCGTTTTCCGTTATTATTATTTAATTTATCTAAAAAAAGAAAAGTGAAGGTAGCTTAACTGCTGAAAAAACTTCAATTAAAGATTGTTAAAATATAATTAATTATTTATACTTGTAACTGTAATTAAAAATTAAGTAAAAATAAAAGTATTTTTATAAGGAAAAACGACTAGGAATTTTAACGTTAGATTTAATGAACATAATGCATTTAAAAAAAAAAACAAAGAAAAAATATTTTTCCAATTTTTCTGATCGCCTTATATATAATGGACATACCTTTAATCCTACTTATAACTTTTAAATCTTGCACGTTTCCACGAACAATCAGATCATCGATACCCTCGAAATTGGAGATATAAACGAGAAGCCATTTCAAATTCCACCCGGCTGTTGGTTAACAAACAAATTTCGGCCTCTCGACATTTGTTTACCGAAGGTTGAGTTTGTTACTTATTGTAGTTTTTATCGTTTTTCATGCAGTCCCGATTATGTTGTAACTAGTGAAACTAGTAGACTGTTTTGATTTATTCATATATATACATATGTGTATGACAATACGCTATAAGGTATTTTTGTTTATTTTGTAATTAAATTAAAAATACTTATGTAAGCGTTACAGAAATACTTTCTGGTACTTGTAACTTTGTTGATTTTTAAAAATAAATCTTTATATCCTATATATATATATATATATATATATATTGATACAATATTATATATATATGTATGTTTCCATTGTATTTCATATAACTGGTACGTTTTAACATTATCATCTTTTGTTTATGTTTCCATAGTTTTTCGAAACGCAATTGTTTCTATTATAATCGCGGATTAAATCTTTTGTATAATTTACATCAGCCTCTGTTTTTCCTTTCGAATTTATATATTCTGCCACAGCCTATTGTTCTGAGAACCAATTTAATTTCAAACGCTGGATTATCTATCGCGTGTCTCTACAATAACAACGCTTATGTTATAGTTGGTGCGGGGCAGATAGTGCCCACATCATTGGGCTACGTTGTTTATCGTTCGGAAAGATAATAAACACTTGTTGCTAATAAAATATATTTTATCAATACACGAAAAACCAAATTGAAATCTATTATTACTATTACTACTACTATTACTAATATTATTATTATTTTAAACGACCTTTGGTGAAGCACGCGAATCGAATACCGTGTCTTGTTCGGGATTTTATTTTTAGGGGAAAGTAGTAGTAAATTTTTAATCCACAATAGTTCCAATTTTCGCGTGTAGGCCAATTTTTTTTTTTTATTATTTTTTGTAATTTCGCGGTTTGTTTTAAATTTTAAATTCGATAGGCGGATGCAGAACGCAAAAACTACTCTATTGCTTCGAATTCGCTTATTATTAATCCTAAAAATAAATTTTTGTTCGTACGTTAAAAGGAAAAAAATTATCGATCGTTTGAAATGATAATGATGATAGTAAATCGAAATTTTAAAAAAACAGTAGTCGACAAACATTCCCATAGAAATGGTAATGTATTACGTGCGAGCAATTTAAAACATAATCGATTCGATTATATTCGATTTATTTTCGACCGATATATTTACGTTTGAACAAATTAAATTATTTTAAATATATTATAATGTGTATTTATTAAAACTTTCGCGGTTTTTTTCCATTCGTCTAGAATTATTTTCGGTGAAAACCACGTCCGGATTATTCAAAAAATTTAACGTTTCGAATGGACTTACACCACCCATCATCAGAAACGAACTGTACACCACTCATCATCAGAACTGTTTTCTGATGATGTGATGAGTGGTGTAAATCCATTCGAAACGTTAAATTTTTTGAATAATCCGGACGTGGTTTTCACCGAAAATAATTCTAGACATATATTATAATAGTATACTCTAAATATATATATGTATAATCGTAAGTCTATCACATAAATTGTATTTAAGTAATTTTTTCTATAAAATAAAACTTATTAATTATAAATTATAATAGGGGTAATATGCAGTTAATTAAAATTTTACTAAACACTATACTTCCACATTCGTATTATACGTGTACTTGCTATCAGGCACACTCACACAAAAACACGCATTCGCAAACGGCTTCGAAATTATTTAACCCCTTCAGTCACACGTGAAATTGCGACACGAAATAATAAAAATTATACAAGGTACTGTAGAACAACTTGGTTTTTTTTCGCAGTATTGAAAATAGACTTCAGATTAAAGATGATCTTGATCTAAATTTCTTTTCCAGTCAGGTGCTGTCTGAACGTGGTAATTTCGCAGAGTATTATACGGCCATCTGACTCTTATCCGTCTTGTAATTCTGACAGTGATTCGGTTGAACATTTTCACAACATATATATATATATAAACACCGGTTGGTACAATGCCAAATATAATTTTTCTAAATGTGTAAGAAAAAAGGATTGATTAAAATAATGGAAATAATAATTTAGTTTAGTTTTTTAGACTAGTCCGCAACAATTTACAGTCCAACTGAATCCCACATATTTAATTTCATTTACCGGTGCTTAGTTATATTTTATTAGGGCGGCTATTCATTTCAATTTATCCGGTTTTGATTCGTGTATATCGTTAAATTAATTTTAATATCATTCCGAATCGACTTATTATTTTTCAACCACCGAATAATCTTATACGCAGTTTTTTGTATCAGCGTTTGTAATATACGAGGATATCTAGAATTACTAATATTCATCGGCATAACTGAAAAGCTTTCCATTAACATTCAAATCACCCAAACTGTTCGCATATATCAAAAATAGAATAAAGGCCGAGTATACTTCCTTGTGGTACATCGTGATTTGTTACTATACTGTCGCTAAACGTATTATTAAGTTTAACTATATATTATCGGTTATACCAACTCTAAATACTTACGCGGCAAAATTTTATGATCTATCCTACCGAATGATTTACATAAATATATTGATACAACTACCTTTCTCACCCGTGTATTGGTAAACGCTAATATACACATATATATATATATATATATATATATATATATATATATATATATATATATATATAAAGACATATGACCCAATGAATAGTTGAATTTCCTTTATAGCCCGTGTAGGCACATAACATGCACACACATAAATACACAAGATAAACAACAAATGAACAGTTGTTTACAATAAATTCATATTTCAGAAAAGTAGAAATTGTATGACGAACTGAACAATATCGTAATATCGATGACGATACTATTTCACCGCAGTCTTCTTCTTATTTCCTCAATCCGTAGATTAGTGGATAACCTTTACGACTCACTAGTGGGTTCAACTAAAATTGTCTTTTTTCTGTCCTTCTTTTAATGTTTGCATAATTTGTTACTCCCGTGTTTTCTATTATTTGATCTATATATTTACTACTTGACCTTCCTTTGTATCGTTTTACTTCCATTTTCCCTCTGCACAAAATTGTACACTACAAAATTGTACGCTATCTTCTTCTTCTTCTCCTCAATCTGTAGATTGGTGAATAACTTTTATGACTCATGATCCTAGTGAGTTCAACTAAAATTATCTTTTTTTCTGTACTTCATTTAAAGTTTGTATAACTTCTTAGACACATTTACTACTTGGCCTTCCTCTATATCGTTTTCCTTCCATTTTTCATTCAATTAGTTGTACGAAACTTAGATTGTGTCGATTTAAGTAGCCTATCCATTATTAAGCTCCTCGATTCGTTTATGTTTTTAAAAACTTTTTCGTTTGTCACTTTTCCTGTCCAACTAATTTTCTGTAATCTACGCCAGCACCGAGTTTTGAAGCCCCCTTATTTGTTTATAAATTTGGAGGTTGATCGTCCAAGTTTTCGACACATAACATCATTATGCTCCATACTTATTCCTAGTTTCTAATTTTATATTTCTCAACTTTGGTAAAGATCTCTTTTTATTGAAAGCCATTTTTGTTACACAAATTCTAGCCAATATCTCTCTCTCACTTCTTCCATCTAGAGTTATTACGCTACCAGGTTTGTCTAAATATAAATAATAAAAATAAAAATAAGGTATTACGTTGTAAAACATTTTATAATCCATAAGTAACTTCCATTCGAATCATCATCACCATAGTCGCTTCTCTTGAGTCAATAAATCGCGTACATCCATATTTTCCAATCTCTGACTTATAATCTTCTTTAGATTATTCCACGTTGAGTTGGCCGATATATTAGTCGTTATTAATTCCAATCTTTTTCTTTCTCCGGTCCGTTTTGATCATAAGCTAAAATATTCGGTTTTATCGTATTTTGCGCGCTGCTATGTCTTTCAGCTTTCTTTTCTGGATATCTTCGACTAAAACTGTTTCTTTTCCTCATATCTTTGTGAGTACTATCGCATTAATCAACCCGTGATATCTTCAACAGTTTTCGATAACACCAAAATTCAAATACAATGTCTTCCTTTCATATCCAGCGCTCGTGGTCCATATCTCACGTGAATATTTTTGTCCGTACGTAGGAGATCGTGTTATGCATTTCCTGAGTTTCAAATTTATTTTTTGATTTACGAGTATTGGTATCAATTTTCTTGTTCTTATTTCTTTTAGGTCCTTGTCATCATTACTTATAACAGCTTATCGTGCGTAAAAATCACACAGTCAATTTATAGCCGTTCTCACGCTTACAGCAACCATTCATCCCCCGTACGATTATTCTTCCGTCTCTGCACCACTTAAATAGGTTGTATTTTGGTTTTTGGGTGTATATTTTATATCTAGGTGCTATATTATAAATATGTATCTTCTTTTCAGCTATATTCAATCCACTGCTGAATGTAGCTCCTTCGAAGTTCCATGTTTCTTTGTCGGCCGCTTTACTTGCTCATTCTTCTCGAACTTTATTTATATCATCAACCCAATGTGTCAGTGGTCCCCTATTCTACGGGTTCCGCCTGGTGTTCACATTGTCATTTTATTTATTTACATTTTAATTCTTTTACGCTCGGTACTGTATCCTTTATTCTTGTTGTTTCGCTAATCCATTTTTTTTCTTGTCTTTCAGCGTTATTTCAATCTTGTTCATTTCGATTCTTCTTCTGGCTACTCTCAGTTTTTCCTCCGGTGCTGGTGTTATTCTACGTTTCACTGCCGTAGGTTATTACCGGGAGCACCGCATTGGTTAAACGTTTTCCTTTTTAGACTTTCTGGAATCTTCTTATATATATTTTTTAGCTTCCCACATGCTAGGGTGGACATTTGGATTCTTCTCGTTATTTGCTTCTCCATTCTATTGTCACCTTTTACAATCGGTCTTAAGTAATCGGATACTTCCTGTATTTTCATTTGATCTATCCTAATATTACTGATGTGTGTGTGAATTTGTTTCGCCGCGAAACTGTTTCGGCTATGCTAATTTTTAGTTCTATTTCTTTGTTTTTTATATTAATTCTCGTGCCATTTAATTTAGTTCTTCTATACCAAAATCGAAGATGATTGAGATGATACGTTTGTACAATCTTTTTACATCTTTACCATTCCAGTTTAATTTCTCAAATACTGGTTGTACGGCAGCAACAAACAATTTAGGTGACATCGAGTCTCCTTACACTCCTGTATAGGTGAACTTCTTTTTTCATTGGGCCGACCTTTATGGTATCCTTTACTTTTTATATATAAACTCTATTTCTGTTTCCAGTTTCTCCGAAATTCCTTACTGTCGTGACTTCGATGGTTTGATCTAATCTCCCAAGCTGACGAGATTGATTGAGAGATGCGTTTTACGCCTACTGCCAGGTTAAAGTTTTGTTCGATTAGAATTTATTTATTGAATATATATAAATTTTCTTTCCTGTATTCATTTGCTTTATGTATCTTCTTTATTTCTTTATTTCACTTGTTTCTGTTTAATTTATTGCTTTCTAGTGAAAGTGAGAGAGTCGTTGGATCTTTGCAAACTTTTAGTAGACAGTTTCTTAAGCTGTTCATGTGCATCCTCGTATCTCCTCGCCCGCACTACTGGAATTGTCTGCCAAAGACTGTCCACCAGTAGCCGCTCTTGGTTCGCGACTGCTTTTTGGTTATTCGCATTAGCCCAACTAATCTACGTGTTATCCCATTATTCACCACCCGTGGACGCGCTCGATTCGACTCTGGGCGGGATATACATTTATCAACGATCAACTTCCGACCACCTTTTATACGAATGCTTTTCTTTTTTTTTTTTAAGAAACATAATATGCCGCACACAGTAACCAGCGTTTGAAATAAATTCCATGACAATGTAAACTTCGAGTTATCTTAAAAGTTTTTACTGTGCTATTCACCGATAGTATTCACTTAAAATATATATATATATATATATATATATATATATATATTAAAAATTAGCGCAATAATAATGAATGTTTTATTATATTATATAGATAAAAACAGCGAAGTTACAAGTAACGCCATTTTCAAGTCATAAAATACATTAAATTAAAATAACGATCTTTAATTAACTCAAATAAAAATCTTTATAAAAAGTGTAATTAACAATTTTTAACTATAGACAACCGAACTATGCAGCATATCCACTTTAAAACTGAGATGATTATCAACCGATCTTTCGCGTTAAATCGAGGGTGCCATACTAATTACAATCGTCGAAATGATCACCACCTAATCAATGATAATTATCAAACAATCGCAATCATCCGTAATCTTACAATCTAAATATAATTAAATATTTTTATAACGTCGTCTTTAAAACTAATTCATAATCGAATATTACGAGTATATTTACTATTTTCTAATTTTATTATTTCTAACAATTTTATTTTTCATTTTTTCTCTATGTAAAAGATTACAATTACAGTTGATAATAATTTTACGATAAATTTTTTTTCAATATTTCCCGTATAATGATTTATTATTTTTGTTTCTACTCATTATGTGTATATAAAATTATGTATATACTTATATATATATATATATATATACGTATGCATTATACCCGTAAATGCTATTGATATCAGAATATAGGAAACGATACCAGTTTCAAAAATGAATTAAATGACGAAATATCACTAGGCAAAATTCGCGGCCCGCAGTTAATATTACGAGGTCGATTCCCACTTCGCAGTGTAGCGTCAAATTTTCATATTATCAATTATTTTCCGAATTATATTCTTACGGTCTTCAAATATTCGTAATTTTATTAATTTTAAAATATTCCAATACGATCGTTAATGATAATTTTAATTTTTTTTAACCGGTGTCTATTCGACTATCAATACAAAACTGGTAGGCGATTAATCTGACGATATGAATAAAGGAGGTAGCTAAAGTAAGGTGTTATCATGAAAGCAGGCGTTAGGATTATCGCTTAAGAAACACGTTGTTTTTAAGACGATAAAATACGATTTTTTAAAATATAATTACATTTATCTTTTTTATAAATGTATACTTTCATCTTTTTATAGCATTTGTACATATATATATATATATATATATATATATATATATATATATATATATATATATATATATATATATATAATATTTTTCGTTTGCCGTTATCCATTATAAATTTGAGTACTCACATTGTTCTTTTATAACTTTCATATCAACAGGGTGCCGGCTGTACAGCGTTGTTGGTGGCCGTAGTTTCTCGCAAAATGGAATTAACCCGAGCCGAAAAACACGTTCACAATTTTATGATGGATACGCAATTAACCAAACGAGTTCGTATCAATTTATTTTTTCATTTACAAGTGAAAAAAATATTTCCTGTTACAATTTTCTACAATTATATAAAAGACAAAAAAAATTGCCAATTTAAAATTTTTAAAAGAACCGAGTTAGCCATAAATAACTGATTTTTCGAAAATTTGTTATTTAATACCTACTATATGTTACATTAGTCGTCAGGATAGTCTAGCGGCTAGGTCACCGACTTCTATACGGAGGGTACCGAGTTCGAATACGATTGCCGACGCCAAAATTATCATCGGAAAATTTAAATATCTAATATTATTATCGTTCGGAAGGCAATGGCAAGCCATCACTCGCAGCACCATATGCGCGCTAATAATAATAATAACATAGTACAATACAAAAACACGCGAGGCTGCATTATCTCGTGACAACAAAGCGGTTACAATCAGTTCTCCATGTGTGTGTCTATCTAGAGTAACGCTATATTATGATTGCCTGTACGCTACTTACAGTGTACAAAAAATTATGTATAGGCAAGTAGTCGCCTACCGCCGATACGAAGTATACGCTACAATTAATCGTTATTTCTTTGAACAATGTTTGTATACTGATAATACGATTCAGATCTCCAACGGTGACCACTTTATTTTCATATAGCTCATTAATTAAAATAAATTTAAGCATAGATGTAAATGTTTATTGTGCATGGATGTATGTATATGATTCGTTACTTTAGTATAATTTCAGAACGAAAATAGTGAGTCGATTATTAGGCATCGATCAGTGAGGATCAGTGTTGTCCCCCCTTTCTGTTTAATTTATACATTTCAGACTTGCCAAGAACAATCGCAAGGAAATTCATATACGCGGATGATATAGCACTGGCAATCCAACACAACAGAATAAAAACAACTGAAACCAGGTTAAGGAAAGATTTGAAGGAAATAATGATATACTTCAATAATTGGCGACTCGTCCTCAATAAGGAAAAAATATTAGTGTCCCTTTGCCATCTTAATAACCAATTATCCAAAATAAAACTTAATATAAAGATTGATGATAAGAAATTGCTGAACGTAGATACACCAAACTACCTAACTTTATCATTCAAGAAACACCTACAAAACACTACAACAAAAATCAGAACCAGAAACGGTATTCTCCACAAACTGGCGGGCACAACTTGGGGTGAAAATGTAGACGTTCTCCGTACTAAAACACTGGCGCTATCCTTTTCAGTAGCAGAATATGCAGCTCCAACATGGATTAACAGCGCCCATACAAAGAGGGTGGACACTGAGTTAAACTCAGCCATGCGCATAATCTCAGGAACAATTAAATCAACGCCAACTGCCTGGCTCCCTGTCCTATCTAATGTAGCTCCACCACATATCAGAAGGCAACAAGCTGCAATGAAGGAATGGGGTAAATATGATCGAAAAACTTTGCCAATCCATCAAGACCTCAATAATCAAGAAAACCTCCACATGCTACACTACAGGAGCTCATTAAAAACAATTTTAACTCAACAGATGCATGGAAGCAGGAGTGGGACAGAGGCATCCCAGATGGTAAAAAGCTTGTTGACCACCCAAACTTCAGACCACCTGGTTTTGAACTACCACAAATAACGTGGACTCGATTGAACCGAATAAGGACCGGTCATGGAAGAACAGGCCAAATGCTAAAGCTGTGGGGCCTTTTCAATATCCAGAAATGCGACTGTGGTGCGGAATGCCAGACTATCGAACATATTGTAACGGAGTGCCCTACGAGGACTCTACACGGAGGCTGGACCGAGATAAAAGGTCTCACGCACAATACGAGGGAATGGTCAAACGATTGGACCTGAAGTTATAGGACGAAGCGGATATAGATCCCGTGCCCAGGGACATACGCAAAAGTAAAGTAAGTAGTGGGTAATTTTGTCGAATTTAGGATTGGTAATTTCAAATGAAGAAATGTGTTCGGTTTTTAAATATATCAGACAGTTTTCGCTTCGTTTATTTCTATTTCATTTTCTTTCTTCGTTGTTCTCTACATTCCATAACCAGCTTACAAAAGACAGATTTATTACCCGGATCCAACAGACTATAGTTAAAAGACAACTGCAGAGTAATATACTTGTCGGTTCCCGGCCATATCGGGATGCCTGTCATACACGTGGCCGCACGAGCGGCAATCTACTGCCCTGTGGGCCCAGGTGTCATCCAGCTACTGTCAATGAAAAAACTATTCCAAAAAAAGTCAAAACAGAGATGGAGGTCGTACTGGAATTCTCGACAAACCATTTTAAACTCAATAAAATCATACTATAATGGACACCGGAAGGTGCATCTCGACGCGACTTTACAATAATTGGTCACACATTTCTCTGAACCATGATTACGTCTTCGCAGGCCTTTACCTCCCACAACCTATCCCTTTTATTTCCAACAATGTTATCCTTCAGTCCATCATATACTTTTGACTTGTACAAAATTTACAACATCTCGAAACCTAAATTAAATCTTCCTATTCATATGATCCTGCAACAGTCACCCCGGCCTTGGCCTCTATTAGATCTAACCGGGTCGCCCAAGTAATTTAATGATCGGCAAGTTTGTATGATGTAATAATATCTGTAGTTACGTTACACTCGGCTTATACTAATAAAAAATAAAAATAAAAAAAACACAGTTCCACGTATATTATGTTCTAAATTTATTCTAAGAAATAACGAGTAACGACGTGTAACGAATATTTCCTCGATTATGCAGTAACGCGTACTCGACGACTTCAGTCGAGATGTTTAACGAAACTGATAACGAACTTGGCCAAATTTTTAATAACGATGATAATAATAAATAACTAAATAACGAATCGTTATTCATGGTCGGCCCGTATTATAAATATTCTTTGTCGTTTTCCGCGTAAAATAATTAAATTAATTTTGTAACTATCGCTGTAATTCTTCCTCACAAATAAACAATTTGCAAGACACCCAATAAAACAGAAATGAACGTCGTGTAGAAAATATTAAAAAAGGTTAAAGAAAATCGAGCTCATATCGTTACTGTATAAATATTAACAGAAAACAAATACCAGTTTAAATCGCTAATTATTTTCGAATATTATTTAAAGAAGTTTTGTTGCAATTACTCCGTTTTCCAATTATAGAATAAACAATTATAGAATAATTTTAATAACTATTCCTCATGCCCATATATTCCTCCCAGAGATACTTATTGAACCTTCATTTCTGCTCGTTGGAAAACATCAACACTCTTCTATCTAATTATTTTCCTACATAAAGGAAACCTTTACCACTCAATCTAATATCATTTCTTCTCTTCAACTAATTTGATAATAATAACTTGAATAAACGATAATAAAATAAAATGACAACATTAATATATAACACAAATTTTAATTCACAATTTCCGAAGCATAGGCAATTTAATTTGAAGAATGTGGAATGTACTGATTTTTTATTAAAATAAACAATAAAAAAGAAGTTAAAATCAATAAAAATTTTTCTCGATGAAAAATCATGACCATTTAAAAACAAAAAATATACACTGAAAAAATATTCATTTAAGATTACAATTCGCAAAAAACATAAAAATAAAGAACAGTAAGATTCACTGTCGGATTGTTTTATTAATACTGTTCGACGTCTGTCAATCGGGACATAAGTGCATAATACGTAACACCCATTATTATCTTGTCTTACGATATGTCCTTCCCAACTCCATTTCAGCATGGCCGCTCATTCCACCGCATCTAGTAATTTCGTTTTTTGTCTTATTCATTAATTCTTGAGTCTGATACTAAGAATAATGTTTCGTGTGTCTTTTCAGTTTTCCTAATTCTTCTAACTGTTCCGTTACTAAAACTCCGTGTTTCAGCTTCGCATGTTAGAACCGGCAACACGCACTGACTGTACAGTTTACTTTTCTAGATATAATAATTAATTAATTTTTTTTAAAAAAAGACCAAACGGAAATACTTTTTTGTTACTAACAGCGCCATCTTAGAATCCAGTCATTACTTATAAGAAAAAAATGAAATTTAGTAGGTGCAGGTGATTGTAGTTGCAGTATTTTGATATAAACCTTTCTGTCAGTGTGTAGTTACAACATTTTGACATGAACGTATCTGCCAGTATGTCTCTTTTTAAAGTGGACAATTTTAAAGACACACTATCGAAGAGGATAAAAAAAAATAAAGTACCAAGATTTCGCAAATTTGTGTTACAAGCCGAAAATCTATTCGAGAGAAGTGTAACAATTTGTATAATAATATTAGGATTTAAGAATCCCGAGGCCCGTGTTATATTTTCAACAGCAATCAACAGGTTCAGCTTTTTGAAAAAAAAAAACTGTTTCTTAAGGTTTTTGAAATGATGAATTTGAGTGATTCAGGAATCTAAAGTCATATCCAAGTATTTTACACGAGACAACATTCGGCTGATCCTTTATTTTTAGATAATAGTATTTCAAAAGTTGTATGGATTTAATGTGGAAATATCAATAGAAGATTTAAAAGTAGATGTGTCCAATCCTATATTGTGGAGGAAACAGATTTATCATTTAGTTATTCCCCGCGATATTATCAATTATATTTTTATGTACATTGAAAAGATCAAAATATGTGATATTCGAATCAGGTTGAATATTAAAAATAGAGCGAACATATATGTTGAATAAAACGGAACTCAAAACTGATCTTGTGGTGGGCCAATAGATTACTTTTATAGAAACTATTTCCTTAGTAACGAATTGAAAAACTTTAACTTTCTGTTAAGGTAAATCTTACAAACATAGTTACTTGAAATTGTCAGTCGATCTGGAGCTGTTAATTGTTGAAATAATATAAAAATATGAACGTTCTCGAATGCACCAAGAAAAGGTGGCTATTAAGAACTTTTTATTAAAAAATGATAAATGAATATCATTAATTAGTTTAGCGATACAGTCTAATGTTCCGAAATTGGGCTTAAAACCAAACATCGTATTCGGGAAAAGTCTTTGATTCTCAATCCACCGAAATAGTCTGTTATTAGTTACCATTTCAAACGACTTTCTGAGAGAAGTAGCTACTGGAAATCTGTAGGATGAACTTTCTATGAAGGTTTCTCATGTTTTAAAATAAGTAATCGAAATTCTGAACATTGCGGTGAAATTATAGAGTTGGATTTTATGGCTTGAAATAAGATATGTTAATAATTATAATTATTTCGAAATACTATAGAGAAGATATAAGATGGAGCGATAGAACTTGTTGAAACCCCCGTATCATCTTTTAATGATGGAAGTTGATATGATTCTTATATTTGAACCGTTTAGCCCAAAAAGGATGTATGGATTAAATGATTCCTTCCAAACTTTTTTTTAGACCAACCCTTCTATACCAGATATGAATGCATCAGCTAGTCGAGCAGGAAGCAACTTTTTTTATTTCCCAAGTAGGGAGATGATTTAGAGAATAACCGGTCTAAGATGGTAGATAATATACCTAAAAATAAGTTATATTTACCCGAAACGATAGTTTCTTCTAGAATTTTGATTATCCCGTTCCATAACATCGGTAAATTTATTCTAGACACCATTAGAAAGTTGTTCTATCTTTTCCTCAATTTATAATTTCGATTGCCGCAGTATGTAGACGAATTTACATTATTATTATTGCTAATTTTAATCAAGATGAGAAGACTGGCCAAAAGTAGCCGAGATAGATATTTGAACACACTGGAGTCAGATCAACTGAATTCGTAGTACGTGATGGGTGAGGAATTCTAGATGAGGAGCCATTATTGGACAAACATAGATTAGAATTAGAAAAAATTTTTAATATAACCGCTCCTTCCTTATTATCGTCCACGTATATATTTCTGCAATGGCTACGACTTCATCCGAACAAATTCGCGGTTCAGCTGCTGCATACGGAACGAAATCTCAGATAACAGAAAAGAACAAAGATCACGGATTTAATTCACTGATGTAATACGGTATAGGGTGATGCCTTCGCGTAAGTAATTAATTTTTACCGTTTGTCAGTAATTATTATTGGCTACTCGAAAATTTGCAATAAAAATATTAATATATATATATATTAATATTTATATATATATATATATTTCATATCGTGTCCGTCAGCTTATATTCCCTTTTTTTTTCAATGTTTTACAATCTGAATTACCTCGTCCAGGATTCCACTTATTTTAAATCCTGCATCGCGAAGGTAACAAGGAGCAGACTAGTAGGTGCTCTGTTTTATCACACCGCATTCACATCTGTCGTCATCTGCAATTTTCTATATTTTTCCATGTTCTTTGTCGTTCTTCCGTCGATAGTTCTTGTTCTATTCAGAGTTTTCACGGGAATTTATTATCGAGATGTAAGTGTTCGTTTAGTTATTCCCATCGATTCCCTTTAAACATTCCTTTCTATAATTTCATCATAGTAATTTCAGGTGTTTTTGTGTCAGAGCGTTTACTATTTTACAAAAAACTTCTCCTACACTTGAGTCGACTTTTTGCCGTATCTTTCGCGTACAATGGATGTCTTACTTCCTGTTCTCGTTTAGATTTTTTTCTTTCATGCGATTAACAATAATATCAATAAACATCGGACTGTCACCAGAAAAAAAAAGAGGGGTTAAATGCATGTGTGTGTGTATGTATATGATATTAAACGAGACACATCTCGCAGTCATCAGGAGACCACGGTAAAGTTATATCTCGCAATTAGTACAGTTCGTAAAGAGATCACTACGCGAATAAATTAAACAAAAACGTAAGATAAATGTCAGCGAAAAAGATCTCAAAATTGAAAATCGAATGACGATGATAATATAACGACAATATTCGTAATGATGACATAATGCTGATAACAGTGATGATGATTTAATAACAATGGCGATGATGTCAATTATAATGATGATAACAACGATGATGTTCGGTGATGACGATTATAATTTCGATGATATTTCATTCAAAAAAGTGAACAATCGATATTACGTTATCAAAAATAGTAGTATCATCTCATTTGGTATCGGAGGCACGAACAATTTGGACCATATGGGATGTACAGTACGTAATTCTCGTCAACCGTGTACACCTATATACTGTGACCTTTGAAAAACGAACGAATAATACGGAGTCCTTCGTGGAAACGTTCGATCGTTCTGGAATAATCGATTCATATTCTGTATTAACGCGTTACAATTTAGAATATTCCGTTATTAAGCTAAATGATGCACGTTTAATTACTAACCAATTGTTTATTCCTATTTCGTCGACCTTAATACCTGCATGTATGTAATGTATATAAACACGTGTCTATGTGTGTGATTGGCATCTCCCCTTATATTACGGTGTATACATATATACTATGTGTATGTGTGTGTAAAGGTGAATCGTCTGTTATAATCCATAAAAAAATAATAATAGAGAACCATCTAACACAAATAGAACTATAATTATATATATATATATATGCATACATAAAGAAAGCTAGTCGACTGAAGAAATTTTATTGACACACGGAATAGCAGAAATGGTACATAACCGGAAGCGTTTAAATTAATCACATTAAGTAAAAAGCTTAAAAGCTATAACTTCCACATCCGGGACAAGTTTTACTTCTACTGTAAAGATTTGTTTCCATCAGAATGCGTACGTAATTTACACCGCATACATATATTTATATATATGTGCGTGCGTGTGTGTGTGTGTGTGTGCGCGCGCGCGTATATATATATATATATTGTTATTATACGTATAAAATACACTCAACTTTTTCTGTTAAACTAGCGGAGTTAACACCATTTAACATACGCTTTGCTGAGTTACCCAATGATCACACCAAATTAATTATATTAATATTATATATATAATTATACATATATCCATATATATATATATGTTTGTGTGTGTGTTTATATGTTTAAAGATAACCAAAATAATTTTTAAGAACAAGGAAAAATTGCTAACTTTTTAAATTTCCCGTCGTTTAAAAAAAAATTTATGATCCTTCGAAGGCGAGCGCCGTATTGTTGTAATAGTTTGAATTTTCGTCTAGAGTTAGGTCGTCTATATCGATTCTTGTTTAATTGGTTTGTAATAACCCAGTCAGGAAATTTAACGACATCTCGAAATATTGAAAAATCTGTAACCGAAAATTATAATAAAACAATTTTATTAATTAATAGGTAATGAATCGTTTGAGATATGGTTTCGCTGAAGAACCATATTTTAGTTTTAGTTAAGAAAAACTGGAAATATATGTAGAATTATCAGCAAGGATCAAGAATACGGATGAACTAGAGAATGAAGCTGAAACTTTTGTGCAACAAATTCAACGAGCAGCTTGGGAATCTACACCAATGGTTACTCAAATAATAAAAGGCAACAATTATCCAAAAGAAATCAGATATCTAATCGCTGAAAAACGCAAGTTGAGAAAAAATTGGCAGAAAATGAGAAACCCAATAGACAAAATTAATTTAAACAAAATTACCGGGAAAATACAGAATAAAATTAGAAAATTGAAGCAGACCATGTTAAATTCGTTTCTAGAAAACCTGACAGCTGATGAGTCCACTGATTATTCATTATGGAAAACATCCAAAAGACTGAAAAATTCTACCATGCAAATGCCACCAATCAAAATGAATGGTAAATGGGCCAAAACCAATCAAGAAAAAGCTCATATGTTTGGGGAATTTCTAGAACAAACTTTCAAACCATTTGAAGATAAACGATGTGGAATTGGCCAAGACACCAAGTGTGAAAATCAAGTCATCCGGCCTATCACACCAAAAGAAATACAAATAGAGATTAAAAATAATGTAAGTCCCAATAAGACACCTGGCTTTGACTTAATCAAAGGAGAGTTACTAAAACAACTACCCAAAAAAGCGATAATAAAGCTGACGCACTTATTTAATTCCGTGATCAGACTGAAATATATCCCTAGAATTTGGAAATGTGTATTGGTAATATTGATACCAAAACCAGGAAAAGACAAAAATGACGTAAAATCATATCGACCAATATCATTATTACCAACCATTGCAAAACTACTTGAAAAGCTGTTACTAAAAAGGATAAGCCCAATTATCGAGAGGGCCAAACTCGTACCGAAACACCAGTTTGGATTTCGCAACAAACACTCTGCCGTGGATCAAGTCCATAGTCCATAGAATTACCCGCATAATTGAAAAAGCACTTGAAGAGAAAAAAGTTTGCTCGGCTGTTTTTTTAGACGTGGCGCAAGCCTTTGACAAAGTCTGGTACGATGGGCTGTTCAACAAACTGGACAAATTACTACCACTAAACTACAGAGAAATACTAAAATCCTATCTTTCGGATCGATTTTTCAGAGTTAAATGTGAAGACAGCTATTCGAGCATTAGAGAAATCAAAGCTAGTGTACCACAAGGGAGTGTACTTGGCCCAGTTCTGTACCTAATTTACACGAGTGACATCCCATGCTCCGCTGATGCTATAACGGCAACCTTCGCTGATGACACATCGGTTATGTGCGTAGGCAACAATGTTGATGAAGCAACTAAAACACTGCAAAAATCCATTGACAATATATTTGAATGGTCTAAACGGTGGCAGCGTAGGCAACAATGTTGATGAAGCAACTAAAACACTGCAAAAATCCATTGACAATATATTTGAATGGTCTAAACGGTGGCAGATAAGATTAAATGAAACAAAATCAACACACATAAATTTCACCAATAAAAAAGAGCCATATATTTCGGTAGTAATCGATGGTAAATTAATACAACACAGTAATACTGCGAAATACCTAGCCATGACACTAGATGCCAAACTAAGATGGAAAGAGCATGTCAAAAAAAAGGAAAGAACTTGAATTAAAATACGGCAAAATATATTGACTAATTGGTAGAACATCTAAACTCGGTATTCAAAATAAACTGTTGTACAATCAGATGTTGAAACCGGTGTGGACCTATGGCTTACAATTATGGGGTTGCACTAAACCAACAAATATAAATATTATACAAAAATTTCAGAATAAAGTGCTGGATGTATTGTCAATGCACCCTGGTACATCCGAAATACGGATCTTCATAGAGATCTTAGTATAACGCCTGTCAATGAGGAAACCAAGAAAATAGCGGTAAATCATGAAAAAAGGTTATCCAGACATCCAAATCCTGAGGTTATCCAGCTCTTGGAAACGGAGAACCTGCTTCGCAGACTGAAACGGAAGAAACCGTTCGAACTTTGCCACTGATGTTACTCGTATTGGAGATACACAGAGGTGCAGCAGTACCGACTAAAATGATGATCTAATCCAATGGGAAAAGATTATTTTACTCATTTTCTTTTTTCTTCCTATCCTATTAGGTTAAATAAATTAAGTAGTTAAATAGTATTTACTTATACTAGGTACTATGTTTATATTAAAAAAAAAAAAAGTGAAGTGTGATCTAGTTGTAATTTGTTTAACGGTTAAAGATAACGGTAAAAATAAACAAACTAAAATCAGCACGTATTCGACTATTTTCGCTAACTAAAAGATCATCAACCCTTTATATATATTTATATATATATATATATATATATATATATATAATAATAATACCGACACTCGTATCCGTGTTATATCTCCTGCATAAGAAAAAATAATGATAGGAGGAGGAAATTAATTAAAGGAAAGGGAAGGAGGTAAGAGAAGGTGAAAGGGAAGAAGGTAAGAGAAGTGAAAGGAAAGAATAGAAATATGCAGAAAGTTGCGCGTGAATTGAAAATGTAGGAGCAGGAGCACAAAACCATGCAGCCACATTTCAGCAACCACCTATGTTTTTATCCAGTGGCAACCAAAGGGAGACGACCAGAAACATAATGCGGTTTATGCTGAGAAATAAAGGAGAAGGAATCAAGAGAAAATGGATAAAAAGAAAGAAGAAAGGAAAAGGAAAGGAAATACCACTATTTTGGGGTGGCACCCTAATCTTTGGATAAATATCCTACCCGCAAGGCAGCGGTTTGTTACTGACGCATTACACCAGTTCCGCGCGAACTCTTATCAGCTAATTTATTAATAAGATAGTTCCGCGCCATGCGTAAATTCCCCATATGACAGTTCCGCGCAGCATATCTCAACAAGATAAGACAGTTGCGCGCAGTAAAAATCAGCCTATATCAAGATAAAATAGTTTCGTGCCAGTGTCAAGTTGTTTAGTTTTATTCTTGACGTGTATTTGGTAAACGTTTCATTATGGAAGCTGCGTCAGCAATCAGTGAAAAAGGTAAAACATTAAAAGTTTATAATGGCTTTAAATTTCGAAAAGATCGTGTTGTTAAAGCAGGAATATCTTGGAGATGTACCTTTAAAAAGTGTCGTGCTCGTATTTATACTGATGTGAATGGTCAAATTGTTCTTGAAGGTGGACCAGTGCTTCATAATCATGAAGAACCTGTTATTACATCCAGGCAACAAATTTCGAATGCTGTGAAAATGAAGGCTTTGGATGACATTTCCAGACGACCACTCGAGCTAATAAGAGAAGAAATTGTCAAGCAAAATGCCACTGCTGAAATGAACGGTAATGATATTGACAGTATTCGTGTTAGTATATATCGCAAAAGGCGTTCCATTTTACCAACCCTGCCAAAGAATATTGCTGAAGTTCATGTAGCACTCAATAGCATGAATGTACTTACCCACAATGACCAACCTTTATTACTCATTAATGACGAAGTACATAATATAGTGTGTTTTGCGCCAAAAAGTAATTTGAAATACCTCTGTTCTGGTGATACTATTCTTGTCGATGGAACTTTTGATAGTTGTACTAAATTTTTTTGTCAACTATTCACCCTTCATATTGTGAAAAATGGCCACTACGTTCCTTTAGTGTGGGCATTACTGCCTTCCAAAAAGGAAGCAATATATGTACAACTGTTTCGCCATCTTGTAGATGCCTGTGCTGCAGAAAATTTAAACTTTCAGCCTTCAACTCTTGTTGCTGACTTTGAAATAGCCATTCGAAATGCTTCAAAATCAATATGGTCAAATATTCAAATAGTTGGTTGCCGTTTTCACCTCACTCAAGCATGGTATCGTCATATCCAGAGTTTAGGTTTGAGTAGCAAATACAAAGAGAAAGAGAATGACATTAGTAAATGGCTACGTTTAATTTTTGGACTCCCTTTCCTGAATCCTGAAGAGGTTGCTGATTGCTTTGTACTCGATATCCTGCCTGCTATGCCAATAGATTTGCATGTTTTTGATTTTTCTGAGTATCTACTAGAATACTATATTTTTGACAGCAGTACTTTTCCACCATCTCAATGGGCAGCAGCTACTGCAGAGTCTCAGAGGACAACTAATGCGTGCGAAGCATTCCACCTTGCTTTCAGCAAGAATTTTTATTCTGCCCATCCCAATTTGTTCTCATTTTTAGAAGCTATCAAAAATACTCAGGTGAGCACTGAAGCAATTCTCAACAGCCTTGAAATCCCGAAGAAAGTTAGAAAATCAAAAAAAGAAATTCAACACAAAAACCTCTTGGAAACCTGTTTGGGGATGTATAATAATGGGCAGATATCAGCATTGAGACTAGTGGAACAATTGCGTCACCATTATGCTGCATAATTTTTCAATTTGTTTTTTTTTTTAATTATTAATAACCTCATATAAATTAATTTTTTCAATTCATTTACTTATTGCATTCAAAAAAAAATTATTTATGTATTTTATTCAATACTTATATGCTCTGATGTAAAATAAATAATTTCAAACGCGGAACTGTATTTTTTAATGGAATACCTTCTGCGCGGAATTGCTCTGTAGCCTAAAAACCATCCGCGCGGAACTGCTATCTGATTAAAAAGCATTTGGCGCGCAACTGTTATATTTTCTCCTGCTATGCGCGGAACTGTTCTACAGCCGTTACTGATGAGGTAACGGTGTAGGGTTTTTACAGCGACCCAAACTCGCTGAGGGAGAGACAGTCATAGGATTTATGCAGATTTATAGTAGACAGTTCCTCAAGCTGTCCATCTGCATCCTTGTGTCTTCTTACCCTGTCACTACTGGTACCTACATGATGCTTTCCACCAGTAGCGGCTGTTGGTCTGCGACTGCTTATTCGACTGACGTGTTATTCGCAGCTAACCAGGCCGTTCACACTATCCGCCACTTGTGGACGCACTCCGTTCCGGTTGCAGCTCCGGATCCTTAAGAGCACCTGTACAAGTAAACGTGCCCCCAAGTGGGGGATATTATATATATATATGTGTGTGTGTGTGTGTGTGTGTGTGTGTGAAGAAAGAGAGAAATTTATATAATTATTTTATTTTTATTTTAATTAGCGATCGAATAGAGTATTATTATTATTAATTTAACACTAAGAATCTGTTAGGTATATTTCTTACTATTCATCTACTAATTAATTTTTTCTCCTTCTTTGCAATTTTGTTGGAATACACTAACGCTTGGTTTTTTAGGAAAATAAGTCACGAATTCGGTCACTTAAATGACCTTCGATCATCGCATATACCGATAAAATGTAGTCGAAATTTCAAATAGTATCGATTTGGATAATAAAATTCACAACTCAAATAAAAACTTTCGTAATTCGTCCGGAGTCCGTGGCTACCGACTATTGGTATAGAGTTTGTTGTATTTACCAATACGCTAATATAGCGCTATGCGTTCAATTCTCTCGTTAGTTTTGTATACAGTTCAGAGTTGAACTTTAAGAGAAAGTTGGAAGTACAATTTCCCCCTCACAAAAAAAAGTTACAAATAAAGACGTTTAAAAAAGTCCAAATGAAGAAAGTTCCTTTTTAAAAGTAAACAATCATCTTTTACCGGTTTATTCGGGAAAGATAAATGTGGGTAAAGGAGTAGAACAAATAAAAATAGCGTTGAAGCTCCGTTTACTAAAATGAAGTAACGTATAACGTTAAAAAGGTAATTTGTATGTATATATATATAATATATATATAACATGCCTGTGTTTGTATGCGAGGGAGTACACATACATTTGGTTATGTATAATTAGTAATTCTTAAATATTTGGAAAGAAGGCAAAAAATTGTATGGCACAAACTTTAATTAGCGATATTTTCGATGTTAACAAAAACTTACAACTAAAGCTGTAAACGCAATTTACTAAAATATCGGCGATTATATATATATATATATTTTTTTTAAATAAATTTAATAAAGTTTTTCGATTTTTTTCGTGACAGCTGAAAAATGCGGCCGCAAATGTTCTGAGAGAAACTTGGTTAATTTACAAACATACGAGATTAGTTAAACGAGTAAATCCTGGCAGGGTGAGAACTCATCAAAGGAAGTTTCTATTGGCTATATACGCGTAAGTTTTACCCATACCATAAACGCCTGTATATTTTTATACATACATTATATATATAAATATGTGTGTGTGTATTGATTATCGGAGAGTAGTAATTTTATGAATTATACATAGAACAAAATAAAAACGCACTTTAATCACTATAAAAAAAAATATTTCCGCGAAGCTTTTCGGCAATTACGTCATTATCTAGCGTACACAAAAAACGTTACATATAAATTATAGTTAATCTTAATAATGACGTAATTGTCGAAAAGCTTCGGGGAAATAAAAACTTTTTTATAGTGATTAAACTGATTTTTATTTTGTTATATATTATATACACGTACGCACCGCCGTGACTATTGAAAATATTTCAATATTATTGATAGCACATAGGGTTAGGAGTTGATAAAATAAAGAAAAAAATAGAAATATTACGGATTAATAAAATAAATTTTAGTTGATAATATTTTTGGTACGATATACGATTATTATATTAAATATTCCGTCGACCTATAAAAATTAGAAATTCATTTTTACTTTTCATTTTGTTCTCACCTCTTACTTTTTCCATTTACAAAAAATAATAATAATAATCGTATTTAAATAATAATTATTTTAAATATGAACTATTAAAAAATTATTTAATACAGCACAGATATAAATACGTATCTGCTCTTCTCGTTCCACCCGACTCGGGTACCCTGCTTAATTACCAAGCATTGATTCTACTATTTGATGAAATTGAATAAATCGCCTCTTCATCCAGTCAAGTGGTCTTATTTCTCCACGGTTTCCTTCATTATTCTATTGTTCCCATTATTATAGTCTGCGGCCGTTGATATTTTTCACGAAAAGATTTATCTTCCATTTTCTTTTTATTACAGTCATTAATATTCGATTAGGTCTTATCAGTTTTAACACTTCATTTTTCATCTTCTCGTCGGCAGGGTTTCCCAAATTCTTCCATAACGCCACATTTCAAAAGACGAGATCTTCTTGTTCTACCGTCCATGTCTCTCACATTCATGTACAAGCACCGACTACGTGTAACGTCGCAGCACCTTCTTTTTGGTCTACAAGTTTAACTTTCGATTGCAAAGAACATTTTAGAATTTCGTCAACATATTAACTATATCACTTGAACGTCCAACTATTTTTCCTGTTCGTTCCGGACAGATCCAATTTTTTCTCGCTACTCTGCTACGTTATTTCGAGACAAAGACGGGTTATAAAACGGTCTTCGTCAAATTATCCGAATTTTATTTTTCTAACCGAGGCTCAATTTAAATTTTGCAGATTAAGAAAAGTGAAAATGGATCAAAGAAAATTAATGGACAACGCGAATACCATCACCGATATGGCCAAGGTACTTTGTAATATTTTTATCATTATAATAGTAATAGTCATCGCGATAGTCTAGTGGTTAGAGCACGGACTTCCATACGAAAGGTACTGAGTTCGGATACGATCGGCGACGCAAAAATTATCATCAGAAAAATAAAAATATAAATAATCCTAAATATTATCACGCGGAAGGTAATTGCAAACCACCACGCACAACACCATATACGCGTTAGTAACAATATACCACAAAATACCCTGAGCTGCATTGTGTATCAGTTCTCCCAGGTGTTTGTGTGTGTATGTGTCTATCTACGCTAGTAGCGCCATATTATGATTGCCTTCTACACTACCTACACTGTACAACAAATATATGTATAGGTAAGTAGTCGACTATCCCAGATACGGAGACGACACTTAATGATGATGATAATAGTAATAATAAACACGCCACTGTATATACGATTTTATTACTAATGTGTTTAAATTTGTGCCCAAAGTTACAATTTCAAAAAGGAAGTACATTATATATATATATATATATATATATATATATATATATATATATATATATATATATATTTATATGTGTATATATGTATATATATATAATGTTAAATGTTTACGTAAACTATTTGGTCATTTATTATTTAATAAGAAGAAAAATAATCGCTACTTCGGAACCAATTTAAAAATCGCTTTACTAATTCTGATTCGGACGTCATCCATAATCGTCGACAATCGATCGGCCGGTAATTTCGACCTTTCTTCGACGGTACCGATCGATTTCATGTAATACCAAACGATCGCCATGAATAAAACGACTCCGATTAACGAGCCGAATTTTAAAATTCGTCCCCCGCACCCCGAATTATAAGACAGATTACCATGTTGGTCCTCCAAAATTTTTCGTAATTCTTCTGGATCGTAAAATCTTACATTTGCCTGGCCGACGACTAAACTATTTCCATCGATCTCCTCGTTGCCTAACGTTCTTTCGACAAAATATCGCTTCGCATTAATCAGACGACGATCGCTTGCAATCTGTTCGACTATTTCGAAATATTTCACAATTTCCCGAGAACTTCCATTTCGATTCGGTCGTTTGAATTCCGGTGACGTTGCGAATCTTTCTACGTCGCCGTCGATTTTAGTAACGTCTAACGGTCGATGCTCTGACGATCGTCGTCCATTATGGCAATGGCAATGATGATGGGAATCGCCGTGAATATGACATTTCGCGACGATAGCGGACGATTTCGATAGTCTATCAAACGGTTCTGTAGCTTCTTGTTCGCACAATTGCGTGCGCGCTTTATCGGATTTCATCGTAATTTTATCGTATTACTAGGCCGATAGAATAATATTCTTGATTCGATATTTCAAAAATCGTTCTTGCAGACGGTAATTTAATAGAGTCCAATATAGTTCGCGTATTTACATCACCGTGGAAATGGCGCCCTCTTTATTACATTACCATAGCAGCTAATCGATGTTCACTTAAACAGCTCACCCACATTTCGAATTCCACGACTTGAAAATTTGCATGTCGTTTTTACCACTCTTCGAGTTTCGTCCGTTCCCGAGATATTGAAAAAAAAAATGAAAGAAAAACTCCAAATTCTGCCATTTTCAACGTGCAATCTAAATGTATGTTTCTATCGGTTAAAATAATTTTAAAAGATTAACGTAAATAAATTAGTACATACGGATTTTGTATTCTTGGAGCCAGGTATTCTCGGTGTATAGGGTCTATTTTGAAAAATTATTACACAATTATGTGTGTGTGAATTTTTTCGGTTTTTGAAAGTTTTCCTATCCTGGAACAACGGAATTCCATATAGTCGGAAATGTGTAAACTACGCGTAGTCCAAGTCATCGATAAACGTGCTTTAATCTGCCCCGATGATAGTGGAATTAAAAAAAAAAAAAAAAAATCGATAAGATTAAAATTAACTCGACTTTTCTAGAATAGTCGTATTAATCGGATTACAGATGAAATTTCTAGAAAGCATCTTTATTGTAAATCCGGCGGACATTAGCGGCAAGTGAAATGTGTTATCGCGATTTATGCTAAGAAGTGTGATTAGTAAAAGGTTTGGAAGATAATTGTATTTTTTATACCACTAGTAAATTAATGCAATTAATTAATTACTTGTTTATCGGTATTACAGGAGCAATCCGACGGGACCATTTGAATTTTATTAAATTGTCTCGAACATCGTAAGCTTTGAAATTTATGAAAGTGATCCAGAACCGAGTGATGTTTTATCGCTTAATGGATTAAGAATTATAAAATGTAAAAATTAGTCGAGAAAACGCTTTCATTAAGATGCAGTCTTATTAGTTGCAGAATTAAAACAGTGTGTGCCCTTCAATGACGCAATTTGAGATTTAAGTAACGACTCATAATCCTTATTGCGCGTGAACTAAGTGCTTACCGTATATATTGTACAAACATACAAAATCCTCGTATTTAAATTGACGTTAACGGCGGCATAGTCAAACGTATTACATTAAATTTTGTTTGGGAAACTAGACCGATTTTGAAGTTTTGAAGTGAAACTTCTATTGGCGCGTTATATATGAGGAGTAAACCAAGCGAACGGGGCGGAAGTAACAGACGGATATATATATATCAGACGGATATAATACGTATACAAATACATACATATATATATACCAAGACCCGCCTATCAAAGTGAGTTTTGTTGCGTTAGGTGTGTCAATGAAGTAGGGAACGGATATATATATATATATATATATAATGTATCCCGTTGGCGTCTACCGCACTATCAACACCCGTCATTAGGCCACGTTTTATAGCATTTTACGCGTCGACTTATACACAAAGGTAGAATTATTCTTATATATATATATGTGTGTGTGTATACATACGTATATATATACACGCATAAAATTTTGAAAAAAAATCTGTATCGGATTTAGTTAAAACATCTGTTTCACTTCTTCCCTGCGATACGAGGCACAGATATTTTTTTTTTATATCACACAGCTGCGCATGATACAAAACGTGGTACTTAATTTACAGTTGGTCATGTGCTTTCGGACAGGCTAAAAATGTTGCCCGCGAATTGTAGTTACCGATTAATCTAGAGCATTGATGATGGCGGCTGTTAAAAGTTTTACCCAGTTTTTCACACTTCATAAATACCTACCGGTATTTTTTGGGTTCTTAAAAAAAAAATGAGTGAATTACTCGGATGAATGATAAAAAATTACGTCAATCACGTAACTAATTTCTACCCGGCCGGAACTGAAATACACTTCGCGATAAATTAGAAGCTTTTTATTCAAAATCTATCGGTCTTCTTATTGAGTTTACAGATTATGAAGAATTTTAATGTTAGAATTTTATTTTTATCATCACTTTCTTCGAAACCGATGATAATAATTCATTGAGCTAATCTACGACTTGTGAAATTTGAAAAATGCAGCTTAGGAATAATATTACTAATCGCGATTTTCCATTTGAAGAAAACGTTGAGGAAAGCGAATCTAACGAAGATACAAATTATTCAATTGAAATGGTTGAAAGATTTGATCATGTTCGACAAATTTATAGTAAATGTAATGTGATTAATAGGAAACCTCTATAATGCTCGTTTTAATCCAATAATAAATGCGAACGGAATAACGAAATTTTTGTGGTCGTCAATTACGTTGATTATTTTTAAGTTCGGCAATAGGACCTAAACATCAGCATGTTCAGAAAGTTTGTTTAATGACTTGAAAACGCGTTGTATTTCAATACAGTTACCTGTAAGGCTGGATGATTATTTGATTATTGAAATTATCATCGAATTTGCTCCTATTATTTCAGCAAAACTTATATTAACCAGAGTAATCCAAATAATAATTATGACAAAGATAAAGATAAAAACACTCAGAATGATAGTAGTAATAATAAATGCGACAATGATATTCCCGAAACCGGCGAAGATAACCAGAAATACGAAATTAACAGAAGAAGGGGACGAAATTATTCAAAAGCCGATTTTACATATTAACGATGAAATTGAAATTAGAGTTAAAAGTAAAAGTACAGTGTACGTTAAAAATAGTAATACTTGTCAGTTACATAATTTCGATATTAAAATGAAGAAAATTATCGTTTCCTAAACACATGCGGCACTATCGCGCGGATATGATTTGTAGCGTACGCTGATAGCAATGGGTATATTCTTTTATATATATATATATATTGGTAGGGGGCATATCTCGGTCGATTTGAACACTGATAAAGCAACGGCCAAATTAAGCATCCTGGGAAATATTCCTGACTTTTGTACTTTCCCAACAAGCGGGAACTACATATTATATATGTATATATACAGTGGATATCGTTTATAACGACATATCGGCTTTAGCGACCGAAATTTCAGATCCGATGATCTCATCAAGCATTTGTAACGTTATTTTTGACGGTTATAACGACGAATCGGATTTCGGATATAACGACTTGATTTCCCTTGTCCAAATAAACAAAAAGATCGCATATAGCGACGATCTATTAGAAACCGGTTTGTGTAATTTTGCTACATCACATTGAAATGATTGTAATATCCTGCAGTTGGAGGTATTGTCGATAGGCGCCATCATTATTCATATTTTCTTTCTTTTTCGACTTCATTTTGCACATTTATTTTTTCATAAACGTTATTAATTTATAGATTTCATTATTTTTATTTCGTTCGCGGTTTTTTAACTTTGTATTTTTTCTTTCGTTCGCAGTTTTATCTTGTATATTTAACTTTGTATTTCTTTCGTTCTCTGTTTTATCTTGTGTATGTTTTATTTCGTTCGCGGTTTTATCTTGCATATTAACTTTGTAAACGTTATTAATTTAAAATGTCAAAGAGAAAACATTTTTCGCTAGAAGAAAAGTTTCACATATGCTGCAGACTAAAGAATGCGGAGTTAAATAGCGATCTAGCTCAAAAACTAAAAGTCATTCAACAGTTTCTACAATTTGGAAAAATCGTGACGCCATTCGGGAGCTTATTGAACTTGGTAAATCATTCAGGTCCAAAAAACAACGATCCTCATGACGAAATAGACCGCACGTTAATAAAATGGTTTAAAACCTAAAGAAGTGGCAATATTCCTTTATCGGGACCAATTTTATATGAAAAGGCTAATAACTTATTGAAATCAATTTCATCGCCTTCAAATGTCGAGGATGGATACAGAGATTTTGCTCTCGACATAATATTATTTTTAAACAACTTAGTGGCGAAGCTGGCGTTCCTCATGGATTAACTAAAGAATGGCTTACAATGGTATGGCCAACTATTCGTGAAAATTATGATGATTCTGACATATTCAATGCGGATAGGCCTTTTTTACAAGATGACACCTGATAGGACCCTGCATTTCAAAGGGGAAAGATGCTCAAACGGAAAGATGTCCAAAGACCGAATTACAATTTTATGGAATTGAAAAACGTAAACTTTTTGTGATTGGAAAATATAAAAAACCACTAAAGACGTTAAAACGTTACCAGTTGAATACTATAACAATACCAGGGCCTGGATGACAGCAGAACTTTTCAAAAAAATTTTACTAAGTTGGGACCAGGAACTGAGTAAAAAGAAAAGAAAAATCATTCTATTGATAGACAATTGTCCCGTTCACATTGGATGCGAAAATTTTAAGTTTATCAAAATTGTATTTTTACCACCAACCAAATACGACATCTGTTCTACAGCCAATGGATCAGGGTGTTATTCAAAACCTGAAAATTAATTATCGCAAGCACTGAATCGTGGAATTTCTTCAAAACATCGAACAAAATAAGGAAACAAAAATCTCTCTATTAGATGCAATGGTAATTGTGTGAAAAAGCATGGCGTGATGTTTCAGCCACAACAATTGCAAATTGCTTCAAACATGCAGGACTCTTCACAAGTGAAATTAATCGACAAATAGAGCCAAGTTTTGAACGTTGGGCCGAGTCTGTTGAATTACCACAAGAAACATTAAAAGATTTTACCGAAGTTGATCGCGAGTTGGTAACCGAATGTGAAATTGCAGAATGAGATCTTCTCAACGAAGTGACAATCTCACGAAACGACGACGATGAAGAGGACAAAGTACCCCTGTTACCTGAGGTTCTTAGTTGTGCCCAGACTATACAAAATTTTTTATTTTATAATCAAGACGTGTAGCGATGATGAAAAGAGGAAGTAGAAAAAAAACTTGCCCGAAAATTTTATATAAAAATATGTAATAAACAGAAGACAATCGAATACTATTTTTCTCCACGTTAAACGATGGAACGTATGTACAATGAATTGTTTTTATTTTTTTTGTGTATCTATCATTTTGCTCAAAGTAATATAACATAATAAATATGGACATAATATTGTACAATACACATAAAATAAAATATGCACAATGTACCGTATTATATATATTTTAAAGTTTGATACATAGAACACACACACACACGCGTATAAATACGTATGTATGCATGTAAATTTGATTTTTTTAATACATATCGGATATAACGACGATCGGCTATAACGACGACGGATTTTGCCGGATCCCCCTTCAAGGTCGTTATAAACGATATTCACTGTATATATATATATATATATATATATATATATATATATATATATATATATATATATATGTATATGTATATGTGTGTGTGCTCAATAAATATGTGAATGCAGTATATATCATTATAAGCAAGCTGGTTTTTTGGTGGAATTATGTTTAAAAATGACCCATAGCTTTTCAGTTGTTGAACTATCGTCAAGTCAATACGTGAAAATAAAATAAAATTAAACAAAACTCTATACATTTAAACTTCATTGCTTCTGTATTAAAGTTCTACTATTACATATGTATTTCAGTTGCGCAATGTGGTTTTTATATATATATATATATTGTATGTCCACGTAATAATACGAAACGTTATCGCTCTTATTACGCAGACTCAAAATACCGTATACGAAATAGTATCCGATATGAGCACTAGACACGAAACGATAGAAGAAAGACTGGTCACTTTGGAAGAAAAAATGGCTTCGCTTACGGATCAGGTAAATCGCACTTTAATTACGAATAAATCGAACTCCAATAAAGCCGGAGATTTATTTATTATTAGTTAATCGTTAATTATTAATTCACCATCGTTCATCGAAGCGAATTTTATCGCGAAAATTTTAAATCGAAAAATCTTGAAATAATATTTAATCGATTTATATCGGTTTTATCGATAAATAATCGCGACAAAATATGGCGCCGCAACGAGAAGTGAACGACCTTAAGCTCTGAACCGCCTATAATAAATCCGGTCTTTATAATCGACAGCTATGCAAACTATATTCGGATTTTTAAATATCGAAAAACCCCGTTCTCGTAAGTGAAATTACGTTTCTAAATTTTATCTAATTATCTTCATCTTTGTTACCTTTCTTTGAAAAAAAAAACTTCCGGTCGGCTTCCAAATATCGCTTAAGACGACTGGTTCCATAACGGAGGTCACTTACGTCGAAATCGGATTCGCATGCAAGTGGCTCCTAAAATTCAACCTAATTTTTAAAAAAATTCAAACTTAAATTACTTAACTGACTATTCGTTCATCTACCCTCATTCTTTCCAGCATTAATCGAGTACTTTTTAATATCATTCGAGAGCATTCGCCACTCTTATAATGTATTACCCCTCCTGGTCCACCCTAATGATTTACGATTATATTTTAACAGAGGATCCTTTTTTGCGAACTCACGCTGAGTAAGCTACAAGGACGTCCCCAATATGATCGGTCCCCTAATGAGTATAAATATTTTCACCAATATCTTTCAATTGTTCTATCCTTAGTATTACATTACTAGAAATAACCCAGGGCATCACTATTTTTTTAAATACAATAACGCTGTTTCTTTCTTTTAAAGAGTTTATATTTAGTATAATATACCTATATATTAATAATGTCGCGGTGGCGTAGTTGCTAGAGTACTCGACCATCAACTCGATAATCGGTGGTTCAAAACTAACACACGACATAAAAAGTTTTCGTCATTATTTAACTCTTTATCAGGGGAAGGGAGTGGCACCCCACTCGCTATAACATCATATGCGCGCATTTGCGTCGCATATAAATAGTGCCTTAAATGCTAGCTCATAAACCTACAATAACTAGTCACGATGTTCGGCAACGAACAATACGACGATGATGATGATGATGATACGTATATATATCCTGTCCCTTAAGTCGGCCACTTAGTATAAGTATATATATATATGTCCGTTATTTCGGCCACGCCCCAAACGAAATTATATTAGTATAGTATATGTATATATTACATTAGCCACGCCCCTAATGCAACTATATTAGTAAATATACATATACATATATATATATATATATATATATATATTATATATCTTTACATTATTGTAATTTCTGTCTTATTTGTGTGATATCGATGTAAAACAAAGCTTAGTAGAACGAATCCAATAATGTAGGCAGTAAGCTATGCCATCATCAGGCAAAAATTTAAAAAAAAAATAGGTTTTGTGTTTGTGTGTGATAAAAATAGCCAAATGCAGTGATTATAATGAAAGTATTAGCAAATCACAGACACTACAGTTTTATATATTAGTATAGATTATAATTATTTTTATTACCATTTATTATTTATTTATTTATATATTTATATCCGCTACTAACATCGGTTTTTCCCCGATTTCTTCTGGTTTTGTTTCGTTATTTTATCGTTTGCATCGAATTCCGTCAAGTCAATATTTTCGTTATCTTATCCTATCGACATCTTATAATTTTTAAAATGATCCAATATAAATTCCTTCCATATCTCACAAAAGTAATTTACGATTACTTAACTACATCCTTTTCCCAATACCGCCGGTCTTGTCTCATCCTTTATCCTTCGATACCTCTCTCCTGGAACTATGTTGTCCTACTTCTCAAAGTCGTCTACATTCCTCCTTTGAAAATTTAATAAAGCGTTTCAATCATTACAACATCCTATACACGGACGGTGCCAAAAGAGACAACCAGTGCGGTTGCGCAGTTGTATATTCAAACAATGTCATTCGATTTCCGCTTCCACAAAACTTCAACGTTCTTTCTACAGAGCTGTACGCAATTTCAATTGCCGTCGATGTGGTTATTGAAGAACTAAAAAACAATGCTGTTATCTGCACCGATTCCTTGAGCTCCATTAAAAGTCTCCAAAACAGATCACACCACCAACATCCTTTGGCCAAATCCATCTTAGCCAACGCATCAGAGTTTACCGGAAAAATTATTCTCCTCTGGATTCCAGAGCATAACGGCGTGGGATCAAACGACAGTGCAGATGCAGCCGCAAAAAAAGCGTGTCTAATATCACCTATTCCCGCTATACCAATTCCAACGAAGGACTTCCTTCACACCATACTATCTAAATTATCCGATAGAGCAAACGAAGGATTTTCAAACCTGCAGCAATACAACGTCAACTGGATAAAGTCAACTACATGTCAAAACTCAAACAGGAGAAACGAAGTAGTCCTGTGCCGTGTACGCTCAGGCCACACACTGCTTACTCACAAGCACTTATTTAATAATAGTGACCAACCGAAATGTACCGCATGCAATATTCCTTTAACTATTCCTCACTTGCTTATTACCTGTCCGTTATATTCCTCCGAACGTACAATCGCAAACCTTCCAAACTCTCTCCCAAATATTTTACAGCATTCTCCTACATCCGAATCTAGACTCCTTGCCTTCCTTCATTTATCCAGAATCTACCCGTTAATATCAATTCCTCCCGTGCCTCTGGCCTTAGTAGCAGTACACGGCACGGTTATCAACGAAAAAAGAAGAAGAAGAAGAAAATTTATAAACGGCTATAAATTTTCCATCAACACCTGTTTATCCGGTGGAAGGAAGTATTCTAGGTCAATTTTTGTTTGCATTTAATTTGTATGGTATTCCAAATGTACCATTCGTGGATACACCGATGATACTGCACTATTCTGCAGCTCGTTTAGACCATCATCGTCTACAAATAGGCATTTCACGTTTGTGCGATACTTTAAAAAATAGAAAATTACTGTCCAAGATCGAAGCGATAATTTTTACGCGCAGGCGACCAATACTGCTACCAAATCTAACCGTTGAAGACGAGGACATTGCTCGCTTCGAGAACATTCGTTATATAGGTAATCGGCATTAATTACCTTAATGTTAAAGTTGATAAAGCAATTAGCGCAATTTATCCGCTTTTTTGCGGGAAAACATTCTTGAATCTGGAAAACAAATTAATACTTTATAAAACTCTTATTCGACCACCGATTATTACATATTCCTGTCCCGACTTATATTTCCAATACTAATTTTAATAACTGACAGTTAATACAGAACCGATGCTATAGGATTATCCTTAACGTTTCTCGTTACACAAAAATCACAAATATGCACAACGGATGACGGTTGTCTTTTCTCAAAAATTATATCCTTTTGTTCGTGCGGTCTACGAACGTTCTGGTTCATTTCATTGGTAGATACGATTCCAAGCAACTACAACAAATGTACGCACTAAATGTAAGCATCGCAGACTGAAACATTATTTGTTGCGATTCATTATGCATAATATTTAATCTTATTTTAATTCATTAGATCGTTATCATTTAATGATCATATTATAACATCTTTATTTCAAAATTTATATATAACTTTTTTTTAGATATCTTTTACCGTAATGCCATTAATTTTTGGTATTCTTAATAATATAGTATTATTTGTATGCGTATATCATATATTCCTGTTGTAATGGAGGCGAGGCAAGTTATTCCAATTATTTACATTCATAGTTTATTACGTTTGACTTAACAAATATACCGTTTATTTTTGTTTTTTATTCTTGTTTTTTATTCTTGTTGTTTTAACGACCTGCTGCTAATGTTCCTTTTCTTAAACCATTGGCCATCGTTTCGACATTCATTTTATCCATTTATCATCTGTTCTTCGGACTGCGGTTGGACCATATTTCAATTTAAAGAATCCGGTCGTCTTTTCTGTTATCCGAGTATTTCGTTTTTATGCAAATAGTTTTATACTCGTTAATAATCTCTCCTGCTGCGCAGTGTGTATCTTCCTTATCTTCCTTGTTTGTGTCTTTCTAAATGCACACGTTTAAAACCTTATGTAAAACCAACAGTGTACGTTGATTAATTATTAATTAATTAATTAATTAATACTATTAATTATTCGTATTAATTATTATTACTATTATTATTAATTAATTATTATTATTTGTGCGTTTCGTAATAATAAAACTCAAGATACCATTAGCTAAACAACTTCGTGAAATACAGTTATTGAATTCGGTTTTTTGAAAAGAGATCAAAGTTTTCAATTGTAACTCGTGAAAGTAGAACCACGTCTATTGAATTTGGTAAAATTCCGAATTATTTATAGTCGCATACGGTGTATACGGGTACAATATTATTCGATTTGTTACCTCTCATGTTAAAAATTGACTTAAAAAACGATAAACGTCTCATAAGCTATTAACTGGTTTCATCGTGAGTAGAGATTAATACTCCAAAACGAATTAGAATTACAGAAGTATTTCATGCTTGTGCAATATCGATTCCTTGGCGAACGTTTCACTAAATGATAAATTTTGTGCGAGGTAATCCTATATTGATATTCCATCCGTATTTTTTTTTTTATCGTTGGTTTGTTCCAAAGTTTTTGTACAGATTCATTGCGTGGAATATTTTTATATATAATGCTTTTTGGGAACCCGTATGTATCATTATGGGTATGTAAATATTTTCTCCCTCGTAATACGTCACATATCGAAGGAGAATTTCTGAAGCAGAAACGAAACGATCAACTTGTATGGCAGACCCCGCACCAATGGGAAATTGCCGTTGAAGAAGAAGAATGCGTACTTGTCAACATTTTTTTTCAACGCTACCCGATCGTTAGGACTTGTTTGTGAGTTCCCAAGAGTACGTTTTGAACGCGCTTTAAAATGATTCTTGCCGAGTAATCCTTATCGTAATCTTTGTAATTTTTTTTTTTTTCTTTCTTAATGTAGCTCCAAGAAGGACAGTTACTTCCTTTCTGCATTCTTAAACTTTAGTTTAAATAAGCAGCAATCGTAATTGTTCAACATAGGTTTAACCCAATGGTTAAGCTCTGTTACGCATGTTACTTAGTAACAACCAATAGGTTTGAAACGTTTAAGCCTAGTCACGATCTGTGGGCAAAAGTGATATAATTACGAAGAAAAAGCTCCATACGGTTCTTGATAATATTTGCACATTTTGCAGACCCTGTTTTGAATTTTTACAAACTACTAACCCGAAAACTTAAAGAAAAAAAAAATTAAAGTGACATTTTCCGTGGAATCCTTCTCGTCGGAATATTATTTCTGGTAGAGACGTCATCGTTGATAACTGAAATATCGGAATCTAAAGTTTGTTGCAGTTTATAATTTGCATTTCGTTATACCGCAAGAATGTGTAGAACGTGTCTATGTAAAGTACTTCGAAAATGTTTCCCATCCGGATCAGTAACGGCGTCGACTTTCGTTCGAGAATGTAACGGATACAGTTGCGGTTTTCCATAAGCGGGACAACGGAATTTAATTAGTTAAATCCGCCAAGAATATAATTTCGCTGGACACACCAGACCATCACGTATGCGTACGTGTAAACACCGACCGACCGCAAAAGGACAATGACGATTTGGGTCGCGGTTTCCACAAATTCCACATAGGTGTAACGCCGGTACCGACCGCATTACTGCGCAAATATCTATTATCATAGAGCGTCGGAATACCTTGTTTTACTTGGTTGCGATATATATATATATTATAATACAGTAGTATACGTATATATTATAAGACTCGTATCTATTTTTCTGTTCTCTTACTTCATTCGGTGGAAATGAATTTACTTTTTACTGGTGTATATATGAGCATACACATAGATATATACATTGGTGAGTTTCTTTAAAATAAATTCTTGTATAGAAAAGTGTAATTCAATCGTCAAAAAAAAAAACACACAAATCCAATTAGGTTGACATTTCTAAAATAATAATAATATACGCGTAAAACCATCTTGCAAATGCTCTTCATCCCCATTTCGACCGGAAATCCACAAATATTCTAATTCCAACCCTCGTGGCTTAAAGTGGGAAAAAAATGTTGAACAAAATTATTAACGAAGTCTCAACCGATATAAATAATAATTAAACCCGCGATTTCTAGAAACTGCCTGTACAATATAAAGATGAACGTCTATTTTTTAATTTTTTTTCTTTTTCTAGAGAAATAAATTCGTTTGTTTCCCAGTTAGCGGATGCGATTTATGTCATATAACTAACGAGTGTTTACATTTAATTTAAAGTTATTAAATTATCGATGTCGATTGAAAAATAAAATTTTCTAACAGGTAAAAAATTCCTTATTCCCGATAAATCAAACCGCTAATACGTGAACATCTCTCAGTTAGACACAAAAATTGTTATTTTAACAGACTTATTTACAACGATACAAAAAAAACCCTATCGGTGATCATACCATACAATGAAGACGAAACATTGTATAAGTCAGTAAATTCGTTTACCAACTATTCAGATATCACCGAGAATACCTATTTAAACAGACAAAACATCAGTGATCGTGTTCCAGCTTCATTGATATTCCTGCAGCGGAATTTGAAAAACTCACGAACCCTAAATAATTTATGTAAATGACTGCTAAATTACAGAGCATCGGAGCCTATCATTTGAACATATTAAGTAATTTTAGCACGACGTCGCATGTCAGCTTCTACTCGCGAATATATTCTAAATGAAATATCGTTCAGACTAATAATTCAAAACTGTTATTCGCATCTTCTATTAATAGCCTATCTTTCAAACTTATCAAGTTTCAGTCATTACCTCTCACGAATGGTGCTAACACGACCTACCAAACTTTCTCAAAAGTAGACCTCTTTCTCTACTGTATAGTATATATATGATTACTTTCAAAAGGTGTCTGTTATCGTATAACAAATACCGCTCGAAAAGAAAAATAATAGTACAAAATAACTTGTAAAAGATTTTTTTTGATTGTCGAAAAGTATCTTATAGTTTAGGTCACACGAGCTGAACTAAAACCTATACACGATAATTACGTCGCTTTAAATTAATTTTCTTAATTTCTGTTTCGAAAAAAAAAAAAAAAGGAAAAAAAAAGGAAAAAGAAATGAAAAAATAAGTCAAATTTTACACCGAGCATTTTGCCCTTCACATACAACATTTTTGTTCCGTTGACAGTACCGGTGAAAAAATTAGGCCCCACTATTCACCACTCCAACCCAGTTACTCGCTCGCTGTGTGACGGCTTCGGTTCGATTGAATTCGGATTAGATTCGGACCAGTCAGTTATGTTTGTTTACGAGTCCGGATAGCTGAAAATGAGCTTCATCGCTCGTCAAAAGATTGATTAAATCTATTTGTTCGTCAGCATCATTTCAACAAAAAGTTTTCGTTGTCCACGATCGGTACTTTTTAATTCCTGAGTTATTACATAAGGATGAAACTTAAAGTCTTCCAATATACGACGAACAGATTCGACAGGTTTAGAGCCCGTCCCGGAACTCCGAATGATCAAACTCAATCGATGTTTGTGGCGTGCGAACGGTTTTTTTTTTCAGTACGTTTTTATCGGTTACAGAATCTCGTCAACCCACCTTAAAATCGAATTACGAGATGGTACTACACTGAATTCTTTTCGAAACTTTGTTCGCACTATCGTTATTCACGACGAAAGTACGTTCCACGCAAAGAGCTCTTTCTCGTTATAGTATGTCGTAGTAAAACTGGACGAAAATTCTCGTTAGTACACTAAACATTGAGCACGCGGTTTGCGTTATAGCAGTATTACCAACTGCGCCATTCCATAAACAAAACCGTCCGTCTTCTGTGGGTCATCCTATCCAATTTCCTTTAGTATATGTCTTCGATATCACGAATCAGTTTTTGATTTTTAGTATTTTCGCTACAGCTTTATCGCCGTCATTACCTACGGTTTGCGAACGTTTTATTTTAAATAAACGGAGATTTTCTTTTTCCCCCCCGATGTATTTACACGTTTATTATTAATTATGCGTTCTTTAGTTGGAACTGTTACCGGAGTTAATCGCCAAACGGATGCTACAACATCAACAACAAGCGACGAAAACCAATCCGTTAGGTCACGTTACTAGCGCGTCGTTTAGCGTTAATAATAACACGGCCGCAACTTTAATGGAATCGAGACGTATCTTTTTACATCCGGAATCCGCCGCTGTTAATAACAACGCTATCTGTTCCACCGGCGGCCTTGTTACCGTCTCTAGCGGCGCCGATGTACGAAATCAATTTCCGAGTTGTTTTACATCGTCGTTATCTCCTTTAGGAAGTGGTGGACGTCATCAACAGACGACCAACGTTTCTACCGATCATTGCTCACCCTCTTTAACAAGTTTTTCATCGTATTCGACAACGTCAACATTACCATCCAGCGTACTATCCAACGTTCAGTATCATTGGCCGACCAGTCCAATATTACCGCCAATTAGCAGTAGAACACCGCATCTAGTTCCTGAACCTTTGCATCCGAACAGCTGAGATCTCTAGTCCTTTCGTGTAGATATAAAAATTTCATTTATTCGGATTTTTCGGTGGTTTTTTTTTTTCTACATTTACATATTTACCTTGGTTGTTATTTATTCGTTTATTATTATTACCGTTGTTATTGTTACTATTATCGATAGACTAACTGACTGATTCTAATTGATCGATAATATACAAGATCGAGCGAAGGTATATATTGAATTACTACTAACAGGCAAAAAAGTAATCGTCATCATTTTATTATTATTATTATTATTATTATTATTATTATTATTATTATTAGGCAGTATTATTGATTATTAATCGAGATTATCGCCAGTCTTATTAATTATTATCGCTGGGGTTCTAAATTTCGGTTAATGTATACGTTGTTACCCTATTCGTCAAATTTATAATAAAAGTATCGACTTGACGTTATAAATTTCGTACGAATCGAACAATTTCACTTTTTTCACTTCGATATACGAGCTGAATATAAACATAAAATCGTGCTCTCGACTGATATTTTTAACGCTAAATCCTCGTTATTATTATTATCTACCCCCGTGTGTATTAGATGTTTCGACAAAATTACACACGCTCTGTTATTTAGTAAACCCGATATTTTGACATCGTATTTTTACAATTGCAATCGGTTACATCCTCTAATCTTGTCCCATTTCTGAAAATTGCTATACTCGAACGTCGATTTACGTCGCAACTACGTAAAATTTGACCGACCTTATTTTTAAAACACTCTCTTTTTGCCACGTACAAATTGTGTATTTCATCATACAGTTACCGCTGCAATATTGTGTCCGTATAAAATATAACTTTTATGTGATACTTATTTTAATTGTTTTTATTATTAATTATTAATCATTCGTCATTTATTCCGGTCGTAAATAGATTATTTAATTCAGTCTCGTATCTCTTGCATTATACGACGAAGCGAACGCTTAATATTTTACGATAAATGTTCTTCATTCGTTTATTTTAATTGCGTTACTCGTAAAACAACGTTGAAGAACCTCATAATTAAGTTTCGTCCCCCGTATCAGAGAAACTACTTACCTATATACTCGTGTTAAATTTTTGACGTTTTAAATTTTTCCGAAAAAACAAAATAGCGCATTATTATAATCTCGGAAATGCATCGTCGCTTTAAGCTGAGAATATAATTGTCGGTTATTGTTTAATTTTTCAAAAAATCGCGCGATGGATTTTTTTCTAAATTCAAATTTGACGTTTCGCGATGAAGAAAAAATAAATTTCTTCTTATCATCAGAAAAATGCGATGAATAATTTAAATCTGTCCGACCATTTTTTTAATAATAAATTTTAACAATTTTTATTAATAAATTTTAAAAGTAGCTTTTAAAATATTAACTTTTTTTTTTTGGAATCAGAAAAAAAATTAAAATTTTCATTAAGAGAAAAAAACAATCAAAAATAAAGACCGTTTTCTGTAAATTTACGACTACTAATAAATTCGTCTTTTAAATAATTATGCGCGAACCAGTTTCAAAAACTGTTTCCAATTTGCAACGGGATTAAGTTTAAAGTTTTTTATTAAATATTACATTATTATTATTATTATTGATGATGATTATAAAAACCGTTATAATTAAAACGTGCATAATTTTCGGTACGTTCATTTCTAGATTTTTTAAATTTATCGTCTCGAAAAATATTTAAAATACTCGGTAGAATTTCATATTATTGTGTAATATGTTTTTGCTCAAATATTTTTATATGTAACTTTTAAATTTTATTCGTTACCAGTATTTAGAATTTATTTATACCTTTTAAAAGATCGATATATATATATTACGTACATATGTATAATACGTATATAGAGACTTTTCCTAAAAAACGATCGATATCATCGATGGCTATCGGATAATTTTAAACGATAACCCTTTCAGTCGGGCGTTATTAATTTTTTTAATTATAAATTTAATTAGTAAATAGGGGCTACCTCGTTAAAATATAGTTTCAGTCTCTCATTTTGATATGTACTAATAAGGAATATTACATCTTTCGTTAGATCGACGGTTAAATTGTCTCACAGACTTCTCTAAAGATAGCGCCACTTTCTCCACGCTTCTGTATTGCAACTGTTTAGTATAATTCCGCCTAGGACTTCCTTTCGAACCTTCCTCTTCCAAAATATCTTCAATTATTCATCTTTATTAGATATACATGATAGATCGAAGTCCTCTGAGCAACAGGCTTGGCACCTCTCACCAGTAAAATATGGATGTTCATCTTGAGGTGGACCAACGCGTGTCAATAAAGTGGACATATCATTAATACTTGCCGGATTATAACGGACTGTCTTAGACCTACAAAGACTGAATTATTATATTTAACACGCGGTATTGCTCCACCATATATAAGAACAAATGTTATTTCCAGCGCTGAAAGAACTAAAGTTGATACAGGTTCATCCTATGTTTGGACAGATTACAGTATACGAAAGATTGAAATCGCGAAAAAACAAAGCACAATACGGAAAGTTACAACGGAAGAATTCTGGTACAGATCCAAAGATCAACCAAAATTGGCTTCAATGGAGAACATTGAACAGGTTACGTACCGGCTGTGGCAAAACAAAAGGTAGTACAGATGACAAATGTGAATGCAGTGAAAATCCATCGATACCTGTTCAACTGCGCACATATTACTGCGGTTATGACAGATTTAATTGTAGTGACAATGCGCTTAAACTGATTATTAATGCACGGATATCTCGTATATAGAAATAACTAACATGATACATCAATCGCGTATTCTCTTTCACTTACATTTTCCGGTATCTTTCCTCGAATTCAAAATTTCTTTAATTCTTTATCCTGCCCGCGTCAATTTGTAATATCTTTCTGATCCGTAGAGTATTTTGACATTTTTATTAAGCCTTTTTTGAACATTGCGTATAGAAGATAATTTGAAGAGACGAAACTATTTTATTCTACGTACGACCATACACTGACGCGTCATATAAGAAATATATATATATATATATATATATATATATATATATATATATATATATATACTAAAACTTACCCACGGATTCGCCTGTGTAATTATTTTTTTAATACAATATCGCTGTCTGTTTCTTTCAACTATATATATATATATATATATATATATATATATATATATATATATATATATATATATATATATATATATATATATATATATATATCCCTCCCTTATTTCGTCGAGTAACTAACGCAACAGAATATGGTTTGAAATCCGGGTGTTGGTAATGAAGGTACATTCTAACGCCTGTTAAATTTTAAACAATTTGAGAGAGATATCTGTTTCTTACTTTTTAAAACTTTAAATTATTGTATTTTCTGTCCTATTTGTGATATCAATGTGGAGCAAAGCTTAGAACGAATCCGATAATATAGGCTGTGCGAATGTCATCATTATCGGTTTAATAGTTTTTGAGTTAAATCGGGACAGACAAAAATTTTAAAAACTATTTAAAATAGCCCAATGCGGTGATTATAATGAAAATATTCGCAAATCACCTACAGTTTTAAATATATATATAATTGAAATATATTCTACGTCAACCGAATGTCCGACTTTTTAGTCAGTTTTATTAACATTCGCGCTTCGTATAGGGAAGAATATTACGACTGAAAGGGTTGATTTAATATTCTCGTTCGTTATTATCAGAGTCACGGGTGTAACCCGCGTAAAATTATCGATATCGCCACCGGTGTGAAACAACCTTTACGGGCGATTTATTTCGACTGAATCTGTTTTGTTTCGGTTATTTATTTATTTTATTTATTTTTTCTTTGTCAGTTGCTCGTAATTTTCTATCGAACGTTATCGCGAAATTTAACGAGCATTTACACTCGTTATTAATATTACACGTCACTGGTCTATGGACTAACGAGCATTTACACGCGTTACAATTACACGTCACCAATCTATGGACTTAGTACTACTACTACTACTACACGAAAAAGCTGGAACTAACAGCTAGTTGGCACAAAAGTATTGATATGTTATTATTTTTTAATCGTAATTTATTAGTACGTATTATTTTTAGTGTTATCCGTTTATTTATTTTGTTCAAAAAGATCGTTTTATGTTCAACGTAAAATAATAAAAAAAAAAAAAAGTATTAATTAATATATTTTACGGGGCAAGAGAAATTGTCTTTTTCTCGTTACTTTAATCTATAAATCGTCTCGAAATACTTTAAATCCAGCCTTAACCGAGATTTTTCTACGTTCACTTTGTGTTAAAAATATTTCGATCACAAACTTCATATTTCTTAAAGAATTTGTAGAATTTTATCCAAATCTCTCACAGTAATAATAAACTTATCCGGCTCCGACGATAATTCGACTAATCGATAATGCTGTCGAACGTGTCTAAACAAATTCAACTGACTAGGACATTTACTCATATATACATATATATATATATATATATGTATATATATATATATATATATATATATATATATATATATATATATATATATATAATATATAAAATGTGTTCCAAATCCTTTAAACCGCGGATCTATTTAGTAACATCATATGACATCAACATGACTTTTCTCCAATGGTCTCGTAGCTGCAACCAGTGCTAGTCTAGTTTTTGGTTTTACCTTCCCTGTATATATGTACGAATGAGCCTGTTTTCTTTGTTATTTGTGCAAAAAATTTCACCGCATTACTGTTAATTTTCGTTAATTGTTCTGTGTACTAAGGTATTCGAAGCTGCCTCTTATAAACACACATTTCAAAAGCATCAGTTTGCCTGGTATTCGTGCGTTTTATACTCCAAATTTCAGATATATTTATTATATATACGTTATGCTCCTCTATATGTGTCTGTGTGTGTGTGTGTGAAAAAGATTTACTCGCTGTTATCAGTGTACCTTAATAGTTCTAACTAGCCGACGAGTAAATGAATGGAACGTTTAAACTAAACTTTCCGGCGATAATCAAATTTTTTAAAGTTCGTGAATTCGAAAATTAAGTTTTAAATTATCTCGTCGCAAATTTTAGAACGCTATACACGTACATCGTCGAGTTAGTGCAGAAATCTTAGTTTGAGGTAGATTATTGGATATTTAAAAAGGGAAATAATAACCGGAGAAAATGACTAGTACGATTATAATTTGAAAGAACTATATAACGCGAATTATTCAGAAGAATGCAGCGGCGATTTCAAACTTGCCGAAAAATTTCTTCAAACCAAAAACTTTTTCCTATATAACCGATTTTATGTAAAATAAATTCTCATCGACGTATTGTGCGCGTGTGTGTGTAATGGTAAGTGTAATATACGCTAGGTCGTGCAGTTGGAGAATCTGCAGTTTGACTACTTCATATTATTTAGGTTTAAATATTTTTTTTTTTTAAATTTTCAATTTTGTACTTTATTTTAGATTAATATCGGATATTTAAATTGAATTTAAAATTCGTCATTATCTCGCGCTTATCACGATAAAAGATTGTAACATTTACTCAATTTCATTAAAAAATTGACGGCTTACTTAAATTTTTAAAGAATAAAAATTATCTAAATCGACGAAAAAGTATTATATAAATTAGAAACAATTAAGAAACCAATGATAAACGAAAATGAAATAGTCGTCATAATTGAAAATCCGATAAATAAATATTCTTTAACAAAAAATCTTTAATTGAATTTCTAAAAAAAAAAAAAAGTATAATTTCGACTTATAAATTTTCTAACGTTAAATAAAATAAACCGAATAAAAATATATACATTGTCGTCGTACGGACATCGGAATAGTAAAATTAATTTTTTTATTCATTTATTTTTACTTTTTTTTCTTTTTTTTTTTTTTGAGGGGGAGCTCTACAAATGTCCGGCATTTTCATTTTTGCTCTTCTTAAAATGTAAGACTCGAAACGAACTATAATAAATGTTTAAATATAACGATAATTATTCATATAGACGGCATCTTCTCGAATATTCCGGTTATTGAATCTTTAAATTACTCGAATGTCGTTAAATAACTGCCAAGGCTCCAAGGATGGACAGTTAATTGCTTAATTATTCAATTATTTAATATTACAGATGTAATAACGTGTCAGTGGCAACCTGTGTAATGTGTACAGAAGCCAACAAAATAATAATAAGAATAATAATAATATTTTTGAAAGTAATTACTTACGTTTAGCTAACGACCGATACGTGTCATATTTGTATTAGGAAATTTCATCGTTATTATTATTAGTAGTATTATTATTAGTTGAACATAAAACGAACTTTATATAATTTATAATTTTCGACCAATTTAATGTTTAAGTTTACGTGAAGATTATATAATATCTAGATCTAACCGTTAAATAACGATATCGATAAATAGTTAAATATAAATACGCCCAGCGTTAAACGTTTTAATTAAACTATTATAATTAAACTATTTTGATTAAATTTCCGATTAAATTTTATTATTTATAATTCGGAACAATTTTACTTATTTTTGTTGAATTTTTAGTTTTAATACATGTTACGAATTAATTGTTTTAACATTTTGTCTAAACCGAGATTAATCTTTGAGTATAATTTTTAATTATTTATTTATTTATTTCCTAAATTATAACCGGTTCGTCTACCATATTTCTACCTCCGTTTCAAATACCGAAACAATTTAACATTTCATTAGTTTATCATTCATCGGTGATTGCGGAACAATGCGTTATATATGTCCGCGGTGGCGCACTTACAACGGCGCTCGACTGTTAACCGTTATAGTCGATAACTCGATCCCAGCTGGCGAAATAAAGAATTTTACATCATTACGTAACTATAAATTATCACCTAGAAAGGCAGATTCTCTGTATAACATGATATCCGCGCTAATCTCAATTGATATAATTTGTGATTGAGTGCTAGTCCATTTTGTATACAAAAGTAACATGCAATGGGTTAGTTACCGTGTTCCGCAACTAACAATACCATCATTATATATAATATATATATACATATTTCTACGTCAAAATTTACAATGTAAATTACATTTTTTTTTTTTTAATATTGGCGTTGTCTCTCTCGCACCGCCGTTTAAACTTAATCGGGGAAGTCGCCTCTTGCAATTTGTTATAATTAATAATTATTTTTCAAATACTTTACCCAGGATGTGTGCTGTGGCTACAATTACTCTGGCATATATTGTAATTACGTATAAGTTAAAAGATGACAAGATTATTTTCTTATAGAAAACACAAAGCTTTTCGGCATTTACGCCATTATCAAGTGAAACATTTTTAAAAAATCATAATTTTAAAATATAAATAAAATATAATTACTTAAAAATATTTGATGGCGATTGTGAAAATATACTCCAAAAATTTTCAATTGATTTTTTACAAAAAAAAATCACTACATTCCACATTATATAAAAAATTATATTCTTACATTTATCAAATGCACGCGATTGGTAGAATCATATATGCAGAATATGTACAGTAGGAAATCTGCAATAATTATCTATTTGCATAACTAGGCATCGTAATATCAGGCACGCAAAACACAAACACACACGCCATATAGACACGGAGACACATAATATATGTGAACGGACCATTAAATTAAGATGTTTTGTATTCTCAAATCTAGGACGAAATACATGGAAACCAAATTTTTGACAATTTTGAGCAATTTGTCGCTGAGTTTTAGATTTGTTTTGTTGAAGTGTCTTATGGTTTTGTAGTTTGCACGTTAGAAAATAATATATTCTACCGTTGCCATCGAACAATGATGTATAGCACAAACAGGAAATAAAATCAGCGACTACATAACCTGTTCTCGTAATAAATAATAATAATAAAAAAAAACATATATCTCGCAAAATATTTCCTTTAGCATAATGTACAACTGTTAATAATTAATTAAAGCTATTATAATGATTTTTGATATGTTGCAATGCGTAAGCACTCTGCGGTTTGATATGCCGGACTATAGCCAGCAGATTTCTAGGTTCTTTGTAATTATATGGCGTAAGATGTACAGAACAGCCTTTATAAATTGCAGGGTGACTTCCTCCACACACACCCAGCTGGTATCTGTCGGGACTGTTAGATGCTGTTCCGCGTATTTGGCACATCGTGTTGATTTTGTACAAAAATTAGAAAAGCGGCTATACTGCGGAAACCAAAGGCATTGCGTTCTTTTTTATGTGGTAGTTCAACTTGAATTCTCATATTAAACAGAAATTTAAAATTAAAGATGTTCCTCGTTTGGTTCTGAATCAATGAAAATTAGGGATAAGGGTTATTTTGTTTCATGATGTTTGATGTTAAGAACGCTGCTAACGACATAAACTCTTATTTTCCAACGCCCACTTCATAATTTTTGAATCGATTGATAAGTGTAAGTTAGACCTTTGTACTCTGTTCTGTTCAGTAGGCATTTAACATGCTCATTATTGATCTGTAATTACACACACGAGCAGCTTTATGGTAGTTTTGTTTGTGACCTTGAATGTTCATCAAATGTTTTATTCAATTCTGAAGGATACATGGAGAAGTATTGATGGTGGATGAGATGTCTTATATCTTTCCTCCTTTAGCTAGACTGAGTGTCATTCTCAGTCTACCACTACTACCGACCAAAATAGAAAAACTATTTTTTTTTTAATATATTGGGATTGCTTGGGTTCCTTTTAACGATGTTTGTTACTTACAAAAGGCCAATTTCCAAAACAATTATTTATAGAATTAATCTCAAGCATAATTTTCACTAGATTCATCGAAGGACTTTGAAGTACTTACTCAGTATCACATGGAATATTTGAGAGAGATCATGTTCGAAATGGGAATCACTGATACTTGCTTGTATGTAACACTATAATCGAGTATGCACAGATTGATTAACACCATACCAAACATATGTAGAATTCTATATTGACACATTATTAACGTGGAATTTAGATTATTATAAAATTACTAATAAGTAATTTTGAAAATATGAAACAAAAACAATGTAAATAATTTTTAAAATTTTTACTTCATGGTATTAATTAACTATGAAATTAACTCAACACCGATGAATTTTATATATGTTAATCACTTTCGACGGTATAATATAAATGTTTTAATTATATTGAAAACATTTATATGACTGCAATTCCGATTAAAATTTCATATGTGTACAAAGAAACTTGATAAAGTATTCTATTTAAAAATTTGATGATGGGTATGTGACATCATAAAATGTAATTTTAATTTTTATGTTTATAAATGTTCAATAATAATTTTAACATACAAAAATCTATATTAAACAAAAATGTTTTTTGTTTTATTTTTTTAAATTTCGCATATTTTCTTACGTACATGAATTTTTGAATAATTCCAAATTTTTAAACAAAATATTTTTGAACTGATACTGCAAAATTTATTTTTAATCGACTTCAAGTAATCGATAATATGAAGTCATATCGACCCTAACAAACTGTCCTGTGAATTAGATTAGAAGAGTAGTTTATGGTTTTACCGTTTCAGTTTGTTATTAAAAAAAGGTAATTGTGATTATTACCCAAAAAATGAATCTAAAATGACTTTAGTTACGACTGTGTACACAGATGAAAATGATGATTCAGATATAATTAACTTGAACAAGTAAGAAATAATTCTAATTAAGTAAAAATATGTAACTGTTTTCATATTAACTATATTTTCTTTTTTCTGAATATTTAAAAAAATGATTATTTAAGTCATGTAGTTAACTATTTTTACATTTATTCGAATACTACTAGATATATTTTAAAATGTACTCATAGCTTCCATGTTACTAAAATTTTAGGCATATACAGTTCACTATATTGCTTGTAATTATGTATATGTTTGTCATATCAGTGGCGATTCTCATCGCATAATAAAAACACTAATACAAATCCTGTGGTAGATGCACATTTACAAATTATTTTAATATCTAAGTACGGTTAATTACAAAGGTTTAATCATTAATGTATTCCATTGTGTGTGTCGTTATATGTAAAAATAAATATTGCGTGCTATAATTTTTGAACGATTCTTTTATCTAAGTTGATTTTAATATTTTATTGATATTCATTTTAGAACCGTTAGGGACATAGTAAAACATTTAGATGCCAAGAGAAAACATGCCAAAGTTGTCAATGATTTGTTCACGAATTCTATTGAGGCAAATCGTTCTAAATTACTTGTTTGTGCTGAACGGCTAATGTTTACTGCTCCTAAAGAATATGGACGTCAATGTGAAGAAATCATTTGGAGAAAAGGATTTTATGAAACTTATAGTTATATTAAACAATTAAAAGCGGTAATTTTTAAATTTGTGTATACGTGCATATACTGTGCGGTATTAAATTTACATATCTCTAATCGTTCCGTATTTATAAATACATCATGTTTGACATGTGATTTCGTTAGTTAAAGGAGGTTTATATTTGAGTATGTAATCAGAATGTCGATAAAGTGTTTTTTTGTTTCTCTGGAATACAATAATTTGGGTGGGCATCGTGTAATGACATTGATTCCAATATATTCAGTAGATGTGTCGTTTTATGACGTTAACTAATTATCAATCTTTCACAAATAGTTACTAGATATATATTCGCCTATTGTGAGCTATTTTGATAATTTCTCGTTAATGTATTCTCAACATACATGATGTAGGTGAATCAAAAAACTTGTTATATTTCTTATATTATTTAGTTATAATTTTAAACTTCAGTTAGAGTGAAAATTAAATTTGACAGGCAAGTTTTTCATATTTAGTTGTGCATTATATAATGAACATTTATAATTTAGTATTTATGATGAATATTTAAAAATCGATATTATTACGACTAAATGTCCGTTATAAACGCGGGTGAATATTTAACTTTACCATATCTTAGATTGTAACACGATTTAATTATTTCAGAATCCAATTTGGACTAACAATGAATTATACTTTTTACAAAACGTTTTTCATGGTGGTATTGGATTCTACCACCATGTTTTAATGCGAATTCAAGAAGATTTTCAAGTGAACTTAAGCAGTATATTACATTTTCCAATTTTAGATAGTTATGGGTTAGAAAAATTCGAAAACGACGGTTAGTAATATATTTTGTTTTTTTTTTGGTCAAAATTTGAAATTGATCACCTTAATTAGTAGTATTTTAATTTCTGCGTATAAAAAAATTATATAAATTAACATTTTATATGCAATTTTAATATCATTATTTATAGGATCAAATTTGTCGGTTCATACTAAATTGCGTCCAGTTGTCTCAAAACGATTACGAGAAGACTTGTCTGATTGGGTAAAAGATGTTGTATATAGATGTCTTATATATCTAGGAGATTTAAATCGTTATATGTTGGACGTTTACCCCGGTTGGGATTTAGGAATCGCGTCCGAGTATTACTGGCGAGCTGTATTTTGGAAACCGGACGTCGGTCAAGCTTTCAATCAGCTGGCGACTTTGTCGAATTATCAAAACAACATAATCGACACAGTTTATTATTGTTTGAGATGGTACATTTTATTAATTTATCCATTCTTTTTTATTGTCCATCCGTGACGATATGAAAAGAAAAAAATGAGATTATAAGTATATATTTTTATTTGCAACCAAGTAACCTACATGAAAACATAAATGTTTTCTGTTTCATAATTAAATATTTTTAACAATTGCTCGTTGCTTTCAGTAAAATCTAATAAGTTTTAAAATTGAAAAGGAAAATGTTCTAAACAATCCAAATTGAAGGTTTATCGAATTGAAAATGTTTATAAAGAAATGTCTTACATAAGACTTTATAGCACAATCAGCATTGATTAAGATATGAATGTAATTAAAATTTATTTCTTAAATTAACGCTTGCTATAGTGTGACCAAAACAACTAGATTAAGTTTCTGTTTATTTAACTTTTCCTGTATCTCAATTTTTTCATATTTTTCGATTAAAAACAAATTATGTAAATCTAAATTCAGCAGTTCTAAACGAAAAAAAAAACTTATATTTCGTATATAAGAGGAAAAATAAATATATTTTTATTTAGATAAAAGTACAAAAATATTACATGTATAAAAACATAAGATGAATACAAAAATATATAAAATAATAAGTAATTTCGTAGGATATATTTTATTTAGTATAGGGGAACATATCGATAATGAATTTTGTAATAAAAGTCTGATGTAATCATAAACTTTCAGTATTTAAACTGGAAGTTGTTAGTACGCATGTACTGTGCATTCCCAACATGGTATTATTATTATCGCGTATTCGATCGACTGTAAAATAAAAATTATAAATTAATAAACTTTTAAATTGACCCTGGCATAAAACTCAGTAGTCTTTCGATAGTAATGTCATGTAGGCTTCACGTTTGCAACCGAGAATAATTGAATAAATGAACATAATATTGAACATCGCCGTAGTCATATTTCCCATTATTTCAAATTATATCTAGTACGTGCCACTCCACTTCTTAGTCTGTCCGGTGTTTTGCGCAAAGTGTAGTTTTTGATTCCACTCGACATCATTTCACTTTTCATTCTACCAGCATTTGTTCTATTTCATATATTTTTGCTAATTGCGCAATACTCTTTAATTCCATGACAGTTCTTAAAAAATATATCTGGACTTTAAACGTGGTTCTGATAATTCGTTGTACTCATATAGGGTGGTGGCGAATATTGTTTACAACTTTTGCTTTTTCTTTCCTTGTATTCACTTCTCGTCTTGGGTCGTAAAGTCGATACCACTGAACTCGTAAAATTGTTTTGAAGGTGTAGATCTTAAGCAACCGGTAATTATTTTGCAGGTTTAATTTAAAACTATATCAATCTTCTTTACATGCGCCAAGTAACTTCATACCGGGCGGGGATAATCTTCAAGTACTTTTCATTAAATACGTGTCAAGTTTGATTACCATATAGTTCAACGATTACCCTACATTTTCAAGGTTTTATATTGTACTATTAATACAAGATTATCAGCATACATAAAGTGTCGTATTATGCTATCTGTTGATTGATCATTCATATATATATATATATATATATATATAATACGTCGCCCCGTGGTAGTCGTCTCCAAACGCTACGTTCAATATTTAATGATATGTGGAAACATCTGTTTTTTAATAGCATATTTCTATCAACTTGCATTATTTAGTTGACTAATAAATTTTATATTTGACGGCTTTATCAAAAAACAGTAATATTAACAAAAATTACTCGTCCACATTGCTTTTTAAATTATTGTCAGGCTCTGCGGCTGTCCTTTCTGAATTCTAAACTTCCACAACATCCTTACGGCGTTCTTCCGCAATTAAATTATTTCCAAATTCCAGTTATCATTGTCAAAAGGATTAATGTTAAATTTTTCGCAGTATTCCATCTATTGTTTCTGGAGGATACAAATTTTACATACACCTCGTGGTATAAATTTTGTTTTTGACCGCTTAATGATAGATAGTTAGCCTACTTGACTTCTTTTCTCAAAAGTTATCCAATCTGCTTTCTTGAAATTATAGTTTCTTCTCAGTTTGAGATTTAAAAAAATTTCCGCACTTATGTCACATATTACGGGTCTATGTGAAGTACGTAGAATGGGTTCATCAATTCATGCGATATCTTTTCTGTGACAAATATCTTGTCAGGGTTATATTCACGTTTGCATCGTCTTGTTTTAAATGACTCTGGCAACTTTGAATCATGCAATCTCATTATTCTTCGGTCCAATCTTCAGCTAAATATACATTTTCATCATTCTCTTCATATCCTCAACGACCGCTGTGGCTATTGAAATCATCAATAATTATTCTGACGTTTTGTGTATCGAAATCTGAAGCGAATTCAAATTTTTGTCCAGCAGATTATATATTGATGTTATATTACATTCTCGCTAATTACTCACATATTCAATGCAATATTACGAACATCGTATTTCATCAACAATGGAAATTTTCACAAATTCTGATTGTTCTAAAACCAGGGAAAGGTTGGTAGTAAATTAGGATCTTACAGATCAACCTCCCTATTACCGATACTAGCTAAGTTACTTGAAAAATCAATTTATTACGGATTAATAAAATAATTTATGAATAATCTATCATTCCCCAACATCAGTTTGGATTTCGATCTAGACACTCCACTGTCCAGCAGCTGCATAGAATAGTAAATCTTATCCAAGTTGGAATAGATCATAAGAAATATAATGAAGCTGTTTTTATCGGCATAACTAAGGCCTTCGATAAAATCTGGCACGAGTGAAATCGTTTCTGTCAGAGAGACTCTACCAGTTAATGCAATCATACCTAAATAACAGGTAGCTCCAGGTCAAACATGAGGACAATCTTTCAAATGTAAATCCAATTCTAGCTGGAGTCCCACAGGGCAGTGTCCTGAGACCCCTGCTATGCAATATTTATACAGCATATTTTTCGACGATTGAATCTGCTCAGTTAGCAACGTTCGCAGATGATACTATGATAGTGGATGAGATTATTCGGAGGCCATCTGAAGCAGTTACAAAACCACTCAAATCAGCTAGTAGCCGAACTTTCACACTCTGACTCGTCATGACTCAAGCAAACCAAAATAAAAAACTTAATCCTATAATCGTTTTGAGGAGATGTATCATTGGATACAGTAAGGATATATAATAAATTATATCATTATATATCATTATATATATATATATATATATATATATATATATATATATATATATATATATATAATGATATAATTTATTATATAGCCTTACTCTTGGGTAGTTATAAAACAGCAAATATATATTAAAAAAAAAAAACATTTTCAGATTTTCACAGTCAATATTTTTAGTGGTGTTGCATATATTTCATTTTTAATTAGCTGAGCGCTTCGACATTAATTATAAGCTCTATCGATGACCACTTATGATTTCTGATTTGCAAGAATATCAATATTACATGTTTTAATCATATCTAACTCATCCCGTGCTTCCATCATGTATGTTGGAAAACTGTGTATACTCATGTATAATAGGATTTGATGCATATATTTTGCATTTATTAAAGGCAAAAAAATGATAATAAATAGAGATATGTTTAGATATAGTATTATTAGATATTTGATGTAGTTATTACACAGTAGGCCCTAATGAGGAACAGTCTTAAATTTAAAAAAAAAAAAAAAAGGTTTTTTTTAAAATACGTGCATAACTAGCCATCTATGTTTCATTTATTTAATTCCAGTTTGTGTTCATCGCATCCATTCGAAGTTGCTCAGGGAAATCTAATGCCACTTTTGAATCATCATATTGCACAATTATCGTCAAGTACAGAAAGTGCCCCTGGTGAAAAAGTAATACTTTCAGAATTTTGTAGTTTTATTGGAATATGGTTTTTTCGTGACAATGTTGATGGTGTTCAAGAGGTATATGCGTATTAAGTAATTAATTTGTCCTCGTACAACACACACACTCATAAAGTTTATATGTATGTATATATAAATTAATCATGTTATTCATGATTCTAATCCTTCCCCGTTGTTAAACTTTTTTTTTTTTTATTTTATTCGGTAGTATTTTTTGTGACTAAATTTGTATGTAATTTTATCGATTCCTTTGTCAACCATGATTAAAGAGTTTTAAGAGTGTCTTGTGTCATAGATTTAATTATAGCGTCAAGTCGTATTTAAAAATAAAATAGAAGTTACAGTTTTTATTTTTTACTATTATTAATCAATGTATAATACAAAACATAACAAAAATAAATTAATTGACAGGTTTAGTCCTCCATCGCACCTAGAAACTAGGGAGTTCAATATTCAAAATTAAAGGAAATTATACTCAGTTCCATAAAGCTTATATTTTTGAAGCATGTGTTTTAGTACGTTGCAATCCGTCGGCTTATATAATGTATGTATTAATTTCAGTACCTAATTGCCATAGGAAGTTCAGTTCACATAGATCAAAAGAAAGTTCACACTACGTTCAAACTAGTCACAAATATTTACGAAAGAATAAAAACTAATCTTTGAACTACACAATATAAGTTTGATTTTATGTATGCATAATGTTATTAATGCTCCAAAAATTTCAGTTATTCGCCAACATTCTGAATAATTTGAACGTTTTCTATAAACGCAAAAATCACTCTACAAACGACAATGTCATTCATTCACTATCATTGGAAGGATTGACATTCAATAAACGAATGGCGCATTCAGTTAATCGCGTTTTCAGTGATACTATTTTTAAAATCCTGGTAATTTGTTGTATGTGTCATCATAAACGATCAGTAGACGGTAAGATTATACCACCGTTATTATTTTTACTTTATCTTATATGTATTATATAAAGCACTTTTAACAACTTTTTTTGCGCACGTACGTAAAAACATAATTAAATATAAATTCCCGTTCATATTTGACGAAATAAATTATGTATCACTTAAATTCATCACGCGTGTGTCCCCTTTCAGCAGTAATAGAAAGTATTTAAATCCTGTTAGAAACTTGCTAATTAATGTGTTGTTCGCATGAGACGGTTCACTTTGTAATTTTCTGTAATACATACGTCTTTCGTGTGTATTCATTTTTATGTTTTCCATGTTTTTTGTTTTTTTTTTTTTTAATGTGGACTGTTAAAGATTTCCCACATATAAAAGACTTTTCATATTCTGACATTATTTTTTTCACTGTTGATCATTTTACATTCGAATATTGCTTTTTACTTAATTTTTCACTAATTTGATGTTTCAGGTATATCAAATATAAATGCGGTAAATTCTCCGGCTATGTTCATAACGGCGATTACTTACCATATGCTGGAACGTGTGCTTATCCAAATGAAAGTTAGTTTGCCTGAATTAAAATCTCCAGCATGGAAGAAAACGACTGAAGTAAAAAGTTTCAAAAGACGCCGTCATCGATGTCATGATAATTCCCCGCATGACAGTGGTATGTTAGAGATAAATACACATAAATATTATTGGTCCGTTTCTACAGATTTCCTATGTAGTCGTTTTTACCAGTATTATAAAAAAAAAATTATTCATATGTACTGTAATATTTACGCCACGTTTCGTTTTTAGCGTTTTTTCATTTAAAAAATAATTATCTGTATATTCAAAATAAAATATATCGTGAAATATCGAAAACTTATATATGCATATGGACTATTTATCATACATTAATTTAAAAGTCAAGAAATATAGGTTAATTTTAAAAAAAGATATTTCGAGTTGAAAATTTTATTTTATAAATTACATACGTTAACAAACAACCTCTGGCTTACCATACTCAATTTTTGTTCTTAACTCGTCATGATTGGTGAAAATCTGCATTTTTATTTTTGAATATCTCGCTCTGTGTGTGTGTGTGTGTGTGTGTCATGTAGTGTGGATATTTTGTTTTTGGCACGTTCCCAATTAACAAATGTTTATATTTACCAGATATCTATATACTTATCGGTCATCAATCAACTTGACTAATAATGTTGTAATTTTCTTGTTTTTAATCCGTGATAAATATAAAAACATGTAAATATCTCGCGTTCATTCTAAACAGATCTTTTAAAAATGTACCGAAAAAAAAAATGATTCCAATGTCCTCTAAAGTAAAATGATTAAGACTGCGTATGGTTCCATATCTTGGCTATAAATTTATATTGTCGTATTGTTCGCTCGCATTTTTATGTAATGATTATATAAATAATGTTAGTCTAAGTACTGGGAAGTGAATGAAATTTTTTTATTCGAGCTGCATAAAATGAGTAAGTGTATCGGTCTACTTCTGGACGTAAACTTTCACTTAATTTATTTCAGTTATCCCTATTTTCTTGTTTATCCAATTTCTTCTCGCCACGTGGACTATGTTATCTTGTCTAAGTCTACCTATACTATTTTCATTCCCTCATTCACCGGCCATCATCTTATTATACACTTGGTCGCATCTTGTAACTTAGTTTCCCAAAAACCGTAGATTTTTTTCTGTCTAATTGCTTAATGTTCGACATTAACCTATATGACCTATTTGAATTTTCCTTATTTCTTATTTATTCGTTTTAATCTCTGGTGTCGGCAATTTCCACCACAGACCTGATATCTCTTGCCAACGTGGATATATCCTGCGAGTGTTCATCGTGGCTAGTTAGTTCTTCCACCCCTAGATATTATCTGGCCACATCACCTACTCCCTGGTACTTTAATTTGTCCAACATACACCTCAACTTCCGAAAATTTATTACAACCATCACCCGTTTACGTTCTGGACACAATCGTCTTCCGGCTCACATGTTTCGTATTGGGATTTCCAGTTCCCCATATTGTTCCCATCCAGCCGATTCACAAATTATCGCCGATGAAAACCACATCCTTTTCAATTGCAGTTTTCACACACCTGACCAACTCGCACTCCTGAATTCATTAATATCCATCGGTTATCGTCCTCCTTTCTCTATCACTTCCTTAATTTTTTCTAATGACTCCCGTGTTTTCCTCCTTCTTTACAAATTCCTAACCAATTGTAACATCAATATATAATAACTATTTACCAATACCTTAATTTGGTTGTGATTGCTCCTCAGCAGTGCCCAAAAAAAAAATCTATCCTCTTCGTAAGTGAGAATTTTTAATACATATTGATTAGTTCCCCAGTCGGATCAATTACAAATTTATATTACTTTTGTAATTTTTATTTTTTTATATATATATATATATATATTTTTCTACATGGTAGCACTTAATCGTTTACATCTTTGATAGTTATTCACAGTTTCTTGTTGTATGTTTATTTTATTTTATTTATTTTTCTTTTTTTTTTTTAGTAAATTAATCTTTAAGCACATTCACGTTTATGTCTAATTCCCCCTAATATTTCTTGTAGTTATTTTACATTAGCACTTAACAATACTCCATCATTTGTAAATCTTGTTTTATTTTCTTTAATTTTGACTATCGCTAGTAGCGTACGACGTATATTTTATATTTGTTAAATTATTTTATTCATTCATGAATGGAGGAAACAGTTATTTGTGGCGCATTTACTGTATGTTACTGTTACAATCGTAAATTATCGTTTTTAATTTACTGTTAAATATACGCATTTATTTATTTATTTATTACGCCATATAACGTTAACACTATTGCGTACTTTATATTAATGCTCTATATGAAACATTATTTGCTTTATGGAGTTATAAAATTCAATCCATCGAGCTAAATAATTTATGCAGCTATGGTGAATAAGCTTATCGATCCAAAGTGGTCAAATTTTATATACTTCTGGTTTTTTTTTCTTTTATATTCGGTAGAATCTCTTTCGCTTCAGCCTCCTTTTTGAGATTTATATCATATTTTAAGAGTCGTTCAACAATTTGTTGCTTAGAATTTATATTTTATCTCGTTCGCTAATATACCACAGTATCTATCGCTCTTTAATTTTTGACATACACTTTGAATTTCATCTATTTACCGGAAATAATTTCGTTAATTCTATTTTTATTTCGATCATACCGAAAATATATTCTCGTTATATAATTTAATTTTTTAACTTCTATAATATTGTGTTTTATTTCATTAATATTTTTTCATATGATAAGTATTGCAGTTAGTTTTTTCTGGTTAAATTATTTATTATTTCTGCGGGTGTGTTTTTTTTATCAATTCAACTTCGCGCATTTGACCAGCTGCTAATAATTTTTGTTATCTTAAAGGCGCATGCGTGACTAGATTATATTATTAATTATTTCACAGTTGATTATTTTCCTTTCCTTTAATTTGTCTGACGATGGTTTAAATATTTCTTCCGAGTAAACATTAAAGATTAAATGATATTTAAGGTTTTTTTTTTTAATTAGTCATTTTCCAAAATATATTCATACTATTCCGGTATCGTTACATACGATAAACATACTGAATAAAAAAGTTATCAAATAAATTTTTTCAATATGTGGCCTATAATACCAAACATGTGAAAATTTGCGTTTTTGTCCTGTTTTCATATTATTATTATTATTGTAAGTAGACATTACCAAGTGTATAGCATGTTCATTTCGTAATTTTTTACATATAATTTGAGTAACATTTTTTTTTTTTATTCGTAATATTTATTATATAAGTAACTTAATTTAAAAAATAATAAAAAGGTAGTTAAAATCGTTAAATTTGCATCAATATTTTGATTAATAATGTTGATTCTTAAATCTATCAAATTGATTATTTTCTCATATTTCTAATGTGAATTGAATGTTTTCTTGTTGTTATTGTTTTTTTAAAGTAAGAAGCTTATTCAGTAATTTCAGATGACTGTTGACATTAATTACATTAATGTAATCATCGGTATATAGTTTTCAGAGGTACTAGTCGCTAACTCCGTAAAGTATTTGTAACTATGTCGTGAAGCCAAACCAACTCGGATAATTAAAGCTACAGAACAAATATATTATTGATAACATTATTGAACTACCAATCTGTATATATGCAATCCATCTATGGAGATGTAAACGAACGAATTATTCAAACGATTCAAAATAAATTACTTCGTACGAAGACTGATACTGAATAGTTTTGAACAGAATGTGTTAAATTGTACAGGATCAAGTGGGTTTATGAAGTGATCGCCGATTTTGGTTGTCGACGTGAATAATGACTCTGTAATCATCCGAATCCAGAACTATCAGCGTTCATATCTTCTGATGAGAACCTAAGACGCTTCGAACGCCTTAAACCAAATAATCCTGTAATATTGTAAAATATTGACCAGTATAAGATTAAGGCTTAAATCTTACTTGAGTTTTAATTATTATTTATTTAAGATCATTTGTAAGATTGTAATAATTGTGCAGCGACTTCTAAAAAGTTGTTTAAAAAATAGTAAATCGAATTACGATCATAAAATTAATGTGTGTATGTTTTATTTATATATATATATATAAACATAAATTTTATAATCGTAAATCATCATCATGGTAATACAGACTTGAAACTGGTTTTATTTCATGATAAGTGCCTCTTAATTGCACGGGTTGTCTGCCCCTCTTTTCATCTCTGAATATTTCAGGAAAACATTTGCTGCTACTGGAGTTGCGGATACTAATAACTGTATTTGAGCTTATCATTCTCCTTGCCTTTCGCATGGTTTGGAGTTGTCCTTCTCTTTATTTCGACCGCTCCTTACATGGTGAACAGACGCCGACCAGTAAGTCGCCATTTTAGGATCAGACGCTTCTGGATTTATAATGGGATTTAGGCTTATAGTGGCCATACCCGCTTTAACACGATGCATTTAACTGGTTTATGTAGCGTTTTTAAAGAAAAGTTTTCTCAAGTATTTCCCACTGCACCCTGATGCATCGCCCTTCATGATTCGCGTTTGCTGATTTGTCAAATGTAGAGGCCGTTCAACTATCCACCATCCGTAGACGCGCCCCGTCCCCTGAACTCCGGGTCCCCCGGTTACACATATCCGTGTACCCCTGAGGGGAGAATCGTAATATACAAATATATATATATATATATATATATTTAAACAGTTACACTAATCGGATATTAATAGAGTAAATTTAATATTTGTAAACAAACGTATTCTTTCTTTTCTTCATAATACATTATTTAACTTTGGTAACATGCGAGAAATTTATTTTAAACTTTTATAGATTCGAATATTTCAGATGAAGACGATAGCGAGGAAGAAGTAATTTTCGATATTATTTCAGACGATGACGAAGTCGATATTTCAAAATTGAAAGACACCATTTTAAACGGTTGGATAGATCACGGTAATGTATATCCCATTATTTAGTGCACTGACTAGAATCAGATGTGTCGTCTTATTTTTAAGAATATTAAAATTTTTAATAAAACCATTCGATAAATTTCTCTTCGTATTATATACATTTAACGTTTTTTTTTCATCGGATATTCTAATAAGCCGACTAAATCGATATTATAACGGTTTTAATATTTATGTACATTTACGTTATTATTTTCGTAGATACTAACGAATTTGTTGCAAATGGAACTACCAGCGGTGGAGACTGTAAAGCTTTGATACATTTATTAAAACAGAATTTCTGCACCTTACAGGCCGTAAAAGTATGTCTCGCGTTTTTCTTTCGTACTTTATAATAATAATAAAAAAAAAGTCTGTGTAAAATTAATTTGTCTTTTCCTTACGTATACACAGATCGCTTTCGATTGGTTGGAATGCAATTTAAATACGTTATCCATGTTAGAAACATGGACGCCGTTTATGGAAAATTTAGTACTATTTTTGAATTACATATCCAGCGCTATTATCTCCAGAGATAAAAATGGTAAAATTCTAGGTTAATTTTCGGATAATATTCGAAATTCGTTATTAAAAATTATATTTTATATTTTCGGTAGTAACGCTCCGATCGCGAAAAACAATTAAAATATGTATATATATCGAGCAAATGATCACGGTGTAAGATTAATGCAAATACGAGGAAAAATATATCGAAATGATTATTTTTTATAATCGATGTCGAGCATTATATGCGTGTTACCAAATTTTACTACTCGTTCATACAGGTTATATCTTTGAAAAAAAAAAAAAAAAAAAGGAAAAAAATACGTTTTCATTTGCATACCAAATTAAGGAGAGCTGTAATACGTCACAGTCTACAGTTTAGAGTCTCCCGAATAAATCGTAATTTCCATCGAACGAATTATTAATCCACACAGTACGAGTATAACCGTTACCGCCAGAAAATAGAAGGTCTGACGGCTTAAATGTGACGTCATCCAAAAGAAAGCGAAAATTCTATAAACCAGTTTACTCTGACAAACACAATTAGCTACAAATTAAATTAATAAACAGAAAAACCGGTATCGTATCGTATCGTATGATGTTGATTTATAGATCGAGCTCTAAACGAGAAAGCCAGTCTAAACTCCCGCCGCGCAGATGATGTACATCTTCAACCGTAATCCCATTTTCCGAGTATACTTCGTATTCTTCAACGATGTGTTTTATTGTTTGCATGGGATGTCCGCAACAGCAACTAGCCGAGTCAGAAATACTCCACTTCTGCAGGAGGTGACCGCATCTACCATGACCAGTTCGGATTCTGTTCAAGAGTCGCCACTCCTTTCGTCGAAGTTCCATTCCTAGAGGTTGCTCCGTAGGGTTTTCGACGAGGGATCCATTTATGAACGAATTACGCACCGAATTCCATTCCTTGGTCCATTGTTCTTTCCAATCGAATGCAAATCGTGCTTGATCCAAAGTTGTCCATGGGGATTTCCTAGATTTTAATCTAACTTTAGGAGCTTCCCTTATAAATTTTGTAATTAGTAAATTTTCATTTTCTTTAAATTTTGCTGAGTTCTTTTTCAACGAGTCGGTTCTTCGAATATGAGGCGGTTGAATGTTCGTAAGAACTGGAAGCCATGCAGTCGGTGTGCTGCGTATCGTTGCTGAGATAATACGCATTACTTCGTTAAGCTGAACGTCCACTTTCCGCACATAACAACTGTTCATCCACACCGGCGAGCAAAATTCCGCGGCTGCATAAACTAATGATAAAGCGGATATGCGCAAAGTCTTAGCTGTTGATCCTCACGACGTATCGGCTAATCATCTTATGATATTTACGCGTGTTCTAATTTTCTGGCTTAGGTTAGTGAGGTGTGTTTTGTACGTGAGCGAACGATCTAACGTTATTCCTAGATATTTTTGATTCTTCGTGTTATTAAGTTGCGTTCCATCCATTGTCAGATTTAGTTGTGTATTTACTAGCCTATTATTAAGGTGTAATAGGGCAACTTCAGGTTTGTTCGGATTTGGTCGTAAATTACATTTTCCCATATATGCACTTATTATGTTTAATTCCGTCTGTAACTTTCTTTGACATTCGGCAATATTGTTATCTTGCATTGCAATTGCAATATCATCAGCGTATTGAAATACGGTACTATTCAGTATGTTTAGAAAATCTTGAAGATATACATTAAAAAGCAGTGGTGTCAAAATAGAACCTTGAGGTAAACCATTGTTTATTCTTCGTCATCTGCTACTGGTATCTGAGGTAATCAATATTCCTAACTACACGATTTTTAAATTGTGCAAAATATTTATATTCGGTCTTTTTAGAAAAAAGTTTTTTTAAAGCTTAAAGATGCGTGCAATCTGTTCGGTTGAACAATAGGCAGCACTGATCTGTTTAAAAGCTATAACGGGACACTTTCCAACGGTCGTTATCCCTTAATTTATCTTAGTATTATTATACAATATAATATATGATATATAATATATAAACTAGTTGATCGCTACGTTCGATTTCCCAATTCGATCTGACTGCGTCTCTTCAGTCGTTGGAATTGCACGCCGTTACGTAGAACATTGACTGCTAGTGGATTGATGTGGGTTTGAAATCGATGCAAGTATCTTCCAGCGCAGCTTTTGACTACCTCTTTAACAGACGGTATACGGAGATCCTTGTGTATGTCGTCATTGCGGACATACCATGGCGCTGACACCATATTCCGCAATACTTGAGATTGAAATTTTTGTACTATGTCTAAGTTACAGTTGCTCGTTGTACCCAAAATCTGGATACCATATAACCAGATTGGCTTCAAGACTGTTTTATATAGTAATACTTTATTTTCATACGACAGTGTTGAATATTTGCCCATCAGCCAATAAATATTTCGGTATGTAATGCTGAGCTGTTTACATTTAGCAATAAAATGATTTTTCCATGTAAGCCGTTTATCAAGGTGTAATCCAAGATATTTTACGTTACACGATTCGGAAATTGTTTGCCCATTTAACTTAATCGGTAAATTTTTGCTTTTATTTAAAATAAATAAAACTTGCTTGCATTTTGATTCGTTAATATTGAATTTCCACAGTCTAAACCACTTTTCTACGTCTAGTAGATGGTTTTGAAGTTGTTCGGCCGCTAAATTATTATCACGATGAGTCGAGAGAATAGCGGTGTCATCGACAAACATAGCTGTGTCTGTATTTTCGTTAACTGGAAAGTCGTATGTATAGAGCTGGTACAGTGTTGTTCCGAGTACACTGCCTTGAGGTACTCCCGATTGTATTGAATGAATTCGTGAGTAATTCCCGTTAACATTAACATGGAAATATCTTTCTGTGGTATGACTTCATTAGCTGGTAGTACTCGTGAGGTAATTTAAGTTTTATTTGTACAATAGGCCAACGTGCCTGACTTTATTAAAGGCCTTTTCGATGTCGAGAAATACCGCTGAACAATACTTATTTTCTTCGAAATTTTTGTTTATGATGTCGACTATTCTATGTACTTGCTCAATCCTGAATCCGAACTGATAGTTTGGTATCACTTTATTTTCTTAAAGAATTGGTTTGATTCTCCTGAGAAGTAGTTTTTCCAATACTTTGGAGAGAACCGGTAACAGACTAATTGGCCTGTAAGAGGACACTTCATTTTGAGGTTTACCCGGTTTTGGAATCAATTTTATTGAAGCAAATTTCCACTGCACCGGAAAATATCCCGTACGAAGGATTGCGTTAAAAATGAGTGTTATAAAAGTAACATCTTTCCTCGGTAATTTTTTTAGAATTTTTGCAGTTATCAAATCGTGTCCGGCAGCTTTCTTTATATCAAGTTGTTTTAATTGTGCATTTATTTCCATAGGCGATGTTAATATAATGGGGAGTGACATCTGCAATGGTGTTTCTAGATATTCCATTAATTTCTTTTCATGAATAGAATTTTCATTTCTGTGTGGTTCAAAAATTCCTGCTAGGTATTCGGCAAAGACATCCGCTTTTTCTTGTTCAGTTCGTGCCCATTCTTTGTTTGTCATTCTTATAGGGGACACTGATAGGTGTGATCTGCTTTTATATTTTTTATAGCCCTCCACAAGCTTTAATCAGTTGTTTTAGTCGGACTTAGATTTTCTATATACTCTCGAAATGTTTCGTTTTTTAGTTCTAGAAGGTTTTTTTTTTTTTAATTGTCTAGCTGCTCTATTGAGAATAGTTTTATTAACGGGATTTCTATCGATCTGCCAAATTCTTCTCAATTTTCTTTTCTCCGAGATCATCTTCTTTATTACTTTCGGATGTTTTCTTATAATCATTTTATCTTCATGTACAGGCGTGGCTAAGTATGCAGACTTCTGAATACACTTAGTAAGGTTTTCTACAGCTATTTCTATATCTGTTCGTGTTTTCAACGGCACTTTCAAGTTTATTCCGCTTTCTACAAACTCTTGGAATGCTGTCCAATCGGTGTTCCTGTTAGATAGTACTGGTTTTGTTGCTATTTGTATTGTACTGGTACTTATGTTTAAAATGTAACACAATTATTTTTCTTAATCGTTTGCACATGGAACATTGTTTCACAGAACCGTTCGTGTTTCATGATGCAACTTCGGCTCTCGATTTATCTTAATTCTTTTCAGTTAAAAATCATCAATTTAAACCCGACATTATATATTTCCCAAATAACACATGCAAAAAAAAGAACAGATTACAGCATAATGATCGCCTTACATTAACGTGAGTAGGTTTAAAAAAATTATAATAAATAAAAACTAATTATAATTGGGTATAAAAAATAATTTTTTTTAAAAAATGAAATATTTTTTATATAATACAACGCGCGCGCAACACACACACATATATATATTATACTAAAATACGTGTACAATAATGAATAATTAATTTTAAAACTTGTAATCGCGACGCGAACCACTTTTTTGGATAATCATTTTGTTATCCGCAATAATTTTTTAATAACATGTTAGTCCCAGAATATATAACCATTTTTATCATCTTTTTAGCACTATATTTCGTCAGAAATTCTTTTTCGTTGTGAATAATTAACAACTTTTCTTCATAATTTCGCAAAATTTCATTAAAAATTATATATTCGTACAAAACAATACTAATTATTTAATCTTTAGGAAACTGGAGGCTTCCTCGAGTTAAGTTTATAATTAAAATATGAAGATCTTTGAATGTTAAATTATCCTTACAAGTTGCGTCCTTTTTTTAAAAATATAATTCATATTAAATTCTTCAATACAATATGTTATTTAGTGTGATGTAGATTAATTTCTCAATTTCATTTATCAAATGTAGTAAATGGTGAATATTTCCCAATGAAAATGGTGTTTTAAATTTGTTTACATCTAATGATACGTTTTGGCTGTAAAAATATATTTGTAACTAATTCTGGACTTATAATTATCGAATAAGTAATGATAGGCGCAGGGCAATATTTAACTTTAAACATAATTATTTCACCTATATCACGTAGGATTTTATTTAGTCAGTCATACAACTATAAATGAGAAATATGTAAATATAGTAAACAGTAAACAAATCAGTTATTACTAAACAATAATGTTTCATTTTTCGTCTTCTTGTGATGATTTATGAGGCGGCTAACGTCGAAGCCATGAGCCCTTCATTTTTTCCTGAAAGTCATTTTAATATAACGTAAAGTTTTTGTCGGTAATAAGTTTTACGGTATAAGTTATTATTAATATTAAAAATAAATCTGAAAATAAGGAAATCGCGAAGAATGTTAAAATAACTGCCCGTTAATTTCTACATTATTTAAATAATAAAAACATAATGCACAGTGTAATAGCTTTCATAAATATTATCGTAAATATGCCGTGTATATATAATCTCAAAGAATTCTATTAATTTACTTACATCACAGCGGTCGATATTAAAAAGTTTTGTACTTTATCGTTTCATTGATCTCGATTGCTAGATATTCAATATAAGTACAACTGCTGCTTGTATTTACTGGTAATTAAACAAAACCATGTTTGTAACGTGCGCTTCCGGTACACATTATTTGAAACTCGGACGACTTATTTAGAATATCGTCTGGGTTTTTAAATGATATTCGAGCAATGAACATGAATGAAATTTAAAACATTTTTTTTTTATTTATCGATGATTTCCTCAGTAATTCTAGTGCATTTTTCATTTAACGCGCATTTTATATATGCATATATTTATATATTTAGAAAAATTGTCAGTTGCACATTTAACGAGTATCATGTAGACTATCGTAATTTGAAAAATGTGGAGTGGAGCGATTTTAAACAAAAATAAACAAAAAAAAAAAGTTAAAATCACTAAAATTTTCTTTATAAAAAACCATAAAGCTTTTCGGCTGTTAAGTCAAAATATAAAAATATATAAAATTTAATAAATATTAATTTAGATATACAATAAAAAAAATTAGCTAATAGAAAAAAACAGTATTTATAAAATAATCTAATTCAGATTCACTATCAGATTATTTTGTGAATACTGTTTTTCACTATGCTAATTTTTCTAAATTGTATATCTAATTTAATATTTATTGCATATTTATTTTTATAAATTGTATATATTCTTATATTTTATTTTTTACATTCGCTCGATTAACAGTCGAAAAGCTTTGTCATTTTTCATGAAGAAAATTTTAGCAACTCCCTTGTTTATAGACTATTGACTAAATGGGTGTGGTGGAGGAAATACGTTTTTACATTTAAACCTCGATAAAATTAATCCGTTTCATTCAAATTGTCGATTAATAAAAAGTTATTGCACGCGAGGCACTTAGTTGTGATTTTTTAATTTTATCGCTAGTACATAAACGCCTTCTGCCAAATATCACAAATGCTTATATTCCCCACATACCTAACATCTTGTCATGTTCTCACAACACTTACAACCACAGTCTTCCCTCTTATCTGAATCTAGCGACCATATGTATAATGTCTTCCGTTTCCTGCATTCACTGGACCTTTTAAATAAGATCTAAGACCACAGTAAGTCCATGGGTACATATGTCGCGTTAGTGCAGCCAGCGCCCATACTATCTAATAATAATAATAATTTATTGACGCTCATACGTTCATTTACAAGGTTATTAATAATATCCGGATTTTATTTTGTTTAATTTATATCGTTTAAAGTATATAATCTTTAAGTTTATACACTGTCCTCTATAGGCAATGTGGTCAACGTTATTTCCGATGAAGAAAGAATGCAACCTCTAGCGGAAGATTTACACTTGCGAAGTTGCGACTTCTTACAACCAGTTCATCAAAATTTAAATTGGACCTACGATATTAATAATTACACGTATGCGAAACAGGTATGATTTGTTTAATAATGATGAATAATAAATAAATCAAATCGAAAATTATTAAGACGTAATTAAATCTTTTAATGCGTTCTCTGAAATGTTCTTGTAAATTCGAGTGAAAAAATACTGCATCGACAACCTTATATATTAAAAACTGTATTAAAATATTTAATACGACTTTGAATTAAGAATAAGTTTAAAACGAACAAGTGTTCATTTGTGTGTGTGTGTGTGTGATGGAATATTTTTAAAAATCACTAAAATAAGAAATCGGAAGGATAAATTGCGAAATTTAGACAAATATTATTAATTTGTAAAAATCAATCGACAAAGTAAAATATGCAAGCTTATCGTTTGTATTCATTATTTATATATGTACATAATTTTTTACAATATGCATACATATATGTTCTTTTTCTAAAATGTTTGCGTTTTTCAGAAATAAATTTACAAATTCGCATGTATCATTTTTTTTAACACAAACGTTCTCATGTGCATACTTATTTTGAGAAAAAAGATAAAATCGAATATAAAATCAAAAACTAAGTATTTATTTAGCACGCTCTTATAATTTACGCACAGATCTAATCGTAAAATCGAAAAATACTGGTCTCGGACGAAGCAAACCTCCCTGAACCCTCGGATGTTACCTGCTTTAAGCCTACGAATAAAATAAAAAATAAAAAACACATAGATTTTATTCACTCGTTGGATCTCAGTGTATAATATATATATATATATATATATATATATATATATATATATATATATATATATATATATATATATATATATATATATATATACTTTCCTAAAACTTTTTTCGTTTTTACAACTTACAAATCAAAATTTACAATTCTTATTGTAGGACTTAACATTTGATTCTTATTTTGCGTAATATAAATTTTAAATTTCAACTGTTCAGTTCTTGATTTTAAATCGATTTCTTAATAAGTCGTGTTATTATAATTTGTTATATTTGACCCTTAACCACTATCATACGTTACCATAACGTACATTTTTTTTTTATTATTTTTTTTTTTTTGTACTTTGCAGTAATACGACCTGTCTTTCCCATTAGTCATTTTCGTCTCGAGTTGTTACTGTATGAGGTCGATAGTCACGTTTTTTTAGACTACGCTACCGTGGCGTATGTTATTGCTCTATTCCAGCGTTTCTCAACCTTTTTTGGCCCGCGGACCAGTAAAATTTATAAAAAAAATTCGTGGACCACTGATATTTTTTTAACAACAAAATTTTACTAGGTATTAAGGAACTACTACTACATAAGTTAACTGTAACATTTTTATTTCATTTACTTACAATAATATTTAAATGTAATATCATTATATATACATATAAAAATTAAGCATATAAAATTTTTAACAAAAATTACAGAAAATTATAAAAAAATCACAGAACCATTGCACACGAACACAACAAAATAATCTTACGTGTAGTATCACTAATATTTAAACATGTATAATTTTTGTATTGCCATGTATTGTTAATTGGAACATTGCGGCTGCTCTTGTTCAATCAACTTTTCAATCGTGAGTTCTAAATTTGTCAAGCTAAGTCGGAGGGGTGAAAGAACCGAAAGACGATTTCTAAATTTATTTTTTATTGCCGTCATAGATGAAAATCCCGTTTCACATAAATATGTAGTTGCGAAGGGGAGTAACATTTTCATTGATTTCTCGTATAGAGATGGATATTCATTTTTCAATTTGATCCAAAATTTATTTATTGACATCGTTGAAAAACTAGCTTTTAACATAAGATCTGCACTAATCTCAAGGAGGGACTCATATTCTTTGTTACTTAAATTTAAGTTATTACAGTCATATGGTATGAAGGGGTTTGTTATCCACACATTTCTTTCACATGTGGTTTTTTTAGATGGGAAATATTTTTCAAAATTATTTTTTAAAGATTGTAAGTGATGCCCAATGATTATATTTAATTTTGATAAATTTAAATCTTGTTGCAAATTTACAAAATCAAAACAATTATTAAATATATCAATATTATTTTTATTTACTTTATCCACCCAAAAATTAATTTTTTTCTTAAATCCATCTATTTTATTAAATAAATGAAACGCATTTATAGAAGTTCCTTGTAAACTCAAATTTAAGTCGTTGATGTATGAAAATATATCACTTAAATATGCTAATTTTGCAACCCATTCTACATCAGACAAATGCTTACTTAAAGGATTATTTTTTTCTCTTAAAAATATTTCTACTTCCATCTTTAATTCAAAAAGCTTGGTTAAAATCTTACCTCGCGAGAGCCATCGAACTTCTGTATGCAATAATAAATGTTCATGTTCCGCACCAACCTCCTGGCACAACATTGCGAATAACCTACTGTTTAAATCGCTTTTTTTGATAAAATTAATGATTTTTATAGATTCCGCTAAAACTTCATATAATTCTGTGGATAAACTTTTCGCCGCTAAATGTTGTCTGTGGATTATACAGTGGGTAATTAATAAATCAGAATTAACTGCTTGCAGAATTCTTTTAGTAAACACAATTTTTCCATTCTAAAGAATGTTTAATAACATAAGAATTAAGTGCTTTAAAAATCTCGTCACTTGTTGTATATGAAACCAATTCTATACAACACAAGAATTCTTCTTTTATTTCCTCCAAATTAAAATCAAGATATCTAACATAGCAAATTAATACGGCCATTTTAGAAATATCGCATGATTCGTCGATTTGTATTGCAAAAAGTCTTGATTCTTTTATCTTTTGTATTAATTGGTATTCCACATTCTCCGATAATTTTTCAATTCTTCTTCTTATAGTATCATTAGATAAAGGAATCGATTTGATTTTATTCTAACATAGTTTGTATTTTTAATAATAACTAAAACTCGATGTTGTTGTACTTTTTACATCAACGTGCGCGCCGGAAAGATAAATAATCAATAAACTTGCTTTTATATTCGTCCAATCCAGTTAAACATATGTATAATTGTTTATTATAATTTTTCGTTTAATAATAACTCAAAAACACCGAGACTGTACAATGATAAAATTGTATCAGAACACACATCAAATCTATATATTAATAACTTAAGTGTCTGTCGTGTCTACGCGCATTTGTAAGCCTATCGGCAATGTTTTTCAGTGGCGTACTAATCATAAATTACATAAAATTTAAATTAAGATATTTGTATTCCGTAATTTTATAAATTAAAATTTAGTTATTATTTGTTTTTTGATAAGTAAATTTTTTCGCGGATAGAAAAAATTGTCCGAGGACCAGTAAAATTTCTCCGCGGACCACTAGTGGTCCGTCGGACCAGCGGTTGAGAATAGCTGCTCTATTCCATTTTATCAAAATTGTTATTTTAGACAAAATTCTTAATATAGCGATATATTTTGTGTTCCTCATTATTGTTGCAAGTTTTTTGTATTTCTTAAAATGGACCGAAAACGTCCACTTTGTTATACTTTTTCCGTACTAAAAAAACAAAAACCTATAAAACCGAATGAACCTGATTTTGAAGAAAAAATAAAATCCTGGATGGATGCAGACAGCAATAATGAAAGTTCAGCTGATGAGAATGAATTTTTAATTGAATCAGAATATGACGTTTCTGCGAGTAGGATACCGAAGGAAATAATAATGACGGTGTATCATCACAATCACGGTCACCATCAACAGCAAAACCCACTTCTAGTGTTCATTCGTTGTAAATTATGATGGGGAAAAAAAATGTTTCAAATGGTCAGCTGAAGAATTTCAAAGACGTTATCGTACTCCAGAACATAATTCTACATAGAGAGGCGGTATAATGTTCCTCAGCTATATTTCGATGTAAAAACTACGACTGGCTTTATTATAATTAATAAGAGTATCCAGATCTCTGAAACCGACGTAATGAAGACAAACTGACCGTACGTAAACATTGTTACCTGTGTTTTGAAAACAAACATCGTCGATCTTTCGATCAATGTAACGCTTGTAAACTTTCTATATGCGGTCAATGTTCGAAATTGACATGTCAAAAATGTGCGAAATAAACATTCCGCATTTTTACCATAATTTTTTTTTTAGATTTTGGCTAACTATGGAAAAACAATTATGATGAGATTTTCTTTTTCCTTCTCCAATATTCTTTCATCTTCAAGCTGTGTTGCGCTTTTCTTTCCTCCGTCCACACCACGTTACTGCTGGTGTTCTTCACGTTTTCGGAAAAACCTTTAAATGCGTTGATTTCCTTTCGGAATTTATTTCTAATATTTAGTCCTCACTTTTTATGTTCTGATATATCTTTTTTGGTTTCTATAAACCAGGTAAGTTTATTTATTTTTTTTTTTGTTGGATTGCCATTCAATAGTAAATATGGCTTTAGTTTGTCTATGTGGTTCCATTCTTTTTAGGTGACCGTAAAAACTTATTCTTCTTTATCTCATTGTATATCTTTTCAATTTTCTCATATACTTCCTTGTTGCTTTTTAATACCCGTTGTCCATCTTTGAATTTTTCGTTCCTTCTCTATGAGTTCGATTTCTTTTCTTGTGTTCATATTCAGATATTCTGCCGCATATAGGCATTGCGGTTTAATTACAGTATTATAATGCCGTATCTTCGTATTTATAGATAATGACTTCTTTTTATATATTTCTCTGATTACATTGAATGCTTGTTCTATCTTGTGTACTCTAGTCGCTTCTTTATCTAAACCATTTGGTTGGATTATTTCACCTAGATATTTAAATTTAGTGACTTTTTTAACCTTTCCGTATTTCGTTGATAAATAACATGGCGCCGAAGGTTCATTGGTTATATAAACTGTTTTTTCGTATGAAATTTGCAGGCCAGCTTTTTCAGCTACTTCTTTCAATGAATTTAACTGAATTGACCTTTCAAATTATTGGCTAAAATTGCAATATCATCTGCGAATTAAAAGCATGAAATCTCGATCCCAGATTTTTTTTCTTCCTAATCTGATTGGTTATTCCGCAATTTTCCAGCAGTATCTTCCACTCTGGTTATTCCGCAATTTTCCAGCAGTATCTTCCACTCTCGTATAACTTTCTCCAGAACACAGTTAAAAAGCACACCGGAAAGCCAATCTCCATGTCTTACTCCTGTTTCAATTTCAACAGCCTCTGATATTTCTCCTCAAAACTCGACTCTGGATGTTGTGTTTGTTAAGGTTTGTTTTATTAATGTAATAGTCTTATTATCCACATGGAATTCTTCCAAAGTGTTGAGTATTGTCTTCCTATCAACAGAATCGTGTACTTTTTTAAAGTTTACGAACGTGATGATTATGTTATTTCCTGTTATTTTTTTTAATGTCTATTAAGATTCATAATTTGTTCAACGCAAGACCGACCTTTCCGGAAGCTTCATATTCACCTACTTGATTTTCTGTTTGCCTTTCTAACCGGTTTAAAAGTGCTTTAGACAAGATTTTATATGTCGCATGCAATAGTGAAATGCCTCTATAGTTATTGATATCATCTTTTTTTCCTTTCTTATGCAGTGGATGGATTAATGCTATTTTCCACTCATCTGGCGCCTTTTCTTCTTTCCAAATTTTTCCTATTACACTTTACCCGATCATTTCTGGGCCCGCGTTCTTTCACATTTCAGCAATTATTCCATCTTCACCAGAAGTCTTATTGTTACTTAACTGTTTCACGATCTCTTCAATTTATTGATAATTAGGGGCTACAGATTCTTCATGTTTTGACGTTGTTAATTGTCAATATTTTTTAAAAAGTTAATTTTTGTTTTTTGTTGTCATCGGTAATAATAAAAGAATAAATAAAACTTACCATCTCGAGTTTTTTTTCGCATACAAATTAAAACAATCTTTTTCTTATGTTTGTAAATTAATGATTTTTGTTTTATACCAAAATAGTAGCATTTTTTGTTAGAATTGCGTTTATAAAAAACAAAACAAATATATTATAACTAAAAATCTTTTGCTTTTCAATGTTATCGTTATGGGAAAAAACGGAAGTTTGGACGTCACTGTGATATTTACGCGTGCTTAAGCTATATATATATTTCAGATGTTAATCAGAATAAAAAGATTCGTCGATTTTGGAATTTTTTTGGCTGGACGACCAGGTTCCAAAATAGTTTTCGACGTCGAAAGATTTTGGTTTTCTTGGAACCCGAATTTAAATATGGCGAAACAGGTATCTATTTATTTTTATTGGTTTAGTCATTTTTTTATCAAATCCTTGAAGATAAGCTATTACATTAATTTTACCGGGAATCCAAGTCTTAAAACAAAACATTTTTGTCTGTTAGTTTCAATTTTTTACAACATAGAGAATCAACTAAACGATGCATATGTAACAAACAATATTGGATGCTCCGGCTCTTTTAATTTTGTAGCAAATGGATATTAATTTACCTACCGACCAATTGGATGGCAAGCTACGCTAGCTGCAAATCCTTTTAAATTATTTTTGCTAGTGAATTTGAGCTCACCTTGTGCAAGCAGAACACTCAAGCATTACCATTACGCCACTAGATCCACATATATATATATATATATATATATATATATATATATATATATATATATATATGTGTGTGTTAATTAATTAATTACATACTGATACCATTCGTTCATATACATATGTTTTTTACATTTAGTAACCGTTGACATAATTGTAATTTCGCCGATATTTAATTAAAACCTTAATCATTCGACTTGCGCATATTGTGCCTTAACACTGTTGTAGAATTTTCGATATTTTTATCGCTAAATCTAATACGATACTAGAACTCGTAACAATTTTGAAATGTATAGTATTTCAGTTTATCGTTCGTAATGAATATTCTTTTAAAATTACAATTTGCTTTATGTAATAATTCTCAAAGTAATTTTTGGTATTTGTCTAAACCCCCGATTAAATGCAAAATACTATATGTGTACTCTTCTATAATAGAAGTGAACATTGATTCAAGAAATTCTGATTCAATCTCGTCCTAAAACACAACTAAAGAAATAAGTTAAAAAATAGCACTAATATATGAAAGAAAGTATGACTTTGAAGAAAATTTTTAAGATGAAAATGAACTCGTTATTAAAAATACGAGTGTGCAATACGATGTATCATACTAATAATATAATTAGTTACGGATCGTAAAACCTGATCGCACAATATAAAATTATTACAATAAGCTGCCATTTTCCTAACAACCGATGTTAAGTAAAATGAACGATTAGATGAAATAAATAACGAAAGATTACGAACTGAATCGAAAACGAATGATGTAGCGAAGGTTGAGAAATTATAAAACATCGAATAATTTTAACTGGAAAAAAAATGTACAGTATGGATTCCGCTGGACAGGTAGAAAGCAATCAGAACACTTAGAAGAAGATAAAAAGACGATGTCGTTTGGATACGAATGGTAAGAGACGGGACGACTTGAGACTAGATGAAAGCTGAATTTTCGAAAGTGAAATTTCGCAGAAAGACTTTACTCAATGTCAGCTTAATTCGTAATTATTTAACTGTAACTACTTTACATATTTCAACATAATAAAGGAAAAAACACATTAATATTATTTTATAATTTTTTTATATGAGCATTAGTGATTCCACCGAGGGCTGTAAGAAATGGATGACATGTCTTATTAAATATTTATATTACAGACTGATATGTAATAGAATATGATCGTGTATACACTATTATTCTGTGAGCTGAGCAAATATCTGAGTTTAGTTGTGAGAGGGATTTCTTCACTTATAAGACGCGGCAGGAATTTTGATCGATTCATTCTATAATAACTACAACTGAAAAATGGGTGATTTCCATCGGCGATCTGGTCTCCGAGGGGCTAATTTATGTGTGAATAGAACGTATGGAATGTTGTTGACGTTAAGCCTCAAGCGACATATAATAAGAATAAATGAATTATTATTATTATTATGTTACTTTAGATTTTCTAGTCAAATTATAGATGTACGTATAAAAATATATACCATCAAGAAATAAATTTTTATACATCCCTACTTTTTATTTATAAATCACTTTTATATTATTTTTTTCTTCGTTTAAATTTTTCGTTCAATTGTTATTCTCTTTTGCAGAGTCCCTCTTTTAATGGTGTCTTATATCTTATTAGAATGTGATACGTATAGAAATACCGTCATGTGTATATATATATATATATATATATATATATAGATATATATATATAGATATATATATATATATATATATATATATATATATATGTGTGTGTAACATCTATATGGTATCTATGTTGCGGTTTTGTATGGAAATTAAAATCACATTTACTACGCCGTAAATTTACGAATAAAATTTGATAAACTAACACGATGATATAATATTGATAAATTAATATTGTTTGTGTGTGTGTGTGTGTAAGTGTGCATATATATGTGCGAGTATACTGTTTACTGTTTTTTCGAAAGTTCGACTAAAATTTGAGCGTTAAATACTAATTCCTCTTGTTGAATAAATATTTGTTTAACGAGACTATTAAATTCACTTCGAGCCATGTTTAAAGAGCTGAGTATGTAGGATATCGACGTTGGTTTATTTTGTATTTACACCTACCCCCGTCTGCGCTATTTTCACTTGTTCACCCACCTTCTGTCCATCGTTCATTTACATTAATTTTCTATCTTCTTTTTTTTTCTTTTGATTCACTTTTTTTTTCCATATTTCGTTTCACAACCGAACTCTGGTAAATAATTATCATTTTACGAATATCTTCACGTATGTGTATGTATATTTATATGTCGGCGGTAAATACTGATTATAAAAGTTCGGCTCGCATTTAAACTAATGTGGTATCTATTTCGAATCGCCCTTATTATATTTTCTTAAATATTTGCATCATTTTACACCTAATACAGACAAATTATAAACTTTCATTCGAGATAAATAAAAACTAAACTTTATTAAAAGAGATGTTCTTTTTTCGCTTATTTTTAATCGATTAAGTTGATACAAAATTCCGATTCCGCTTAAAATTGTACTAATGATTATTTTTCTATTGATAAAAGAACGTGCTCTTGAGTACATTTCAATATGTAGAAATTCTTTTTAATATATTGATTACTTGGTTTTATTTCCACTATTTATTGTATCTAACTTATTTATACATGATGACAAAGGAGGGACCGGTATGCCTCCACACATGGTGCGAAATTAAGGGATGTAAAATGAATAAATTCTAGAAATCTAAGCAGCTGATGACCTTGGAAATGACGACACCAATTTCGATTCCATAAATATAGAAGGTGTAACAGCTACCGAGGAATATGTATTGTCTGATTTAATTGCACGGGAAAATATTGACATACTTCTACTTCGGGGAACACAGTGCACACAGACTAACTGGTAGCCCAGAATATATGGCATGAAACTGGCAATTGACGAGCTATATAAAAAATATGACTACGCAATTCTAGTAAAACATGATATCGACGTCGTTATAACAACAAAGTAGAAATGTTATCTATTGATACAGAAAAATGACCAGCGACATCTGTGTACAAATCGCCAAACATTGTATTTAACTGTCCAAATGTCGTACAAAAGACAGATTATTATCGGAGATTTTAATAGCCACGGGGCGTAAATTAGGGATATGTTGCAAATTGCTCGAACGATCTCGTACAAGATTGGGTAGAGAAAAATAAACTAAATTTGGTATCCGACTAAAAATTGCCCGCGTCCGTTAGGGGTAGTTGGAAACGTGGTATAAGCCGAATAATATATTTGTCACGGAAAACATCTTAAATTTACGCATTAAAAAAGTTTCTGATACAATTCCACATACACAACAAAGGCGAATGATGTGCGAAATACATGCAGCTGTCAAACCGACCCATACTAATGAAACGAAGTACGATATAATTTTAGAAAAACCAGCTGGACTAGCTTTACACGTGAATTCGTTATGACGATGATAAACATACCTGCAGTAGCTGAAGAATATGCAACTTTCGTTGCAGCTGTAAGGAATACTTTTAAAAAACATACCACGCAGAGTACGTCAGATATATATTCCAGATATGAAAAAATATATCCAAAATCGATATGAAGATTATATAAAGAAATTTAATTTAAATCACTTCGACGAAGAAACAACAAGAATAAGTCTTTCTGAAAAGCAAGTAAAAGATGTAAAAGCTGAGAGGAAATCTCGACTTTAGCAAAAATGACTGTAAGGCGTGGCAGCTTATAAAGAAACTAAACGGCGGAGCACACGACAAAATGGTATCACAAACATTACCGCTTGTCCACTAGCTCCTTCTAAATGGGAAAGCATTACAAAAAAGTTAAAATGAAGGAAAGATCTATTACAAGATGTTCATCCTTAGAGTCAAAACACTTTGACGAACCAATTATGGAGATCCAAATGCTATAAAAACAGCGAAAAATATAAAAGCAGCCGGGATAGATGGCATGTATTGTAGAGTAGATAAAACACTTTGAGGAAGCAACCAGAATTTAGATTCGGGATATGTTTAATGATTACATCAATAGAATAACCATACCAAAAATTTGGAGAATGTCACATGTTATTGCCCTACTGAAGCCGGGAAAGATGCTGAGGATCTACTGAAAGAGTTGTTCTAAACTTAATGGCGTCAACAATCGACTCTAAGCTTATTCCTCAACAGGCAGCATTCAGGCTAGGGAATCTTTCTCTGGACAAACTGTACATTTAACACAACACATAGAAGGTGGTTTCGAAAATCGCAAAATTACTAGTGCCGGGGTTTTTTTTTTTTTGTGGATCTTATTACAGCCTTATAATGTCGCATCGAATTATGACTAATGAAACGACCAAAGATTACTCAGATAATATCAATGCTGCTGAAGGACAAACGTTATTATGTGTCCTTAAATGATTAAGATAGCACACGTAGAAAAAAAATGGGCTACCGCGGGGCAGTGTACTAGCTCCTGTTCTTTTTAATATTTATGCGAATGATCTAGTATTAACAGCTCAAATTTAAACAGATCTAGGAAAAAATAATCATGGAATTGGATTGTTATAAAGAAGCCATAAAGATGAAGGTGATGACAAGAACGAATTTGATTCGAAAATTAATTGGCTGTAGATGGGGATCTAAACCGCATCTACTACAAACATCGGTTTTGTTTCTTTGTTACTCTGTAAGCGAGCGTGCATGTCTGGCTTGGAGCCATTTCGTGCATGCGAAAAAAGTTTAACTGGCTATTTGATCAAAGCCCCTATACAAATTATACGAACTTGCTGGCATAGCACCATCAGAAATTAGAAGAAATTTGGCAGCGAAGAAGGAAAGATGTAAAACAATTCTTGATGAGCGCCATACAGTAATAGCCAAAAAGACGATTGAAATCCTTAGAACAGTAGAGGAACTAAAGAATCAAGACTCTAAATATAGAGAGCTGACAGCAACCACGCAGCAAAATTACTTCGGGTAGGCTGTCGTCTGAATTAATGTCAATGCGGTGAAAGACAAGATGGGAACCATTTATTCAAATGGAAATTAATTGGAGCTTTTGTCCATCAAGACTTTTACAGTGATTTCGGAGAAGACAAGATTACTGGGCACACACTGATATATTTTTTATTAATAAATTTGTTCATCGTTTCGATGTATATATAAACTTTCGTTATTAATATTTGTTTATTTAACGAGTTGAGTATCTCGTATTTAAAAGCAGAAGAAGAAAAAACTCTGAAATTAAAATTTAATTCCAGGTATTTTGAATTTTCAAAAAGTAAGTTTCGCATCTTAGATTTATGTGTTTTTTATTTAGTTTGTAATTATTCTTAAAAGAAAAAAAAGAAAAGATCGCTTGTAATAAAAAATTACGAAAACGTTACCGAATAAACAACATCGTCTTAACATTAAACAAGACGAAATGAACACAATGTCAACACAAAAACTTCTTCGATAGTTTCAACCGATGGTACTACGACAACAAAATAATTCCTCCAAGTGAAGTATAAGGGTGTTACGTATAAAATAAGATGAAAACGCCATCTGTTAAGAGATAAAATATATACATATATTAAGAAGAAATAAAGAGAAAGACAGAAAACTAAATGTGGAATATAGAATGAAGTATTTCAAGTGATGAGAAAAATAACGACACACTCTATTTTATACGTATGCGTTCTTTCACTATTTCTAGGTGTGTGTATGTATTTGTGTATGTTTCAAACATAAACGACAATCTCTCTTGAACCCTTTCAAGCCTTTAAAAAGTTTGTCTTTGCTTTTGCCTTTACAAACTCCACTGACGTAGCTTTTTAATGTTATGCCAAGTATTCGTGTTTCGTTTCTTTGATTTTTTTTTCATTTTATTTTTTATTTTTCTCTTTGTGTATGGTAATCTATTTTCCACTTCGTGTAATGGAGCAATAAACGCATACACACATATGTATATATATATATATATATATATATATATATATATATATATATATATATACTTAAAATTTCCACGCCAATGGACGATTGCCAGTGTTTTATTTTTTTTTTTTACAACAATATCTTTCAAGCGAGTTTTTTCAGTTTTGCATATTCCACCATTTCACTCTTTAAGTATCCCAGTTTCTTCATCGATGCAGTATTTTTTCTAAATATATACATATATAATAAAACACCTTTACCTTGTTGTTCATTCTTTTTGAAGAACTTTATGCGTTGTCATCTTGTACTATCATGAATATTTATGAAAAGCCATTTTTCTGCATATAAAAGTATATATATATATATATATATATATATATATATATATATATATATATATATATATATATATATATAGAGAGAGAGAGAGAGAGAGAGAGAGCTTTGAAATAAGAGTGTGTTGCCTGTAGCGGTCATGTTGTTTCGGTTGATTTGTTGTTTATTATTCGGACCACAATTGCTTTTGATGGCGCTACATGGCACACAGTGCACGCCGCGATAGATATTGTGCATGAATAATTTGAAGGCAGTACCACCAACAAAATCAGGCGATTGGCTACACTTCTGTTTGTATAAACCGTAATGGACTAATGACCTTAAAATCAACCTTACAAATGCTATCGCTCAAATTAAGCTAGACGCGTGCGGCAAAGTCATTGAAATTAGATCGTACATTTGGATCTGTGCCTCTGTGAAATAGCGCGGTGAATATTTTAACGATATTATATTCCATACATAGTGTCCTACGTAGTCCTTTCAAATAAAACAAGATTTTCGTCGACACCTGCTATATAGTTTATTTTATTGTTTCAACATCGAATCGAACATATTTTCAGACTATGTTTTTTATCAGCAAACAAATTACACCGTGAATAACATTTCTTAGCTAATGTACGCCGATATTATAACATTCGCGATATAATTACATTTTAATATTTTGATTAAGTTATTTTTAGATGATCTATTTAGGATATTACTGTGTTCGCTATTTCGTACATTTCCTACAAAGTTAAAAAGATTAATCTTAGATAATTATTATTAAGAAAGTGAACAGATTGCCGATTAAAACGATAAACTTATAAAAATTATTTAAATGATCGTTTGTACCAAACTATAAACTGTAATATGATTTTGGTATAATAATATTCGTTTTCATGCTTACATTTTGTCTTTTTTACCATTTGAGAATATTACGTATTTTATTAATTTGTGAAGAAGGGAGATTATTTTAAGTGAATTAATTTATTTCTTTATATTTTAAAAAAAAAAAATCTTAAAGAATGAATTCATAGCATAAAGACTGTTAAATTCTAGGAATTTCACCAACATTTCCCCGCGTCCATTTCTAGTACCTATGCCGTATTTTCCGACTGATGACTCGTTTCATAATGAGTTCCAATTTTCGCGTAAAATCTTTAATTATCATTGTATATATGCATTTGTCTTTTTCCAAGGTATCCTGTTATTTATCATATAATTTCTCTGCTTCATCATCATGAGATTCTGTTGGCGCATACACTTGTACTTATTTTCAGTTTCAGATTTTCTTCAACAATGTACGCTATTCTGTCGGATATTCCAACGTATTTTTCTACCTTATCGCACCATTTCTTATTTATCAGAAATCTAACTCAGTTTACATGCTTTTTTTTTCTTGCCCTATGTAGTATAGTGTGTTTTGAAATCTCAGTCTTATTACATTCTCTGCCATTCTTCTTACTTCGCTTAATCATAAAATATCCCATTTAATTTTTGCAATTTCCAATTCGACTTCAATTAATTTGTCTTCTGTTGACATTGTCCTTGCACTGTACGTACCTAATATATAGTTGATACTTATCTACTTTATGTTTTTGGACATCACTCCTTCCTTCGTATTGAATTGCTTCGTCGTGTCTTGTTACTTATTCATTCTTTAAGAAAAAGGCAAAACAGAAATGAACATGAGAAGCCCGGACTTCAAGTATAAAAATGAAATAGATTACGTTATTAAGAGTAGATACGAGAAAATTAGAACAAAATGCACTCAGATACCAACAAGAACTGAAACAGAAAGCCAGAAATGGAAATGGAAGAAGAAGCTAAATTCATAATAGTAACAATAATGAAGTGTGCAGTTAAGATAGCTCCGGCCGAGAAAAGAACAGTAAAAAAACTGAGTAAAGATACGAAACATCTGCTGAAACAAAGAATGGAATTAAAAGTCGATAAACATAAAAATCTATTCGAATGGACAGAACTCAATAAATTAAGAAAACAGATGCGAAGCGATATTCGAAAATGTAATACTAATGTAATAAAGAAAATAGTTGATGCGAATAGAGGCCCAAAAATCTTTAGAAAAGCATTGTCTTATGGCAGGAAATTGTTAACAGAAATAAAAACCGCAGATGGAACAGTAATAACGAGTAACGCATAACAGAAGTAGTCGAAAACTATTTTACTGAAATGTATAATACAAAAATTGGGACATTAACACAAGGTCAGAGCAGAAATAAATTAACAAAGCACCGGGTCCGGATGGTATATTAGCTGAAATGATAAAACATGGAGGAAGTACATTGGTCAGTAGAATATGTGATTTATTTAATAAATGCCTAAATGGAAAGACTATTCCACAAAATTGGACGGAAGCGGAAGTAATTCTAATACATAAGAAAGGAGATATGTATAATTTGGCCAACTACAGTCCAATAAGTTTGCTATCTCACTTGTATAAATTGTTTACTCGAATAGTATCAGATAGGCTGTCGCAGGACTAAGAATAAACTTACATAAGACCAAAGTAATGATAAATACTCAGGAAAATATAATAAATAATACAGTAGTAGAAATGGTTACCGAATACGTGTACCTCGGACAAAAAAAAATTACAACTGATAAGAAAAAGATGATACAGACAGAAGTTCACCGCAGATTATCGTTGGCATGAGTAGCTTTCGGGAAACTAAGTTACGTATTCAAAAACAACGAAATACCAATGTGTTTAAAGCGTAAATTATATAATCAGCGTGTACTGCCGGTGTTTACATACAAACATGGACCTTCACAAAAACAAACATTAGAAGGATAATAAGAGCGCAAGCAGCGCAGGAAAGAATAATATTAAGTATAAGACGGTCCGACCGGAAGCGAAATACCTGGATACGGAAGAAGACCGGACTTCATAATGTGGTGGAGCAGATGGCCAAGCTGAAGTGGAACTGGGCAGGGCACATAGTCAGAAGGCAGGATAATAGATGGACGAAACGAATGCTAGAATGGTGCCCAATTCATAAAAGAAGAAACATTGGCAGACCGCTAACTCGTTGGTACGACGATATAATTCAATTTGGGGGGGGAAGAACTGGATCCAGAAAGCTCAGAACCGAAATGAATGGAAAAGATTGGGGAGAACCTACGTCCAGCAGTGGACCGATATAGGATTTAAAAAATTAGTTAATGCTGATCGAATATACTAGCAAATATAACATCGTAAACGTAAAATAGTTTCGGTAAATCGTCCCAAGTCAAATTGATGTTTGTTATAGAATTTACTATGTACGGTTAAATATATATTCTGTACAACTGTCTCTTGCTAAATTTTTTTTTTATCAATGTAAACACTTTGCTATGCATCTTTAATGGCCAATTCAGATGATGCAATACAAATAAACATATAATTTTTTAGAACAAATTATTATATACAATTGTGTACGCTTTACGACGAATTGTCTCGTTTTTACTTTTTACATTACAAATCCGTTCTCGTTTCTTTTGTTTGATCATTGTAAAAAGTTAATGTTATTCCTCTCAATTTAACTGCAAACATTACGTGTATTTTACATACGTAATTACCATACTTCATCAATACATATGTAGCTCGTTCTGAGCATCGTGATATTATGGATGTTCATGAACAATTTTTTTTCCCCGTCATTGGGTCCGATCTATTGCCCGGTCCATTACTTCCCGTATTAATTCAGTTTTTGACATTTTTCAACTCTGCGATATATAATATATATATATATATATATATATATATATATATATACGTATATATATAATTTGTTGCTTGTGTAAAATTCCGTTTTATCAATTTCTATAATAATTTCGTCCTTTTCGATTCAAAAAATATGTTTATGATAAACTTATGATCATGTACAATTTCGTTAATATTTGTCTACACAGGACTTTATTTAATTATTAATAGCGATATTTTAAATTCCGTTTAAAGTATTTTAAAGAAAAATAATATTTAGCGATAGAAAATATTCTTTTACAATATTCTTAAATTTATTATTTAGGCGATAATGTCAACTTAAATTTTCATTCGAAATAAGTTTTTTATCTTAACAACGGTGTATGTGTGTGTGTATGTATTTTTACGTTGAAAAGGTTTATTCGATAGTTTGTCCGGGAATAATTTATCAACTGGGAAAATTAGCAAAAACCAGTCATCATCCGGGGGTAAAGTTAAATAAGAAATTATGGGTTAAGAGAAAAACGGAAGGAAGGGTTGTTAAATGTTTACCTAAAGTATTTTCAAACGCACTCTTTCCCCCCCCCCACGGTTGTCTCTTCATCTTGCATAGGACGAAACGGTTGTTTATTGTTAATATTAAGGCAACGACGATGTTACCAAATCATCTTAGTCATCATCATCGTGGTATTGTTGCTACTTAAAAACGGAGGTCACGTCTACAACCGAAAGATGAGATGTACAAGGAATAGGATGCGAAATAAGCGGCGTGAAATAGTAACAATGAAATATAAAGAAAATGGAATGTATTTTCGTGTGCGAAATGCGGAATAATACGCGAACCTATTTGTATTCTCTCGGTGAAAATTCTGCCAACGTAAAGTAAAAAGCGAACTCTAATGGAGAGAGAAGAAATTGCTAGTAAATGTAGGCACGGTATACCGCTTCCACTAGCCATTACTATTACTATTATTATTATTATTACTATTATTATTATTATACTACAACTAATTTATCAACAACCCTCTGAAAATGTGGCGCTAAACCACGTGTAACGCACCTCGCATTGCGCGTTACATTGGCTTCAACCCTTAAGACTTTTTGCTTGGGGAGGTTTATTGCTTCAGCGGTGGTTCCTATGTCTGCTAAGATCATTACGCGTACAACTTCTTCTATTCTTCCTGATCCCCCACATAGTCTGTTATCTTTTTCTATACATCTGTCTTTATATACATATATATCTATTTCTGTTTATACCGTTTCCACTATTATCCATCTGTTTCCATCGAAAACAGAAGGGTGATGCGCAACTTTATAACGTATTCATAGCTGGGTATCCTTATTTCTGACGGTCTGAATGACTTGTTTTGAATACTAAATAATCTCATCGGTCGCTTTCCCAAGTGAACAATTCCCGGCACCAAACCACCTACTTGAGCGTGTGCTCTGATTACAAACCTGGTCGGTAGTAACTAGTAAGACGCCGCACTAGTACTAGTAATACCGCTTACCTTCTCTCTTGCATAACTTTTATACAAGTTGCGTCAATATTCTGTGTTTTCTCTTCGCATTCTATCTACGCGCACCGTTATTCTGACAAAATGTCCCCCCCCCATTTTGGAAAATTCTGTTTCACCTCTTTTTTTTTTTTCGTCGCTCCATCATTATGACGGTAAATTTCGAGAGAAATATCGTCGCCGCGCTTTAAACTGAAAAATAAGACGAGGGTCTTTTAATATGTAAGGTGTCGACTAAACATCGTCAGAATTTATATTAAGACTTAAACACTCAACTAACACTACCCTATACAAAATAAAGTTAGGTAACTTGCACGGACAACGATACCGATCCCTCCTAATCTTCGTCCGTTTCTATCGCTTTATTCCCGGATCCCTTTTCCGAGCTCTTTAATTTTATCGCTTAATGTCGTGTTAGGGAGTTTAACTTCGTACTGTTATTAGTACACTGTTAGAAATGAAGTTATCTACTATACAATGGATACTTAATTATTATTACTTACACGTAACCAGTGATAGTAACAATAATAATAATCGTATATAATGAAATCATTTTTATTTTATTATCGGTTAAAGCCTGACCTAGAAGATACAGTATCGCGTAATAACTGCCGAGACTTTGTTTTCCTTTTGTTCTTTTTACACGCAACTATCTTTGATAAATAACATTGAGTTGATAGTAATAAATAATATTAATGTAAAATTACAATAAAATGAAAAATGCAGAATGACCTGAATAAAGAACAAATCAAAAGACTTATATTAGGAGAAGATTTTAGTACGTTTTCCTGTAAAATTCATTATTTCATTATATAGTGTTCTCGCTTCTAAAAGAATTATAATATATATATATATATATATATCTTTATATAATTCTTAATTATCACTGAGGAGAATCCAGTGGCACTCCACTCCGTGTAATATCATATGCGCGCTCGTTTGCGTTGCATATAAATAATGCCTCGAACGCTAGCTTATTTTGTACGTAAAAATAAAAACGTACAATAGCTTGACGTTCAGCAACGAACAGTACGACGAGGGTGATGATCGGTGAACAATGATTTACAAAATGAGTATAGAAATTGCGAAATAAATATCGATATTAAATTTACGATACTAAGTACACTTTTTATACTTAAAATAATAATACAGTTTATTATTGACTCTGTTAATCTGATGTAGAACGAATAATGCAATCGAATTTATCAATTAAAACGAAATTTATTCTTAAATAAAAATTTTAAATGCGATATATAAATATTTAAAAAAATAAATTATGCCTCTAGACGATGGACTACCTCGTGACGGGGTATTAGAAGCAATAACTAGAAAATGGTTAGGAAGAAATTAGTAAATCGACAGACCTAGCGAAGAAGTGATTACAATTAAAATGTTCTGTTCAAATTAAAGATAAATTTGATTTAATTCTTTCTATATTTCTTCGCGGTGGTTATCTAAAACATTGAAATATTCTCTTAACATTTCTCGCCGAAACCAAATTCTTCATTCGCTGTTCAGTTCTGTTGACGTGAAAGTTCGAAACATCTCATTTACGGTCTTTTGATCTTTTTCCCAGCAGTTTCCTTACGGAGAATCTCGTAATTTAGTCCTCTCACGATATGATCAAGATATATTTCAACTTCCGTTCCTAGATTAAATTTAATAATTCCGTATGCTTTAATTTTTTTTTTAATCCGTTAGATTTTTATCTATATAACTGAAATGCTTCAATACGTTTCTTCAAAGCGATGTCTAAAGTTTCACTACCATAGAAGAAAATAGAAAAAAAAAACAGCATTGTAAAATTCGAGGCATAATTATTTTCTTGTTAAAACGTTTTTCATCTTTTTGTAGATCGTTGTGTTCTTGAGCGAATTTCATTGCGCGTAGTGTCACTGTCATCTATATTGTGTTATTATTTATGTATAAAATATTGTTGCATTGTTTTATTAATTTTAATTTACTCGCTTCGTGTTATTGTTTGTGTATAATTGTTAACTGTGTTGCTCATCACGTTAACTATCAAATTATTTTAAAATACTGTTGTATCACTTTGGCAATTTTTGAAAATTCTGTATCTAAGTATATTTTCACACTTTATATTTTTATAGATTTGTATATTTTTATTTTATTTTTTTTTTCACTTGATAATGACTTAACGCCGAAAAATTTTTTGATTGTTTATACAGAAAAAAAAACAATTAGTAATTTTGACTACTTTTTTGTTTATTAAAAAATCCAAGCTTTTCAAAATAAATAAATTAGGTATGTCGAAATTTTAAAAATTGTTTTTCCTTCGCGTCGGTTTAATATTGGCGATCATCTATATACATTTCATTCGTTTCGATCTAATCTGCGTAATTTATTGTTTATTGATTTTTTTTAAATGCGTTATTTATGTATTTATTAATTTTTGTTGCAGATTGACGAAACGAAAGATAATCACATCCTAGAACGCGGTAAATTACTGACTGAAATAACAGAGATTTGGCTAGAAGAAGATATGAGACAAGAAGAAGAACGTATAATGAAGAAAAATCGATTGCCGTTGTTAGTAATGGACGGAGACGCTTTTGTACATCACTATCGTCTGATCAAAAGTATAGCCTATTCGAAACGATTTTTACTGGTTGTACCATCGTCAAGTATGTACTACGATACATCACCTAAAGATAACTGTGTAAGGTTGACTGTGCTCAACCGAGTAAAATCGTTTTATTAGAACACCTTCTAATATTCTTGCCTGAATGATTTGAAATTAGACGTATATATAACAGTAGCGGCTCATATACGTAAAGGTTATCCAGAACGCATACAAATCGATGATGTAATAAAAAAAAAGTACTAATTATTTTATAGAGATTAAACAAAATAAGTAAATTTTAATTATATATTTGTCGTAGAATGTATTATAAAAATTTTAAAATCTTTTAAAACGTGCTTTGAAATTCCTAGTTAAAACGATTAGTGATCGCACGCTCGATGCAATCTGAAGAAGGCGTCGGAAATCCGTATGTTATATGGAGATTTTGCTCGTAATGCTACTATTTGTGTAAAGTTTACAAAAAGGACTATATTAGCAGATTTCAAAATCGTTTTGCAACCAGATTCCTTTAAGTACACACACTTGACGCCACAGAATGGGGTTTTCTCATTGTTTAGTGCATTACACGTTTAGTGCGGTTGCATATACTACCGGCGAACTAACGAACGAGTCTACAACTTATATTTCATCCCTTTCCGACATTAGTTTTTTCTTCTACAAATTTCTATCGACGTTTCTTTCTGTTACTGTGTTGAATTGTTTCGTTGCCTATCACCACAGTTCATGTTCGTATTATTACTGACCTATGTTAATATACGTAGAATTTTTTCCTTACTTAAGCTTTATTATTTATACGGCAATTGATCACGTCATTTTCAGAGGATTGTTTCGTGTAAATTGTGAAACAATAAGAATCTATTATACCGTAGAGTTTATCGAATTGTTTTGTTTTAGTATTTTTAAACATTTTATACTTTTCTAATTGCATAAATTTCATACTTATTCATGCGGAAATAAATTTTTAATATATTTCAGCTTAATATTACAATTTTTTATCTCGGGATCGATAATAATAACTTCGTAATTTTCAGTTTTTCGGATTACGGTTTTAAATGGTTCTTTGTATTAAACTTTGTTGACTTTGACATTATTAACGTTGTTTTGCCATGTTATGCGAAACAAAAAAAATTTTACGCGTATATGTTCGGGTGGAGGGGAAGGTGTAATTGCAACCGATAGATTTTTTAACCACGAACCGCCACTTATATATAAACAAATGTTATTGACAGCATAAACTAATTTCTCAGGCTGGTCCCGTTTATTATATTATATTATTTGTGTAAAATAAAAAATTTATATATAAATGTATACATGTGTTGCGCGATGTAATGTGATAGTTGCTAGGCAAATTGTTCGTCGTGAGTTTTTTTTCGGAAAATATATTTACATAAAAATCGCATACTATTAAAAACCATTACACCTATATATAACCGTTTTAATCGTGTAGAATTTCGTTTCAGCAATTTTCGGAGTTATCATCAAAAACTTTCGTTTTGACAAGTATCACAAGCTTAATATTTTTTTTTTTAAATGAAGTTTGGAATTTTTCGGTCTGATTTTCTTAAAATAATTCTAAATATTCCCGTAAGATCCGACATCTTAAATCGAAACGGTACCACCGCTAATTATATTCACTAACCCATACGGGATAAAAAGCAAAAATTTTTAAGTTTATGACATTCGAACGGTTAATGCAATCATGCTGAAATTTTTAACGTACATTCGGATAAGTATCTGAAAAAGATGACGGGGAAAAATTCGGAATTACCTAAATTTTATGGGAGGTGTACTCGGTGGCGAGAACTGACATTTCAAAATTCGTAATTTTCGTATAGGTCATTTTTATCGCTTAATATATTATACGGTTATGTACAAAATTTCATCGAAATCGTTAGAGCAGTTTCGTAATTTTTTATGCATATATAAATACGAATAAATTAGAAGCAAGCCATATAAAATGTCATGTCACATCTCGTTAAGGTTAAAGCAAAAAGAAAAATAAAATAAAATAAACATCGCATGAAAGAGACTTTTGAATATATTCGAGTATATAAGAAACATTTTTAAGTTCGAATCTTTTCGAGGACCTTAATGATTGTTTATATATTATTCTCGAAATTTTATTAACATTTCTAGTTTCCATTATTAGGTGTTCATTTTTAAATTATGTTTTGATAAACTAAATATTTGTATTTTTAGTAGAAAATTCCGATCGGATTTAATATTTTTTTTCTTGAACGATTAAATTCAAATAAAATATACATTACATTACGTCCCTGTATTATAATTTTTTATTAATAAATTAAATTCTCAATAATTAACGCGAATGAAATTTATAGAGTTACAAGTTAACATCGATGCGTTTGTTTGTGTGTGGTGGTGTGTGTGATTTGAGGTCCTAATAAATCGTGTTTAAAGTTTACCTTTTCGATATAAGGTTAAGTAAACACTAACATATGTTTTACAATAAGGAAGCGATCTAAAAATAATTATACGCGTTAAGCTGTGCAATAATTTGAAACTGGAATTTTATTTTATGATTTCTTTTTTTAATTTAAACGGATGGGTTTTTCCCATCTGAAACAACAACACGTGTACAAGCGGACTTCCTTTTATCGCCCTCCGAGTTCCTTTCATTTCAGTCATTCGTACGTATAGTGTATAACCAACTCGTGACTACATCCTCGGTGAATTTCGTCTGATTTGATAAATAACGATTCATTCATAAAGCGCCGTGTCCTTTATCGAACGTTATACGCTGTCAGTCCAGTACTATACGTCGGTCTAAAACTGCTCATAATAAACTTATTAGTGGTAGTAATTTATAAGATACTTTCTTCCCCGTGGTATTCTTGCTGTAATTTGCATTAACACACGGAGCAGAAGCCTGTATCATTCTTGATGTCGCATTTATTGACACGTTGTGCAATACTTCCGTATTACGTTATCTCTCCGCTTTATGCGAAGTATTCTACCGTACAACCACATTTCAAAGGCATCCAGTTTTTATTTCGTCACTTTTGTGAGATTACCCAGCTTTCAGAATCGTACCACAACACTGAGAATATGTGGCATTTTATTAATCTTATTTTCAAATCTAATTTCATTATATTTCTATTACGTATAATATTTGCTTTAGTTTTAGGAATGCGCTTCTAGCTTATCTCTGCTTGTGTCCTATTGACCATTTATTTATGTCGTCATCGAGATAATCGGTACTTTTAATTTTCTTTTCACTTGTTTACCGTAAGCTAAGTCCCCATGTAGAGGTGAGGTTTGTCTTTTCAATTACCGTGTGTTTTGTTTTCGAAACATTTAGCTGCAATCCCGTAATTCGCCGCAGTAACTACATCTAGGAATCGCCGTTAATTCTTTTAAATTATTTGCTATTAGGATCATCCCGTCATTCGCATATAGAGATTTTAAAATAATTACGCATATCCGTATTTAATTATTAACAGAAGTTAGTATTGTGCACGAAAGCTATAGTCTGAATAATTTTAATTTTAAAATTTTATACGCAATTTTTCGTAATATTTTTAAATAGTACATCGGAGTAAAATTTTAATCGTCTCATGTTTCATTCGCAAAATTGGACTTAGTAGATTGATGCTCGTCAAACAAGATCAATAATAAATTTTTCTATTATTATTAGTCAAATTTAAACTGGGCGATTTTTTTTTTGTTATTATTAGTTAAATCTTCGTTAAATTCGAAGGATTTTTTTTTAATTTTTCAGCAATTAGCGTGTTGGATGAAATGAAATATCAGAGTACAAATGCTCGAGATGCATCCCGTTGGTTAGAAAATCAATTTAAAAGCGGAAATCCTCTTATTCGTAGTCAACGCGATTTCGAAAGTAGAAGAGTGCCGAATATTACATATCCGAAAAAGAAAGACAGATTTTCTTGGTATTCATATTTTATACTATTTCGTAATTTTTTTCCTTGCTTCAACTTTGATCGCAAAAATAACAGAAAGCATAATTATACACAATCATAAAAAATAATTCTAAAATCGTATCCCGGATTTAAATTTGAAATTTGAATCGCGCCTTTTGTTACGAATAAATATCGAATTATAGAGTTTTATTTTAAAGAAAAAAAATTTTCGAAGATACTGATAATATAAATAAGTGTGACGTATTGTGTATTCGAGGAACAAAGATGTGTTAATGCGCATCTTGGTATTAAGAGCCCACGTCAGAAACTTTGACGTATAAAGATTTATAATAATTTTGAAGACCAAATTTTCGAATAAAACTTTTTAAAGAAAAAATGTTAACTTCGACGATAAATTACATTATATAGAAAAAATGAATTATGAATTATAATTAAAATTTATTTAACGTAAAATAGTCTAATACGGAAAAATATAATATATATAATAATAATAATTTTAAAAAAAATTTAAATGCTCAGTATAATATAGAATAGATCGATTCTTAAGAGCATTAAAAAATCAATTGGTACTAAAGCGAAATGTCTTATTATCGGCCAAGATGTATATATTATAAAGGTGGTCTCAATCGAGTGAAAAAACCCGTTCTCGCATAACTGTGACTTGTAGACCAAGGAGAGAAGTTAAATGTTACGCTTGCAAATAACGTACATCTAGGATAGTTACAAATTAAATAATTTATTGTTCGATTAATGTTTTGGAAACTATTAATGTTATTTAACTTTATTATGACGAAAAATTTATTCATTCAGTTAATGTTTTTACAATAAATATTTGCTTACCCATAGAAAACGCGATTATTACAATAACAAATGATGATACCTTCGGTATATAAAATGATGATGGAAAATTAGATTACTTATTGCGTTAATAAAATCATTTAAATATTTCGCCTTTATCATAAATATTTTTTAAAGATCCGTTGAAATTCATAAAAGAATATTGAAATAGATTTACGATTAAGTGTCGACAAACACACACGTACATTCATTTACCTAATTCAGTTTCTTCATTATAAAAGTCGTTTGTTTAATAGAAGTATATATAACTTTTTCAGGAACTGTTGGAATTTCTTTTGTTAATTGCCAACTTTCATACAACGCCTTTATCTTTTTTTCTTAGGCTATTTCCATGATAAATTGAAAATTGCTTCTGCAATAATTTTACATGTTTTCAAATTTTCAGATGTTTCCGTTAAGCCACCATGTAACACATATGTCTAATTCAGGATGTATTATTTTATTTAAAAGTTAATTTTCCTATTTCTGAAAAATATCGTAATTTTCTAGTCATCCATCCCCGAAAGGTAATTCAGCACTTAATCATAGTTTTATAATCCTCACTATCTTTTTGAACGTCGTTTTCCATTAAAATGTTTGTATTTGTTCCATCTCTGTATTGTGCTTCATTTACATCATGGAAGTTAATGGATGTTTTTTTGAAAACTTGTTGTATTAAAAATAGTTGACCATTTTCATTCTACATACTTGTATTATTCTGCACACAATTCATGGATTTGTGTCGAACATTATTAAGGGAATTCGATATAAAACATTCAAGGGTGATGGGTGGTTATTTAATCCACCTCTCGTTCGTATCTGTGAATAAAATTTCCGTCACCACAATCAGAGACGCAAGCAATAACTTTATATCCCACAATATTCAACTTATCCATAACTTCATTTAATAACTCTGAAGTGATTTTTTTTTAAATTTACCGTGTGAAAAAAGGTACAGTATCGTACTCGCAGTATAAAGAGAAAATATTAGGAAAATAAATACGATTGCTACGTATAATTAAAAAAAAAATAAAAGGAAAAATAATACTGTATATAACACGCCCACAAACAAAATAGTAAACATGAAAGCTTTCGGCTAACACTATATAAATACTATAGAGGGCTTAGTTGGTCTACAAACTACGTCACACGACCAGTTTTCCGACGATATTTCGTACTACGTAGGAATATCGTTGAATGAAACAACTTGTTATATTCTAATAACAAGTTGGTTACCGGCGGCAATATGGTGTCGGTATTCTAATGAAAATGATTCCAATATAAGAGAAAAGTCCTCGCTATATCTTTCTTCGTTTACAACTAAAAAATAGGGCATTATTCTCTTGCGACTACCTGTGTAGACTTACTATAGTGTTCCTGTGTGAATAGAGACCTAAGTAAATGAAAATTATAGCTAGGAAAAAATTATAGTTATTAAAATATATATATATAGACGTTCTAGTTAGCATGGACTCGATAAAATTTTATGAAAATATTTAATTTCATTCAAACCACGCATATAAAATGATGGTATAATTTTGAATATACTGCATTCGTTGGAACATGCATAATAACCTCAGTAGTTATGTGAAACGAGTAGAAAAAAAAAAGTTAATAATTTAATTTTGACAATTGCCTTTCTATCGACAATAAGGTCTGTGCGGTTTGAAATTAAAAAAAAAAAAATAAGACGTTGCAATATTTTTTAATTTTTTTCGTAAAATATTTCTAGTTAAAAAAAAAAAACGATTTTTTTTTTGTCTTTTAGGTTGTATATGAGCGTGTTAGAATTTTGTTACTATCTGACGTTCAGCACTACCGATGATAAAGGAAATGAAAAACCAGGTATCACCGAAGTTTGGTTATTAACCGGTTCGAAAGAATTATCCGATATGATAAATGTGGACGGGCAGAAGATCGCCAGTACGAACGATACAAATTTCGATATAGTTCTCGCTGTAAAAGCCATAGGTACTGTGTTAAATAGTCTACGTAATTTGGAAAAAACTGTTATATTAATTTATACACTATAAATATTAAATGAGTGATCGAAAACCCAGCAAATTCGGCTTAAGTTACAGCCATTTTAATTTTTTTTTTACTTACATATTTTTCTGGGGGGGGGGGGAAATAAAAGAGATATTCTTTTTAATTTAATTATTTCATTTAAACTAAAAATATAAAATAATACATTCGTAATGAATAATATTATAATAAATTGATCTTCAAATTCAAGATTTATTACTATTATATATATATATTTTTTGTTTTTCAATTTCAGCCAACTAGGATCACGTAAAACAACGAAATCAGTGATTGAAATTCTTTGACCACATCATTTAGCGTCAGGTTTTTTCTTGATTTAATTTCTCCAAGTTCACTGTTCTTGTATTCTTATTTTCACAAAACTCATTTTTAAGCTGCGATTTTCTTACTCTTTTGTACAGACCATTTTGCATCGATGTTCATTTTAATGTTTTATTTAAAATTATAAAATTCTGTATTTTTTCTCCGGGGTAGATTTCTTTCTTGAGAATTTGTATCCAATTTATTAATCGTTTATTTCGTAATTTCTTAAAACAATTATAAAAAAAAAACATCTGTTTAGTCAATCTACTTGACTCCACTCTCTTGAAATACGTAAAACATTATTCTTATAATTTCATTGTTTCTGTAATATTCTCCACTTTTTCATTCGTTACTGTAAGAAAATCCGCATTTCCTTTTTTTTCCGCAGTTGTTTCTTATTTTTTTCCCACATTCAGTGTAAGACATTCTGACGCATATAAGCACCCTAGTCTGATGACGGTGTTATAAGGGAGTAGTATTTATAGTGAAGCTATTTTTTTATTACCACCTAGATAACTTCGGCTAGGTATTTAAAACTGGCAACCTTTTTAATGTCATTATACTTTGTGCTCATCAGTGTAGGTGAATCCTTTACGTTTGTTAAATGTTCAGTCTTTTCGAAGGAAATTTGTGAACCAGTTTTTCTTCGGATAACTCCTTCAATAGGTTTATCTGTTGCGATGCATCTTCGAAACTACTAGCTAATATAGCCAGACCGTTTGCAAATACAAAACGCATTAAAATTGGACCATCGGATGGGGTCCTTTTAACAAGTTTTGTCGTTTTGATTTTTTCTAAAAACATTATTAAATAATATGCATGAAAGACCGTCTCCTTGTCTTACTGTAATTTTAATTTCAAACGATTCTGAAAATTGGAGCTTGTTTAGAGCCTGTATTTTTTGACGTTTGTTTGATGAGGGACTGTGTTTTACTGTAAATTCCGAATTCAAAAAATACATTACATAATGTATTTCTATTTACAGAGTTATAAATTTGTTGAAAATCAACAAATATTATATTGTATCTAAGGCCTATTTGATTATTATTATTATTATTATATGTATAGTAATGTTTAGTTATTAATAAATATTTCGCATCTGTTTGATAACTGTACTTACAAAAATATTTTTACTTTCGTAAATGTACGATTATTTTTGTAAATAAACATTATTTAGTAATACACTATTAATTAGTTTAAACATTTGTCTTCTAGGTATTAACGTGGAATATATTGGAAATTTCTACAAGAAGTGGAAAACATTTCGAAAGAATCATTACGATTATTAAAAGAACGCGCGATGGGAAGTATGAAAAAGAAAATTTCGACGAATTTCATTTTAGATGAAAACGTTCATCGGTCCGAGTTTTCACGACGCTTGCAACGATGGTACTTCCGTTTATTACGAAACAAATAACGGTTATCGTCGTTACCGTTGCTATTATTATTATTGTTGTCGTTGTTGTTGTTTCTGTTTCTGTTTCTCAAGTGTCGAAATATATAGTATCGCATCTCTATCTAATCGGATATATATATACATATATATGTATGTGTTAGAATGTTCGTCTCGAAATTAACTTGTTATTTCATTCACAGCAGGAATAACCGAGACCTTACGAAATCATTATTAAATATTCGCATGAACAACCTGTTAACGTAATGTTATTATTTTTAACTATCGAATTTAGAATATATATGTGTGTGCGTGTGTGTTTGCGAGCAAACAAGAGCGATAATTAAATTTGGAGGAAAATTCAAATCGTATTTATTACATGAATAAACGAAAAAAAAAAAGTGAGAAAAAATTATTTGACATTATTATTAATTTTATGTTTTATGGGGAAATTATAAAGTTCGACCTCTCTAATTATCATTAATGAGACGAAATTACCTGTACATAACATCAGTAGTTATTATATATATATATATATGTGTGTGTATGTATACCGCTTTATGTGACCGCGTAACTTAATTCGCCTTCTTTTCATCGCGCCAATCAACCTGCCCGATATTTGTATCTTCATTAGATTTTTGCCTATATTTCTGGTTTACATTAGTTGGTCTTACAATTCTTCGTAATACCTTCCTTTATTGTTTATGTAGTTCTTTGTTCGTTCACTTTGTATCTAATGCGGGACTTTCTACCGCATGTAGAGTAGTTCCAATTGAATTATGTGTATGATGTGTACCCCATTCCGTATAACATCATCTGCGTCGCATATAAATAATGCCTTGAATGCTAGCTCATTTTGTACGTAAAAATAAATGTACAATGGCTAATATGACGATGGTGATGATGATGTGTGTATATATACCCGAACTACTATATGCGGTAGAAAGTTTCCCATTAAACATAAAGAGCAAACCGCGAAAAAAACAATTACGAAAAATTGAACGAGATTGATTTATCGAGAAAATATTTACAATATTCAACGAAAGAATTATTATAAAATATCGCGAAAATTTTTCATCTTAAACGTAGCACTGCTATTATAGTATAGGGAGAGTCATGGAAGTACGTTGAGAAAAATCTGCGCGAAATTAATAAACGAATATATTCAAGTAAGTCGAAATATTACGAATTATGAAGAAACTGATGTGAGCTGATGTGTTTCATTTGCGATTAAAAATATGTCTTCCGTAAAATACGCTCATTTTAAGAGTATATATATATATATATATATATATATATATATATATATATATATATATATATAATGTGTGATGCCAGTCTTGAAATATGAAGCCCTACTAAATGGACAGCTAGAAGTATTAGGAAAACCCGAACTGCTCACGAGAGGAGTATATCGATTTGAAATTTAGATTAACCAAAATCCCCTTAAATTCTCCTTTTACATTTTTATTTAAAAACTTCTTTAACGTGTTACACGTAATTTTTGACGATACCCCAGTTTTTTATATTATTATTTTTAAACAATTATTTTCAAACTTTTTTTTTCTAATTACCGGAAGTTTTAAATCGCGATATCGATTTCGTTATAAAATATAACGGGTGGTTTAAATACGATAATCGAGTTAAATCCTTTCCGTTCATGATGCGCACTATATTGCATATGAAAATTTAATGTTAACAACATTTTTTGCTTTCCATTTAAAATGCCTAAATTTTAAAAATGTTTATATAAATACATTGAAAATTATCTTCAGTTCACCTAAGAAGCGGCCCGGTGTATAAAATTTATAATTTTGTCTCGAAATTTTGTGATATATGACCGAAAGGGTTAATTTTAAAAGTTCGGTAACAACTTGTCTTCTTAGATTCAATACTACCGTCATAAAACCTATTAATCGCGTAATTTACTATATATATATATAAAATATATATATATATGTATGTATATGTATATAAATGTATATGTGTGCGTGTTATAATAATGAGCTTGATATTATTTGAAGAATTGTAACTTATTACAAATAATTACATCGACGCTCATCTTGATCTGTCGTTTTATATTATAAAATTAATCGAGAATTTCCTCCTTTATGTAAATCAAAACGTTTATTTACGAATTAAACATCATATCGAATTGATCCGAATGTTACTTTTATTTATTATGTATTTTTTCGTTTAAATTGGAAAAGTTTTATCGTTGGGTTATTCTTAAAAGCCAAAAAAGAAAAATGAAAAAAAGAAAAATATATGTATATAAAGATTAGAAAGGAAATGGTCGATTTGTAAGTAACTATAAAACAACCACAACTCTGCGCTGAAAAGGACTTTAATGGAAGGATTACATGGTGCATCGCGTTACAATCCGACAAAGGTCTCTTTGCGGTACAAACAACGGTTTTATCGTTAACTATAAACTCCTTTTATATCTCGTTTTCTCTCAGCCTAATGCGATACGCAATACAAATAATATATGTACACTCCCGTTAGAAAGAGACAGTCTTAATAAAAGCCTTTATCTACCGTATAATTGCGTACGCGTATATTATATATATATATATATATATATGTATATGTATCGTTTCGTGTTAGGAAATCGGGTAATTACTCCATTTATAGTTGGCACATTTGGTTACCCTTTAACCTAAGCTAACCCCTTTGACAGGGTTGGCTTTGTTTCATTTGCGGTGTTACATCCTACCCATTTTGTAACCGCAACTTGAACAAACTTTCCGCTAACTATCCGTTAATGCCCAGCCACGTTGACTCCGCAACGAAAGCTTATTTCCAACGACCGCTACAATTCCCTGGTCCGTGTATAACCTACGCTATTCGTTTCTCTTAATAAACTACTTCAACAGTAATCGTGAAAGTTTTAAGTAAGCGGAAGGGATTAACAGGGCGAATCTGATAAAATCTAAAATTTGATATATATATATATATATATATATATATATAAAACGAATGATTCTGAAATATTCATTTTTCCATCGTAACACGTAGTTAAATTACTTGAAAATTATCTGAAAAATAAAATGGACAAAATTTAAATATCTGAAATTAAGTGTTGGTGTTTTTTTTTAGGTTCCACCATGCAGACATCCGAAATATTCTTATATAGCTGGTTTTTATTTTTTTTTTTTATTTAAAAATAACAGAAACCTATTCGTCAATTCATATCGCTAGGTTCGTCTTATACATTCGGTCCTATTCCATGTTGTTTTTAATTCATTGTACGTCGTACATCTCATATCTTTTATTATTTCCTACGTGTAACTGTTTCTCGGTCTTCATCTGTAATCTGGTATTCCTTGTTTTCTCTTCTATGATTTTGGTTGGCGTTATTTACGTAACCGTTCTTTTGTTCTCGATAGTATTCGATAAATCGACTTTCCGCTACTCTTTTGAGTGTTGGGTACAATCAAGAAATAAGCGTGTCTGTTTTAATAAGGGAGTAAAGAATACTGGAAAACTCTTTGGAATAACCCATATACCACATCACAGTTCAAACTACTCCAACCGGATCTCCCTTGTTTTCCCTGGTTTTACAATGTCCCATTACATGTTAGTCTACTTCGCAATTTTATTATTACCATGTGTAGGCTGCGATTCGGAAAAAATCGGTTACCTGCTTCACTGTTTCGTATGCACCTTATCTCATCTCCTTTCTGTTCTCATCCTGCAGACATTCACTGCACCGCTGATGCAAATCACATTTTTCTAGAATGTTCTCACTACCTCTCTTCTCGTTCTACTTTATACAATCAACTCATCTCAGTACACGTTCCTTTCCCAGTCAATATTCCTTTCCTTCTCTCCATCCGCAACTTGGACATTTACTTATATAAGTTTATTATAGACTGTAGAATACTTTTATAGTTACATATTAAGGCTATTATTTATTATTTTTTGTAATGGGTAAACCGCTGTGGAAGCCCAGTTTAAAATAAAAAAAAAAACCCTGTCTGGACGCAGCGAGCGCACATTAGTGGATCTGTTTTATTTATAATGTAACCATGGATCAATGCGGTGTGACCAATATGAACACGAGATAGAACTATGTGTTCCTTTCTACCGAGTAAAAAAAAAAAAATATCTCCAAGGAAAACGATAAAAGCGGATAGCTCTAGGACGATTAGTTATAGGGATAATAGGGATAGCGTTACATAGATCACAAAAGGTTTTATTTAATCTGTATTTAATGAAAGCGATTAAGTCAGATTCGGATATAGGAGTTAATGAATAAGGTTTGACAGTGGCTGCCTCCAGCTGTTTTGTCTGTCGGTTCATTCGGTGAAAAACTTGTTTTACTTGGTATCCACAATAAAATTATCCTACAGTAGGATTACGGTGTTTTTTATGTGTGTTTTCCCTGTAAAATAAGTTTCATTAATTTTTCAGTTTGCGTATATTTAAATCGTAGCCGTCGTAAATAGAAAGCCGTGCTGTGGTGAAAATTGGCAACATGGTGGGAAGGCATAATCTGCTGATATTTGTGTTGTTTACATATCGCAAAGTATTTAATTTTGATTTAAGTCAATTGCCGGTTAAGAATGTTACGATTTTAAATTCGAAATTTCGATTTGATTTTTAATGTTTTATCAATGCAATTGATTCTTATACTAAATAAAATTTGCGTTTTGACGGTTCTTTGTAAAAATTATTCTGTTTAAAGTTCATTGTTCGTCGTTTAGATGCGGTTTATAATATTAAAATTAAGTGTAAATTTGAAAACTACTTGAGTTAATATTTTATATTCGAATTGTTACATTATAATACTTCATTATTTTACTAAAAAAAAAAACATTTTCAATTTTGTAAAAATGCCGAATAAATTATGCGCTCCTGGATGCAATAGTAAAAAGGTTCGAACAATAAAGCGGTGTTTAGTGCTGAAATAGACAATTCTGCGAATATGTATATATATATATATCTCAGGATATGCATCACATTCTGTTTTCAAAAAATTGGAATGTTCACAGGGGTGCCAGCATTATTAAAGAGAATACGGGCATTTTTGTAAATTATAAATATTTTGATACTTTACAAAGAAACGAAGATTACAACAGAATTGGTAATGTCTGTTTTAGTTTAACATGTGTTCCATTTTAGAATTTATTGCAAATGATGATATATGTTTGAATACAGTTCTACATAATACAAAACAGAAAACTGTTCTTTGCGAACTAACAATATATAGTATTGAAAATGAAGACTTTTATTCCGAATTTCAAGAAACGTGCAGTAATTGTGAACACCTAATTAATTACTACTTAATAAGCTGTGTTCAATTTTCTCTAATATATTATTAAATAATTATTGTAACCAAACGAATATATCCCGGAAAGAAACCCGTATTAATGATTTCCTATTGAAAAGCTCGAAAATACGTAAATTGAGTACGTTTAAATAATTACATATTGCCGGGTCAAACTGATCAATTAAATTACAGGTATGTTTAATACTTCTTAATTTAATAAACTTATTTTAGCGTATGTATGTATTATGTGTATATTACTGATACTGTTTTTAATGTGATTTAACTTTTTACGCATAAGTAAATTAATACACATTACATATATGTAAACATAATAAATGCAACTTCGATTTAAGATAGATGCAATTGTGGTCAAATGGACAATAAGTATGGGCAAAAAAAAAAAGAGATGCTTTGAAGTCTTATGCTAGCCGGCCTTCCAAGTAAGAAGAATGCGTCGTTGCATTTGATCAGCACAGCTTTCTGGCTATGTTCAAATTATGATTAAACTCATCGGTTATGAAATTCACACTTTTCAAGATGATAAAACAACGTGTATTATTAGATTGTTTCTATATAACTAGTTTATAAAATACATATTTTTCTTTCTTCTATAACAGATTCAAGGTTTCTATAACGTCAGCGTGTAATTTAGTAGAGTTACAGTTGAAACAGATGATGGAAGAGAGCGAGAGAATCGAAATATATTAGAAAATATTTCTTGTTTTCAGCGAGAGCATCGGGTATAGCGAGGTATATACTTTAGCAGAACATACCGAGAAGTGAGGTGGTAGGCTGTAACGTAGAGTATCGTCCTCTAAAACTACAGTGCATCCACAAACTTCGTTAAATTTGAATGCGTCGTTGTAGATTTTTGTAGATTGTTTATATTTATTTATTATTTCTTCCATGTGGTTATTTATTTGAATTGTGGAAATTGGATGTATTGTGGAAGGTATTAGAGACGTGTCTAGTTGGAAAGAAGTGCCAAGGAAGATACTGGACATGATTTTTATAAATTAAATAAGACATTTCTAAAATAGGAAAATTATCTGAAAGTTGAATGTTGGAAAATACATATAAAATTTTCCAACAAGATATTTTCTTAATAATGGTTTATTTATTTATGCGTTATCGACGTATTTAACCATGAAACCTATTGTCACACTAGAAAACTTAAATAAACAAATTCACGACTAACTTTGATTTTTCTAAAATTAATGCGTTAAATAAACAGCAAAGTGCATGCAATTTTTGAATCTTATATATATATATAAATAAAATATATTATATATTAGATAAATAAGGTAACATTTAAAAAATAATCAAGCGTTGTATTCAATTAAAATGTCGTTGAATTTATGACTCAATTGCATAGAAAATAAAAATATTTAGAATAATTTCATTCAATCTTTATTAAAATAAACGAAAACTGTATGTGTATATAGGTGACTGTTCTATTTATAATTTAGATTTATAAAAACGTTATGCCGGATGAAGTATCATTACATCATGAAATCTGCGTTAATACTTTAAATGCGCGTAATATTGAATTTCAATATAAATTATAATTAAAATACGAAACATAAATAAAAGTATACTAAGATTACATTTAACGAATGATGGTTTTGTTTTTTTAATAATTATAAAATTATTGTTATTATTGCGCGTTTTGACAGAAACGTCGCTAAGTTAAAGATGTTCTTCAATTAGTTTCGAATCGAGAGGAGTGTGAAAGATTATTACACTACGATAGAGTTGCTAGTTAGCAAAATGATGGAAATTATACGTACACACTTTGTTCAAGATAAGCAACCACTAAGGATTGACACAATCGAAGGTATGATAGTGTATAGTTTAGTAATAGTAGTGGTTGTAAAACATTAATTGAAAAGCCTTTGACTAATTATACGTAAAGCTCTTACGGCAATAAGATGAGCCGTTCGGTCGGTAGCCTATTTTGAAACGACAACAACCACTTCTCGATTATTGCCGCTCTATCTAGAAGAAAAGTTTACCGAATATCGCTAAGGCGATGATAACTATGGCAACGGCTGTTACCGAGCCCGCTTTTAACACTTTAAGTGCCCTTCTGTTCTTCTAGACTACTGCGCGCTCGTTGTAAAACGAATTTACCTTTTTTGTTTTTTGGGTTTTTTTTGTTCATCACTCTGCGTGCTGCCAAAAACTTCTAGCCACTTTCTCGCTGTTTCTTTCAACTCTATACTCTTATAAAAAAAAAAAAAGCTCAACACAACTTTCGGCCGCAACATCGTCGTTTTTCGACGAAAACTTTTCCTTCGTATTCATTCCTCGATTACACATCGACGGACGACGTTGCCAAAACGGGTCTCTTCTTTTATTCTTTCATTTCTTCGTTGATCCTTCCAGTTTTCATCGTATTGTTCCTTTGAACTTTCGACTCGTCTTAATCGTTATTATAATATAAACCGCGTTGCTACCCTAATCGGCAACTCGAAACAATTCCGGGCTAAATTGTTCTTAACTTTTTCGACGCCCGCGCGCCTGGACTTTTGTTCCTTTGTATTGTTTCGTAAAAGAAGCGTCAGTTAATTATACGCTTTTCTACGTAATCTTCTTCGTTATATCACTCTCGCGAGAGCTTTTTTAAATCTACTCGACTACTACAGTAAAGTCCTTATTTATTCTCTAAACAAAGATAAAGAATCGTAATAAATAATTTAGGACATCGTGGATTTCCAACATTCAAAAATGGATGGCTCTAATTGAGACTGGAAGAAAAGATCTGAAGGATGTATGAGCTAACCTTCGATAGGGAAGAGTCGACTCGAGAAGAAGAATAAATAATCTATAGACTTTTAAATTAGACTATTTTTAACGTGTTAAAACTCATTTTTTTATACATATTTTTAATAAAATTTCAATTAGCCTAATGGCCATCGAGCAATTAGATTTGAATGCTAAATAATTCATTAGGGGATTAGCATCCAGCGATGAACCCCACTATCATTTTACTATGGTCGCTAATACAACTGAGTGAGTCTTCGAGCCACTTGTATATTGCTGAACAGCATGTTTGATCTTATTCTTCACGGATGAAATATTTAAATCTTCATGTAAAGCTAGCGTACCGAGGTGATGATAGTTTTATTACCTTGTTCTGAAGTCTCTGTATTCTAGTTATGTGTATATCTTTTGCACAAACCTCCAAACTAAATCATATATGTCCGAAAGGGGCTTTATAATTACTTCGTATATATTAGAAGTTTGTTTTCTAATCTGGAGTACCTGCCAAGAAGTCAATTTTATTTCTGTTTTCTTTTTTGAATAATACGCTCTTGTCGCGTTAATTTACGATCCGAATGAATAGTATTTTACATATTTTTCTTGGCTGACAATCACTTCATTTATCTTTAACGATTGATATGTATTTGAAGTTTTGCTATCGTCTTCTCCGGTAGCTGATAGCGTTGTATCATCTACATATATAGAAACGTAACTGTTATCCCGTTACTATCAACCAGAAAATCAGCGAAGTAGATTGAGTAAATCATCGGGATACAGGGTAGATATCGGAGTATTCATTTCGGATTTTAACTTGGCGCGGGCGATCCTCAAGATAGGATTTTGTAAGGATATAATAAGGATGCGGTACTATTTTTTTCAGTTTATATAATCGACCATAATGCCACATTTTATCAAACATCTAAGAACACACCTGTGCATACTCGTTTAAAGACTCTTGAATCGTATGCACAATTCGATGCACCTATTCAGTGGGTGAATGTCTTTTTCTGAATCTAAATTGATATTCAGGAATAATATGTTCCGATTCTAACATCTTCAATATTATTTTCTCGAAAAGTTTCGATAGGTCGGAAACAAGGAAATGGGTCTATAAGATGAAACCTCGTACATTGCCTTACTCGACTTTGGTACCACCATTATTGGCGGTAATTTCCAGAATAAAGAAAAATACCGCAGATAAAATACAGCGTTAAAAATGTTTGTAAGTAATATCATTTTTTTCGGTAGTTCAACGATAACAATTTATCGGTAATTAAATCAAATCCGGGACTTTTGTATTACTAAGTTTATTGATTTGATTTCACTAGCAGATGTTGGCGTAATATGGAGGATTTAACTGCAAAAGTGCGCGTAAGAATTCGTGTATATCAGTTGGATCATTAGATTGTAAATTTGGGTTAAAAACGTCGGGGAAATATTTGGCAAAGACCTCGGATTTTTCTTCGTCAACTCTAGCCCATGTACCATCGGATTTGCGAATTGGTCGAAGAGGTTCTGTGGGTTTGTCGCTTTCGTAGCTGAAAGTTCCTACAGAAAGCGTTGAAGGGATTCATTTTTAATGGTTTTAAATAAATACTTTAGTTCTTTTGTTCTTTTATTTAACAGTGTTTTATAGTATGCATTTTGGGAACATTGCAATTTTCTGCAGATGATTCTTTTTCTTTAACAAGATGTAGTATATTTTTTATTTTTATTTTATCTATATTTGGACTAAATTTCCATGCAATACTTTTGATAGTTACAGTAAAGTATTGCGAATGATTCCGATTTTAGAGATAAATTTGTTTTGAATGCAGAATTTCGATGATATTCCCCCCCAATTCGTGTATTTATAATGTGTATATTTCCTCGGTTTATTAACCTTGTACTTACAGTTAAAATTACGACACTGTGATCCGAGAATAAATTAAAATTGGAAACGCCATTTATGTTCAACGTAGAAATTCCATTAGTTAAGAAAAAAAATGCTAAAACATCAGGACGTTTATTTAAGTCTGCTGGTGTTGCAACACGACTAAAATGTTTATCTAACATTATTTTATTTAACAGTTTTCCCCTTGGAGTTAGAAAATCGAGAACCCCAACTTAGGTTCTTCGCGTTCCAATCACCGCCGGGGATGAAACTAAAATATTCGAATATTCGCTTAGATTACTTTCGTTTAATCTGTGACTTTGTGTTTTGGAGGACAATACGCTGCAGAGACTGTAATTTTACCATTCGGTGGTGTATATGCCATGCAGTATTTTATTTAATTTTTAATAACTAGAACGCGACCGCCGAGTTCGTTATGTTCAGGTCCTGTAGTTATATGGACGTTATAATGTTTAATATCGAAATATGTTTTTTCTGTAAAATGTGTTTGTGATAACGTATATCGATTTTCTCAACTATTTCTAGTTTATTTTATACTGCACCATTAGTATTCCTCATAGCCATACGTAACGACGTTATTATTAATTAATTTATTTGTTTGTTTGTTAATGCCGTGAGCAGGTTTAGTACGACTAAATTTTGTTTACAAAAGTTTATTGAAAATTGATTTAAATTCGTTTAGAGAAGTTGTTATGACGTTAATATTTATAATAATACTACACTAACAAAATAAAAACTTAAATATTATTCCAGTTTACGTATATAAAAGATAAATAATTTTATGCGTTTTTCGTATAAACACTATTTAGGATGTAACCGTTCAAATGGTTTGAATAACGAATTATGTATATATATATATATATATATATATATATATATATATATATATATATATATCAACACTGAGGATAAATATTTGAAACGATCAAATCGAAAAATTATTATTTCCTTTGAAATCGCTAACTTCAAAGTTTTACGACAATTATGTAATTTTTAAGTTATAAATAATAAAATAACACAAAAGGATACCTAAAAAATCAACTTCGTTCTCATGTGTGTAGCTCTATTTTATATTGATAAAGAGTAAATAATATCGATTTTATGATTAAATAACCATTTTGTTCAGTTTAAGTTTAACACGATTAAATATCGATTATATTAAATTTATGCTTATCATGATTAAATATCGATTTTATTAAATTTGAGCTTATTATGATGAAATATCGATTTTATTAAATTTAATACGCTAAACGACCTGAACGTAATTATCTATTCGCGATTATTATATTTCGCATCGGCAGAAAAAAATACAAATAACAATTTTCGAAAAACTTTTACTACCAATTAAATTTACAAACGCAATTATACCTATATAAAATAGGGCGTGGCACGCGTAACAATATATGAACATGTGTGTGTGTGTATGTGAGTACGTGTCGATATAATCTGCAAAATGCTTCTATAAAGAATATTCTAAACAATATCCTACCACGAAAGGACATTTACAAAATAATGCTACTAAAAAAAAAAAAAAACAGATGACACCTACTATAATTCCTCCGTTAAATTTATTTTACGTGCCATCGTTGCAAAAATAAATTTTAAATACGGGAAACCTCTACCAACAGTACAACAGTTAGATAAAAAATGATAGAAAACGTAAATTGAAATGAAATAAACCAAATAAACTAATAACAAAAAATAATTATATATATACATAAATATATATGTGTGTGTGCGTTTGTGTGTGTGTGCATTTCGATCAATTTTTGTTTAATCCCAGTAGAAGTAAATCCGAGGCGATGTGGATTAACTTTATTGTCAAATTATTTTTCAGATATAGGCCATCATGCTGTACAAGACTGTATATATATATATATATATATATATATATATATATATATATATATATATATATATATATATATATAACTACTCAAACACACCACTAGGGTGTGATCCTGTTAACGTAAATTTTAATTTATTAAAGGGAAATTGGAAAAGAAAATTATATATATGTATGTATATATAGTATATATATATATATAATATACACTAAAAACTGGAAATAGCATTTATTACGCGTTGGTATTTGTGGGCGTTATTGAAGAAGAGAGTGTGCAGAGTTTGTAGTAGTTGGAAAGCAATAATGATGCTTGTATTAGCAGTAAACTAATCTCTTCGAAATGACGGGTTCCGAGTATTAATAAGTTTTAACGAGAATGGAGAAAAAAGATATATCTATATTGGAACGTGTACCGTCGACCGGGGAACGCAGTTGAACGAGTTATTCAATAATAGATGAGTTGATTCATAATAGAAAGGGGTGAAATTGTATCTCTACAGGAGGGTTGATAGAGAAAATATAGCAACCCAGAAACGCCAAGGGATATATATATAATATATTATGTATGTATGTATGTATTAGCTTGCGCATGTGTGTAAACGATGGTTAATAGGTTTCTTGGCTCAGTAGCTGGCTTTGAAATTTAAAAATAATAATAATAGTAATAATAATAAATAAAATAAAAGGTACAAAAATGAACGCAGTATCTCAAATAAGTTGAAGATTAGATAGAATGCATGAATAAACGGCAGATAGCAATCGCTATATTGTTGTTCGCACCCTTGCCAACCGAGAACAGATTTATTTTAAAGTAGGGCTACTCGTCCCTATGTTACTTGCTTCAATAGTGATAGTAGTAGTGTTATCATAAAAATCCTGAAAGGGAATACAATAGTAGTGGTAAGCCGCTTTACTCGGTTTATATATATATATATATATATATATATATATATATATATATATATATATATATATATATATATATATAATTAATACAAGGGATTATAAAATCATCCCTGTTTCATTTTTCAACCTCCAATTTTCATTCAGTTGAAGCAGTCGGGTAGAATCCGGTAACAATATAGATACGGGTATACGAAACAAAGAGTACTGCTAACAGTAAGACGAAGTTACCGCGCTTCGGTATAAACTTCAGTTTTTAGGGGGAAAGGAAATCGGTCGTCGTCCTGAAATTGAATACTAATGGCGTATTAAAGTACCCCCTAAAACTACCCTTTCGTAATGCCACCTATCCGTGGCAGCAATCTATTGTATTTTACTTGTATCGTTGCTATTACTACTATTATAACTGCACTACTACTATTACTACTACTACTACTACACTACTACTATTATTATTATTATTATTATTATTATTATTATATGCTACCACGGGCAGGACTAGTTTATTAACTCTATTGCTCCTAAATCATTTCGTTATACTTATATCTTATTATACCATTACACGAATAACGTGTACACAATAACGTAAGGCTAGAGAAACGAGACCATTTGCGTACAACTTTTTTCTCTTTTATACCCTTTAAATGAGCCGTCCGTCGTCTAGTGTACACTAGTTTTCTTCTCGGACTCTTTAGTTAAAAAGTTCGCGACGTAGCTCCGCTTTTTACAAATGACTCACAAAGGTCGTTCGCATCCTTTTCCCTCTTATGAAAAAACAAAAGATAAAAACAACAACAAAACGCATAGCGCATCATTTGTATGGCGCTAATTTATTCGATGAAGATGAAAAGACGACGCTAGCCAACGATAATTCTGAGAAGGAACTAAAACGTAGCCGCTGATAAAGACGATGATGACGATAACGATGCTGTAGGAAAAGAAGAAATTAAGAAGGAGGTTCTTTCATATTTGGCACATTTCTATTCATGCTTCTTGAAGATTTTATGCAAACATTTCTGTATATATATATACACAAATCCCTATAAATAATTATGTACATTATTTATATATATAGTACATAATTATTTATACCGTTTTGTTTATATATTTTATACGGATGTTATGTATTTACACACACATATATATATATACACACATATATATATGTCTATATATATACACATATATCAAACTATGTATATACATTATATGCATATATATACACATATACACACATATATATATGTCTATATATATATACACATATATCAAACTATGTATATACATTATATGCATATATATACACATATACACCTGCGTATACGTATGTATAATTATATATATATATATGTTTGTATATAAATTTATACAGAAAATATACATATATAAACAATCTGTATAAATAATTTGAAAACAGACGTGGCTATCTTGAAATGTGTATTGAAATAAAGGAATTAATGAAAGAATGGAAAAGGAAGAAAAATAAGATAAACGTAATAGAAGATATTAAAGGGAAAATACATACGGACGAAAAAAAGAATGGATAAAATATATCCGTGGTTTATATGTCTATAACACCAGACCGTAAATGGTCAAACATAACTGAAGATGGTCTTCACATATTAGTGGATGAATTAAGACGAGGGAATAAAGATCCTGGTGAAGATAGAATAACCATTGAAATGTTAAAAGCATCAGATAAAGGTAACCGAATAATGCTGCTAAAAATTAATGTATCGCGAAGAAATAATACTAGACGACCCATTAAAATCAATTATTATTTCGATTTCTAAAAAAATGAATGCTACAAAATGTACTGATTATAGACGCTCGATCACCATGGACTATGCACTACAGAAATGGAATGAAAAATGGATTAGTACCGATGCAGTAAATAAACTGAGAACGGTTAAAAGCAAAATATTTGTTCTAAAGACAACGACACAAGAAAGTCGCATATATGAAAAAGTACTGGCTCTGCTCAGAATACTTAATGATAGAAAATTAAAGTTGAAAATTATTCGCTCTTTTGTGTTGTGAACAATGAGATATGCTTCGGAAACCTGTCGGAGTCAACAAAAAAAAATCACTGCCTTTGAAATGTGGTGCTACAGGTGGAAGGAAAAAATAATGAATTTGGAAGTACTAAACAAATGCAAATTTAGCCAACCAATCGTGCTAAATATGATTGAAGAATCAAGAAATAAGTACTTTGGTTATGAAATACAAGCGGAGTACCTTTCTTACGGCTTGCGATACAATTGAAAATTTTTGTCAAAAGACCAGGAGGAAGGAGACGCATAGAATATAACACATCGAATTGCAGCAAGAAAACCATTTGCGGAAATGTTAAAGGAAGTTCGAAAAAGACAAATGTAGAAATCCGTGATGTCGACCCAACCTGCTGAATAGGAGATGGAAAATTATATATACAGATAGATATATAGATATACTTCGTGTGTGTGTGTGTGTGTGTGTGTTTATATTTATATGGATTTATATATATATATGTGTGTGTGTATATATATGTGTGTGTGTGTATATATATGTATGTATGTATATATAAACATCTATAAATAATTACATATATACATTTATATATTTAGTAATAAATATATTTGTACATATATTTTTGAACGGCGTTACGATCTGTTATTTGTCTTTTTCCACGACACACTTGGTTATTACTCGGCACATTTAATTTTTTTTTTTTTAGCTTCACCGAAGGGTTGCAATTAGCTTCTAAGTACTTTTGGCTTTCATAATTAACATTCACGAATACAACCGATAAATATTTATTATTATTATTATTATTATTAATAAGAGTAGTATTATCATTTTTAGTTTCTCAGGCTTCATCGTCAGTTTCGTTAGTACTTATCTGAGGATAAATTAAAAATAATGTTTTCGTTCATTTGAATTTTCTAACTAGGTGACGCTTATTGTTGAAAATAATTCGAAATTTAAAACGACCGCCGTCTTATTCGATGCAATTACCTTCTAAATATTTTAAAGTCGTCGTAATTTTTCGATTAATTTAAATATTTCGTTAATCGAATTATCGACCTTCCACTTTTGGGAAACATTAACTTTCTTCTTATATACGTTCGTCATCGCTATTCGGATACTCGTAATATTCTCATAGCCGTTTTTACAAATTTAGATTTCCCCTCTTTGCTTTTTTATTCTTATCTGTCTTTCTCTCACAATTTTCGAATATTTTACGCGACTTTTTATAGCCAATTACTATGGAGAAGTTTCGAATTTTATCGTCGGTTTCGTAAATATTCGTACTCTGGCAGAATTTAAATAAATATTACCTCGCGAGAACTTTCTAAAGTTACCTACTACCTCCGTTCGAACGTGAACTTTTTTTCGGCTTTTTGTTTTTACCGTTCGCATATGAATATTTCAATTTAGCGTCAGGACGGAACACGGAAGATGTGTAAAAATGCCGAATAAATGTGTGTTCATTCACCGAGAAGGAACAAGATAATCATATTCTAAAGAAATTTCGAAAGACAGCTGTAAAATGAAATTTAAAAAGAAATCGCAGCACTACGTCTAATTATGCGAAAGAATGGATCGGAAAACTGGATATTAAAATCTATATTAAGTATTTAAAATTGTAAAGAGATATAAGTATGAAAACCAGATTTGAAAACAGTGGACAGATCTTACTGCGTATGTGACAGATCAGAAGTTGAGCGGATAATCACCGACATCTATTGAAGATAAACATGAAAATGATAATAATCGCGGTCCACATCCGAAGATGCACCGGCATAATAACAATAATCAGCATGATGTACTATAATCAGTCGCTGTTTTAAGAAATGTTTGATCTTACTTAGAAAACATTTAACACTTATTCTTCGTGGCACTCATTCGTATTTTAACATTTTGCGGTCATCAGTATTCGGGTGTGTGTTAGAGTCGAATATTGAATTACGTGAATTATAAAATTCAGCGGTGTTAATGTAAATATTCGATTACCACGCTGAATTTAATATGGTATACGAATATAGATGTGGCGTATGGACGGAATTAATCACGATCCTATAATAATTTTTCCTTTTCTTTAATTTTTGAGAAAATAGGCTTAAAAAAAATGTATCTCGTTAGAATAAACTCGGAAAGGATATTCAAAATTTCTATAAACCTAAATAAATTGAAATATTTTACAATAATAAATATATGTATTAGTATTTTGAAACAATTTAGAAATATTAGTAAATTTTTAAATGCTGAAAACGAAAAAAACTTGTACATTATATAAATATAATTTATTAATCGTCATCCAAGTTTGACAGTTCTAAGGCCAATTTAATTTCATGATAATCTCCAACCCAACCGATCTTTCATTTAACATTGTCGATCTGTGCCCGTGTTCTTCAATAATAAATGTGTTTAGCTATGTCGTCCGTTTAGTAGAATTTGCCCTTCTGTTACATCTCATAGGAGACCAACGCACCTAAGTTTACATCGCATCCAGATTAATAGTCGCTTCTTTATCAAACGTGTGCTAATGTCTACGTTTTTCATCCACTATGCGGAATACTTCCGCGTTTTTAGTTTTCCGTTCATTCGTTATTTCCTCCAACGCCCACATTTCGAAAACTTGTAGCTTTAGATTATTTCTTTGGTCCAGGCTTCTCCATGTTTCAGCATAGTACAGTACTACCGACCAGACGTACGTTTTAACAACGCGTTTATGAAGTTTTAATAGTACTGACTTTTGGCGCGATATATTTATCTTTTCCTGCCACGCAAGCTTAGCTAGTGTAATTCTTAAGTTTACTTCTGTATCACAGTATACGTCTTGCGTTATTATTTGACCGAGAAAATCTTTATACTTGCTGAGTTTTCTTGCCATGTCTATGCCTGGTTTAAAATAATGAGGTTGTTACATATATATACATATATTGTGAAATTTTAACTAAAAGTAATAGCGATAATTTTTTTTTTAATATCTTGTTAAATTTTAGAAATGTTACGGGTTGCAATATGTTAGATTAGTTATTAATTCATCGGAAAAGAGTGCATTCAAAGTTCATTGGTATAAATTTATAAGCTCGGGGATGAGTTCGTATTTTTCACCTAGCGTACCAATGAAGAAATGAGTTCATTATACTATCACAAACATACATAGTTGAGTGTAAAAAATGCACGTTTGATTAATGTATATATGTGGATGAAAGCTGAAAAACTTCATCCCACGACTGTACAATTTTGTTAGGACAACCATGAGCTGGTTACAATTATACAGACAATTCCAAGTCTAGTAATAAAATTTGTACTGCTTTTGTAGTATCTTTTTAAGGTTAAAAAAGTATATAGAATTTTTTTTTGCTAAAGCTATAACAATATATCAAATATAAAAAATTTACCTCAACACAATCCTGCTTCTTTTGTTTTTATTGTTTAAACTTAAAAAATCGCTCTAAAAAACACACAAAATGAATAATATTAACCAAGATTATAAAATAAAACATTATTTAAAAAAAAAAGTAAAAATGTAAATATAAAAATAATTTATTAAATTCAATGATAAATTTTGATGAAGAATTCTAAGAAGTGAATTATAAAAACCAATATTTACATCTAGACGGAAGTTCTTGTTTATTTTTATTTTCTGTGCTTTTGGTATTATAATTGTATGCGCCGATTGTAGATTGTGTTGTTTAATAAATTCGCTATTACCTTATAAAAAACTATTTTTCATTTTTGTTAATTTTTATAAATTGTATATCTAAATAGTATTTGTACATTTTATATTTCTTTTAGGTAGATTGTGTTGTTTATCACATTCATTATCTGACTATTTTTCGTTTTATTAATTTTTATAAATTTTATATCTAAATTAGTATTTTTACATTTTATATTTCTTATGTATTGTATGTACTTATATATTTTATATTTATTTTATATTCACATGGTAATGGCTTAGTCGAAAAACTTTTTGATTTTTATAAAACGTTTAATGATTTTAACTTCTTTCTTGTTGTTTATTTTTTTAAAAATCACTACATTCCGTAATTTTCACATCGATAAATATAATTAATACGTATAATAATATACCAGTGTGTAAAATAATTCAATATATTAAGATCAATAATTTTAAGAAGAATAAATATAAAAAATATGTAAAAATAGTCAAAACAATGTTAAAATTACTTTAGATTTTAAAATAAATACTATAAACGAAATAACGAAATAATGATGAATCCCTCCAATTTTATATTTATATGAATACGTTTGAAAATTAAATAAAAATTAATAATATATTTTAAAGTAAAGTATGATTATAGATCAGATATTTAGATGATATTTTAATAATATGGAAGAAAAATTTAATGCTTGGGAATTAAATAGTTTTCTATCACAATCGTAATAAGAACATATGATTTACTTTAAAAATAGAAGAAAAACAATCAATTATACGGATTTAAATATTAATATTGATAATAAACTTAATATAAACATTTATATAAACCTACACAGTAGCAATAATACCTAATGAATCATTTCAGCCAAACAATGTATAAGATGTTACGTTCATAGAGCAAAAGCAAATTTAAAAGATACAGATAAACTAAACAAATAAAAGTTTTGAATAATAAATCAGTAAAATATTAACACAATAGAAAATAGGATTATATTTAAAAAAATATTTATAATTTAAATTGTAATAACAGTTAAAAATATGTATGTATATATATATATATATATATATATATATATATATATATATATATATATATATATATATATATATATATATATTGGTGAAACAGGTAGAATATTTAAAGTTAAATTTAATTAACATTTAAATTCATACAAAAACGGCGATAACAAATCATTGCATGCTATTGTAAAGAATTTAAACGTTAAATTGATAACATTAACCAAAACCAGGATATTTTAAATATGGGAAGAAAAACTAAAAGAAGGAAAAAAATAATAAAATTGAAAAATCAAAGTAACTTATTAAACACATAAAATAATATCTGATGGTTAATTAGTTTTAAAGCCCGTATTATGAATATAGCTACTCTTAAGTTTTTATTGTAAATAAGTGTAGATTACAATATACATTACCCATTCAATCACCTCAGCCTTGAACTAGGTGGGTCAGATCTTATTTGTTTTTTTTTTTTAGTTAATCATATACTTTTCATATATTACTTTTATTATTGTTATTTATTATTAGTCTATTTTGATTTTAATTTGAAAGCGAGGTAACTGCCGGAAAGCTTTGTATTAATTATTAATGATTTTACCTTTATTACATTTTTTTATTTAAAAACATATATGTCGGTAGTGTGTATGTATATGACATACTGCGACGTTAAGAACTATGAGGTGAATAATGATATAGATATGCATTTAAAGCATTTTTTTTAATAGCTCATTAGAACACAACGTATAACTATTACAAAAATAAATAATGATTATAATTAATAATTAAGTATATAGTCAGTCCGAGACTATACTATTTATACATGCGTGTCTTTTATATTAGTAATTATTTTACAATACTACTAGGTTATTGAATTTAAGACCTTCCAGAGGGTATTTTGGTCCTGATCGATATGATCGTTTCTTTTCATGTCGGTAAACCAAGTCGGCGATGACTTCATTAACCCACTTCACTTCGTTCATAAATCAGTACGCAATGATTTATTTCGTTCAAACTATTTGACATATGAAGAAATTTATTTGCAATCGATTAAATAACGATGCAATCGGTGCATCCCATAGCTGTAGTCTTTAACATGTTGAAAACAAATATAGTTTTAAAACGTGCACTAGTGAAAAAAAGTATTGAAGACGGACTTAAACTTTGAATAGCTTATTATTACAATAAAATAATAATTTCAGTTCGTTTTTGAAAATAATTTACGATTTTTTCTAATACAAAATTATCCTTAACATCGTTTGTAAATATGACATTCATCGTTATTGCGATGTGTAATAAAATAATAATAATAATTGAAATGTAATCAAATTAATGCGTGTAATTAGTAATTAAATTGTTTTATTTAACTCAAAAGTTTCAGAAATATCATGTTTTATGTCGTATCACCGAATTGTTATAAACGTTAAATACAACTGCGATGTTCGAGCCAATCAACGATCTTCTTGTCAATATTTTTCTACGATACTTCGTATTTACCGATTAACGGGTTTGCCAGTAAAATGTACGTCGTCTTGGACTTCTCCACAATCACGAAAATTATTGTCCGAGTCATGAGATGGATCTCAGTGTATGATCGGTGATTAATTAAGAAAGCTAGAGCAGCCCCTGTACACCGGATAATGGTATATTTTTCGTAACAGCATTTTGTTGATTTTTCTTCAGTTTTTTCTTAAGTAACTAAATAATATAATATCTAGTTTGTTTCTCTTGCATGATCAAGCGGCGTCCTGTATTAAATTTATTTGCTAACGTCGTGTAAGTTATCGTTAAAAATCTTGTAATAGTTTGAAAATGTTAAATATTCAATATTTTTTCTTCTTTTCTTCTTCTCATACCACATCAAGTCGTTTTACTTGCAACTACGAAAAGAAAATATACTCCACGATGTAACTAGATGATGCAGAAGCCAATAAGAACGCCATGAAAGTGTAGAGATAGCAAGTAGATCAATGTAAATTCATTTATCATTCGTAAATTTTCAGCTGATCGTTTTGTGGTTATTTCCAATTCGCGTTACGTAAGTCTTCTCATTTATAACTTGTTTAGTCCACGTGATTTTTATCCAAGCCACAACACCCAAAAAAGTTTTAAAACATGACGATGTCACATTTTCTTGCGTGTTATTCAAAGGTTATAATCATTATTATTGCCCTCGATTGTCCTGTTCGTATTGTAGAAATTAAACGCCACACAGTCGGGGCATCGTTAGAAATAATAAAAAATCCGTATAAATTTTTATAAAAATCGAAATAAAATTTAAATTAACGTAAATTATCGTCTTCTTCCTCAACCGTCGAGATATTCTAAACCTACTGTCGGCTTTCTTGGTATCTTTCATTTTATCCATTTGCACTGTTTTCATGGTTTTCCACTTCCAAATTTTTAACCAATTTTTCAATTACGTTTGTTATCCCATCCGAGGATGTCTCTTTAGATAACCATCGCCCTATTTCGTCCACTTTTTATTTTCTTAATAGTCTATTTTAATCGTTGGTTTTTACGCTAACATCCTAAACGAGCGCCAGTCGTTATTTTTTTAAGTATACTAAAACTGGACTCTACGGTTAATCGTTTCCTAAAAAAAAATTAATAAATTCAACCTCAACTTTCAGGTAGTTTTTAGAAGTAAAACTAACAAGAAAATAGTATACTAAATCGTACGCGTAATCGTAATTGATTATCACTACCACTACTATATATATTCACACACACACACACACACACACACACACACACGTGAATAACATGTCTGACATTCGTACATTTAACTTGATCGCTGAAAGTACACGCGGAATCGAGTGAAACGCTATTCAACGAACTAACATTTAATGGGATTGAATAATTAATTCGGCTGCCAGCAATTTAAAGTGAACTACTAGCGGTATCGGTCGTTCCAGCTACCACCTCCCTAGTAATGTTGTAGCCTATTTCAACCCTTATTGTTAGTTCGGTTCTCGTGCGGTACATTAAAACCCGAAACTACCCTTCTGAATGTTTAATGTTTGTTTATCGTCGACGCGTTTAGAACGACGACAATTATCAACTGTATCTACGTTGTATCTTTTTTTGTTGCCCCAAAAACCAAACTATTATCGTCGTCATCGTGTTCTGGTGTGATAATTAACGAAAGAGGAAATTACACAGTCAGTCTCCGCCGAGACTCGTTTATGTTACAAACTTCAGCAACTGTCACCGTCGATGTGTAAACAATGACGGTTTTTAACCTTTAACAAACGAAACGCTTTCTATTTTCAAATCCGCTTAAAAAAGGAAAATTATATTTGATTTTCACCGAGTACAGCATTTAAAGTGGTCTAGCTTGGCGTTTATTTTAAATTGTCTATCCATTTTACAAAAATACGGACGATGTAAAAGAAGAAAAAATTGAAAATAAATAATATTATTATTGACGGTTCGTAATTTTGTCGATGTATACCTTGTAAATAAGCCCGACACATCTACTACAACGATGACGTGGAACGCGCCGAATATCTAGTTCGTCATTTAGCTGACACTATCGCTAGTATAACGAGTTTGTTGAAGCCGTTAATTTTTAAAACGTAGGAAGAGTATCCTTGGTATAATCCGCGATAAATAAGAAACAATAAATAGGACTTTGATGCGCACCGGATAGATCAAATTACTAAGCAAAAAGTCTTGAACTGAGTATCAAACAGAATATTATCTATTCGACAAATTTCATCAACTCGAAAGTCGATAGAAGACGGCGTCTGAGACTTATGAAATTGAAACCGAACGACGAATCACGTGCGAGCCCGGAGGTGTGCCATTGCGTTCTCCGGGTTCTTTACTTTCTCAACAAGCTGATACTAGTTTGACGCATATCTCAGTTGGCTTCAGGTCATTCTACTGTGAACAATTTTCATCCTCGACGGAGTTCGAACTCGAATCATGCGTTCGGAATATCCGAAACGATACGCCATCAGACCCATATTAAAGAATGTGGATCGAATAATAACATGGATTTATCTTCATGACAAACTAAAAGTATTATTACGCTTATTAAATATATATATATTATATATATGTGTCAGAAAAAAGGGGATAAATAATAAAGTGTGAATTACTAATCGTCAAACTTCGATCAGTGATTCACCCTTTAAATAACCTGAAGAAAAAGGATACAAAAATCTATATTACAGAACCGTATAATTCGTTGGTGTATTAAAAAAACCATTCCGATGATGCCATTCTTGTAAGTAATAGATAGTCGTTCGAAAAGCTGTTCTCGCGTTCACAGCCGCTAGTTATTAGAATTATATAAACTTTAAAAAAAAATAATAGTCATAATGACCGCTAGAGTTAAACGTTTCATACACTTATACATACGTAACGCAGCTTCTGCGCAATTACGATTTATTATTATTAATGAGTATATAAATAAATAGAAGATTCTACAATTAACATAACGTACCGGTGCGATAAACAAGGATCTATTAACATCAAGTCACGCGAATATAGAAATTAAGAAGAAATTAAACAATTAAAAAGAAAGTTCAAATCACTAAACGTTTTCTCTTTATGAAAAATCACAAAGCTTTTCGGCTGTTAGGACATTATCAAGTAAATGTTTAAAAATATAACATGAGAAAATATTAATTTAAGATAACAATTCGCAAAAAAAAAAAGGAAAAATTGGAATAATGAAAGATAGTATTAAGAAAACAATCCGACAGTGAATGTAGTAAATTTTGTGTTGTTTACCATATTCACTGACAAATTGTTTTATTAACTCTTTCGATCACAGTGTTCCTAAATGGGACATGGTACTTTAGACATTTCAGTCCTGATGTTCACTATATGGGGTACATAACATTTTAATTCGAACCGAATGTTTTTGTTTTATTTTCTCTGATTTGAATGTCCCAATTTTACAAATATTTACATAAATACATCGAGAATTATGCTTCACCTAAAAAGAGAGTATTGTATAATTAAAATTTACAGTTTTGTGACGACATTTTTATAATGTATGACTAAAACGATTAATACTGTTCTTCATTTTACTGATTTTTTGTGAATTGTAATCTTAAATTAATATTTTTTTCATTTTATATTTTTATCTTTTTAAATATTTACTTGATAATGGCCTAACGGCCGAAAAACTTTGTGATTTTTCATAAAGAAAAAACTTTTAATGATTTTAATTTCTTTTTTATTGTTTATTTCAGTAAAAATCACTACAATCTACATTCTTCAAATTAAGAAGAAATTAATTAACACCTTAGTAAGGAGTATTTTACTCTGTGGTTTGGAAGCTCGGACGATAGATAAAAAGATGAAAACCCAGTTGGAAGATAATGGGAAGAATGGGCAGAGAACGAGGGGTTTAGATTAATCTGTGAAAATAGAAGCCTATTAGGAAAATTAAAAGAAGATACAAATGAATAGGTCGTGAACGAATAATTGGAGGTACCGTACAAGAGCTTCAAGAGGAAGAAAGCCGATAATGAAATATGTCGAACAAATACAAAACGACGTGGATGCAGGGAAAAAAATGGCGCTATCCAGAGAATTTTGACATTTCAATGTAGCTGCCGACCAATCTGAACAAGATTGAGGAGTCCTCCGATGGGCAACTGTCTGAATGTAGTGAAAGTTAAAACTATTCGCGTTTATTTTACAAAGTTTACTCTACAACGAATTACGCCAAAATTACAAAATGCGAATAAACATACTACATACGCAACTAATACGCCGATATGTTTATAAATTGACAAACGTTATAGAAATGCCTGAATTAATATTGATAAATTAATTAATTATAATTTATTACTACATAATATTACGCTTAAGTCTTGATACGGTAAAAAAAAAATACATAAAACGATAGCGTGTAAGTTTAACACCAATTAACCAAGTACATTTTCAAAAGCGGGATTTAATCAGAGATTCATTACTCTCAATAAAACAGTTTAATATGTATGTATATAAATTATATATAAATATATATATATATATATATATATATATATATATATATATATATATATATATTAAAAACAATAATAATAATCCAATTATCGACGTTCGACATACAACTAACACAAACGCATACATACGTCCAATGATTTTAGGAGGAAAATAGGGGTGGTTCATTAACGGTCGTTCGTTTGTAAATTAACACGGCTATTAAGAGGAACCGACCGCGAATATACCGAATAACAATATAGGGTAAGCTAAGCTAGCCTATTTTAAAAGATGCCAGACGCTACACTAACCCCGTTCATTTTAATAGGGTAGTAGCAAATGAAAAGTAAACCCTTATATAGTGCCTTATTATTGCTGCCGCTACTAATAGAGAGGAAGTTAGGAACTGGAAATGGGATGGAATCACGCTATATGGCGTGTTCGTTTTATCTTTTTTTCCCCTTTTTTTCTATATATAATACATAAATTTTTGTGTACGTTTACGTTATATATATAATATAATATAATTATATATATATATATATATAATATATATACGTCCTGAACGTAAGGTAAAAGTATATATACGTCTGCGAAGCCTTTGCGTGTTATATCGTTTGTTTAGTTTTTACTCGTTATTTATATAAGGCGAATGAAAGACTTTCATCAGTTATCCCACATCGACTAAAACTAAACTTTCATCGCCTCCGTTTTAACATGTAAAACCTTTTATAAAATTATTACTTATTATTATTATACCACTTCTTGCTTATGGGATTGTCCACCTGGGAGGCGTGGATAAATATCACTTAAAACCCGTTGAAACATTAAAAAAGTCAGTCTTAAAGTGTATCGGTCTTAATGATAAATGAACAGTACGAATGGGTATGTTACAAATATACGATCTATATAAAATGGAACTTTTAAATTATTTAATGGAAAACCAAATTCGAGTTTCATATAGATTTTCATCAAGGAAAAGCAGAAATCCTGCACCTTGATAAAGCACGCGTGAGAATACAAACGTGTTATTTAGGATCCAAATTACATATAACAGCTTATCGAATATTCATTACGTTTTGATTGACTTAAACTATATAAAAGAAAATGATTATTATCATTCTTGCTTTGTAAATGGGCCAGAACTAGTTTTTTGTATTTTAATAAATTTGGGCATATTTTTGTAATTCACATTTTTTACATTCGCTCGATGATGGCTTAACAGACGAAAATTTAGGTGTTATTTTCATAAAGAAACATTTTTTAGCGATTTTAATTCATTTTTGTTATTTAATTTGGTAAACCTATAAGAATTTGCTTTCGTAATTCGACGAACACTGTCCAATGTAGTGATTTTACTAGAAAAAAAAACATCTGTGCCTCGAAGCACAGGGAAGTAGTGAAACTTAAAGACATTTTGACTAAATTCAACACAGAGTTTGTTTTTAAATTTTTTACGCGTGTATATTAATATAAACACATACACATGCGTGCGCGCACATATATATATATATATATATATATATATATATATATATATATATATATATATATATATATATATATATATAAAGGAATAAGCCTACCTAAGTGCATAAGCCGACGCGAATAATGCTACAAACCTAGTTTGATGAGGGTTGTTGGCAGTGCGGTACATGGGAACGGGATTATATATATTTATATATATATATGTATATCCATCCATTACCTCATTGACACACCGAATGCAACAAAACGTGGTTTAATAGGTGGGTGTTGGTGTGTATATATATATATATATATATGTGTGTGTGTGTGAGTGAAAGAGAGAGAGAATATGTGTATATACGTATGTATATGTATGCATGTGTTTGTATATATATATGTGTGTGTATATGTATATATGTATATATACATCTGTTATTTCAGCTTGCTTGCTGGTTTTGTGGATTAACTCCCCATATATAATGCACCAATATAAGTTAGTTAAAATCCTAAAATTTCTTTATATAAAAAGATCACACAGATTTTTAACTTTTACGACAGAACATAAAAAATATACATATAAAAATATATGCAATTTATAAAAAAAAAAATATAAAAAATAATGTAAAATGTAAAAAACACTCAATGTAGATATACAATAAGTTATTTATTAAATAATCAGAGAATGAACGTGGTAAACAACGGAACCCAATGGTAAATAACCCAATCTGTTTACCACATTAACTATCAGATTATTTTAGAAGTAACTGTTTCTTCACTGCCTATTTTTTTTCTTAAATTGTACATCTAAATTAAGTATTTTTTTCGCATTTTAATTTATTTGTGGTTTTTCAATTTTTGTATTTTTTTTTTTAAATTATGTTCATCCAGAACTGAGCAATGAGGACATCCACTAGAATTTTTTGACTTATGTATTGTCATGAAATTTCGGACACACTCATCAGCATGATCCGAGATCTGCTAACTCAGTGACTACACCAAATCAGTCATTTTTTCGTTTTAATCTCCTTGTAATTTTGTTTAGAGCAGTTTATAGACTTTTGGTTGTCTTTTCTGGACTGTATGTATTGTCATGAGCGCCATATCATCAGCAAAAGTTGTTAATAATGTATGTTCAGTTTGTGGCATATCATATGTAAACAGCAGGTATAGAAGAGGACCAAGTACACTCCCCTGAGAGACACCTGCTTCAATTTTGTAGATGGATGATTCATTACCATTAACCACGACTCGGAAGTATCTGTTTTCTAAATAAAATTTAATAATATTGTAGTACTGACTTGATAGTATCTTGTTGCACTTTTACAATACTCCCGGATGCCAGACTTTGTCAAAAGTTTGCTGTACATCGAAGAAGACAGCAAAAGTGACTCTTTTCTTTATTTTTTTGTAAATTGTATTTATTTTTATATTTTGTTTTTTTTTTTATGTCCACTTGATAATGGCTTCTTACTAGAAAAGTTTTGTGATATTTTTACATAGAAATTTTGTGGTTTTAACTACAGTTTTATTATCCATAAAAATTTATCTCGATAGAATAAACGGTGAACGATGTAATTAATTTATATTAATTTATCAGTTTCCCATACCCCGATCTAATTATTTTCTAATTCATTTCACTCGCAGATACACGTAAAATTGTAAAATTGCACAGTTAACTAATTTTTTATACGTTGCTTCCAAACGAAGGCAAAATTAAATTAACTAAACTGTTTTATCCGAAGAATTTAGAATTGGAAAAAAATGAAACTATATTATTAGACAATTTTTCGAAAACCAAAAAAGCGGAAAGGAACATATCTATAATTACGTACACACGCATGCTCGCTCAAACACATATATATATGTAATATATGTAGACACATGTATACGTACGATATATATATGAATGTACATTTTATATATATATATATATATATATATATATTGTCCTACTTTTTTTTTATCAGGAGTGTCCAATTACAAGATTTCAGAGTAATGTACCCCGTGCACCAGTTTTTACGATTACTACAACATCATACACGAACAAAGATAGAAAATAAGGAGCGTAAAATAGCATTTGAGAAAGACGTCACTACTGAAATATATCAACCTTTAATCCTCATACTATTAACTTCGATTTGGTTTGAGTATAAGGGTTGGCTAGATCTAACCTACAAAGTTTTTAACTTGGGCGTTTGAAATCGGTCTATCCTATTCTTACAGATGAGTTTGTTTCAGAAAAATACGCGCTTCACTGTCAGTATCGGTTAGTTTAATGTCCTATAATATCTTCAACAACAACTACCAGCTCTGATCCCTTCCGTATTCAGTTTATATTTTACCATTACCTTCTCCTACTGCGCTTGTATTTCATATTCTCTTCATATCGATAAACAAAGAGACACGCTCCACATAATATTACGTTACGTTTATATATATATATATATATGGGTATGTGCTTGACTATTTGTACGATGACAGTACTATCATTCATAAAAGAATCAGTAGCAGCGCACAGAATTTGTAAGGGTTGCGGTTTCAAAAGGAACGTCAAACTCTTTAATATTTAAGAATAGACTAGTTTAGAGATGAAACGTGAGCGCCGTAAACAGGGTAAGTAAAATCCTAATCCGAAGAGACCCTATAGAAAATTTGGAACAAAAAATAGAAAAAGAAAATATAAAAGTAATAATAATAATAAGGAAAACAATAGAAAAAAAAACGAAAGAGATTTACCACCACCATACAAGCACTTTGAAGGGTGATATAAGCCCTAATCCGAAGGAATGAACAACCCCCTAGCTTAGCAATATTCTGCTGCTAGCTTAACAACTATAGCCGAAAGAGGCGAAAACGCTATACGAATGTCGTCATCATCATCATCGTTCCGCTTTGTATATAAAACGTATACGTGTACAACACCCTAAAACGATGAACAATAAGATACGCGCCGCATCGTTCCTTTATCGTGTTTATCATGGCCCACAGCTTGTAACGTTCTAACTACTACTCCTTGTAGTAGTCGTTTATATTTTATAGAATCAACCTTTATTATTATATTTTGATCCCTACTCGGATTTAAGACGAACGGCTGTACAGGATATGTGTTTTGTGTGTGTGTGTTCCGCGCGTTTCGATACGTGGATTTGATGTGTACGTGTTTTTGAAGAGAAAGTGACGAGGAGAGCGTAATATCGACAAAAGCCACTCGAACAGTTTTTCACACAGTTTAAGGTATGGGTAACCCATTAGCAAAGTAGGATAAAGAGCAACCCCCCAGGTTATATTAGATTTCCTTTTGATGTATGTTTATACGCGTATAAATAATATGCCCTTTTAGATGCCTGTGAAATACGTATATACACAAAGTATGAAATATATACCCAAATTGTGCCATGTACAGGCATTCTTTTATATATATATATATATATATATATATATAAAATTCATGTTCCTTAATACACGCATGTATATGATTGGAACCGATATCCCGCTACTTTACACTCGCCCATTCTTATTACTGTTATTATTATAACGTGCCTTTTCATTCTGTTCTAGGCCTAAATATGAATCGTTTGATGCGGGGATTTCCCTCTTTTATCCTTGTTTATTAAAGAGCCACTCGTCCATATAGTTAAAACCTTCGGCAGTTAGTCCATCTCTGAGTTTTATTTCTTTTTTTTCCATCCTGATGCAATAAGGGTCTACAACCCTCGTCACTAGTTCTTTTTCGACTCATTAGTCACCGACGTTACACAGTTATTATCAACGACCGCTAAAGCCCGTATAATCTCCTCCGTCTGTGTCCGGCTACGTTATAACCGTCGTCCGTCCCTGCGATTTTATTTTCCGTTCGCATTCATCCTTGTCACTTTTTTTTCTTTTTCGTTATTTCATTTAGGGGATAGTCGTGTTTAACGAACTGACAACCAAAATAGAAACAGAATTTAAAGAAAAAAAAATAAAATAGGGGAAAATAAAACTGTATATCGATGTTAGATCGCACCGCCGACCAGCCGACCTCGAGAGGAAACTTTAAACTGCAATGCCGTGTAACAGACATGTGAACATGAGAACACACCAAACGTCACAATTTCGCTCGACTGCGCCTAACTTGCTTAATTCCCGATCCTTGCGCGCTAATATTAAAAGTAAACATCGTCTCCTAAACCTCCTGTTCCTAGTACCTTCCGGCTCACCGGCTTATCCCCATCGCCGTAACGAATGGGGGAAAAAAGGTGCGCACACTCTACTGTAATCTTCAATTTGACCTTTAGTTTAATTTATAAACGCCTAGGCATTCATCCTCCATTATTATCATTCATCATTATCATTATTATTATTATTATTATTTGATTTGATTATTATTATTATATGATTGCACAGTGGTGATGATGAATATTGGTATTATTATTATTATTATTAGTGGTAGTAGTAGTAAAAATTGTACGTGTGACTGGGAGAGATAGGGGAGAGTGAAAATGTGAGAAAATGAGAAAGAATGCAAATGGGAGAAAAATGTACAAACACATATAAGTTATATGTATATACATATAGAGTATATTTATGTATATGTTTATATATATATGTGTATATATATATATATATATATCCCGCCGGGATGTATTTTGTACCTTCCAGGCCAGAGCTGTATTTGGAACTGGGCACGTCCATAGGTGGCGGATAATGGAATGCCCTACAGATATGTAGGTTAGCTGCGAATAAGACAATGGTCGAATAAGCAGCCGCGGATCAACAACAGCTACTGGTGGAAAGTCTCAAGGAGATGATTTTCCAGTAGTGATAAGGCAATGAGACAAGAGGATGTGAATGGGCAGCTTGAGGAACTGCCTATTAAAAGTTCACATAAATCCTGCGACTGTCTCGTCCTCAGCGAAGTTTGGTCACTGTCAAAACCATACACTGCTACCTCCTCAGTAGCAAACTGCTGCCTTGAGGTCAGGAAGGCTATGGTGTTGCACCGATTTAGCGGCATTTGTTTCCCTTATCTGTATTTCTCTGACTCCATTTTCTTATCTTCCTTATCATTCCTGATCCTCTCTCACGCTCACTGTACATCCTTGCCTGCAGGAAACTGTGACAAGCGCACTAGTCCGGTCGTCTTGGTAAATCCATACTATTGGATATATGGATATAACTGGTGTTTTGTTTAAGCAGCACAAGAACTGTTTGCGCGTCAACTTCTGTGTTCCTTTAAAGTGCACTCTACTGTCACTTCAATTTGTCTCTCCTTGTTTATAATAGTTCTACGGCGATCGGATCATGGTAATGGAAGCAGGTTTGGTAATCAGAGAGCTTCTATCTAATGATTCTGTACAGAAAGCGGTATAATCCAAGTGGTCGCTCTCGGACAGGGTGGGATGATACCAGGCAGCCCTCTTTAGGATCCGCTCTGCCTGGGAAGGGACTAGAAAAGGTGTTCTACACATAATTCATCCCATATGTACCTGGAGACTCGCATCCGACGGTAAGAATAACGATAATAAATGGACACTCGGAATCTGGAATGTTAGAACTTCATTAGATAATAAAAATTTTACCTATAAGAAAAATTGCCTTCATCACACGGGAACTAAAAAAATATAAAATTGATATAGCTGGATTATGTGAAAAGCGATTAGCTGATGAAGGGCAAATCACTGAAGAGAGTACACGGTATACGATATACTGGAATGATGGCAAGCCTGAAAATAAACGATTGAGAAGCGTAGGGTTAGCAATTGACACAAAATTAGTACGATATAAGTGAGATCGACTTATGGTTATGAAATTAAAATTACCTAAAAATCATTCATTAGCCATCCAACTCTAGATAACTCTGAAGAAGTAAAAGATCTGTTCTATAACGGGCTTCAGAAATTGTCGACCAAAATTTAAATCAATGAAAGACTTATTATACTTGATGACTTAAACGTTTGGTATGGCAGCACATAGAATTGGAAAAGAAAATAGTAATGGGGAACGATTACTGCAATTCTGTGTACAGAATAATCTTATTATTAATAACACTCTTTTTGAACTGAAATATATACATATTCTAATACTTTTTTTTTTTATTGTTTATTTTTAGTTAGCTCGAAAAATATATAATCGACCAAACGCGAGATTCGTTTCTTGTGTTCTTTCTGAATATTAAAGCAGATACGAGCTATCACCCCATTTTAGTATCTTCGTAATAGAATCGTGTCCAGAAAGAACATTTACTGGAACGCTTATCTTCATAATCATCATTAAGTACCGTCTCCATATCGGAGGTGAGGTCACTCTACTTACCTATAAATAATTTATTTAGCGTACGAGCTAATCGTAATACGGCGCAAGCGTAGATAGATAACCCGGGTGAACTGATCGTAATCGCTTCGTTGTCACGATAATAAAGCCCCCCCGTGTTGTTGTAGTGTATACTAGCGCGCATATGGTGTTGCGCGTGGTGGTTTGCCATTGCATTCCGCGCGATAATAATAATGTTAGGAGTATTTATATTTTTATTTGGCGGCCATAATTTTTACGTGTCAATCGAACACCTTCCGTATAGAAGTCCGTGCTCTATAGGCTATTTCGACCACACGCTTATCTTGTAGAACGAGAAATAATCTCCTCGACACTGTAGAGTTTCGTAAATATAAATATTCGGACGAAATGAGCAACCCTTTTTTCAATATAATAAAATAATGTCGTGGATATTATCGAAAGTAAATAAATGAAATTTTCCAAGTGGCGAACGTTCTTTCTACTTACGTATAGCGTAACGATAACAATATTATCGCTGTTACTATTTGAAAAGTACTCGCACCCCCCATTTCAAGCGTATAAATAGACAAAGCGATAATACTCTAGACACACGATTGTTCTGTTAAGTGCTTGGGAGTAGAGTTTAGAACGTTGTTATCCTGCTAACGGTCGGACATCTCGAAACGGAAGGAAATATTACTAGGGCACTCTTCTTCGGACTGGTAACGGAAAATCTCCGGAGTCCTTATTGTATAGATTCATCAACTCTATTGTACGTACGTAACAACCTATTGTTTATATATATATATATATATATATATATATATATATATATATATTTGATTATATAAAATGTCCCTCGTACTGTTAAAGTATCCACTAACCTGAAGCAGCAGTGTGTTGTTTGTTCGAAGGCGAGCTTTGGAAAATATCAAAACGGCTTCATCTTCATTACCGGTCGATGAGAGTTTTTCTCGAGTAGCGTATTAACTTAACAACTTGTACGATGAAAAATTTCTCTTTCACAATATTTGAATATTACTCCCGCGTATACATTTCGTTCTTCTCCTTATAATACCCAAATTTTGTATACATATTCGCGTGTAATTAAGGGGTAGACACATACACTTCATCCTAATATATAAACTATATAATATTTTCGAAGTATGTTTAAATTGGTTACAATTATTTCCTATAACACTAAATTAGCTATTTATGAAATTCGTATAAAATATCATTGGTAATTAAAAGCGCAAAGCTTAATACATGGGACCATAAGTACAGACTAGTACAAAATGTGGAAAATATTACAGTATCCAAAAGGAAATACGTAAAGATACATGGTTTTCGAATAACACGCATAGAGATTACATTAGAACAATGACAGGATTATGGAACATAATTTAACTCCAAAAAAAAAAAAACTAAAATTAAAATAATTCAGATTTATACGAATGCGCAAAAGAGGAAGGATCCATTGAACATATATAATTTGTTGGAACTGCAGGATAGAAATATAGGAAGAGAAGAACTGCAAATAGGAATTGCTCGAAAACATACAATACGTCGCCAGTACGTATTGGTCAGATAATTATCGAGCCGAATACAGTAGTGGCTGTTCATCGTCGATCAGGATGTGATACCACAAATTGTAACCTCTTCATTATTACTGCGGTAGTAATTCCCGCGTATACAGCCTACGTTTTAAGATTTTATACCGCGTATATGTAAATAATATCTTATGTTTTTCATAAATCTTTCTCTTCTTTTATTAATTTTACCTAACCCAACTAGTTAGATTAGATTTATATGTTTTTCATATCAATTTTTATGTTGTGTTCCAAATTATAACAAAAATTTCATCCAGTTTTCTAAGATATTTGATCACAGCTGTTGGTGTATATATATATTTGTATAACGTTTAAGATTGAACTTTTATACTTAAATCGGATAACGGTTATCTTAACCGAGAATGGTTCAAACATGTTACATATGGAACGTGTTGTAAATAATTATAGAAGGAAAATTAGTGGAAAAAGAACGTAATGAATGTGGCCCAACAATAAAATTCAAATTGAAGCAGCCGACAATACAGAAATTTAGCTAATTGGTAATTGTCCATGCGCATATTTTTTTTCTTATATTTTTCATTGTATTGTAAGCATGAAAATATTTTAGGTGCTACGTATTTCGTTTTCTTATTTTTAATATCGTCTACTATGTTTTTCTGATTTTCTCCTATTTTTCTTAACACCTCTTCATTGGTTATGCAATCTTTCAATGATAGTTGTAATAATCTTCGATAGCACTGCATCTACAAAGAAGATAATTTTTTTCACATTCCGCGTTCATAGTTCACGTTTCTCAGGCACAATACGTACTATATGTAATACCTCATTATTATTATTATTATTTTTTTCTGTATGTTTCTTAAGGAAATTTTTGCCATAAAAATTGTCGTCCTTATTTCCCCGTTATTTCAGTCATTATTATTTATAATCGTCCTGAGATATCTGAATTCGTTAAAGTTTTCGGTTCCGATTTTGATTGTAACTTTCTTGTCGGCATTATTTGTTAACTTAATCACTTTCGTTTTACCTACATTGATTCCCATTCCATATTTTAACCCGAACTTATTTATTAGGATTGCCGTCATGTCATCTGCAAAACTGATTTCATTTATTCATTATTGATCTTTAATTTCATTTTTCCAATTCGCGCTTCTTTCATAATTTCGCTAACATACTTCGAGTACTCCATTCCAATCTTTAAATTAGCATTTTGATTCTAGTAAAAGTTCTTGACGACTTGTAAGTCCTTATCGTCGATATTTCATTTCCGTAGCTTTTCATGTTTCTTTCATGATTGACTCAAATGTTTTTTTTAATCGATGAAGCGTGCAACAATTTCCCTATTGGAATTTAAGGGCCACCGGATGAGCACTTTCAGAAGGCTATCGCATTTCTGAGGTTCCTTTTTTTTTCTACGAAGTCATACAGTTACTTGTATCTGAAAAAGTGAATTATATATATCATTACCATCATCATCGTATTGCTCGTTGCCGAACGTCGGGACTAGTCATTGTCATTTTTAAATAGCAAATGGAATAGTATTCGAGACACTAATTATACGTAGATGCACGCGCATATGATGTTATATGTAGTAAGATGCCACTGCCTTCTCCGTGATAATTAAGAATTACGTAATAATGAAAAAGTTTCTATGTGGCGGGTTTTGAAACCTTCGATCATTCGAGCACTCTAGCAAGTACGCCAGCGCGACATTATTGAATTATATATATATATATATATATATATATATATATATATAATATATATATATATAATAATTAAATTATATTAACGTGGCGTGTGCAGCTAGAGTCGCGACAGGAAAAATATATTAGATTGAATAGTAAAGGGCCGTTTTGTGTAGGAAAAGAATTAGGTTGAAAGGTGTGTTGATATTGTCAGCGAAGAGAAGTATAAGGGAAGTCGTAGGTTCAATGAAGATTTCTGAGAGGAATATTGGGGACAAATAACGAGGACATGATAAACAGTAAAAGTGATACCGCATAATGAGGTGGATCATTTCGTTGCAGGAGGTGAACATGCGTATAACCCAGTGCAAGTCGGGTAATAATCATGTTGTCTTTGCGGCGCTGTATGTTTACATTCCACTATTGTATTGTTAACTTTACCGAATGCAATTTATTGGTTGAAGGAACGACACACCATTTCTCACAGACGCAATAATTGCTTCTTGAAGTGTCGTAATGTGTCGCAAAATCTGATGGAGGAACTGCAAGCATCTTTGGCTGCTCTATTAGCCAGTTCATTGACATGGAGTCCAATATGAGCTGAAACCCAAGGAGATGTGACCGTTTGTTGTAGACTTTTCTTTAAGGAATTTACAATTTTCTTCACTATCGGGAGCTGTTTGTGATTATACGCATCGTTACGCATTTATTCCTGCTATACAGTTATCATTACGATTAGAAAGATAGGACCTGACTTTTTGTTTATCGTATTAGAAATTAAGACTGCTGGTGTAAAAATCGTAAACAAAAAGTATATAGACGAACTTTATACATTTTTTAACGATACTCTAGTTATAATGTAAAATATTTCCAAAAAGAACGAATTTTGTGATAAAATTATTAATTTAATGAATATATCACAAGGTTGTTATTATTAACGAACTGACACAGTAACAAATGTATAATTAGTGAATTATAGTTTATCGTTAAATAAACGACAACAAGAAACGAATTAAAATCACTAAACGTATTATAAAAAACACGAAGCTTTCCGGCACAAATATATAAATATATACAATACGTAAAAAATATAAAAAAATACTAATGTATATATAAAATAATGTTTTATTGTATATATAATTTTTTAACATATATATGTATTTACATTTATTTATACGATTAATAATTTATATGTGCATATTTTATTGTTTAAAAAATTAAAAACTACCGCAGATAACGAAGAAAAAATCATGTTTATATAATAAAAGATTTAAATTAGAAAACGTAAATAATATCATTAAAAATCTTCCATATTTGGTGCGTTAAGATCTTTATCATCCGGTACACATCTATGTCTCTCTCTCTCTCTCTCTCTCTCTATATATATATATATATATATATATATATATATATATATATATATATATATATATATATATATGTACGTATACTTATATACGCATTAAATTATTTATTTCGTATAATAATCGATGTATATATATATATATATATATATATGACCCGTCATTTTCAAAGCAACAACAATAACATATACATATAAACGTGGTAATTAACTAGCGGTTGAGAAGGAATGGTATGAATGATACACTCCAAGTAGATAGTAATTATGCAGATTTTTCGAAACAATTGATAAAGTCATTTATTTTGATAAACGAACATAATTAAAGAATCAGGTACTCTTACGTTGCAAATGATTCATAATGTTCCACTTTCGCAGATGGAGAAATACTTGTCAACTACCGACGATGACCGTAATTAGTATCGATCATATACGAATAATTCAGATATTTAAGATTTACAGTTTTGTGATTGTCATACGAGGCTGTGTCACGCTTGGAGTGTTAAGATATACTGAAAAACTACTGAGAAAATTTCCTTTACATATGTAAATAGTAATTCAATAGACCAACTATCAAAGATGTAAAACAGCACTGATATTAATAACATTTCTAAAATAGCCCTAGTGGAAACTTTAGTATTCCTATATGGTTCACAAACTCGGGCGGTAAATATTAAATGGCAGCATAGAATACAAGCCTTTGAAATACGGTGCTATAGGTGACTGCTACGAATACCTTGGAGAGCTAAAAAAAAAAAAAACCGAATGATTCTGTTCTATGTGAATTAAATCGGAAACATCGACTCAGTAGTACATGAACGAATACTGAATTTTTTTGGGCGAACTCTCCGTGCAGATAATATGGCAAAAATTGCTTAGGCAATCGGAAGAAAGGACGGACAGCAACAAGATAGATAGAAGCAGTTTTCAAAATTACTGGTGAACAGGAAATCAGGCTGGTATATGATCGGATGGTGTGGCGTGCAGTGGTTTATAGATGCGTGGAAAATTTAACAGATTGACCAATTCATAGTCACTACACATCGGACACGATATTGGACGAATAAGATTATATATATAAAATTAAAATCCTGGTTGCACACTTTAGTAGTACGCACAAGTGAAATAATAATCTATCTGTGTACTATCATGAGCGATGAGTCGTTCAGATAATATTTTCTAAGTCCGTAAGCAATTTGCTTAACCATCTATGTGAAAAATGTGTAAAATTTGGAACTGCGCATATTGACACGAGCGTTTTATCATTTTCAGAAATAGTTTAACATATATATATATATATATATATATATATATATATATATATATATATATATATATATATATATATATGATAAATAAAAGATTTCACATTGCAATTAAACGCGTAATAGCTTATTCAGGTTCGAATGTAGGATCAGGCCATAATCAGATACAATAGGAAATAATCAAAAATAGCGAGATAAAAGATTAAAAATTCATCGATACGAGGTCGATCGCTAGATAAAACGAACAATATAAAAATACGGAACGAAGGTAATAGAACATTCCAAGAAACATTTGAAAAATCAAAGCGAGATTGAATAAAACAAAACGTGGAAAAAATCTCATAAGCAATTAAAGCGAAGTGTATGAAGAAGCTATAGTGATAACAAAGTTAGGGAAACACAGATGATGGAGGAAATACTAAAATTAATGGAACGTCGAGAAGTTAAAAAGTAACATAGACACTGTGAATATAGAGAAAAAAATCGAATAAAAAATACCACACGCTAAAAATTAGTGAAGTATGACCGTGAATTACGGAAACTTGAAAAAAAAGGCACCATGCTTACAATACCATCGCAAGATTAAACAAATAAAGACACTTTATCAACAAAAACAAAACTACAAAATCGCTTTTAAACAAATGGAAGTTTAACATTAGATGTCGAAGAAAAATTTGAACTCTGAGAACAATATAAAAAAAAGATGTTTAATAACAGAAGATTACAGATGCCAATAAAAATAAGTACTTAAGAATAACCCCAAAACCAAAAAAAAAAAAACATCAAAGATAGCCAGGGACCTGGTGGTGTACCAACTGATATCGTTAAATTGCTAGACCATTAAAATCTATCAATATTAATACGGTTATTTGGTGTTTCAAGATATTTTGAATAATTTGTTCCTAATAGGTATTTGTGTTACTACTACGAGGTTGAACGATTTTATCTAGGTGCTTAGCAAAACCGTGAGCCTTATCTCGATCGCTGCGTGCCCATTTATTTATCATCCGTACCAATCGTAGGATTTCGTGATATATGATTTTTTTTTATACTTTTAACAGCCTAACACAGAGCGTAGTTAGAAGCTTTAGTTGGAGTTTTGTTAATTTATAGTTTTGAAATTCATTATTGTTAGGGTTTCTGCCATTTGGCTACATTCTTCGTAACCTTCTCTTTTCAGAAATCATATTTTTTATCGCTTTAGGATTACATTATTTTACTTGCGCATTTTCTTTTTCGATTTGGTGTGGCTAAGTACGCAGACTCCTGGATACAAGTAGTAAAGTTCTCTATAGTGGTTTCTATATCTTTCTGCGTTTTCAAAGATACCTTGAGTTCTGAAGTTGGCTTAAACGTAACAATTGAATAAAGTAAACTATTTTTCGACGATGACTAATTAAAAAGCTTCGCATTTTAGTAAATATTTAATTTTTAATAATTTCGGCTTATATTACCTAACAAATCGTCGCATACTGATTGAAATTAGTTCAACACCTTACTTCATTCGTATTATACACGTATTACAGACCATCTTAGTTGGTTGCATACGAAAAATAGAGCAGGTAACTATTTCGCGGTTTGTTAAATTTTAGTGTGTCCAATTGAATTCTCAATCATTTTAAACATATTTATTTCTTTTTCCTATATAGGTTCAATCCTAGCTCACGCATAAAGGTTTTCAGTAATTATAAGGGAGAACGCTGTGCACCACTCCGTGTAACGTCGTGTTATATGAGCGCACCTACACTGTCTTTAATTAGTGTCTTGAATACTCAAAAATCAATGGGATATTCACGATATTTTGTGAGAAAAAATACAACGACAATGATGATTATATATATATATATATAAAAAGCTTGCAGCTGTGTATAAATTAACCAGAATTTCTAAAGTTCGCAGATACCAAGGGGTACTAAGACTAAACTTATCAATACGTTGGTGTTCTCAATAATATTCGAGTATGGTATCGAATCATAGACTATTTGCAAAACAGTAGAGAAAAGAATTTTGAATACATCATGGATGAATAAAATTACTAATTGAGAAGTTTTACAGAATATTTAAGCTAAGCTATTTCGGATATATTACGAGTCAGACCATCGTGCAATTAGGAAAATTAATATTACGTGCGGAAAAAATATAGGAAATCCACAAGAAGATGAACTAATGAAGAAAAAGATCTGATGCGCCCAAAATACGTTAACAGCTTGTAATAGGTTGGCAATGAACATGTATCAATGGAGAAAAGTTATTTATGAAGTAGTTGACAGATCATGATCACCACTAAATGACATTATCGCCGCATCACGATACGCCTATATCGACCCACTGCTGGGTATAAGTATTCTCCAATCTTTTCCAACGATTCCTATCTTGTGCGGCTCGGATCCAATTGATTCCTGCCGTTTAACAACATCATCTCGGCGCTTAGCCATATGCCTCTCTCGCAGACGCCGGCTGCCAATTGACCACCACTATAAAATCCGCTTAGTCATTTTTCATCTTGTCTTGCCAAATGATCATTTTATATATATATATATATATATATATATATATATATATATAATGCTTCGAAAACATGAACAATCTGTAAATCGGATATGAATAACATAGATGCGTTGGAAAGGTGTCTGCTACGCGTTTTATGGACTGAGGAAAGAACTAATGACTCTATTTTATTGGAAGTCGGCATGCAAAACATATTATCAACAGTTGTTCGCAGACGAATACTGAAATATTTTTGCCACAGTATCAAAGCAAGAACGTTGGAAACAGTTATCATACACGGTATCATGGAAGGAAGTCGAAGGCGAGGCCGATCTCCTATGAGATGGGCTGACATGGTCTGTAAAACAATTGGTCGAAGCATTGTTCAATTCGTTCGTTATGCGCAAAACAGAGATCTATGGCGCATGTGTTTTAAATGACAGAAAATAATATGAAACGGATGATTGATTGATATACATAATGTATGCCTTGAATAGTAGCCCATTTTGTACGCAAAAGTAAAACATAATTACACTCTGTCTGTTTAATGTGAAGTATTTCAACAACATTTGTAATATTTTACTTCAATAAAGTTTTTGCGTTTTTTTTTTTTTACTATAATTACCGTAGACAAGTTTCCAGGTTCCTTCTCTATGCCAGTATTGAAGCAAGACGGCTGTTAGACACGGAATCTGATACTCGCCGTTTTGAAACGGCTGAAACCGTACGACTTAGTCTAATATTTAGAAATAACTTATATATATATGTTAGTTAGAAGCCTTGCTCACTGGAGCTGGTGTCTTCAAACCCGTGTTATATGTTTATCATATTAGTTTTAAACATATACCGCCGTATTAAAGCGTAGACTTAAAATCGTATTAGTTCTTATACTCTAAAGAGTGTTTATAAAAATAAAAAAATTCGCGAAATAATGACGAAACACAAAAATTTATTGAATTAATTTTTTTTAATTCAGTATATGTAACTGAAAGTATTTTCAAATACGTTATTTCGCGTTACGTAAATTTAAATATTAAAAGAGTGAAATAGCTATTGCATAAGTATAATAGGAAAACATGGGTACAAAGTGAAATAATTTAATTATATAAAAAAATATAAAGTTCTAACTAAAAATCTGGTTTTCGTAGTAATGTAATAATTATAGCATGTAGCATAAATCGTCTGACTGTAGCATTAGTGGATAATTCCGACGAAGTCGCTTGAAACGGAAAAAACCCACCAACCTGTTGTGGGGGGTGTATATTACGTCAATTAGAATGCCGGACGAAGCTGGTATCGCTTGATTGAAGTTCCCACAATTATAATCACGTACATGTCAATTAATATATTAGCCTCATGAAGCTAGTTGCAGAGAGGGAAAACAAGAATAACTTTATGCGTTATATTTCATATACAATATGTGTATTTGTGGGAGTGTTTGAGGTACATATTTATAGGAAATATTAAATTCATAAACAGAACGAAAATACAGCGGTTAGTAAATACCATTATTTTGCAATGAAGTAAAACCTTAATAATCACCCATATTTCCATTCGTGTGACTTCTAACGCGAAAAACGTAACACGCTCTAAACAACTCGTCTTATATTGACCACAACGAGTTATCCAGGTTACTTTCTTATAGATTCGTCAAGATGAATTTGCAAAGCCAAATATAACACGCTAATTACTATAGTCCTATACCGACCACAGCGAGTTGTAATATTTTGGTTACCTTGCTTATAGATTCGTCAAGATGAATTTGTAAAGACCGAAATTCTTTCGTGTACTTCCTGAAAAAACAGGAACTAGTCATCTAGAAAACTCGGTAATTTCAGAGTATCGAAAAAAAAAAAAAGGACAACATAAATACACCCTTCGAATTAAGGGATGATATAGGCTGCATATGCGCTAGTACAAGACCGAAAATACGATGCTCGTTATACACGTATCTCTGCCTTATTACTAAAGATTGCCAAACATACTGGTCACTGCGTATGTGTGTTTTCGATTTAACCGGATAACGGTGAAAAGTTACAGTGTATAGTTGATAAAGTGTTAATATAGTAAACGAGGGTAGTAGATATAGGTAGAAGTTTTCACAGGGAGTACAGTATCTTTCTATCAAGATGAATAGTTTCAATCTCTTGTTTTCTACTTTAAACGTTGAATGAAAAAAAAAATTCGCTAATTCGCCAAAAGAAGATCTGGGAACAACAGCAGCAAACCGTCCGTAAGGCTGTTTGAATGACTGACGAAGTAGAGGAAATATCGAGAATGAAGAATGATCATCGTTATTATTACCACACCGGCTATATAATACGTTGCGATCTAGAAAGAAGAAAACGGAATAAGTTTTAGATGTTGGCCAGGATCGTTGTTGAGACTAGCATTCTTTATCAAAACAACATGAAACGAGCACCCGCAGCGGTGAGTCGGTAAATTTCGCGAGTTGGAGAAACGACACGCTAAATGATTGACGATAGTGGCCGAAGAACAACGGCGAGAGATACAAGAAAAGAATCTATTGGAAAATGGTTGGGGGGAAATAGTTCAGTTCGGGATGATTACCCAGCGCTAGTGTAAAAAGCAATCGGAAAGATAGCTATAGATGTATTACATATATAACGCAAGTAGGAACGCGCGAATAAAATAATACAAAGAGAGTTCGTAATGAAAGAAAAAAAAAAACGCTGGAAACATTCGGGAAAGATGCTCCGGCCGACGTAAAAGGTGTATAGCGTCGAAGCGGAATAGCTTAAGTAACTGCCGAAGTGGTAAGAAAAAGATGAGGAAAAACCGAATAATATATAGTGTGAAAAACTCGCGGAAAGGATAATGGGACGCCGAAAGAAGGATAGATAAAAATGAAAGAGGTGTAAATAAAAAAAAAAGAAAAAAGGACAGAAGAAGTAGAATAAATAAGATAGAACGGGAGAGAAATTTAACGCTCTCGAAATAATACACGTTTCCAATCGAAATGGAAAGGTATATCAGACGTTGTAGAAAAAGAAAGATAGGCTATTTCGTTTTTAAAGTTGGCAAAAGCGAATATGAGAAGACGTTAGAAAGAGATAAAGATAACCCGGGCTCCACGTGGAGCCAAATAACCTATCGGCCAATGTGAACAGCCGATTTCGCTGCTTTATCATCTATCTCGTTCTTAGAACCGCGCGGTTTCGACCCTATTTATCGCGTGACGTCTCTTACATTATCTGGAAAGGGCAGAGAGAGATACTTAACTTGTAGTTATAAAAGAAATACGTGTATACACGGAGAAATAAAGATACCCACACATTTAGAGCTCGTCAAAAGCTAACGTTGTAAATGCGATCAGTTTGTTATCGTGTGTGCAGTACACGAAGATACGCCCTAAATATCCTAGCTATTATTAAAACTTTTACTACTACCTACAAACCGCGATCAATTCTATAAAAATTAGAATAACGTGCGTGTAATATCGCGAGTACTCTCGTGAATCACACTATATAACTACTAGCCGTATGTATGTACGATTAGGATCGTGTGCGTGTCATTAAGCGGTAGCCGGTTAAAGATAGACGAAGATAGCAGTTAGAGGCGAACGTTTACTCAATCTGGTGAACATCTCGTCTAAAGCCACCAACTGTTCCAATTATAATATTTTATTACATTATGTACGTGTTATATATATATATATATATATATGTATGTATATATATAATATATATAGAAACACACACTTAACTACATTATCGAACTTAAATATACCATATAAAAAGAGCGTAAACGTTCCAAAGTGAAAAGCTGCTTATTTATTAGAACGTTACCGGGCTGGCTGTCGTGTTACTATCGCAATAAGTAGTCAACCGCTATTCCAGTTCAACTCATCATCCGAGTTGAACGAAGAAGAAAAAAAAAATAAATCCTGTAAAGATAGTCTTCATCGGTATAGGTCTTCGGTGGAGGTTGCTTGTACACAAAGCTAAAAATAAAATTAATAAAAAAAAAAACGTTTTGAATGGAAAAAAATTATAAAACACGTTAACAGTGAAAAAAATAGATATATTTTACAGCCGGCTGATTCGTTAGCGGCTCATTCCATCATTGGGCGGGGTACGAAGTGTATAAAGTAGAATTAATCTACACGGCAACCAACCGGCGTATCTTTTAAGTAGTACTACTACGATTACTTTTATAGCATTTAGAATAATATTAGCGTCAATCCGGGCGATTAATACCGACAATAATAACAATAACAGTATTCAGAATAATAATAATAATAATAATAATAATAATAATAATAATAATAATAGAACTAGGGAGGAGGAATAACTCTAGTATAAGCAGATTATATCTGTCTCGTCTGGATAAACGCGTCCCGTCAATGGTCATGATAATAATAATACTATTAAATGGCCAGGGAAAACAACACACCGCGGATCGTGGTAATTGATGACGATGATGAGGATTAAGATGGCGATAATAAAAAATCGGTTATCCAAGCTTGTAATGTTGTTTACCCCCGCGCTGAACACCTGCCGCGGAACGAGATTAACAAGCGATTGCCTAGTGTGTACATGGGACGACAACAAATGACGATGTTGTCTAAGCGAGAAGGGTAATCTTAATATGTTTCAAAAGGAAACCGGGGTTACACCCCCGCGAACTCAGCACACGGCGACTATCTTGTTATCTCAATCAAAACAACAACCTGTGTATATATATATATATATATATATATATATATATATATATATATAATATATATAATAACGACAACACACTTTGTTGCATTACGTTATTACCATTTTACTATTAGAATTATTTATTATTTTTATTTGCCTCCTAATAATAATGATAATATTTTATTATTAGGTCGTTTAATTTTTATGGCGTTTTCCATTTTAATTTTTCCCAATTTAATATTGTGTCTTTTGTCGTCATTCCGTCAGCAGTACTAAAAACCTTTATACCCTTTCATCGTGTTATTATTACCTTGTAAAATTTTAGACATCCCCAGAAATATAAAAAAAATTATTATTAAGTACGCTATAACATAGCTTTTGCCTTATTTACGCTTAAAGAAGATTTTAATATTCATTCATACGTATGTACATATATATATATATATATATATATATATATATATATATATATAAATATATAGGTAGGTGGATGTGGATGTGGGCGTGTTCAATAACTACATATATATGTTAATAATTCTAAAGACAGATTACCAATTATAATGATTAATATAATATTTGTGACAAAGATGACAGGCCAGATTACTTCCTTCAATGCGACACCAACGATCACGTTCAGTAATAATAATAATAATAATAATATAATTAACACTTCTAGTTTTGATATTTTCGAAATTTTTTATTATTCCTATATAAACTTTTTTTTTTTAAATTTTATTTTTGTTGTACCGAACAGTTCCCTGTCATAAACAATATCGACCATAAAAAGGAAAGATTAGGATAGAGGAAAGAAAATTGGAGTAGAATAGGAATGAAAATGTATATTAATCAAACAATTCCAACGAATTGCCTAATTTTTGGGTATTCAAGAAAAAACTCTTTACTTATTATTCTTTTTTCCTGGCGGTACATAGGAATTCTCTGAGAATAGCTCAGCTCACTCAAGTGATACCACTTGTTCCTTTTTAATCGTCTGCTAGGTCTGGCTGGAAAATCGATAGTGAGAACATTCGATGTACCAGTAGATTTTGGTTGAACTGAACTTTCACACAGAACCTTCGGTATTGTTCCATATAGACATCCTTTATATATATGGAACGTTCGAGTCCGCATACAATGTGTCGTTCGATACATCATAAGGTGCAGATACAATTGTACGTAGAATTATGGACCGCTGTTGTTATATTTATACGAAGGTTACTTCGGCTCGTTGTTCCATATAATTCTAACCCACATCTCCATACTGGAGCGATAATCGATAAATAGACATTTCCACGGCTAGATTTAGAAATTATTTTCGTCCTAACTAACCTTAGCTATTATAGATGTTCTCGTATTTGTTATTATAAAGGTTTTTCGTTCTAAAGCTACGTTATCAATTATTTTCATTACACGAATGAAATAATTGATTAAAACTTTGCTTAAATAATTATTCGTTCGCAATCTAGCTTGCGGGACAATAAGAAGCATTGCTGATAATACGTTTATTAATAAACGCTGTACAATTACAGCTATTCGTAGTTTCGCTCCTTATTAGTTAATAAAATTAAAATCTATGGTGCAGTTCAGTTTGGCCGACTCTTTTCAGACGTCTGAACTGCGTCAATTGACTAGATCGACATCGTAATGGATTAACGTGTTGGTCGGGTCGTTGTTTATAATTCCGGTTAAGAAATCTGACGGTTTCATTTACCGTAGGGATTTCTAAGTTGCTATAGAAATTCCTGACAAACCAAGGTGCGCATACTTATACTCTGAATCGCTCGAAATCGTTGGATAATTTTAAAGTTAAAATTGCTACTTGTTCCATACATCTGGATGCCATACGTACGTATAGGTTTTAAAATTACCTTATATAACAGACTTTTATTTTCTGCTGATAATACCGACTGTCTAAATGAAACAATTCGATTCGTTTAAGTTATATCCGGCAATCAAAGAAAAATAACCGAACATTTTCGTGTATAGTCGTTATTCCGAGTTGATCTTTTTTGTAAAATTAAACGTGTTTCCTATAAAATCGTTATAAAGTCGTTATTCCGTGTAAATCTCTTCGTATTATAAGTTAAAAGATATCAAACTCGTTTCTTATGAGGCGGAGATAAAGCCGCCTGAACAATATCAAAGCAAACAGAAAGCGGTGAGTTCGTTCCGTTTACTAATACTAACAACATTCCTTCTACTAATACCTAACAACATTCCTTTTACTAATATTAACAAAATTAAAACTATATTGCAATGATAATCGTATAAATACACAGCTAATTCCGATAATCGCGATTTACCGCCGCGCGTTTCCAAAATTACTAACAGATTATCAGATTTTTTAATATTTATTTTCATTTTACTTGAAAAATTGTGTTTTTTAAAAAATTTTGTGTTCGTATATTTTTATATTTTATATTTTACTTTTGGACATCATACATCGCAACAGTAAATGAAAAATTTTAAATTCCACCAGTATACAACTTTTACAGAGTCCGAAAAATAATATTGAAGAAAAAAATTAATATAAAAAAACAAAATTAATAAACAAATATATTGATGTTAAATTTCAACAATTCAAAAAATAGACAGAAGCAGAACAGCCTTTTTGGGAGTATATTTTCACAATCACCATCGAATATTTTTAAGTAATTATATTTAATTTATATTTTAAAATTATGATTTTTAAAAATGTTTCACTCGATAATGGCGTAAATGCCGAAAAGCTTTGTGTTTTCTATAAGAAAATAAATATTAGTGATTTAACTAATTTTCAATTGAATTTTAAATCAGATCGTAATGTAACTAACCCGAACATATCGCCTACTACGCCATCTTACTCCGATAAAGTAAAGAAAAAAATAGTTCCGATATTAGACTTCGAGCATCCGACGGAAGACCAACGGATAATATTAAATTATATACCGGAATTAAAATTAATCGACTACCTCCGAGTAATTAAATCGATCGTTAAAGATGCAAAAAATATTATCGCTGCCTCGCGCGTTAGTAATAATAAAATTATAGTCTTCTTAGCAAACAAAAACATGGTTAATGATATAGTCCACACTCATGAGGGAATGACAATTGGACAACACTTCATAAAAGCCCGTAAACTAAACTGTCACCGTTCTTCGCTGTTAATGATATACCGCTCTCAAATTCGCTCAAAATGCGACTATGGAATATAGCATCCAAGAGGGACTTCTCAAAACTAGATACTATCCACAATTCCTCGCTTAGATTAATTACAGACGCGCTCAGAACATCCCCAATATCAAGCCTCTGCTGCGAAGTCTCAGAATGGCCTCCATCGCTTCGACGGGATCACCTTACGGTAAATCTTCTGTTACGCACGATTGCAAATCCAGAGCTCCCAGCAACTAACAGTATAAAACGATCTCTCCAGAGTACATCTGAAACCAGATTATTAAGTTCGCGAGTAAAAAGAATTATATCCGATACTACGAAATCAATTCATACCGATCTATTATAAGCTGATGAGCTATACAACATAGAAAGCAACCCTACAAAAATCCTTCCCCCATGAACTTCGAAAGACGTCGCATTCGATTTTACACTGTCTCAAAAAAGCACTCTTACTTTGCCATCGTCCACAATTTATTATCTCCCCAAAGGAAAAAGATATACTACTCCGACGGTACAAGTTCCGCAGAATTCGCTGGTTGCGCAGTGGTCTTTAATCGAAATGTGATCTTTTCAACTTCCGCCGTTATTATCCGCTCTGTTCGCAGAACTGTACGGAATCGTACTAGCGTTGGAACACGCGGTAAAATCCTACCATCACATTATAACGACAGCTACGGACTCCATGGCAGCTTTACATCACATTCAACGGTATAAATATAATCGTACAGCACTATCAAGCGGCGATAACCTTCGTATGGATTCCGGGCCACGCAAACATACCAGGAAATCATATGGCCGATCTAGCAGCAAAAGAAGCTTCCAAAATGCGCCCAGCACTGCGTATTAAGATCCCACTCAGCGATATCAAGGAAGAAACCAAGGGCCTATTTTGTAGGTTGTGGCAAAAAAGATGGACGGAACAACAGAGTACATTGCACACAATAAAACCGTCAGTTCGCGAATGGAGGTTTCAACCTGAAGACCGAAGCGATCAAGTGGTGCTGTGTCGACTCCGGATCGGTCATACGCAACTTACACATGGACACATATTCCAAAAACTAGTCCCACCAACCTGTGATAGATGCGACGTTCCGATTAGAATTCACCACCTCCTAACAGAATGTCAAAAAATCCCAAAACCTTCTTCCTTAAATATTTCATCAATTCTGCCCCAAAATTCCCCATCCGTTTCATCCTTTCTTGTTAAGCTTAGGTCGGTAAATCTGTTTAACAAAATTTAAATTTGCTGGCCGCGCTCCTAGCCTCGCTGCTGTACATAGCGCGGAAAACAAAAAAGAAAATATTAATAGTAGCAGTAATTTTTAATACTAATAGTAATAATAATAGTGTTAGTGTAGTTAATAAAAAATATATATATATATATGAATTTATAACGATCCGGGGGCAGTTGTAAAATAGAAGAAACCCTTTTTTAAAGACGAAGAAACTAAGAAATCATCAGGACGAAGTAATAACCTTCGCTTAGTTAGCCGGTAGTAATATTTATTTATTAAGTAGCCGATCGTACAAACTTTTAAACCGTTCGTCCATTAAATTCTTATAAACATTCAGTACTTCCGCTAGAATTGGCCAATATCCAGATAATAATATCAACGCTATTTGCTTTAAAACTTAAAAAGTAAATTTTCTATGTTATCTACTATTTTCAAAGTATTAGTATAAGTAAGGTATATATATATAATCTGTACAACAATATCCACAAACGTATTTTTAATACTAGTTTATAAGTCGCCATTATATATTTCCCCTGCTTTCGGGTTTAATGTAATTATAAACTAGAAATTTGAGTTCATGTTAGTCCATTCAGAGATGTTATCGATCCATCGAATTGGTAATCTGCTTTCGCTCCGTTTCGCTTTAATTTTTTTTTTAGGTAATTTGCTAAAGTTCGCATTAAACATTATGTATGACAGAGTATAAGGCGTTCTCCAATGAGACTCAACCTTAATTGTTACATTATATGTAGTATTTTCCTTTTCGATCTACGTGTCTGTTGAAGGTTATCATTAATTAAGCCTGTTGCCAGCGGATTCGGGTGCGATCTCAGGCGCTGTGCGTATGTTTCATTGTATATCCTTATTACATCTTTCACAGTTTCTATTTTATTTTGTACAATAGTAATTTATTTTGTACGGATAGTGGTATTTACGAAATTGAATGTCCAATTGCTTTCGCTTTATATTAATATGTCTTTGCCAAGTTAGTCCTTTATCTAGGTGCATTCCTAAGTATTTTAAAGAATCAGTGGATGCAGTTCTTTACCCTTGACTATAATTAATTCTGCATTATGTTTGCATTTTGTAAACGGTGTATAATGTGATTTTGTTTCATTAAGACATGTCATTTCTTAATCCACTTCTCAATCATATTTACAATCTGCTGTAATAGTCGAGTTGCTTCTAAAGGATTCTTGCTTATAGGTAGTATAGCCGTATCATCAACAAAATGCTTTCAAATAATTAATTTTTAATACTTTTTCCGCTTCTCACAGTATATGCCAAACCTTCCTTTTTGCTTTTGCAACACCTCCATATTAATTTAAACAACTCATCTATCCAAGTCGTCATGCCCATTCCATGTAATTTGTCACCATATCGTTCTTGAAATTTCTAAAAATAAGGACGCTGCTATTTTACAGATGGCTCTAAATCTGGAAGATGTGTGGGACCTGCCTTTTTTGTACTTCCAGTCATTTATCATTTTCGACTTGCTAAGTCCTGCTCCATATTCTCAGCTGAATCCTTTTCTACTTTCACACCTCCTTCTAAGTTCCCTATCCGTTGTATTTTAAAGTCCCTCCGCAACTTTTATATAGACAGTTTCGTTTTACAATGCATATCTCCATGACCTTACTAAATTCAATTTCGACAGTGTTCATTTGGATTCCTAGTCATTTCCGTTACTTCATTAATTTACTCCGGTGAGATATTGGAGTCTTCCACTCTAAATTCCTAATTGAGTGACTAAAATTTAGTTACTCGTCGGTGATTAGCTATTCTTACTGCAATTCTCTGCGCTAAGTTGATTTGTAATCGATCCTAAATAAACTAATTTTCCCAGTCTGTCTAGTCGGCTATTGATTATTACCTCTTGTACTTCTCGTTGTTAGATTATTATCATATATTTAGTCTTTTTTGCATTGACGTTTAATCCGTGTAACCATCGTATAACAAGTCGTTTGACATAACTTTGTAACGATTACCGCGCGCTAGCAGTAAAAGGCTATCATCGGTGTATCGTATATTGTTAATTACCTTTCCGTTTACATTGATTCCTTTATCCGACTGTTTATTTCAGTTAAAGATTCGGCCCGCGAACATACAATTTAGCCCCCGGCCGGGACTGTGACAACAGATATTTCAGTTATACTGGCTCGTTGGTAGAAATTCTATTCTGGATGTTTATTATAAACGCATCCTCTGCTAACGAATTATCAAACCCATATATATATGGGGATGTATAAAAAAAAGTCCTATGATAATAAAATACAAGCTCAACAAAGTAATCCTTTGAGATACGATATCGAGGAATTCAGGGTAAAGATTTTCGTAGGAGTCGAAGTAATAAGGGGAATTACAAACGCCAATTTTCAACAAATGTACCGGAAGTCGATTATATCCTTGAGAAACTTTCCCCTGTCACAATCTTCATCTAAATTACCGAATACAAGTAGCATGTAGCCCATACTTTTATACGGTGGTACAGCATCATGGACGTTTATAAAAAAGGTTTAAAAATATAGATGCTTTTGAAATAATAGTTTATCGCCGCGTATTAAAAATAATTACGAGGAGTGCGGCGTAGTACAATTTACCTCGATCAAAGGTGAAATGTAAAAGAAGTGGAGATCAACCATCGTTATCACGGCAGAAAATCTTAGTCGGTGGTTTGATAAATAGACGACAGAATTACTTCGTGCTGCAACTAATGAGACGACGATTAAGAAATTAATCAACGCCAGCATCAGAATCAACGATACAAGAAGAAGTTATTATAGCTTCTTTTATAGGATTCAGTTCAGCGCTATCGTCATTGAAATTCTTAGCAATATAGTCGCTCAACGATCGATAGCGGTTATGGTGTAATTTCTACACGGGTCATTTTAATCAATTATAAGTATGTACAAAATTTTTTATGTAAATCGTTTGACTCATTTACGAGACATCCGAGTATATATATATATATATATATATATAATACAACAATTGCTCGTTTAATAAGATGCGACACATATGTGTGTATACTTGTATAGCATGAATAGTATAAGCGACGGATGTAAATTTTCGTTTAAAAAAGAACTACGTACAAACGTCACTTAAGAGGCGATGAACAAGTGTCAAGACCTCTACTACGACATAACCTGGGCGAGGTCGCAATTATGTTGGAGAATTTTAAACGATGCTAAAACCTGTTTTAACAACCTGCTTACCCCGTCCAACCGTGGCAGTTAATTCCGTCCGTTTTTTTCTTTGTTTTTATTAAAAGATCCGCTTGATATTATCTACTTAGTTTCTTCGTTAATTATTTCATCGGTTAATAATAATAATAATAATATCGTACGGATATGTAGGATAGGCGTAAAATAAGTGTTAAGAGTAAGAGGTTAGTGCGGGGGAAGCTTCCTTCTCGTTGTCAGGTTATTCCTGAATAAACCGAGAAAAATAGTAAATAATAACCGACACCTGCGAAATGACGACCGTCTTCCGCGCCCACCCGATTATTTAATTATTTATTTATTTATTTATTATTTATTATTTGTTTATTTATGTATATCTGACATTTAATTACAACCGTGTAACCCTACTGGGTTGAACTCCGAGTATATACATATAAGTTCTTTAAATTTATTATTATTATTATTATTATTATTGTTACTTATATTTAAAGTCCGTGAACTTTCACTTGTCCATTATATATTTCTTGTAACTGGGCACCTAAAATTATGCACGGATATACTTAAGTTTCTTACTCGGACATATTTTTATTCCCAGTATTATTTCTGGAATACATTGTATATAATTTATCATATTTCTATTTTGTATTCATTTCAATTTTCATTAAATCTAAGTTTAAATTTATATATATATATATATATATATATATATATATATTTATATATATATATATACTAATATATAAAACTGTAGTGTCCGTATGTGATTTGTGAATATTTTCATTATATCACTACATTGTTGGGCTATTTTTATCACGCATAAGCAGAAAATCTTTTTAAACTTTTTGTATGTCTGTCTGTTCTGATTTAACTGGAAAACTATTAAAGCAATAACGATGCGCGTGTGTTTGTATGTGTTTATTTATTCGCAGTTATGGCAATTTAATTTAAAACCACTAAATTCTTTGCGATGTTCACTGTATAATAATTTGTCATATTCATTAATAGACGATAGAACAACGAAGTTGCCAGCCCATTTGAAAAGAAGCTATTTTGGAGAGATTATGTGGAAAATTTATATAAAGGTGAACCAATAAAATGGAGACCTCTAATAAGACATATCCAATCGGAAGAACAATTAAATGATACTATAATGAGGAAAAGTTTGATATACCTCTTAAAATGCTACGAAATAACAAAGCACCAGGAATTGATAACATTCTATCAAAATTAATAAAAATAGGCGAACAGAAAGTTCATGGCAAGCTTTTGGAATTAGTTTCAAATATATATCGAGAAGGTTCATAGCCAAAAGAACATTGCTGTTCCATAATAATTATTCCAATTAAAAAAAAAATCATATGTAATAAGATGCGGTGAATGTAGAACCATACGCCTTATCCCTCACGCATCAAAAATATTACTTCAAATAATTAAACAGCGAATGGAAAATAATACAGAACAATTCTTGGATAAAACACGGTTTGATTTTCGGGAAAATATATCTACTAGAGACGCAATAGGAGTATTGCGAAATATTGGGGAACGCATGATGAACATGGATTTAAATCTTTATATGTGTCATCGATTATGTCAAAGCATTTCTCCCGGCACAAGCTTTTTCCTCTATTACAACGAATTGGGTGTCCTCAGCAAATATTAATATTAACACACAACTTATATAGAAAAATAGAATACACTAAAGAACTCAAGTAGGTATGTATAATAATCGATGAAAAACTTTCATTCATCCCCCCACTTTAATTATATCTCAACAAATAGTGCTGCTACTTTTGACAAACTTAGTAGGATACAAAAAATACATGGGACCATGCCTCCAATGGGACCATTCCTTCAAGGAACGAGTCATCTTGTATAAAGGTTTAGTCCAGTCTTTGTATGGCTACGGTGCGGCAATTTACATTAACACTAAGATCCTGAACCTAGTCAATCGGCAACAGCGTAGATATTTTCTAAATATGGGAATATTGTACAGACTACTCCAAGTTCTGCTGCCTATGTCATCTGTGGTGTTCTGCTACTGGACTAGTATCCAGCTGGTAGGACTGTCACATTTGAGTACAGGCTTTGTAGAGAATATTCTATTATGAAAAACAATACATATTATTGGGTAATGCTTTTGATTTTCCTTCTAGTCTTTTAACTAATTGATTAAAGGGATATGTCTCCCCTTTCTTAATTGATGAATGACAGAAGAGGTGGTTCAGCACTGGTCGTATAAATTTTTTTTCCTAGTATCGTAACGAGATTAAATATGAAGAACGTTAAAATTTATTTCTATAATGCTCAGGCGCTTACTGGACATACCAAGTTTCATACTTGTGTAGTTTCACGCTTGTCACTTCTCCTGTTTGCACTCGCTGTTCATTCAGCTCTGTGGATGACATCAAATACTTTCTGTTTGTCTTTCCAGCTTTCTCTGTCCCTAAACTCTTATTTAAAATCGACTCCTTTAAATTACCTTTAAAAAATAGATTTAAGCTTCAACATTAATTCATCAACTGAGAGGAATCCAATCGTGAACCCAACACTACATCTACATGATCAATATTCTTTTTTTTCTCACTTTACCTTTTAATGTCTATATATATATGCTCACCTATTAATTTACTCATACGGAAACACATATTACAGTAATAGTGACTATCTTAAGTGTACTTTTGATTGTTAACAAGAATTTTATTTTTATTTCCTACATTCTTAATATTACGTAATTTAAATAGACTACTCTTTAATATTTACATTTTTTTATACAAAGTGTGACACGGATTGGTGTTTAAGGGCACTATGTTGCATCATCTATTTATCATCCTAATTATAAACAACGCGTGCAAGAAACTATCACACATGCACATATTACGATTTATACATTTTTATATGTTTTCTTTTGTTTCAGCTACAAAGCACTTCCACACATTTATACGTTATGTGTACCACAATTGGGGTACCCATTAACATATATATATGTATGTATGTGTGTGTGTGTGTTGTGTGCTTATTCGCAATCCTTGTAATTTAATTTAAAAACATTAAATTCTTCGCAATGTTCACTGTATAATTTATCATATTCGTTTTAATATTCATTTAAATATTTCTTTTTGACGCGGACGTCGGAGTTTATATTTAGGATTATCGAGAAAAAGATAATAATAATTTTAATGTTTGATTATAGAATTTACATAAAACGAGGTGTCTTAAAGTTTTAAAAGGCCGTATAATCTCATTCAGTAAATAATTAACAGTAAAATTAATTAATATAACTAAACGTAATCGTATGATTTCAACTGAATTACTTTACACGAAAGAAAGATGTCATTAATATGAAACGTGTTGAAAACAACCACAAAACTTTAAAATCTAAACAACCAAATTTAAATTAATTTTTGTAACACGTGTAAGCATAGATGCGAATAATATATATATATATATATATATATATATATATATATATATATATACTATTCGTAAGTATACACATATACTCTGTCATTTTACACAAATGAATGATGTATTAATTGATTACAAAGTGTACACCTGCCTTTTGCGTAATTCTGACGTCACCACAAGAATTATCACACTTTAAGATAACGAAGTGTTTTTACTTATTAATAACTGTCCAACCGACTTAACATACAATCATTATATATTTATTTTTACTTTTTAAATGTATTTAAATGTTTTATAAGTACAATTCCTTTAACTTGAATGTTGGTAAGGGTACATGGTCTAAGCGTTCCTCATGAACCGAAAATTGAGAAACCACCGTCCAAAGAATGTATCCTGGGCAAAACCAACAGCAATGATTTGCCGTTCTGTCTTCTCTTTCCTAGCAAACTCTTCATTTACCGACCAGTAGTTGGCTAGTTCATTATTAAACATTCTTTAATCAAATTGTTTTAGATTTTCATAAGACGAAGAAGACAATTGACGTTAGTTGAAACGATATAGGGGATTCGATTATTCGATCGAACACCTAACTCCGGCCATTAAAAAAAAACACGTTAAACTACAAAATGAGGACAACGCTTAAGGAAATGTTTTACACTTCAATGATATTTCGAATGCGAAAGCTTTTTAAATGGTACAAAATACGCTACTATTCAAAAGACAATTCCAAAATAGCTTTGGATTAAACATTATGATCTCGTCCATAAAGATTTTTTCTCTGTATTTGTCGGATTAAGAAGTAATTATAGATCATCAGAATTGGAGTTTAATATTAAAGATTGTATCGAGCACCGGATTTTGTCCTGCTCCAAATACAGAAATAGACAAAAATAGATATAGAACTTTCTGTCTGAACTTCTGTTGACAAGGAATACGCTACCAATAAAATTTAAAGAAATTATTGTGGATCCTAGCTCCTTGGATGTGCGTAAATGATATAATTTGCCAATAATATAAATTTAAAATTCGAACGGTTCACTTAATATGAAAACTAGGCAAAAAAAGATAACGTTAAGTATATAAAGTATTTCTTCGCCTATCAATTTAGTACCATATCAGACAAATTAAAAATAAATAAATAAAATAAACAAAACGTTACGTACGTCAATAGTAATAATCATCATGCAGAAACATGAATTATATTTATAGACATTTAATTTAAGTTCGTCATCTAAAAAAAAAAAAGATATTTTATTTTGCACAATTGTTCCACAAATTAAATTATTATTAATTGTAATAAAAAATTTCCACATAGTAGATTGAACTTACTCAGATAATTCCATCGAATAATTTGTGCATAAATTTTTAATATTATAATTTTGTATCTTGTGATCGATAATCTAACTTCATAATTTTTAGGTTTCCTAATTACAGTTTTAAATGGTTCTTGTACTTGTATTAAGATTTGTTGACTTTGACATTATTAATGGTTGTGTGAAACAAAAAAATTTTTGTGTGTATTTATGTTTAATTGCAACCGCTAGATTTTTTAACCATGAAACGCCACTGGTACAGTCTTCTTTGGGGCTGCAATTTTAGCATAAGAAGTTTGTTCGTTTATGCGGTTATATAATTCTGATTGCTAATCGGTCGAATTTATTAAAGAAATGAAATAATAATGATGAAAATAGAATTAATAATAATGATAATTCAAGGTATTAATTCTTCGTACATTGTAAGGATAAATAAATGCAGCGACATTTTAACGATCACGAAGATATAATAATAATAATGTTTATAATTTACAATCATCCGTGTCCATCGATGCGCGAATAATAGTGACAATGATAATGATAATAAATATAATAATAATAATAATAATAAAAATATATTCTTATTCTTATTATTCTTATTATTATTATTATTATTGACAATAAGAAATATGTTATGTTAACCGTGTGATTAATGGTAATACCAGCTTTAATGTTAATAAAGATGATATTACTGATTACCATTTTAGTACACCGACTTGTACAACACACGCTTTTACCTCATTTGTTTTCCTATATCCTTTTCCCGGGCTCGAATATGTACATGGTGTTGATTAAGTACGTGTACATTGAATCGGGTCTGCCTGTTGTTGGATAGAGTGGAAACGAGTCTACCATATATATATATATATAATGTATATGTTATATATATGCGCCATTATATAGCGGTATTATTTGGTGATGTTTACCTTAATGGCGCGGTCGAGTATCGTTTGTTAACGGGGTATGGTACGCGGTGTATAATAACCGAAACCTTTTTCAATGGATCCTTTTTATCGGATTAAAATATCTTTACCGGATTACCAGGCCAAAATTTTACCACTACCGCAGGATCGCCAGTTTTTGTTTGTTTTTCTTTCTTTCTTTTTACATACGATAGGATTAAAATAAATACCGAACGATATTTTACGTAAAATCGATTTTAATTCGAACATAATAATATTAAATGGAATTCTTTAAAATTAATTTTACCAGGTTCGATATTAAAAAAAAATAATAATAATAATAAATAAATCGGCGGTCTGATATAATAAAACTATTTCGAGAAACGTATAAATAAAAATAAGCGAAATAACAAGCGAAAAAAAAATTAAAGTTCTATTTAATTATTTTTTCATCTAGAACGAAATAAACGATTCGATGTTGTACTATCTTAATAAAAGTGGCCGTCAACGACGAAGAGCAGCTAAGTCTCGGTATATAACGTAGACGGTGATGGTTTAGTAATGTACACCGGTCTATACCCGGCGTTAGTAACATACAAATATTAAAACAAAAAATTGAAACTACATTAGGCACAAATACATTCAATTATAAAACAATTAATGGAGAAGGATTCATAAAAATATGTGCACTAAACATAAAAAAATACAGAGAAATAATTAAAATTTTAAATGAACAAAATGCAGTTTACCATATCTATCAACTAAAACAGTAAAACTTTACATCGTGACCTACATGTTCCATATATTGCAAATGCGATAAAACAAGTTACATGATCACCCTAACTGGACAGCAGTCAATTTGCTAGGTAATTCATCAGAGCTGCGAAGATTGCAGAGGGTCAAACCATTGGATTTGATCAAATAAATCCAATTTGTACATTCCAGGCCACCTTCAATGGAAGGAGTGCCGCTCAAATAACTGCAGACATCATACTCACTATTGATATAGCTAGGTAAAGGGGGGGGAATTAATCTACGAATGTACTAACATTCGTTGGAAACTTTTCGGAAAAAATAAAATTAAGAAGATTCGTCGAATCGGAAGAAATTACGGATTTTTAAAAATTACGAAAAAAAAAAACTGAAAAATGTATAAATATAAATCGATAGACAATGTTTTATCAGACCGAAATTTTTAATTATAGAATCGTCATATAATTACACATATGTAATATATAATATATAATAGGTGTACTAATATATATATATATATATATATGATCATACAGCACGGGACAAAAATCGCTTAAACGCTAAATAATACTTTGAAAAATTCGTCGAACAAGACCAAGAGACAGACAGCTGATGAGTTGGGTCGTTCAACTAACGTAACCAAATGTGTATGAAATGCTATTAACAGCCCAAGACAGAATAGCCTGGAAAACCCCATTATTAAGCCTTCAATATCACCACATCATGTAGAAAGGTAAAAGTAATTGAGGGTATGATTATTTGTGTATCACAATTTTATTACTTACGTAAATTTGAAAACAATTTAATTAAAAATTTATACATGGTCTCAATGGTAAATTTAATGTTTATTAATATTTCATTTATTTTGTTAATTCACTCACACACACACACATATATATATATATATATATATGTTTTGCGTTTAGTTCAATACTTATCAAGTTTTAAATAATTAATGTTTTCTTTCTCAATAATAATGTTGAAATATAACAGTTTACCGATTAAATATTAATTACGAAGCTAAAGATAGAATAACTTCAAAGGAAAAAATTTTAAACCTTCATAATTAACATTTTTTTACACCTTTTTGTTTATTAAATTACCGATTAAAAGAATTAACTTAATTGAGTCCATTTTCATCTTCATTTTCTTTGTCGCATAGAAAATGACAAATTTTTGTACTAAAGTAAATTCGGTATGTTAAGCTGAAATATAATCATCAGGAACAGGTTGAGGAGCATAGAGCGTCAAATAAATCGTACATTTCAAACCCAACTGAGATTAATATATATATATATATATATATATATATATATATATATATATATATATATATATATATATATATATATATATATATATTACTGTTGCTTATAGTCCGATATTTTCAGTAGCGAAGAAGAGTTAGTTATGTTAATAGAAACTGGATTTTACGATAACAGGGATTGGAAGTATGTGTGTGTGTGTGTGTGTTTAGCAGTCGTACATCAAATAAAACGTAGGTATCTTGTTTTAAACGTATTTTACGAAGCGCATACTATAATGTTTCAGACGTGCAGCAATATATATATATATATGTATATGTTGAATATACAAGTTAGGTCATTAATACAAAAGCCTGTTCATCGGATAAAAATGTAGTAATTATATATATATATATATATATATATATATATATATATATATAAAGAAGGAGATAAAGAAAATGTATAAGTCTGTGTCACGAGATGTATCTTTGCAGGAACGTGTGTATTGTCGTTACAACTTATACAAGCTTCTAAAAAGCTAACTAACCATTTGGCGTTATGCTGTTCTTGTCTTGTTTTTCCTTTCACAGTCTGTTACTTTAACATTAGTCACTGTAATATATACATATTTTATATATATATATATATATCATTGTTATTGTAGTCATCATCATACGAGACTCTCTTTCCAGATCATTACTGATTTCATCTTTACGACGGAGCTTCTCTAAATATGCATCGTCTTTCTCATTTCGTCAACCTATTTTGGAGCTTAATTGTATTTCTATAGAACATAACGTAGCGTATAATACTAGATAGCAAAAGACCAACCTGAAATTATCGTCTATGTTCATCATATGTATACACAGGCTTGGCTCAGTATCATCTCTTTATAAGTCGTCTTATGTATGAATACTCAACATACATATATATATATGGGCACGAACTCAAATCTTTTTTTTTGAGCCTCCGTGAAACGTCACCCGTAGTTGATAGATAACAAATAAGTCTGTTGGTAGCGGGTCATCCGTTCCGCACCTTATTATACGCACCTATGGAGAGATGTCTCCTTTGTAGAATTTTAAAACTACTACGTACGGTATTCACTAAGTAAAAATATTACAAACAACACCTATGATATATAAAAAATAATTGTTTATATAAGTGTGTATATATATATATATATATATATATATATATCAGTATATATATATATATATATATATATATATATATATATATATATATATATATATATATATATATATCAGTATATATATATATCAGTATATATATAATGTATAGTGCACAAGTATTGTTCGCATCTATATGCTGTAAAACTTGTTCGTACAGAGTGGAACAATAACATGATGAATTCGGTCGTGTAGCATACCCACCGCGTCGATTTTATTAATAATTACAGTATAATATTACGTCGTGTTGTGAAGGCGTCGGAAACTGGGACCTGGGGAATTTGGACTTTTTTTTTTTATAACTCCAGCACATGTAAAAAAATTGAAATCTACTAATTTATGTCTTGCGGTTCATACAATTCTCAAACATGACTAACCCATTGTGCGTTATTTTTGTGTAAAATCGGATAACATTCGAGACAAAGGTTGAAAGTACCAACGAAATACTTTACTAATATCAGAGAACACAGCCGTCTGAATTGATACGAGTCTGTTTAGACCATGTAGCAAATGTTATTTTAAAAATCGTAGCACTAGACGGTCACCGGTCAGCATCGGTCCGCTTGAACAGCTACTTTACTGTTGTGTCAACTTTGAGGGTTTTGTTGTTCTTCTTAACCGCCGAGTATACAATATCCGTTGCGATCGATGCTATACCGTTGGTATGATGTTGCAGTTTAACTGCATTAGCAGTGAGCCTTGATTACTTCTACCACTGCCACGATGTAACGTTGCGTTTGACACGAACTAGGGCGTCTTCATTAACTGCCGTATGAGTTTATTTTTAAATCTTTAGATAATAGCGACATTGGTAGGCGCATCCCCACAAGTGGGCGCCATACCTGCATAATAGTGTCAGATATATATAACAGAAGATTGCTTTGCAGGGAGAGTTATGAATACCACCCTAACCAATCAATGTAGATTATACAACTTTAGTTTCTTAGTTCTCTTCGTTTTTGCACAATATGCGCTTTCTACATTAAACTTCTATCTAGCAAGGAGCCCATTGACCTGCTGGCGTGAACGGACGGAATAATTGGTAAATCAATTTCTTTTGAGTATTTTATATAATGTTCAGCGTTCTATTTATACAACCGCCGTTATTGGAGTGCACTGCTCCAGCATCCGTAAACCTGTACAAAACGAACAACAAATATAACGGCTTATATGGATGTTAGTTTTAATTTATCACGATATTATACGTACGTTCGTGTTATTCTGTAAAATTTAACGTTCGCGAGTGCGTAACAAAAAACTCTTACTAAATTAATCGGTAAAATTATTGGAACAACCTTAAGCGTGATTATATTTCGCTTATATTGAACAACGTGGTAAGACCGTATCTTGGACTATAACTGGAAACGGTTTCCTAGTAACGTAGTGATGACGACACATTCTTTATAGTTTATGATCGAATCTATATATATATATATATATATATATATATATATATATATATATATATATATATATATATATATATATATATTCGAATCAGAGCGGGAACAAAAATGTTCAAGTTAAAAAAAAAATACTCGATTTTACGTCCAATTTAGCCGATAAACTTGTGCCGATTTTATTATCAACTCGACGGTTGAGGGTTCGAACCAACAAGCGACATAGAAAGTTTTTCATCATTATTTAATTCTTAATTATCACGGAGAATACAGTGGCACCTCACTCTGTACAACATATTATGCGCGCTTATCTTCGTCGCGTATAAATAGTGGCTTGAATGCTAGCTTATTTTATATGTAAAAATAAACGCGTACAATAGCTAGTCACGACGTTGGGAAACGAACAATGCGACGTGATGATGACGATAGCAAGCTAGAGAAAGGAATGTTTTCACACGAGCATTTTGAGAGAAGATATGTTCTACCATTTTATTGTTTAGAATATTTCATCGCCGTACTCTGTTTTATTATAGATCCCGCATATTGGGAAAATGATCCTTCGTGGATATTATTTATTTTTAGTTCAGCCGGATTTTTTAAATCTAGAACAGATCTAGATGGTGCGAAGAAGACGATTTGAAAATTCTAGATCTGTCCAGCTGTAGACGCATGGTAACTATTTTCCATTTATCTATCCACGGCGTTAACTCATCAATAGGTTCGTCGTGCCAGACTGTTATCGCCATTGTTTGGACGAAAATCGTTAATCTCGCGACAAAAAGACAGATATACCAGTCAATTCTAGCTCCTGTGTGGAGATATGGTATAGCAGTAAATGGTGTGCTATATGTCTGTAAAACTTACAAAAGATACAACAGTAGTCAAAGATACTACGCACTATTGCATCGATACCATACTACATACCGAACTATGTGTTACATAATAACTTGAATATGCCGTATGTAAACGATGTCTACGTGAAGCAATATAAAAAGTTCTTCGAAAAATTACAGACTAATATTAATCCTCTAGTTTATAGAATGTTTTTTGTCGAACATCCAGTCGGCTGTAATAGACGACTGAAAAGAAGAAAATGGTGTCTGTCGTGATGTTTATCCGATCACCTAAGCAGTCAGATGGTTCGCTGTGATGTTGGACCGTACGCTGGAAGAAGAATCTTTTTACCGTGGTGAAAATCTAGCCTTACATCGGGCCAGCTAGATTAATTATTAATTTTGCTGTTTGTTTTTGTTTTTTTTTTTTTAAATTTTTGAGCAATGTTGTTTGTGCCCAATTTTATAGCCGGTAGGACAATTTTTTTTTAAAAAAAAGTGTCGATTTCCGTTGTTTCGGTGCATATGTTGATTGAATACTGTTCTGTTCTTATTGAATATTTCTGTTATTTTCCTTTATGAAAAAAAAAAGAATATAGTTGCAATTTATCAGATTAAATCATATGACGTCCATATAGACGTAATAAAATAAAATGTATGCCCGCAAAGATATATATGTGTATGTGTGTTACATATGTATGTAAAGTGAATGAAAAGAATTCGGAAATTGTTTTGAAAATATTAAATTTTTAGTTCTAAGGATTTTTTTATTTTAGTAGTTTTTTGGATTACATAATTTTTCTTGATCATTATGATTTTTTTCATGCGGGTGCTTTTCTATAGTTTTTGATTTTTTTTTAAATATTGAAATCTCAAATAATTTTCTTTCTTTTTTTTTTAAACTGTAATTTCAATTTTTTAAAACATTCTTTGCAAGTAATTCCTTATCGAGATTACATATTTGTACAAAAGTACCATTGGTTACGAATGAATTATAAATTTATTATTCAATTATCGAATGGGTTCATTATATTCTCATAATCGACAGGGAACGTTTTATATCTGTGTAGGTGAATTACGCCACTAGAGTCGGTGTACACTCTCCTACTGCACGCTCCAGCTTATTATTTTTTCTCTAATACCGTATGGCATAATATTTGTAGTACTAATAATATCATCGAGCGATAAGAAAAAGGAACCGGGTTTTTAGATACAAATAATTCGGTATTTTTAGCTTATCTTCTCTTATTCTCCTATGCTGGAATGTTGAAAATAATTTCATTTTTGACGAATTAGCGTGAAAATAGACAGGACGAGATTATTAAAAAATCTCGTAAAGTCCGGTATATCTGGTGCAAAGAGATGGAAAAACCCGATACATTTTAAACGACCGATACGATGAGATGTGCCGGTCATTTTGTAATGATGACTATAATAAGCGGTAGAAAGATATATTATATTTATACATATATATGTACGCGTGTGTTCTATATTGTTAAGTGTTAAGTTTACAATAGCAGAGCCGGTGGTTATACATTGCGGCAGGTAGAGGTAATAACAACGATCTTCTGTTCTTAATAATAATTGAACAGTTCCGCTCAAAGCATCGCGGTCTTTAATAATAACACTGGCCATTAATGTGGGCGCACTAGGAAAATCGGAAGAAATAATGATAATGAGAAGAACGATGATAATATTATTAATAATAATAATAATATAGAATATTCACGCGTCTTGGTACCTAAACATGGATATATATATATATATATATATATATATATATATATATACACTTAATCAGTATATAGAAAACAGAACTGAGCGCAGACATTTATTTGTGTAATCTACCTTCGTCACACAAATAGGATCGCGGTTGTAAATATCAGAAGAAGAAGTACTCTGATCATTGTCCTAACGTAACAGTAGAATAGTACACGACTTCTGTGTTAACAACGAAAATATAAATTGTATTCTATACTATACACTCTTTATCCGCTCTGAGAAGAGATATTACCTTGCCAGAATGAAAGAACGAGCAAGACGGAAAATTATAATGGAGGAATTAGTGAGAGTGACTGAAAAGACATTCAGCCGGAGCTGCCCTAAATAGACAGTCGAGAGAAGATGACGACGATAAGAATTATTGACGTTCATCTTCCTTTAGTTTCTGTATGGGATCCGCGCTAGTGATTCTCAACTACTACTATATTATAATATTATAGTTATATAGCCCATATTATTATTATTATTATTATTGTTATTATCTCTATTACTATTATATTATTCCAGACCGATTCTTAAAAAGCTACGTGGAACTGGAAGCGTGTGGTAATTCACCAAATAGGGAGAGAGCAGCTAGCGTACGCATCAGTCTCCTTACTGGGATGGATTGTGTTAGTTCTTCAGAAATGAAAAACAATGTAAAAGAAAATCATAAACAGAAAAAAAAAAAAGGAACAAAAAGCGAAGAACAGGTAAAAAAGAAAATAAAAAAAAATAAAACGCGTTATCATCTCGTTCGTTTGAAAATACTCTTAAAACCTTCCGATGGCTCCACGTGGAGCTTGTCCCTTCACCGACTCCCAGTCCACCGCATTGTAAAAAGGAGCCTTCTTATTGGTCGATAGCGTTAGGCTGCTTAACGTGTTAAACGATCCACCCGTCTCACTCCTTTTGATTGCTTTCGTCCATATTGTTAGGCTTACGCTCGCTAACTGGTTAACGATGGTAAATGGTGAACGTTGATAGGTTACTTGCTCCACGTGGAGCACTTTAGTGGAATCGTCTTATATATATATATATATCTACATACATATATATATATTACACACACATATATATATGTATATTACATACACACATATATATATATACATATATAATAACCATTCTCACGCGTACTGGCTTACACAGAAGGCGCTAGAATATCTAGTTTTCTATGTAGTCTGAAGTCTGAAGTAGCGAAGCGAACGATACCGATAATCAAAAGGGTTGGTTTTAGTTCCGCTATCCTCTTTATCCCTTATATATATATTATAGGAGTATACGTATATATGCATATTTTCTTCACCTATTCTTCGACGCTATATAACCCATCATCTTCTTCAACTAAACCCCTCACCAAATAGCTGGCAGCAACGGCAATAGACGTAAAATAAGGGTTGGTTGCCTGGCTAGCTGTCCAGGAGTCGGGCGACTTTACTTTGGTGTTTACAACTTTAGCGGTTGAAGGGGCAACTCAACCGCTCTTTCCATTATAGTTGTAGTAGGTTTTATCGGCGACCGTGGAGTCGAAATCAGAGGACTATTTGCCATTCTTTTTTTTTTTCTTTCGTTCCTACACCTTCATCGCTATATTTGGATGATACCTAGGGATGGTTGTGGAGAGGGTACTATTATCTCTATTCGCGAAAATGATGATACTTTTATTTATTTTTTTCGGGGGCCTATAGTACTCTCGGTATGGTTACTATCTAGACCTATTTTTTCTTTTTATTCCTAGTACCGTTCCATTTTTCAACTCTGTCATTGTAGTACCAACAACGAAAAATATAACACCACTACTACCGCAGCTACTACGTCTACTATTATTAAAATTTTTACTACTACTGCCAACTGTAAAGTTCTTTCTTTTTCGGTCGCGTTGTCTACACCCTTGTTAAAATTGTTCTCTTTCTACAAATCTAATGTGGGGGTTTTAGTCTTCCTTTCGACGCTGCACTCTTTATCATTATCTTGGAAGATATGTGCTGCCCTTTTTCTAACCAGTTTAGTGTCTATATGCGGTAGTGTGTATTCTTGTTTTTAGGCAACGCTTTAGGGTTGCTTTTTACCTACCTGACCCGGTGTTACCACTTATTAGACGAACGTTTGAGCATTTCCAAAAACCATGACGTATATATATTATATAATACAAAATGCTTCTCTGCCGCATGCTATTGGTGTATATATATATATATACATATATATTAGTGTGTGAAGTCGCGATATTTTCGCTGCTGAAAGAGGACTTCTACAATGTACAATGTCAGTTTCCCTCTTTGAGATAATCATTGTATAGACAAGTTCGGCTGACCTCCTCTGCGCCGGGAACCTTATTGATCGGTTGGGGGACTTCTTTGTAATGTATACACAATTTTTTTTTCTCTATGTTCAGACGAGCATACATATATATATATGTAAGGACACGTATGTAGGGTAATTCCAGATAACTAGAAAGTTTAAACATGTATGCAACTTACGTACACATTGATACACGTATGATGTGAAAACTTTTATAAGTACATCCTGTTCGATTGGCGAGCGAATTACACCACAACTTTCTATTAGTATTAGTGTGGAAGCTAATTTTCTTCCCATACCCTATCAGTTTACTCCCTTCTTAACGCTTAAATGTTTCTTCACTCATATATGACGCCACCGCCCTACATTCGGTTAAGCCGTGTATACCCCTTAACTGTTTTCTCCAAATAACTACATTCGGTATTCTTTATAAACTTGAAACAATTTCTTTCGGGTCCGGATTTGACGATGCGGACACACCATGACCACCGCGCCGTGTCTGCGCCACGCTCATATCTCTTTCTCGCAGGTAACGTCTCTGTCTCTTTCTGTTGGGTATTTCCTATTCGGATATTTAATGACTAGTTTTAAACGGTTGCTCGACTCTGTCTTAATCGCGTGAATGTTCTAACGATTCCTCACTATTATTATTATCATCATCATCACGCACGTTAATTTAGCATTGATAATAATAATACTTATTAAATGCTCGTAAATTATAACGTGTACATTTTATTCCGCGAATTCTTCGCTTCATCTCTTTTTATGTTAAAGGCGACTTTGATTAATTATTTATTTTTAAAAACTTCTTCTGAAAGAAACAAAAACTTAACTGCACCGAATTTGCTGACGAAGGGTAATTTTTTAAATTTATTTACTTTCCACCCTCTATAAAACTAGAACCCCGAATAAAAATATGAAGCGGCGCTATTTTAATGTTCTTAAATTTTTGGCAGATACTGTAGGAATAGTTTAATTTGACGCACGTGTGTAAATGCATGCAGTAAATAATTGTAAATACATTATTTCTAATATTGCATAATAATTATTATATACGAATAAAATTTGATTCGATCGTTATTATTAATTAATTAACTAAATATTACAATAATACGAGAACATGCGGAATTCGTCGTTAGATCGAATATTCGAACTATTCGAAATAAATTTAACGCCAAATTGTTTGAACCAAATTGGGCATATGGACATGAAAAAAGACCGCAACGTAACTGGGTCGAATCCAGAATCGATCGATTGCTTTTACTTACTGATTGCAAAAGCTAAGACGTCTTATAATTGTAAATTTTCGACCAGTATAAGAACGCATATGTGTTCAGAATAGCGAGGCTGATATTTTATTATGCAACACGCGATAGTTATTGTCGTAGTAGTTAAAGAAAAAATGTAATAATATTAAAATGTCGTTATATTTTTAAATTGTAATAAATTTAAACTCGTATCCAGAAAAATTTCTCATTTTGGATAATACGATGTTTGTTCTTTTTTTCTTTATACTTAAAAATTATAATAACGGGAAAATTTCTGAAATATACGAATTATATCATATAGCCGCGTTTCGTTTGAAATTTTGGCTATAGTATTTTTTCCCCTGAAGATGTAAATACGTATATATATATATATATATATATATATATATATAAATATATAAATATATAAAATAATATATATAAAGTAATAATAGTGCATTAATATTTACTTGAAATTAAAGGTAGCTTTGCTCCTACTAAGAATACGAGTTTTAATCGACAGATATTTTTATATATTTTTCGTAATGAATTTTTCTCATAATAATATAAAAGTACGAATCTTGGCACTGTAATATCACAATCTGGTATATAAGTCTTAATGAAATAAAATCGTACGTTTACAATAATGCAGAACCAATTACTGTCAATGGTAAATAACTGCAAGCCATTGATTGTGTAAAATACCCAGGAATTAGATAAAGGGCTAACTTGGCAAAGACGTAATAGTATAAAGCGAAAGCAATTAGATATTCGATTTCGTAAATACCACCGGCTGATTGAAAGAAATTCACCCCATTATCCACACAAAATAAATTACCGTTGTACAAAACTAAGCCGCAGTATGATATTATTCAATTATGGGGTACGGCAACCAATTCAAATATTTCTAAAATTGAAAGGTTCCAATTAAAATCTTCAACAGACACGTAGATCGAAAAGGAAAATATCATTACATATAATGTAACAATTAAGGTTGAGTCTCATTGGAGAATGCCTTACTACTTGAATGAATAGATATGTACTCTGTCACACATTATGTTTAATGCTAACTTTAGCTGAATACCTCTAAAAAAAAAAAAAAAAAGAAAATATCAAAGTTAACTCTTGAAATAAAATCTAATATTCGCAGTTCGAATGGATAGTTTAATTTTTCATTTAGATGATATTGGTATAATTGTGTGTACATAAGATTGAAATTCTATTTAAGTCCAGAACGGAATATAGATGGTTATATTATAAATTCTTTCCGAATAACAGGATTGCATATGTATAAGGATATATGCAGGGGACTAGTTCATAAAGATTTTTTGCACTAGCCCTATTTAGGCTATCTAGCAGATGTCGTTTTCGAAATCTGTCACGAGAGAGGCAGCAGTCCGCGTGAAAAATATAAATATTATTCTTAAAATGCTAATCTAGTGGCGTAAGTATATTAATAAAATTTACGCATTATTAGATTTATAATTATTATTTTATAAAAATTATTATCGTCAATCCACCATCATTAAATCGTTTCTATTCCTACTGCTTTTCATTTTTTTTTAAAAAAATCGTATATTTGTATAATCAGTAAAATATATGAAAACACCGGTATAATACGTAATGTAAATGCACTACACACACTCGCACGCCCACGTAATTTATATATAATTTACATACATGTTCGAGCTTTATCGACGAATATCTACATTATCTATATTTAATTTATATTAATTATTTTACAATGCTAAGAATTTTAATATGCACTCACATATATACGTAATATCAACCATATCTCACTTCTGTACACATCTTCACTCTCAATTACACTCTCGCAATATTCTTATTTACCAGTCTATCTCATTTGAATAAAAATAAACAACAAAAAAGAAGTTGAAATCATTAGATGTTTTTTTTTTTTTTTAAATGAAAAATCGCAAAGCATTTTCGACTGTTATAGGCCATTATCAAGTGAATATTTAAAAAGATAAAAAATATAAAATGAAAAAATATTAATTGTTCAAATTATTTGAATCATCTCAACAAGCATCGTTAGAGTTATTCATTTAGCTAGGTCGCCCATTGATTCGAGCAACATACATTTCGTTTTATTTGTGCTAACTGTAAGATTATGATCCAGTGCCCATTTACTTAGTTCTATCAGATCAACAACTACTACTACTACTGCGAGTACGACTATAATAATAACAATAATAATTATTATTAATTTGTCTCGGTTCATTTAAAGTTTAAAGTACAAATTCAGTAAGGTTTGAAATTACAGTCGAATATATATATATGTTAATTCTGGCTTTATAAACATTACTTGTATTTTGTAAAATGTATATCTGATAGGCGCCGCTAATCATTCAAGGTGAGACCGAAATTGTCAATCAACGATTCCCGCCTATTCTCACAATTGTTATGTCATCATACTAGTATTCATACACGACCATGCACATATATGCTTCACTTTTTCGTTTGTACGTAGTATGTTGAACTATGCCGTCTCAATTGATATAATCTTTATACGGGATTTAGAAAAAAAATAAAATAATTATCTATCCAACGAAACCACTTTCATTCGATTTTTATATTTTTTTATACTGACGCATAACTAATAAGTTTATAATAATCAGATTAAACATATTTTTACTTTTAACCAAATATCATTATTTTTACGTACGATAGTGCAATAATTATTGATAATGTAATTTTATTCATATATAAATATAAGTAAAGAAATAAATATATATACATATATGTCTCGTTTCCAGTGAGTTTTGTAAGCAGATTTAAAAAATAATAACCCACCAATAACAATATGTCATCAACGGGGACAAGAACTTTCGCTAACTGCTAATAACCGTTTACTTGGATTCGAATACTAATAGGAAATAGTTTTTCGAACACACACACTTTTATATATATAAACTGTTTGTGTGTAGGTGCATACTATCATACATGTAATTACACAATAATGTATATGTATATATATATATATATATTATATATATATATATATATATATGTATATATATATATATATATATATATATATATATATATATATATATATATTATAAACAGTTCCTTATGTGAAAAAATACATTAATAAATACTAGAAAACATTTTGTAAAAAACTTTATTTGAAGTATAGTGTTGTTTAAAAATACCTGGGGCTAGCAAGCAACTAACGACGATAGGAAATATATACAGTAAACCGATAAAAAAAATAACCGAAATGATTGGATACTTGATTAGACAAATGGATGACAAATTTAATCGAATGGATAGCGAATGGAAAACGAACCAAGAATTAGTTATACGGAATCGATAAAAATGACGATAATTATGTCGATATTAAGCACCAGCATATTACCGAAGACCCATATAATACAGGTCTATATTATTAATGGGCGAAGTGGAGATGATAAACATATAGATATATCACCATTTTGTCCACTCGTTATTCGAGTTGAAATACCGTCCAATATCGATGCGTCTTCAGGTAACTAAGTAGCCCGATTCTTGCTACATCGGCTACATATAAATGTGAGTTGTTGGTAAAATTTGCTCTCGTCTAGGCGATTATCGTTTTTTTTCTTTTTGCCATGATTCGAGTTTTTTGTTCTGCCTATTTATTGTCTATCATTTGCATATTTCCATCTTTTTCTTTCTACGACTAGTTTCTACCACTGCTTGAAATCCGTTTTGCAGTATTTTAATATTTGTCGCGAGAAATACGCTTCGCATCCAGTAATTTGCCGTTGAAGAAAAACGTTTTGTGAATTCTGTCTTCACCCATTCTGATAACATGCCCGTACCGTCTTAGGCAATTGTTGTAAAGCAAAAGTGGTCAGCGTATTGACTTGCAGATTGGCACCGCTGTAGACGTGTTTTGTCACGCGATCTTTCCAACGGGTACGTAAAATTCTACGCAATACACACTGAGAGCGAGAGAAAAACGAGCTTTGCATTTTTTTTCTTTGTATGGGGTATTTCAAATAGCGTCGATAATACAGCCAATTTTGGAATTTCCAACTTGGTCGGCACATTGCTGAATACTCTTTTATTTAGCTTATTTACTATTAGTAGATGAAGTAGCTTTTATTTTGCCGTTTTTCTCACGATCTAAACTGAAATTGTTGTTTAACATACCTTCGAGAAGTTTTCCACTCGTTTAATCGCAGTGGTGCTTATTCTAAACGTGTACCCACTTTCTTCTTTTTTAATTTTAGTGCCGGTATTATTGTTTGTGTAGTTAATCCAAATTTATTATGTAATGTCTGCATTATATTCTTAAAATTTTTTGGGTTGTCACCTACCACATCGCAATCATCCGCGTAATGGGAAGTCTAACAATTATCGTTTGCGAACACTTACGTTGACACTAATCATTGTTTACACGCAAGCGGTCAAACGCGCGCATTATTCAATCCAGCCTTGACTTATTTTACTTGCATATGTTTCTTTTTTTTAAAATTGGGATTTCTACAAAATTGATAATTTCGATGTTTATGTAAATTCAAACTGTTTGAAAATAAAAAATATCGTATTAAAAATAAATATCGTATTAAAAAAATATCGTATATTTTTTCTGTGTATGTGTATATATATATATATATATATATATATATATATATATATATATATAATACGACGAAAATTTTAGGCTGTTACAAAGAACCGAACATGTAAAGATTTAAAACAATTTCAGGGATGTCGGTTATAATACCGCAAAATGTTAAAGTGTACGTAATTAACGTGCGAATTGTACGTAATTACGAGATTAATCATTGTTATTATAATTAAAATTTAATGACCATCGTTTAAAAGTAAAATAAAAAAAAACGTCTAGACGCGAACACGAGAGAAATTTTGGTAATCACTGGTCGCTGCGCCGGCTAAAGTTCGTAGTGTCTTCTTTTACCGCTACATATTGGAAGCGCCGTTGTATATATTTCCTAACCGGAATTAGAATCGAATCAACGGCGGCAGTCGTTTAATTCTGCGTTATTGTTTCGGATGTTATCGTTATGTGTTTTGTTCCTTATTGTTTCGGATAATCGTAAATGTATTTAAATGAAATATATATTTTTTATTATTATAAAATAATTTCGATAATTACTTAAAAACCTATTCGGTAAATACTTGTTATAATTTATTTATTTTTGCGATACGATAACGATTTGGTGATACAGTGAATGGTTTTTTTTTTTTCAATTTACCGTTGTAGATTTTTTTTTGTTAAATAATTGATTATTTTAAATCGGTGATAAATGCGCGTCCAGTAATCGTTAATTATCGTGCGCGTTCGTTAAATTATATTTTATCGACTTTATAAATAACGTATTTCGATTTCTCGATTTTCTGGATTAGTCGATTTGTTTTGTTTTTTTTTAAATACTCTTAAATGGTTACCGTTGATGATAATAAACATATTAAGTCGGTTTTTGTATTTACGAAATAATATCTCGTAATCGGTTACGACTTTTTTAATCATAAACGGCTTTTTGTTTAAACGGAAATTTATGAAAATGTTTCGCTAACTGTATCATGTACCCGGGTAGCGCCACCATGAATGCAGCAGCTGTAGCAGCCGCAGCTGCCAGACATCCGGTGAGTTGTGTATAATAACATATTTTTCCGGAGAATGAGAAATGTGTCGGAATAGTCATCCGAAGATTTATATTTAAAAGTGTACTTTTGGTCGAATATGTAAAAATTATCTAACATTTACAATGAGTACATGAACAAAAGTACTAATTTTTTCGTATAATAAGACATTTAATAATTGCGGTGTAACTTTAAAATACATATTATATACTTACTAAAATTGTCGTATCTTATAAAATAGATTGTAAAAAAATGAGGCGATATTTATATAAATTTCAAAAACTGTTATATTTAATGAGTTTTGAAGTTGAAAATCGCCTTAAATATTTTTTTGAAATGTTTCTGATGAAGAAATAGATTACGTACAGATCTCACATTGAAAAGGGAATCGAATAATAATGTGTGCATATATATAAAAATTGGTTTAGCTTCCCTGAAAAATTTGAAAATAAGTAAAGAACGTGATTTACTCAAACAGAAAAAGCCGGGCAGTAGGTTTATCCATATTTAGTGCAAACTTGTAAAAAAAAGGTTGATAAGTCTTAAAAAAATCGAACATCGATAATTATAATTTAAATTATTCGGTTCTAAAATAAAAATATTTATTTATGAAACGCTTTAAAAATTCTCCGGTAACGTGTAAAAAATAGTACTGTACACAAAACTATTGATACTTTCAGTCACAGTCACACATTATAAAGTTTTGACTCGAAATTATGAAGTCTATACGGGATATTCATTACACGATATAACTTTTGAGATGAGTTTAGATAGTTTATATAAATCTTTTTGGAATTGAGACATTTCATGTTAACCGGAAAATATACATATTTGTTAGCGTTAAAATTTCAATGTATCGTATAAAGTTGGTTGTGACGGAAAAGTTAATAAGCTCGTTTCTTTTAAGTCATACTTTGTGGAAGACAAGTATTTATAGAAACAAATTTAACTGTATATTATTTAGGCACCATCATCAAATTGATTTACACAAATTTATATTTTTGTATCAGTAATAAATTAGTTTTTTATAAACAATTCTAATAAATAATGTTTTCGAAACGAAAAATAAAATGTGTTATTTTTAATTTTAAGTTGTTTTTAACTATTAATATAGACAATAATTTTTGTTTGTAAACTACAAATTCGATATAATTTATTATCGATATTTTCATTGCGGTTTATTCGTAATATAAACAGAAATTTGTAAACTGAAACCGGTCGATTATGTAGCGCAGATTAAATAACAAACGCGTTAGAAAATTACCGTTTTGTTTATTATAAAGAAATCAAAATAATGTTTAAAGCGCAATATGATTTATTAAATTATCATTACAGACGTTGTTTTGTAAACTTAGTAAATTGATCGTTTATAAAAACTACAGACTTTGTTTACCAATTCGAAACGCCTTTTAATGTTTTTTTTTTAACAATACCGACGTTTATTTATAAACATTACCGAAAGGTATACAAATTTTTTCATTAATATTTACCATAATCGGTGTTTTTTTTTTTTGTATAATGTACACAAATCTCTATTGTTTGTTGGAAATATTTGAAAGTATTATATAACGTAGGTTTTTAAAAAAATCTATACAATTACAGATGGATACGAACACACAGTTATCGAGAAAAATTTAATATAAATTATTCTGAAATAATCGAAATTTTTATCGCGGAGAAACTATATAATGCGAATGAGGTCGTTCGAATATATTAATTATTATTTTATTCGTCTATTGTGAAGCAACAATTCGCGCTCATAAAAAGGGTGGATTTTAATTTTATCTTTAATCTTTTTGCTCTTTAAATTAAATTTGTTAACGATTTTTGAGCAGTTATTTTAAAGAATAATAGTATTTATGAATTTTATAACTGAATATAAAAACAGATTAAAACAAGAAATGGATGAGAAAGCTGGTTAGATTTTATAATATGTATATCGGTAATTGCTTTGCGTTTTTTAGTGATGCCCTCCTACTTATATTTATTAAGTGTTATTGAACCTCGAGATATAAGAAGGAAAGTTGCTTCAAATATAGAGAAGACGAATCGTGTTTCTGAACTCTCGACACCATCCTATACATAAACAAGATGCGGCAACTCCACGATTGAAACTTCCTCGTATCGATCTGCAGTATACTATTAAATACTACAGCGGGGCTAGAGCGAGTTCGAAAATGGCGAAGCCTGTGGTGCATACGAAAGATTTAGCGGCCAAAGCCAGCGCAAGGTTTCAATGAAAGTTCACGGACGTGGAGAACCTTAAGCCGAAATTCGATCGGGATGTGGTCGAACACAGTAGAATTTAGTCAACGGAATACATACTATGGGGTTCGCTGGCGATGTACAATCGAGAATGTTAACGCGAACGATCATGCCTTAAAACTGCCGCAGTGAAGATTTAATCTACTTTTAATTTAATTTACTTGCGTTATGATTGGCTCGGACGCAAATAAAAAAAATAAAAGTGTTTGAAAATTATTCCAAGTTTCTCGACATTTAAATATATCAATCGTTGCATCATCGCTCTCTATCACCGTCTATCCAAGTTCTCCATCTTTAACCGTTCCGCTGTTAAGCTTTTAATGTTCGCTTCTTTCTTGATCTATCTCGGTATCTTCTGTTCGGCCTGCAAATGGCTGATTGTTCCTTCTATAAAATGTCGAACATTAACATACGCCCTATCCATTTCGATCTCGATTTTCTAATCGTTTTCGAGAGTGCCCTTTTGATCTCGTATTCGGTCATAAAAACTTTTTCATTTGAAATGTTTTCAAATTGCGTACCGTGTTTGGAAAGTCTCGCATTTTCCGTTTATAACTTTTGTTTAAATGTTTTCATCGTATACTACGGCTTAGCACAATACGTTTTCGTAATCCTATAGAGCAGCGTATTCTGCGCTATTACGTATCTTTTTTTCAGTCGTTGAAATAACATGAAAACGTGACTGGATTTAATCCTTTAACTCTAACCTGTTGTTCAATGATGAATATAAAGTACCCTGTATCAATTTTCATCCTAACGATTGTTCTCAGAAAAAGCTGCCCATTTCTCCAAGATTTTTGAACAAGAATAACCGCCATTATTATTATTATTATTATTATTATTATTAAATTAAATGTCGTTGTTGTACGTGCTTCTGTCGTTGTTAGGCTTATTAAGGAAGAATATTCCCTTCGTAGGGAGTTCTAATTGTTCATCACTTTAGAGTCCAAGAGCCCGCCAAAACCGACTGTTTACTATTATTATTATTATTTTCATACCTGTGTTAACATGTTGCCTATTTAACGTCAGCGACAGTTTCAAAAGTTAATTAACAAAGTTGTTCATCGTCGTAAACTGTCAGAGTTTATTTTACGAGTCTTTTTAATTTCTTCGACTTTTTCTCGTTTAATTATTTCCACGAATTCATTTTTTTATACATTTACGTTACGCTACCAGCGCGTTAATATTTCTCCTGGGCCGCCTTACAAAACCTATGAATAAATAAATAAATTATATATATGTATATATCCTACCTCATTAAACCTTTAATTTTGTTATATATATATATATATATATATATATATATATATATATATATATATATATATATATACTCGGCTACTATTAGTACCTTGGAAACGGCTCTAATGATTTCGATGAAATTTTTATACATACCTGTCAAAATTAAAAATGACCTGTATGGAAATTACAAATTTAAATTTTGGTGCTCGACCCGTGTACACCATACTGTTATTCTATACGATTGAAATAGTTCTGTATGTAACGCGTTTTAATATTACGCGAGTTTTATCTAAATACAAAAATAAAAAATATCCAACAAAAGTTTCTTCGTCTGGCACTATGTGTATATATATATATATATATATATATATATATATATATATATATATGTATGTATAATGGTATTACAAATTAAGAACACCTTAAACAATTTGATTTAAAAATTTTTAATGAATTCAGTTCAACATATGATGCACAAACTAATGGTAAATTAATTATTCATTTTTTGCCCGGATGTAATTAAACGTTTTAAAAACGAAACGTTTAAAATAAATTTTTACACGACATATTCACGGTTCTATCGGATATTATTCGAATAAATTATAAATCATCGATGATGGAAAATGTCGTATAATTGTGCAACTAATGAAATAGAGGATGTCCAGTATATAATATACGCATGTAGTATATATAACCATTGGAGAAAATTGTATAATATCGATTGCTCACTTAATTTGGAACAATTTCCTATATTTATCTCGGAATTATTTAAGATTAAACACATAGATATTAATTAAGCTCGTTTCGTGGGCTATTCTATATTTATTATTTTCTTATATAAATGGAAAAAGAATATATATAAACGACACGTGTGTATGTGTAGAGAGAATTGTATGACATTCTAAGAAATAAGGAACGTTAATTTCTTTTTAATAATTTATAATTAATTCTAGGTGTGCGCTTTTATTCGAGAATAATAATGATGCTGGTAGTAATAATAATATTAATTTAAAAATAGGGTGATGAGTGGAGTAAGTAGAAGATTGTCCCGAAGACGCGAATATCCTTAAAATTGGAAATTACAGAAAGTCGTTTATATATCGAAAACTAAATGTAAAACGTGCAAGAAAAAAAGGGCAGGGTCATCGTTCCTGAATGAAAAGACGTCGCTTATATAAATTAATTATTTATAGATTTCGCGGTAAATTAATTAATTCGTAATATCGTCTCCGTAAAATACGTAGGAAAATGTCAGATCGTTTCGAAGACTTTTAAACCATTTTGTCCGTAATACTCCGTCAACTTCTTTTTAAAATTCGGTTTCATCGTGATCACACTAACACGTCTTTTATTATCGGCTGCATTAAAAATTATCGTATTTTTAGTATATAAATTTATAATATATATTTTCATTAATAGTTCTGTGCTGTCGGGTTTTCTTCGTGCCTATAATTCGTATTGATCTCGGCGGATGGATACTATTACGTCCGTCGCTGGACTAACGAAAATTCGAGCAATACGTGGTAGCCAATACAGGTGGAAAATGATAATGTCATTACAATATTTTTTTCGACAGTTGAAAGACTCGATAACAAGCCGATTGATTTTATTCTGGAGTATACCAGAAATTTATTTTTAAACAATAAGCGGATAGGTCGTTTGTTCGAGTGTGTATGCGTGATTGAATTAGAATTGTAGTCGAGTTATTATCGTTTCAACCGGGATATAATTTCTTACGTGTGTTGCTTTACTTTTTTTATTGGTAAATGAAAATTTTTTATTAGTAAATTTTATTTATATTTTGAAAATAAAACTGGCACCACGTTTTTATTTGTATTACGTACAGTTCCGAAAATCGAATGTTTAGGTTTATTTATTTTATTTTCTTTTTTTTTACACGTTGGTTTTTCATTTTCTTCATTTAACTCCATAACGGAAAATGATCTTGGTCGACGTCGTCGGAAACTATTAAGTTTTGTTGGCTTTTCCGAACTTTTTTATTTTTATTTATTTTTATTTTTAGCTTTATATAACGACTGTCTATAATACCGCGCGGTATAATTATTATTATGAACATAGTCGTCATTACTATTACAGCGAAAGAATCGGCTATACTATTTATTAATAATAATCGTAATGGCAGTTCGTACTGTAACGTTCTTAATGTAGCGTCTCCTTTATAATGGCCAATAATTCGCTACGGATTGTTGCTTATTCTCCCCTATAAATTTCTCGCTATTCGACGGCAACTTTAGCTATTTTTCTTTTCTACCAAAGCAGGCGCTCTCTTTTGTGTACGTTGATTCTTATTTCTTATATAGAGGAACAACCTATATGTTATACAATAATTCAAACACACGCATGTATTAAAATCGTTTAAAAACCTCCGAAGAAGAATAACTTCTCTTTCCGTCTCACTAATATCGTCTTCTTGTCACGCAAATAATTCGCTTCTATATTATGCCGTGCTCCTTTTGCGATTTTGTCTCGCACGAATAACTTCCTAAAGGATCCGCCGTGTTCGTGCGCCAATTCATTTCTCCTCTTTACACACTCGTCCCGTCTGTTGGGTTGCGGTTTTACACTACCCTCTACTTCTACGTCGACTGCATTTCCGTAGTTGACAGTTCGGATGAGGATTATTTTGTACCGTCGAATGGCACAGTCGATTATCGATCTTTTTATATATATATATATATATATATATATATATATATATATATATATATATATAATATATATCGTTATCTAGTAAAATTTTCAATTTCAGCGCGATACGTTCTTTATTTGCGTGATAAACGAAAAACGATGGAATATTGTTCGCGCCCGACTTGGGTTTGTTTTTTTATTTCTTTTAAGAAATGATTGTTCGTTTAAAATTATTCGCGATAAGTTATGTAGTAGAAAAAGATTTAAACGACTATCTTATAGGAAAAGACGTCTTAAATTAAGATAAACCAATTAGTGAAGTATTGCGCCTAATTTCTTATATCGACTATAGACGCCGGGTAGCGAAATTCTGATGGACGTATATTACTGATTTATCCTACGAATATATGGCGCTACGCCCGTATTTAAATCATTTAAGGTTTGTCGATGACATATAGTTTTGATAGCAAAAAGTGCAGATGAACTACAAAGACCGATAGAAGAACTAAATGAAATGGGCGAAACAATGGGCTTTTAAGCATTAACCAGCACAAAACTAAAATAATGCTAAACGAATTTATACCAAATAAAGATATCAAACTTGAAGGCAAACATCTGGAAACAGTCCTAGAATACATATATCCGGGACAACTGGTTAGTATCACAAGATCATCGCATCGAGAAATAAGTATAAGGATCAGACTGGGATGGACAGCGTTTGGGCGGAATTCGGTTATTTTCAAATCAAAAATGCCACTGCATTTAAAAAAGAAAGCGTTCGATTAGTGCATCCTCCCAGTGATGATATACAGTTGTGAAACATGGACGCTAGCCAGGAATTACAAACATAAGTTACAAGTAGTCCACAATGGAGTGATGCACGCTATTAATCACTAAAAAAGATCGAAAGACGATCGAACCGCGGTAGAACAAAAGTAACAAATATAATAGAAACAATAAATAGAGTGAAACGGCCGTAGGCAAGTAATAGATCGAAGATGGATAGCAAAAATCTCATAGTGGTACCCACGAGGAAAAAAGGCACCAGCGACGACTGCGTATGAGATGGAATTACTAGTTCATAAAAAAATTAGTATTTATCGTTATCTGGACCAGAGTTGCTCAAAGCTGGAAGAAATGGCACTGAATATGTGGTTAATGAGGCTACACCATGAAATATTGGTTGATCAATATGATTTTATTTATTTATATATGTATATATATATAATTTGAACACCGTGGAATGGGGTGATTTCTAACAAAAAAAAAAAAAAAAAAAGTAGTTAAAATCACTACATTTTTCTCTACCAAGTTATTTGACTATTCAGCGATTATCGAGTAGTCAAAAAAAAATATATACAATTTATAAAAAATAAAATGATTCTTTATATAACGCCTTTGTATATGTGTGTATATACGTATACATATATATTCTATATTATGTTTTGTTCCTTCTAAACATACTCTGACACAAATAATAATTCTCGGTTTATTCTAAATAAAATTGTTTTCTAACTTTTATTAAAAGTTCTACTCTTGGCTAAACACGTCTGACGCGTCGCGATAAAAAGTTTATTATTAATTAATTATTATTATTATTATTATTGACGATGATACACCGACGTTACGATTGGGCAAGCACGCGTAAACGTGAAGATTATAAATGAGTGTGACCGAGACCGATGGATAGGCAAACACTGTTGGAGTTTCGAAGTTTTGAAATTTAAAAGTTTTTTCTCTTCATTGTAATAAAGTCTTTTAAATTAAAGAAATTGCTTACAATCGGTTTTCAAGATTTGATCCGGTATCTATAGGAATCGACACGTTTATAATTAGATTTACGCTAATTTTGATTGGTAACTATGATAATGATCTGTTAAGGATATAACTCGTACAGAAATTAACGTTGTGGGTTGTAAGCTGATTATTTTTTCATTTTTTTTTGCGTGTATTGATAATGTGTGTGTGTGTGTGTGTGTGTAACCTGCAGGCCATTTCGCTACGTCTCTATCTGTCTCCATTATGTTGTTATTCGCCTTGCTACTAGAATGGTGTGTGTAGTTTCAGTTGTGGCGGTACATTTCGTTCGGCGTGAAATCATTAACCGGAAAAAGTTAACGAACCATTAAAATGAAATAACAACTTTTCACCATCGTGTGACTTCTTAAAATTCCGATAGCGTTTTAGAGATTACTTCTTATATGTTTTTTGTTTTTTCAGTTTTTACCATCTTAAAATAACGGTGATCATAACAATAGTGATAGTAATAATAATAATGATGATAATAATAATAATAATGCTATCGTTAGAAGAAGCGTTGGACACTTTTTATATTCCATGTGTACACGACGCTACAGCCGAATAAACACGAATAATGAAATGCTAAACTAAATGCTAAGAAACCGATAGTATTATTATCTATAAGGCGTATTTTATTGCCTAATTATTTTTTGAGCTATTAAAATTCGGGAAAACGTAGCGTGAAACTTGTTAAAAGTGTGTAATAAAAATTGTAAATTATAAAAGCGAACGCGAATTATATAATGATTATTTTTACTACGAATCGTTTATACTGTGAGTAACCCGTCTGAATATAAAACATCTCTTTAGCACTGACATCTTTTAAAAGTAAATTCGATATTAGTTGGTTTTTTTTTTTATATATGGATATCGTTAAGAGCCGCGTTTACGAAACACGTCTACGATATCTGAAAGACATGAAAACTCTGATTTGTGAAAAAATTTCAAAAATTCAGCGACCTATGCTCGAAGTGTTCGAATTTTTTTTTAAAAAGACTGAATGAATATATTGTTGCAAATAGCTGTCATCAGAACGATATTGTGTTTCACAACTAATTCTAGACTAATCTTTCGATTTCCTGTTTTGAAATAAAATTTTATTCAAAAATTTTGGTCGACTAGTTTTTGAGTTATTAAAAAAATAAAACCGTTCGTCTTCGCTGGATCAGCCTATATAACGCGAGATTACTGTAAACTATATAAAATGTATTTTACATATATGTATCTCTAATGAGTGGGTACACACTCCTTGGACTTTGTATTTAAAAGAAACGTGTGTATTATCATTATAAAAATTCGTTAAGAATACATATTTTATTTCATGTGCCGATGATAAATATTTTTGAAAATAAATATATATAATAATAATAATAATATGATGTTAGAAGATTAAAATAATATCTACTTATCCATCGAACAGACCACTGGCGTGCATTCCAGGTAAGCGAGGTAAGCGCCGCTTACCCAGAAAAATCTCGAGAAAATATATTTTTTTTTAATCTCAACTTATAAAGGTATTAAAATAGGAAGCGATCACATTTCTGCTTATTGCTTCAACAATTGCACGGAACGCGTGGCGCTACATACAGTTGCTGGTTGACACACATATACAGTTAAAACAGAATGTTAGTATTATTACGAAGTGTTCTGTTTATCCAAATGCAGCCGCGTCATGTTAGTTGGTTGCGCATACACACAGAAGGATTTGTTCAATACGTGTTGCAAACGGTTCTGAAAACTGTAGAGGGGCGAGGTCCGTCAAACTGGTCGAACAGGGCAGCGATTAGAACATCGCTTATTACTTACTACCTCCCTTCTGCGGATAATTTACCAACACAAAGACATACTAGCAAACGTAAACGTGATGAAAACGTGCCTATGGTAAGCGACTGTGATATCGCTTTTCGCTGGACAGTTTAATAACTAATAACGCGGTTTTTGTGTATCTACTGCGTGTGCTCCGATCTTTTTTGAAAGCAAAATGCGTGTTCGGTAGTTGATTGAAAAACCTTTTTCGCGATTTAGTTTTAAAGAAGCAGTTAGAAATTATAAATTGTGGTAAGCCAAAACCAGAATTACCTTCTTTAAAAACTGAACAAAAAAAATGTGGTACGACTTTTACCAGAAATTTCAATATATCGCAATATGAGAAAATTTTGTGGTTAACTGGTTATGAAGATGGTGGAAAATTGTTTTGTTGGCCGTGTCTATTATTTGGTTACTGAAAAAGAAAAATGCGTGTGGAATGATCCTACTCAAGGGTATGATAACTTGAATAATTTGATCAATGCGGTTAAAAAACATGAATGTTCGCAGATTCATATTTTCTCCTCCATGAAGCTAAAAAAATTTGGTAAGTCACGCATAGATTTACAATTAAACGATAACGTACGAATTGAAGTGATAAAACATAATGAAGTTGTACTACAAAATAGGAACATTTTAAAAAGATTAATCGATGCAGTATGTTATCTCGGTGTTCACGAGCTTGCTTTCCGTGGTCACTCTGAAAATACTGATTCGGATAATCGTGGGAATTATGTAGACCTTCTTCAATTACTTTCTAAATATGATATAATTCTAAAAACACACCTAGAAACATCTACAACGTTCCGTGGGTCCTCAAATCGTATTCAGAATGATTTAATTTCTTCGGTACACGCTGTTGTTCAAGGTAAGATAAAAGAAGAAATCAAAAACGCGAAGTACGTTGCTATATTACTGGATGAAACGTCGGACGTTTCAAATAAATCGTAGCTGTCTGTAGTTTTACGTTATATATGCAGTCACACTGCAAAAGCTCGAGAGAGATTAAATTTATTGATGTTAGTGCAGATCGATCTGCTGATGGTATACTTGAGTATGTTAAAAGTATCATCGAAGAATACGATTTAGCTAAGAAACTCGCGGCGCAAACATACGATGGGGCGGCGGTGATGGCAGGACAAGTAGGAGGTTTACGCACAAAACTCCAAAAATTGTATCCGAAAGCACTATTTGTCCATTGTTTTAGTCATTCGTTGAATTTAGTTTTATCACAATCCGCTTCAAATATAAAAGAATGTAGAATTTTTTTTCAGACATTATCTGGATTGGGTGCTTTTTTTAGCAAATCAACCAAACGCGCACATGCACTTAGTGAATTTACTACTAAGAAAATGCCAAGAAACGCACCAACCAGATGGAATTTCTCTTCCAGATTGATAAGCACGGTTAAAGAATATCATCATTGTTTCACTGAGTTTTTTCAAACTGTTATTGAAAATTCGGAACAGTGGGATACTGAAACCGTAATATCAGCCCAAGGATTCCTAAAATTTTTCAGCGAAGTTCGAACTTTATTCTTCATCGAAATTTTTTCTTAAATATTTGCGCTAACTTATGTCTTATACGATATTTTGCAAAAAAAAAATCCAACTAGATATTTTATGTTGTATGAAGAAAATTCAAGAAACTCAAATGGAAATCCAAAAATATAGGAACGACGCGATCTTCAAAAGCATATGGAATTATGCAAAGTCAAAAGAAAACGAAGAATTTGTTGTGAGAAAAAGACGAAAACTATCAGAACCAAAAGATGAAGAAACACACGCACGTGCACTGTTCAACGAAATCTTTGACAATGTTCTAACTCAGCTGAGTGAACGTTTTGGAAATCTTGATCAATTGAAATTTTTATCGCTTCTAGATACAAGTAAATACGAAGAGTATAAAAAAAATTTCCAAACGAAATTTTTTCAAATTTAAAAGAATGCTATGGGGAGTTTTTCGACGATGTAAAGCTGAAAAATCAATTACTCTCGGTGTATATGGATGACGTCCTTAATAAAATGAATCCGCATGAATTAGTGGAAGCAATGAAGACGCCTGAGTTCGATGAGATCTTGTCCGAAGTTTATAAATTAGGTCAATTAATATTGACAATACCTAGTACAACTGCTAGTGTAGAGAGGTCATTTTCAGCATTGAAACGAATAAAATCATACCAGAGATCGACACAGGGACAGGAACGATTAAGTGGCTTATCTTTGATATCCATTGAAAAACCGTTGTTAAATCAGCTCCAAAATGAACCTATGAGTACATTTTACGATCTTGTTATAACCGACTTTATTAAATTAGATCGCCGAATGGATTTTGTATTTAAATAAGTATTAAATAAACGTATTATCACGTGTTTCTTGTAAATAAATTTTCGTTTGATGTAGTATTACACTTCATATGGTCATCGCTTACCCTCTAGAAAAACTCACCGCACGCCACTGGAACAGACAATGGTGTAAAATATGTATCTATAGTCTTTATTACCATAAAACAATTTTTCAGCGCTTATAATAATTATTTATAAATTTAATATGTCATCATTTTAATTTTTTTTTCAAATTCCATTATTTCATCGGAATTAACCACCGGCCTCTGATTTTAACGAATGACCATCAGCTAACTAGTTTTTTTTTTTTCATCAAGGATGCATACGCAATCTCAGGCCGAAGTTCGATCTTAGTATCAGCATTTTTCAAAAATACTTTAATGTAATGCTTTTTGAAACTGCTGCTACAGTTAGGACAATAGCCTACTGTCTATTCGATATTATATTACTTATATAAAACATACCGTCCATAATTAACCGTCATAATTTTTCAGATTTCGACGTTTTATTAATAAAATTAAATCTTCAGTATGACCGGGTAATATTAACATCGAACAAAAATTATAATCGAAAAATGTCGTAAGGTACTTTTTAAATTTATTTATAGGTGCAATAAAATCCGTTATTCATATGCAGCTTCATTACCATTTTGTTGCTGTTAGGATATATACGACGAGTAGTTTTTTATATATATGAATAATGTACATATATAATGCAAAAGTGCACTTACATTTATATGTACCAAGTGTAACTAAGGAAAAAGTGGATACTTCGAGCATTTATTTTCTTGTTTAATTGGAATATCTAATTTATCGATTTAATTATTTTGTTAATTTAATTTTTAAAATATGTAACATCTCTTTGAGCTGCAGTAACCACCTTTTTTTTTACCTTACATTAAACTTTTATATCGATAATGTAATACGTAACCTATATAAGGTGTATTTTGTGTATACATAGTTAGTTATGACACTGAAATTAGAATTCTAATCAGGATCATATTTAGAAGACTTATTGTAACGCAGCGTGCACAAGAACGATGAATGTTGGAACGGGTCAAAAACGAAACAGACTGATCTGACAATAGACAAAATCAATGGACGTTACGAGTAGAACAGCTGAAGTGGAACTGGCCAGAACATATAGTTAGGAGAACTACAGTAGATAGATCAAACGGATTAAGACGGAGAAATATTGGTGGGCCTTGTGTTAGTTGAGAAGACGATATACGTAAAAGAGTTGGCATCAATGGCTGAACAAGGCAAACGACCGGATTGCGTGAAGAAATTTGGACAAAACTTACATTTAAGCGATTAGAATTAGGAGTACAAAAATAATAATTAATTCCTTGTCTCTGGTACGGCTGGAAAACTAGAACGTTATAAGGAGACATTCGAACAGTTTCATAAATCCGTTCGGCTGCGACAAAGCCAAAATATGTCGTTAACCTACGACATTATACATATTTCTTAGACTAACGCTATTACACAATAAACATATATTAATCGTAACTCCTCTAAGAGATGTCGTAGTTGTTGCATCGATATCCGCCATTGATGACGTCAGTTCATGTCTTCGTTTCGTTTTCCGTTCTTATAATTTTCATACTCCATGTATCGTCAATACGAATATCTTCTTCGTTCGTGTATGCAGTTAAATTCAAATTTTCCATCCCATTTGTTATTCAAAACCGTTATTTTTTACGACGAGTTCACTTTTGCAGATTTAATTGGTACGTGTGTAATTCCGCTGTTTGTTGAGTATTTTGTGAACGGCCTCCTGAAATTTTTTCAATTAGCCATGAGTCTTTTTAAAACTTTTATTAAAACGGATTTTAATACGAAAAGAATGTAATAAAAATCTATAACGAAAAATACGCGTATAATAATTAATAATAATAAACATATTTATAAAATGCGTTTCCCTAGATTACAAAAATAATCTCCGTAAATTTTTAAACGTAAAAAAAACCCGGCTATATTCGATGGGCAATTAAAATTTATTTATTACGAATTTTTCGTTAATTTAAAAAAATTTTACATTTGTCTCCCGGTTTATTTCGATAGTAAGTGCGGGTAGTTTATTTTCCAATACGATATATATGTGTATATATATAAAAATAATGGACTCGGCTATTAGGGTACCACTTTTACGTGTTTTAATCGGTGTCACTTTTTATAGTTTTAATGTGTCCCTTTGTCCTGTAAGCACCATAAATTGTGTGTGGCTTTCAACACCTTGCACTACTTCATAGACAAAAAGGAAATGCGAAGGAAGCTGTATCCATGTTATCAATATGGAACATTCGAGTCCCCCCCCCGTACAAGATTTCAGATTGCTACTCAATGTGAAATTTAGACAGATACCGACTTCAATACGATGAAATACTCGAATCTGAAACTCGATCAGATGCTTCGTGCTATTGATATGGCGAAACCATATGGATGAGCTTGTGCTGTGCCGCCTGCACCCCCAGGTCATACGTAAGTTCACGTAAACATCTAAATCACAAAAAATATTCCTTTTGTATTCCTCGCATCATCCTTTTGACTGTTCATTATTTACTCCATTGTAAACATTTTCCTTCAAATACCATCCTTATCTCTACTGCTAGAGGTTACAGCTGAATTAGTACAGGAAGTTCATTATCTCATTCATATTCTAACCCCCTTATTTTGTGTCTTTCAACTAATGCCACTGGTCTAGATTGTAAATACACTGCACGTATGTATAAAAAAAAATTTTTGAGAATACAGTTGTCCAAACTGACTTGGTTAATTAAATATATGGGTGCGTATGTGTGTTGTTTATAGAAAGAAAGCGATAAAATGAAATATTTGTAAAATTTCAAAATAATCTATTCCGTATTCTAACGTACATATTTCAGACATATTTTATTGCCGGTGAAAATTAAAACAACTACTTTAATTTTTTTTTTTCAAGTTTCATTTCCTGTTTAATCGTTTACGTGTGCTATTTATTTCTTACATGTGTTTCCGTTAATTGTCGTATATATTCGGCATAACCTGTATTTGTATATATACGAACACGAATAAATGTTTATTCTACGATTATGGTCGTGTTAGTGCGTTTCTTAAATATATATATATATATATATATATATATATATCAATGTTGATATGGATAGAGGTATTTTCATTTTAAGGAAGCTGTAATTATCGTATGTTTTGTACAGAGTGCGTTACTTATTCCAGTAAATGAAGGGAAGAAGTAATTAAGAACGTGTTAACCTAAGTTTTAATTAACTATACCGCTTAGCGGTTGCTTTTAGAAGACGGGATATCTTTGACGATAGAAATACGTTTTTATTTGTCGCATCTCCTATTGATTTGTAATACTAATTGCTCGGTCGTTGAAATAAGAAAACGACTTTAATCGAAATACCGGTTGATTATTACTGGCAATGCGAACGAGCAGAGTCTCGTGGATGAGTTGTCGTTACATTATTACCGCGTTCATTTCAGAAAAATTAACTTTAATGTACGTTCGCTACGGAGTACTACTAGTAAAAACAAGGAGTCGGTTCTCTCAAAGAAAAAATGTGATATCTGTAGGTCATTAAAATTCTATTACATATAGATGGAATAAAATTCTCGTTTAGCAATAGGAAAACATTAGTATTACGAAAATGTACCCTTTTATATATATATATATATATATATATATATATATATATATATGATTATAATAAAACTAAGTTTCACTAATCTTTATCTTGTTATTAGATGTGTCGGCAATTATACAAATAAAACTAATCCCTTTTAACGAAATAAAAAAAAAAAACAGTTGGATGTGTCATTTTCTTCTCTCAGCGAGAATTGAGGACTGTAGGGTGATGAAAAACTTTATGCCGCGAGCTGATATCGAACTCACGAACGTCGAGGTGAAAGCGATGCCACTGTGGCAGGACACATACGTAATAAGGTCATATATATATATATTTATTTATGTATATATATTTATATATTTATACATATTTAATCCAAACATACGATTGTTCTTTATTAATATATATTGAAAAGTTTTCTTACGCTACATTTGAGCTTTAGTTACGTTTCTTCCCTTATACATAATCGTATTATAAATCTTTAGCAATATTTGGTAAATTAAATATCAATGGACGCAATATAGGTATCGGCGTAGACTTGAACGTGACGACTGTTTTGTATTTGTAGGTATGTTCATTTGACAAATTAGACGTCTACAAAGAGGGAATCAATTATAATAGACGCTTAGTGGACATTTTTTTTCAAAGTAGGATACCCCTTTGAAAACAAAAATTGTTGAAGAGTATAATCCTCTTGCGTTCTTCTATGTTTTAATTATTTCAATCTATTAAGGGTCCTCTCGTGTAGTTTGGGATCCTTTGTTTCGCAACCCTCCTTGTATATTTAAAATATTTCATACATCTTTTTTTATACAAAAAGCTATTCAGTTTACCGTTATAATATAGACTAATGTTTTGAAACATATACGTATACTATTTATATGTGTATATATATGTGTGTGTGTATGTATATACTATGTGTATAAAATAGGGGTAGACTGTCGTCAAATTAGTTTCATGGAAAAGGCCGATTAGGTCGACATTTGAGGGTTAGATATCCTGCCTTGTGAATTCTGTTTTATTCTGTACGAGTGTTACTATTGTTATTAAACATCCCTAATCGTGTTTCAGTGTACGTGTGTAGTGTACGTTTCTGGAATCTGGGTTGATACGTTATGTGTAAACTTTCTATGGTAGTAGATTGAAAGGCCTATTTACCCGTCAGCTTGATTGCTCTTTTTGTTATAGTGAATAGTACAATTTATTTCCCGCTGCGCGTCTTTTTTAAATAGCTTGTTATTAGGAAAAGGGTCCTGTATAACCTTATTTCTCGGCCGTCATTTATTTTACCCTGGGCATTTACACATTGTCTCCTCTCACTCTGTCTCATACATACATACGTATATACAGTATTCCCGTTATAACGAACTCGTTTGATAAGCTGTTTTCTAGAAAGGAACGTAAATAAATACTTTACTTCTTTCTTTAAACTGAATTAAAGAAACAGATCTGTTGAACGAATAAACCTGCCGAATTTTCTCTGGAAATGAATTTTATAATTGTGTACGCCTACATACGATTTACATTTGTTTTTAAAATTGATTTATATCGGTTTGGGAATAAATATATTTTTTTTATTTATAAATGTGTATAAACTATACATATATTTTATATATATATATATATATATATATATATATATATATATATATATATATATATATGACTACTAATTGATAAGTCGTCCGGATAACCTAGTGGTTAGAGCACGGACTTGCATACGGAAGGCACCGAGTTCGAATACGATCGGCGATGCAAATATTATCAGAAAATGAAAATATAAATAATTCCAATATTATCGCGTGGAAGGCAATAGCAAACTACCACGAATAAAATCACATAAAGGCGTCTAACATCTGCTAGTGTGTCGAGCAAATAGCTCGTTTTAATGTTCGGATGTTTATAGAGTCGCTTTTTATGCTTGTTGGCGAAGTCACAAAAATTACGTCGTCTATCCGATTGAAATTCGGCTGATATGAAAACCTGCATTGGTAATTGTGCACGAATAACTTCATTTTAATTACGTTGAATAACCACAGGCTTTGCTCAAGTTGAATCTTATACATCCGTATGGGTTTGATGATCGACGTGTAAATAAATAAATAATAATATATGGAAAATGTATAGAATTAATTTCAATCTTTATTCATTTTTTTGTACGAATTTTAAAATATGAACGAATCTTTCAAACGTCACCACGTTCCTCGAGTAATTCGAGTTTTTTTTTTTTTTTGACATTTCCATTGTTTGAATCAACGGAGAAATTGAAATATAATCAATTATTTCCGTGCGATGCGAATATTTTCCATAATTGCGTTATATCAAACACGCCCAAGTTAACACTAAAGAATTTATTCTATATGTTTTGGACACCTTTCTCCTGGAACTATGCTACTTCTCCTTTGAAGAATTAATAAAGAAATACAATCATTATGATATCTTATACACGAACGGTGCCAGACGAGAGGAATAACATTATTTGAATATACAACAATAGTTCTCTCGTTTGGCACCGTTCGTGTATAATATATCCTAATGATTGTATTTCTCTTTATTAATTCTAGCGTCCTATCTACGGAGCTGTACGAAAATTCAATTGCGGTCGATTTGTTTATTGGAGACATAATGCTATTATCTGCACCGATTCCTTGAGCTTCGTTAGAAGTCTTCAAAACAGATCACACCACCAACATCCTTCGGCCGAAATTCTCTTAGTCAACGCATCAGAATTTTCCGGAAAAATTATTCTCCTCTGGAATCCGGAACGTAACGATGTGACATCTAACGACAGTGCAAATGAAGTCGCAAAAAAAGCGTGTCTAATATCGCTTATTCCGGCCATATTCCAATAAAGGGCTTTCTTCACGGAATACGATCTAAATTATCCGGCAGAGCGAATAAAAAATTCTCAAATCTGCAGCAATACATCAACTGGATAAAATCAACCGCTTGTCACAACTCAAACAGAAGAAACGAAATGGTCCTGTACCGTGGACGTTCATGCCGCACATTGCTCACCCACAAATACTTATTTTAAAGACCGGCCTAAATGTACTGCATGCAATGTTCTTTTAACTATTCTTCACTTGCTTCATACCTGCCCGTTTTCGAACGTACAATCGCAAACCTTTCAAATACTCTGTAAAATATTTTACAATATTCTCCTAAATACTCCTCGCTTTCATTAATTTATCCAAAGTATATCCGTTAATATAAATTCCTCCCGTGCGGGTCGTATTTAGCGGTGAAGTTTTTCCAATTTTAAATCATTGTTCGTTGTTATTACCACCGACCGCATTTTTTTCTCATCATTTGGTCTCAAAATTTTAAGTATATTTTCGTAAAAATTTGCAATTTCAGTTTAGACGATTTTGAATATTCGTGAATTTAGCAGATGGATCGATATTAAAAACATTTAGTACCGGAATTAAGTATTTTCTCTAACCGTATGCGTGGTGAATTATCGATTGCGTTCAAAAAATTCTACTCACCCGTTGAACTCTTTCGGTGATAATGACGACACCCCTCTATATATAGTATAGAGGCGGCAATTTTAACGACGGCGAAATGATCTATTTTCGATAAGGGCCATCGACGTGAAAAGTGGTCTAAATTATAAAAATATTTATGTAACGCAGACTATCTAGAATCGTGTAAAAATTCCGCTATTGTACACAAAATTTTACTTTTTTCCTTTACCTCCTCCAGTATTTTGTATCGCATACGCTCTGCATAACACACAAAACAGAAATAACTAACGAAGTAGTAAACTATATTTTACGTCTGTAACTGCTTCGTACCTCGAAATGTATAAATCTCGCAGTAATCGATATATATATATATATATATATATATATATATATATATATATATATATATATATATATATAACGAATTTAATAATTGACGGTTCATTTTAGATGTTTCAAGAAATACTATTTATTATTTTTTTTTTCTTTAATTCGTTAAAATACGATGGGGTGTAAGTTTATAAATGTAATAAAAGTAAATTAAGAATAATGAACAGAGCCCATTCGATTAAGTTTGCTATGCTCTAGAAAGTCCATTTTACAGTTAAAAATTGTACACAATTTAATATCATTACGATAAATGTAGGTGAATTTTTGTAGCGGTTTGTGATTTCTGATATTGTAAAATTATTAAATTTTCAGAACGCTATTTATTAATTCGGTATCGCTGATGTCTGTAAATTCAATGCTCTGCTACGTATCCTGTTAGGATATGCTTTAAGTTGTCAGTTGTATTGCATATTATACGTCCGTTCCAGTGAGCTTTATTTTCTATACTTGTAAGTAAAATAATCTTTAAATAATCCTGAGCTGTAAAATAAAATAATTCAGCGTAAATAGAACGTTGTTTAGTCGGTTATCTACAGTTGGAAAGGATTATTTTGTTATAGTCATCCCATAATGCTTGGATACTTTTTTATGCGGAATTATCCAGTAGTACCGTTTTAAATCGTTTAGTAGTTAACATTTTTTTTTTATTACGTACATAATACGGATTATGTAGTGTTGATAAATTCGTAATTTATATTTATGTTATTTTTTATCGGGGAAAGTGTTAATATGTTTATTTCATATTTTGGTGTGGCTTAATACAAGTTTAACTTGGCGATAATTTTTTGAAAAGTCTAATTACGATTTTGAAACCGTTTACTATTAATTATATCGATATAAATTATACCGCCGTACAATGTGTTTAAAGTAAAATTACACTTTTATAAAGTATTAATGCTTTCTCTTGTAATTTATTCTATTATTATTGGTTCAATATATATAAATTTGCTGATTTTAGTTGTAATATAATTAAAACGGTTATCAAATTTTGTTATCGTCGATTAGTATACTCTAAGTATTTAGTTTGCGTAACAAATCGAATATCATTGAATTTAATTTTTTATTTTGTAATTTTCTATTTAATAACATATAGGTTGATAATCATAATCTACTTTCATTCGTAGTGGGTCCTCACTTTTGTCTCCGATTACTATGGCTATATCATCGACGAAACTAAATATCTTTACATTATTATTTGATGAAGGTACGTTGTAAATTTAGGAGAAGTTCAACTAAACACTGACCTTTGCGGGACTGCCGTTACAATTTTTGTTGCTGTTTAGAATACGTATCTATTTCAAGTAATGTCAATATCTATTATCGAAGTATTGACTTATTAATGTTAAACCTCGTAATAACGAAATAAGCTTATTTAGATCTAGACTATTAAATCCCTTTGTAATGTCTAGTGTGGTAAAGTAAGTACAAATTTCTTTAAGGTATTTGAATAATTTATGTACGGCCATTTTGACCTTTGTGGAACTCCCGTTACAATTTTTGTTGCTGTTTAGAATACTATTTCAAGTAATGTCAATATCTATTATCGAAGTATTAATGTCCAGTGTGGCAAAGTAAGTACAAAAGTAGTTTTTTTTTTAATAGTTTATGTCTGGCAATTTCTAGTCCATCTTCGAACGTTTTTTTTTTTTTTTTATTGATTAAATTTTTCCTTTCTGTAAATCCTTTAAGTCGTTTATTGTATACATTTAATAAATACAAGTTGTTTTTCGCTTGATTTTATTTGTTAAATGAGTATTTTCCAATCGATCGTTATAAATATATTATAGGTGACGGTGATGAAACCAAAATGTAGGTGAGCTATTTCTAACTAATATATGTTGGAGTAGATGTGTCATTCAATCTTGCGCATAATCTAGAGAATTGTAAAACGTAGCTATTATCCTAAGTTATTGTTATTATTGAATTCATTTTGAATAATGGCGTGTATATTATTCGACCGAGCTAAATATTTCGCGCCGCGACAACCGGCGATTATTTGATAAATCCATGTCTCGAATTGGATTACGACACGCCCAGCAGTTGATAATTTACGAAGTAGCTGTGGCAAAGTGAACGGTTGACGTACTATTACGAATGTAGGTGTGACAATTGGAAAATGGAAATGAAATGAAATGGCGGTTTGACCACAATTTTTATGGTTTATTATTAAACGACACCCTTAATTTTATCCGGAGAATAGAAATACGAACGTAATCGTCATTTGTATATATGTATACATATATACATATACATATATATATATATACACACACACATATATATATATATATATATATATATATATATATATACGTATTATTGCTAAAATAGCGGCGGTTAACTATTCGATTATACTCGCTATTTGGACGTTAGAAAATAAACGAATTCAATTATAAAAAAGAATTATCTTTTAAAAACATTTGTAATAATTCCGTTTTAATGACGCTTTGAAGAACTATTTATAGTGTTGCTTAAAACTCGCGTATCTATTACGATTAGCCTATATCGTTCTACTGTCGAATGTAATAATAAATTCCTATTTTATACCACACTATAATGCATTATAATGCCTTTTTTTTTTACTATCAATACGTTATCATGCCGATGAGTTAACCTTCTTTTGCCGCTTCTATTCGAACGACATCCGTTTTTATATAACGGTTCATGCACTTACTAACGGTTCTGCGTGCTCCACGTCCGGTTTAGTGTAATAACGGAGGATGATAGAAATATGTAACACAGAACGAGATAACTTCATTGATAGAGTGGTGTCCTTAAGTGAATCGATGGTATATATATATATGTATATATAAATTTCTTACAAATGATGTAGAAAGAACGGAGAAAAGGTAAATAGATCATGTTCAATTCACGATATTAATTTTGAAGTTTTTCATCCAGCGAACTAATATCGCTCGACAATATCTACATTATCTTATCGAAGTTTATATGTAGAATATGGATTAACTTGTCAGGTGGTGTAGCTAACGCGAATGATACGTATTTTATTTTCTCGTTTGTAATTTCAGAATTTATTGCAATATAGTGCAAGAAATATACCTTGTGTCCTTTTTACCGTCTATTAATCTTTCAGATTAAATAAATGTTATTTATTATAAGGAGACCTATTTAACTGATTTTTTTTACTGTTATTTTCATAGAGTAAGTTTTATTTTATATATATATATATATATTCTTCACGTGCCACTCGATTCAGGTATCGCTTAGTCACCATGCATGGACTCCACTATTTCATGGAAGGAGTTCCGATCTCTTGAAACTCTGATTAGTTCCGCTGCACTCTGAATTCCAGTCGATATTTTGATGTTGTTACTTCTTCCCGGTTTTCTTCTACCATTGACCATTCCCATTAATATTGTATGTAAAAGGTGGTATTTCGATCCTCGCATTAGGTGTCCCAAATATAATCATTAGTATCCGTACAGTTCTCATCAGTTTTAACATTTCTTCGTTGTTAGTTTTACTTGTCCACGGAATTTTTCATATTCTTCTGTAACACCACATTTCGAACGATAAGATGCACTTCTTCATATTTTCTTTTAGCCGTCCAAGTTCCACACCCGTACAAAAGTACTGACTACACGTAACAACTTAGAACCTTATTTTTGATATCTAAGCTTAATTTTCGCTTACAAAGAACGTGTTTGAATTTCATGAACATGTCCCAAGTCATTTCAATTCGAGCTCGTATCTCAACATTCGGGTCACCATCTCTTGTAATCCAGCTGCCTAAATATTTATATTTATTTACTCGTTTAATTTCATTCCAATTGAGAAATAACTTTTTATCCGTAACTGATTGGCGGGAAGCTACCATGAATTTTGTTTTCTTAATGTTTATACTATATATATATATATATAATTGCGTCAATTTAGAAATTGGAAGGGACGTCGCCTGATGATGTCTACTAACATGAAGATTGATATAGAATCAGCCAGACAATGCATCCGGTACGAACTAATACGGAATAGTTTGCTATTGCGTATCTGGTTTCTTCACTCTCATAGTAAGTTGGTATTCATGTTACCCCGACCAATTCTATGGAATTGTGATAAAATGTTGTTTCTTATAGGGATCAAGCAGAATAATCAAACATTATCACTAAGCTACGAGACGGGTATATATATATATTTAAAAGCTCTTCATATTATCTATGTACATCTCGATGACGGGGAAATAAAATATCCGTATAATTTGTTTATATTAATTAGGCCGGTAATTATTCTACTAAATCGAAGTTATTAAAGTCCCCGTAGACAAACTGTATATTGAAACCGACTGAATATGTTAGAAGTTCTTCCTATTTCCTTTTAAATCGATGAACATTTTTCATATTCTTATCCGGTTTAATATTTCTGCTCCATTCCCGGGGGTATTTCTATAAGCTGCTCATTTTCCATTCATATGGTCGTCCCAAATCGGCTGATTTAAAATAATAATAATAATAATATTTCATGTTTATTTCCTACGAAAATGTACAGTAAAATTAAATTTCAATGCAAGTTTTATACAATAATAACGAACAAAATATCATAAGGCCGACATGTATTAAAATAGCATAATCACTAATATGAATAATATCATTATTATTGTTAATAATAATAATAAATTTGAGATTTTTAATAATTTTTCATGTTTTCCAAATTCATCGGACTCTTTCCATAGATATGCGAAGTAACCTAATGAGTATGTTTTTTTGATATATTGTGAGTAATAAATAGGGAAATCTGTTTGTTTTTTTGTGTATATTAACTTGACTCATTTATTTTATATTTTACGGGCATCAGCGGCTTTGTTAGTTTTTATATTAGTTAATATTAATAAACAAAATACGTCGAACAATTCAGTTCGATTCAATTTAATTTACATATTTGCGATGATAATAATAATAATCAATCATCGAATTCAGTTTAATTCAATTTAATTTACTTATTTGCAATAATAATAATAATAATAATAAACTATTATGATCACTAGACGAAACGTTTAACAAAAAGAATCTTCGAATACTTTTATAAAAACTCTAGGACGCAAATTGCCTGGTTCCGGGAAGTGAAGAAAGATATTGAGCAAGAAGACATTATGAGTAGGTTCAGAAGTAAAGTTAATAGTTTCGACAGCTTTGAACAAAAAGTGAAGATGAAAACTGTTATTAAATGGACAGATGAAATGAAGCAAAAATGAAAAAATACCGCAGTGTAAAGAAGAGGAACAAACAGCCATCACGAAGATATTTTACTACGTGGTCGCTGGCCAATTCGAAGAAAGAAGAATAATCACATCATCATCGAATCAAATGTATTTCAGCAAGTATTATAAACATATTTAATACAATTAATTAAAATTAAACCACCGATGCGCAATATTGCGCGAATGGCGGACACGTTATTATTATTATTATATATAATGTTACAATGCTATACATTTCCGTAGAAATATCTAAAAATACCTACATATCCACAAGGAAATCTACATATACATATGAGTTTCAAAAAAACATAGTAATATAAAAATGAAAATAAAATATATAAAATATAAATATTCCATGCGGTGAACCTCTACAAAAAATAATAGAAGGTTAATAAAAGTTATACAAAATCGAACTATCTTAATTCAACTTTGGTATAGATTAGAAAATGTTTCAGAGGTTTCTTTTTCATTCTTCGAACCTTATCATTCACTATAGGGTAGGTGAACGATTTAGAGAGAAGACGGAATAGAGTGACACGTGTGAAAGTTGAATTATTAACGGTGGTCCGATCTGTTATTAATGACTTTAAAAGTACGCCTGAAATTAGGTAGCTTTTTTATAGACGCGTCTTCGAAGTTGTTTCTAAAGAATTTGAACTTATTTTCGAATTTAATTGACGATTTTTTTTTCATCATTTTTTAATTTTTATTTTAAAAAAACAAACTAAAAATTCTATATAGTCGAACAGATCCGCGACACGTGTAATAGTTTGCTGCGTAATGTTCCGGCTAAAAACGTATAATTCAATTAGCATACGGGCTGTTTTTGAAGAACTTTTCTTTCCTACCGACAAAACCGGCTGGTGGTCTCGGCTTATTCAATTAACATACTAACGTTATTTCCATTTCTCGTTCGTTTTTATACGGTTTCCTTTACAGCTAATTATGTCTAATGGTTGTGTGTAAACGAGGAATTAGTATTATTATTTTAGTAATTAACTAATTAATCGTATTTCTGAGAAAAATCACGCTTATCGTTAAAGATGCGTGTTTTCCGAAAAGTTTGTCCGTCGCGTAACATAATTTTTATTATAGCTTTCCTCGGTTACCGGATTGAAGTTTTTTAAATTTCGTTTTTGACTCCGTTAATTCTCGTTTTTTTTTTTTGCGTTTTTTTTTTTAGTAATTATTACGCGATCTTTAATTTTGAAGTCGATTTTTGTTTTTTAGCTAGATTATATCATTGGATCTGATCCGTTTCATAAATTTTAAATGTCGTTTTTATCATTACGTTATTGCCACGAATTAAGTTACCGGTTAATAGTATTTCAAATGTCCTTTTCTAATAACGAGTACGCCAAAACCGATTGGTGTATATATCGTTGTGTTTTCTTTGCATAGGACGTTTTTTTATCCGTTACAGAAGCTGCCTCTCGAAAATTTTCAACTCACCTTAAAATTGAATTGTGAGATGGTACAGATTTACACCGCGTAATTTGGGATTCTTTTCGGAACTCCCTTTGCACTGCCGTGATGGATTCACGCTGAAAATAACGTTCTATAAAAAAAAGCGCACTCTCTTCTCGTTGTAGGATGTTAATTTTATTAAATCTGCTGATCGTATTAACGTACACAGGAGGTAGGAGAAATTATATATATATATAAAACATATGTTGCAGTGGTGGGTTCGGTGCTAGTGGTATAAAGTTCGTTGTCGTTGCATTGTGCGTTATTACGAGACGCATTCCTTGCATGTCTCGAAGGTTAGCCCATTTTGTTATGCCGAAAAAAAAAGAAAATCAAACGATCCAGTCAAAGATGTTTTTAGAGGTAATTCGAAAATCGAGACTAGATAGAAGCCATCGGATTAGATATTATTTATGCGTTAAAAGATAGATAAGGAGTTACATACCGGCTGTCGATTCCCTATTACGTTTGGGAAAACGATTACTCGTACGTAAAACTGTTTTACGATACGAAACATGAAGACCTGTATATATGAAAAAAATTTGTAGCAATATTAACGAGTAATAATGCGACCTTTTAGGATCTGAAAGGAACTGTCAATTACCCTGGTTAAATTTCGATAATCTAAACAAAGCTCCTGTTTCTTATATTAATTCGATCGTCGTTAACGATAAATAGCGTTTACTATTTCGAGCACCCTAATCTGACGTGCAGATTATATGTACGTCATCTTGAATAGGTTATAGGTGGCACGGTTTATTTTTCGCGCGTAAAAAATATCGCGGGATACAATGGCAAAACACTAAGTGCAATACCATATGCGCGCTTGTAATAATATAGCAATACTTTCCTTACTTTTTATTTTTTTTTCTTACGTCTAGCATTTAACGTTAATCTTTCTTGCGACGTAGATTTCATTCCTTTTGTAAATATTCAAATTCCTGCGACGTATGACGAAACCGGTAAACTGCGTCGATCCATATACTTTCTTCTTTAAGCTGATTGCTATATGTTTGTTATAAAATCAATCTTATCATATCTATGCTAGATTTATTTGTATTGTTCTTCGTCGTACTAATTAAATTATTTAATAACGTTTCCATTTATCACATCGGTATATATTCGATATCATCTTTTGTCTTTTTCGGATTCATTTTCAGCCCTATTGTAATCGATGATTCGTTCAGTTTATTGAAAACAGTAGTGTACGACGTCGTCTTCTGCAAATCTTAAGACATTTCGCGTCGATTATTACAGACCTTAAATATTTCCTCTAAAGCTGGTATAAGCAGTTTACAGTATCGTTTTGTCTTTGATGTCTATTTTTATTCCTATGTTTCCGGGTACAAATAAAAGCCATTCGCTACTTAATTAATTCTACAGATGAATATCTAGTTTATCGATCCATTCTTTTGCTCCAACCGTTATTTAATGCTCGCATTTGACATTCCATTAGTATATGATTGGCTGTTTGGTCTTTATCTCCGCAGTCTCAATACCCCATCTGTACAACATTTTTCCACATCTTCCATGTTCCGTCCTAATGCGATTTAGTCTAGTCCACAAATCAGACCAGCTGTGTAGAGCAATCTGTTCGGTTCTGATGTGCGAACACATTTTCGTATTCGTAGTAGCTGGGTAGGATGTATAAACTACATATATATACGTATATATTCGCTGTAGGTATCGCACGTACATACATAACTTTTTATTTATATTTATATACATGTATATCTATTTTTTAAGTATGCATTCACGATTATTAATTTTTTAATTTATATATAACACGCGCGTATAAAAATAACCTTTTATAGCGGCGGGCGTGTCTTAAGTTCAACAGCAACTGCAGTATGACGTCATTTCGAAGAATTTGGTTTTATCCGATCAGGAAAATATTGTTCTCACGATCTTTTTTTATTTTCAATAAACGTAAATATATATACATAACATACCCATATATATTATATATATATATACATATATATATATATATATATAAAAACGTTTTTTAAAAGTATATATATAAATTAACGATATTTTTGTTTTATGTAGACTTCCCACTTGTGGAGGCCATTCAGAGGGCGGGTTTACATTCCAACTAAACTGTCGCGCGGCAAGTTGTTGCATATAGGGATGGATATTCTTGGATAACTCGGCGAATTTTAGTCGGATTTTGGCAAACCTTTTTTTTTTGTGTTGTTCCTAATCATGCCCTAAATCTTTAAAACCCCCTGACGGGTAGCCCCTAGTTAGAATGCAGAAAAAAATAATGCTTTCTCGTAATCAACGAAGACTATATTGAGGATTAATTAATATATTCTTATTTTAATGCCGTGCACTATGCAGCGCTTAATATATTCCTAATCATTTCGCTTCCTTACTGCCTTCAAAAGTATACCGATGTCATTAATGTTACTCCAGTTCGATGTTTTTTATCCATAAATTTAATTGGTCTTTTGTCATTAATTCTTTTTCGCAGTCTTACACGCAAAATGTCATTTAGGATACGATATTTTTCTCGATTTAATATTTTCTACGCCAGCTCTTTTCAATACATTATTATTTCGTCCCGTGAAATTTTAAACAGTCTTTAAAAGCCACATTTCTGTATCCTCTAAACATCTAACAGTGCTGAAATTCAAGCTCTACATTACCACTCCGTATAAAAGTACTGGAACAACGTAGCAATAGCTCCTAGTCTTAAAGTGGCAAATCGTTAACGAGCGATGACTATTTTTTATTTTTCGAAAGGTTTCCTTGGCCATTTCGCACCTTGGATATATCCGATAAATTTCGAAAGTGTTATCGAGGTATTAATATATATATATATATAAATGAAAGATAATTTCTTTTTTAAAAATGCGAGAAATTAAAATCGAGCAAGACGGTTGTCGTAAAAGTAAACCTAATATAAAACGAAATACGTTTATAGTTGAACGAATTTTTCACTGTGCAATTATCAGAGAGTACGATTAACGATAAGAATGAAAAATAGTTTGCAGCAAAATTGCAAGAATTAAATTCGTAACTGCTACCAAGAAGATTTAACAAAAAATTTAAACACTTTATTGTACATTTTCTAAAATCTTAAAAATTAGTTATCGAACGGTTTTTAAATTTAAACAATTTTCAACATAAAATTCTCTACTTACCGCTGCCCCGCATTGTAATTTCTTCCATTTCTATCGGCAATCTATAAATTTTATTCATTATCTATCGATTTTGTCCGAGAAACGCGATTTAAAATTCGCACCGGGAAAACATTTACTACCATAAACGACGAGATATCGGAGATGGACAAGTCGATGTCGATCCGCATATTATCGATATCTTACAATTTCGTATTCGATAGTGTAGTAGAGGCTAGTCATCGACGGAGCCCATATATCGCTTCATGGACGATTGAATTTCTCGAATCCTATTAAATATGTCGTAATAATTCGGTTGGTTGCCGTCTTTCGATTTATTCTGGAATTGTACTTTTATCTCGTTTCAGCTAGCTGCGCGTACCTATTACGTTATCCTTTATTTTATCCATTCACAGACATCCATCTATCCTATATTCTCTTATGTTAGAATGAACGAAACTGCATCTGTATGCGTGCTAGTGTATGGATTCTGTAGTACGTTTGTTTTATTACGGATATTTTTTGGTGGCTTTACACGTTTTACCGTTCCGCCATATCGTAATTATTTTTCTGCGGTGGTGTCTATTTGGTTGTTCGGTCAATACACCATTTATATATATATATATATATATATATATATATATATATATATATGCATATGTATGTATATTACGAAATAGTATCGATTGTGTTCGGACTGGCGAATATTTTAACCAAAAACTAAGATGGAAAATTTGACAGATTGACGTGAAAAAATCTTTTATCAACACAAGAAACGAAAATATTGAACGTTTTTAGTGGTGGTAATGTGTGTCCTTTGTTATAACGATCGGTCCCACTTATATGTATTGTGTGAATTTACATCGCTCTGTGTTTATATATACAGTAAAGGAGGGGAAATTGCGAGGGTTAGATTATTGGATGTTAGTAGGACATTCCTAAGATGAAGGGGTTGGCGTTAGTCGTATTATAATAATAAATGGCGATGGTTAAATATTCGTTTTTTTTCCTTTTTTGATTTCGGTGACGTATTACAGGTGATAGCGTTCGTCATATGCAAAAGGCGGCTGGCTGACCGCGTCTAATGTGTACAAAGAAACCGCAAAATTCTCTGTTTTCGATTCGCTTAATAGTGCAACATATATACATACATACATATACATATATATATATATATATATATATATATATATATATATATATATATATATATATATATAAATATATAATGAAGTGTATACAAGGTGACGTATTACGTCATAGTAATAATGTACATGTGTGTGTGTGTGTGTGTGTGTGTGGTTTTGTACTTTATGCACTATTGTCCAGTCTCTCCTGCAATCGTTGCATTTCCTCTCCATTTTCTTAAAATTTATAGTTCGTCGTCTATTATTTTCATAATAAAACTGTACGAAATAATTTTGAGGACCATTGACACATCGACCTTAAGACTTTTTCTCCGGTAAGTCTGCTGGGCAACGTGTGTCCATCTCTTTTCTTTTTTCCACAGGATTTTTACTACGTACGTATTTAGCGTCATTACTACTACCACTGTTCGTTCACCCTCTGTACCCGGGTTATCTCGTACATACCACAGCAGTTATAACTTATCGACTATCGCGAAGAAGTAAAAGGATACTCCGATCCTGGCTAGACGCGGTATATAAACGATCGTTATCATTCCAAACAGCATTCGAGTTCCAAACAGCCTCAACGGCAACAACCGATCTTAAACACTCTCCTGCGTTTCAATACTAAATTCGCGATTTTCTCCTTCGTTTGGCGATAGTTCGCGATATTTGTATTATTTCCGAGAATTTTTTCTTTTTGCCTGTTAATAAACGACAAATAAATATTAATTTTATTAACAAGTGTCGAAAACGAAAAGTTATTAAATATTTTTCTAAAGTGCGAACATTTATATCGATCTTCGGATTATTACAATCGATATGGGCAGCAGCAAAATTAGAACGATTGTCTTGGTAAGTAATAATTTTTTATTTATTTATTTTTTTTTTTAGCCTGAAGAAGAAGTCTTTAATCAGATTTTTCTTGTCGCGATCATATTTTGAAGTAGTGTCTATTATTTACAGAAGAGTTATATAATTTTTTAAAGTTAACTCCCTCTTACTAATGTAATTATTTTGTAGAATTTTTTTTTAAATTTTAACTGTGATGTGAATCTAAAAATTTTAATACATATTTCATTTTTTTTTTAAAAGTTAAATGTCAATTTTTAAGTATTTTTAATTAGAAATCATGAAACTTAGTATATAGTATTGCATATATATGTATTATATATAAAATATGATTTTAAAAATTTTTAACGATAAATGATAATTATATGAAATTTTTTTATTAGAATTACACAATATTAGCGATTTTTAAAATAATATTAAGGTTTAAAGAACCTTTCATTCTCGATTAGGCTTACATTAAAATATCTCGGTATTTGCTCCGACTTTCGGATTTTAAATGTTTGACATATACTTTTCTGTTAATGAAATCTTTATTTTATCAGTGTAGAAATGAATACGAATGTTTTAGTATTATGTATAGGTTGTGTTGTATAAAATTCTTCTTTATATATATATATATATATAATCTCGGTAAGGCGTGGTTATTTAAATTAAAATACTCGTCTTCCGGTAGGTGTAATTTCCATCTTCTTGGACGATCGTAATTTTATATTTGGAATGTGCGGCTAAACTTTGACTAATTCCTGTTCTATCTTCTGTCTTACCTCGTGTTCACTACGATAATCTTTAAACCAACATCTAGAGTAGGTGTTGCTACATAGTTAATATTCTATCTCTGCGACTGCCGGGTAAATTATTATATTCCGCTCCTCCGAAATGATTATATAATTTTTGTGGTCTATCTCCTTTTACCCGGCTATTTGTTTTTTTATTTTGATAATTTAATTAAATCGAGAAGATACTTGCCTGTTTTTGCATATAGACAGCTTTTTTTTTTTTATTATTATTTCTTTCTCTTACGTGTTTTTTCCTACAATTTCCGGATGATAAATTTAATTTCGTATATTAAATCTCTTATCACGAGGGGTGAATAGTAATAATTAAAGACGGTCATTGAATATGCGTTATGATGTGACCGCCCTTAATTTTCATACTAGTAAGATTTTTGCCTTTCACGTAATCGTGGTCTATGTAATTTAAATAATTATTCAATTCGATATTCTCTGGTGTGTTTTTTTTAAAGCACGTTCGTTATTCGTATTATTCGTGTATACATCTTCCCATCGTTGTTCGGTTTTACCCTATGTTAATAATTTGTCAATATTGTCAGGAATGTATTATTGAATGTTGAACACACACGCACATACACATGTATATATATAATACCAGTTTTATTTCCATTTTAAACGTAATCATACTATAATCTAGGTCAAAATCTGTTTACACGATATTTATTTATTAATCCGTTATTTTCCACATTTTAAATAATGATAAATGAAATATTGAAATTTATTTAGTTTAAAATTCTTTAATTGTGGCATATTTCTCGAGGTAAATTAGGATAGGAATTTTTTATTTATAAATTATGACGAACTACATTAAGTAGATTTATTTAAAAAGAACTCAATTTTTATAAAACGCTTATTAATAATGAAGAAGAAAATTTTCAAATCGGTGGTTCTATTGAAGAATAAATTGTGATGAAAAATAAGAATTTTTGTATTTATAAATCTTGATCGTTAATTTTTTTTTCATTCATTAAAACGATATATTTTTTGTATTTAATAATCGAAAAATCAGTTGCGTTATTGACGATTTAAGATAAAAAAAACTTATATATTTCTTTACATTAAAGATGCGGTAGTCTTTTTTTCTTTCAAAGAATAGAACTAATAATAAAGTTTTATACGATTAACATTGTTTTTTATCTATTTAAATCAACAGGCAATCACAGCCTATTTGACGGTATTTTGGATACCTGAATCTAAATATGCTTTAGCGGAAATAGCAAAAGCAGATGATAATGCAGTAGCAGAAGGGTAATTTATATTTTATACATTTATTTTAATAGTTTAAATAGGTTTCGTTCGTTATCGATGTTTAATAATTAATTCTAAAATTTCGAATACATTTATTCAGAACATTTAATATCATTTAGCAAACTTTCATTTACGTCATGTCTAAATACATTCTACCTAAATTTACAAAAATACGTAGATAGATATTTTAAAAATTTGTTATGATTTGTAGTCGCATTACCGATGTAGATTAGTATTTTAAACATGCTCATAAAAAAATTGTACTTAATTCATCACTGATGATAAATCAGAATTTTTCTGTAGAATGACAAAACGTAGTCGCATCTGTAGACTAATTTGTTATTTATAATACAATTTAAGTTACTGCATATGCAGTAAATCGTTCAATATTGTAATGCAGCATTCCAAGTTGCTTTTACAAATAAATATTTTCCGTTATAAATAAGATGCACAGTCTAATATTAACTTTGACTCATTTTATACAGGCCGTTTATTTTTGAATAAAAATTATAATTTATCATTTACCAAATATAATTTTGAATGTATACATGTGTTCATATACAGTGTGTGATAATGTTATCTTAAATTTAACAGAATAATTAAACATACTCACTACCACACTGGAGAAGTTGACCATGCTCATAAACATGATGGAGAAGCTCAACATCATCATGAACATAGCGGTCATGCTGAACATGCTCATCATCATGGTGGTGAATTTGGACATGGTCATCATCATGGTGGAGAATTTGGTCATGGACATCAACATCATGGTAGCGCAGAACATAAACATCATCATGGAGGAGAATTTGGACATGGTCATCATCATGGTGGTGAATTTGGTCATGGTCACAAGCATCATGGAAGTGCAGAACATAAACATCATCATGGAGGAGAATTTGGTCATGGTCACAAGCATCATGGAAGTGCAGAACATAAACATCATCATGGAGGAGACTTTGGTCATGGACACAGTCATGGAGGTTCATTTGGACATGGCCATAGTCACGGTGGTTCATTTGGTCATGGTCATAAGCATCATGGCAGTGCTGCTCACAAACATCATCATGGTGGTGATTTCGGGCATGGACATAAACATCATGGTAGTGCTAGTCATGCTCATCATCATGGTGGAGAATTTGGACATGGACACAAACATCATGGTACTGCTAGTCATGCTCACCATCATGGTGGCGAATTTGGACATGGACATAAGCATCATGGAAGTGCAGCTCATAAACATCATCATGGTGGTGAATTTGGTCATGGACATAAACATCATGGAAGTGCTAGTCATGCTCATCATCATGGTGGAGATTTTGGACATGGTCACAGCCACGGAGGTTCCTTTGGTCATGGACATAAACATCATGGAAGTGCAGAACATAAACACCATCATGGAGGAGACTTTGGACACGGTCATCATCATGGCGGTTCCTTTGGACATGGTCACAAGCATCATGGAAGCGCTGGTCATAAACATCATCATGGAGGTGAATTTGGTCATGGTCACAAACATGGTGGTGGTGCTGAACATGCTCATCAACATCATGGAAGCGCATCACATGGTCATCACCACTCTGGTCACTCAAAACACCATCATAAACACACCGTCTAATCATGTCTATTTTACTGCGTCAAAGTGTGACAAAGCATTACCGGTATTACTTCCTACCTAAATTTATATTATTATTTATAGTATTATTCCGAAGAAATTTACACCTTTTTGTGTTTTGAGTCTATGTAGTTTAATTTTTCACACACACACACATTGATATATATATATATATATATTATATATGTGTGTCACATTAGTCATATTTACTTTTATATGCTCGCAATTATTGAAAAAGCTAATTATTTTATTTGAAGGTGTTTTACATGCTTGTCAATATATAAAAGTTCCTACATTACATGTGCAGTGATAGATTCTTATTTATTTTATGCATATATCAATTTTTTTTTTCTGACCTTAATTTCATTCACAAGTGCACCATAATAATCGCGTATTATTTACTCTTATCGCCTAATATAATTTATCCACTCCAATATGACAATGATGAATGATGATGATGATAGTAAAAATTCTTATATTGTTTGTAAGGAATTGTATTTTCAATCACTTTTGTTACCTTTACTACCACATACATGACTAATGCAGACAATAACAAGCGTTTAAATGTCTTTCATTTCATTATTTTTCACATTATTTTCTCGCTGTTTGATCTCGGTCAGTGGTTCTAAATTCTTTATCCGATTTCATCGATATATAATTCGATTTAATTATAATAAAAAAGAACAACCTAAAACACGCTGATTATTTATTTAATAACCTGTTGATAAATTAAGATAAGCGATGATATTTTTCAATTTTATTACACTTACTACTGTTTTTTATATATATATATATATATATATTTGTTAAAAGCTATTTGTTGATGTTTTTTGTTACATTGTTAATTAAATATACGATGCAGTTTTAAAAATTACGAAAGTTTTATTTGTACATCACTATCTTACAAAATGAAAACGGTGAGGCGGTTGTGAAAGTCGCAATGAGTGGTAGTATAGGTCAAATGTGAGTAAAAATAGAACGTACAAAAATTTCAATTTATCGGGCAGTTTTTCAATAGATCTGTAATGAAACTAATATACTTCATACGTTTGTGTCTTTTTAACTTTTAGTTTTGAATTATTTTTTTGTTTAAAGAATAATTCGCAGTATTCAACCGGTTAAAGTTCATCGTTTCTACCACGTCAGAGGTTATAACTACGTTTACAGGTACTTCAGACAACACACTCATTAGGATGTTTTATCGCATGTTTAAGTAGCAGGAAGGCCTCTTATGTTATCTCTAATTAGAAGTGTTTCCATTTTTTTGAAATACGTTTCTTAACTGTGCTATGATATATATGTGTGTGTGTGTGTGTGTGTGTGTGTTTGTATATGTAGTTTTTAATCTAATTGATTTAGTTTTTATAAATTGTGGAAAGTGGAATTTATATATATATATATATGTGTTTGTGTGTGTGTGTGTGTGTGTGCGCGTGCGAGAGAGAGAAAAAATATGAAAATACATCCAACAACAATTATAACAAAAAATAATTCAATAAAAGCCATCTAAAATATTTTAGCTACTTGAGATATTTTATAGATACTATTTCACATATTGCCTTTTACCTGTAAACTTAATATTTATAAAAAATTTTATGTATTGTTCTAATACAAGGCTAGTTTGAATTTACTCTTAAATTATTAGGTACTTAACACGTTAACGATGTGTTGTACCCGTATTACAATATTTAAGTAAAGTTTTTTCTGTCGTTTATTCCTCTGATAGAAATTGTTGCAATAAATTTATATACATTTCTGTTGCTTTTTATACTTACATTGCAGGGTGGAAATTTAATATTAAGACTAATCTTCAATCTATATATTATTTATATATATACACACACACATATATATATAGCTATATATGTGTGTGTGTATATATGTGAATGTGTGAATGTACATAATAAATATGTTTCTGTTCTTCGATTTTTTGATTGAACTTATCATTACCTAAAGATATGAACGTATGTGAAAAGTATAATGGGATTTATATCTATATAAACACATACCAACGCATACATATATATATATATAAAGTGTGAAATGTAAATATTTGCTTGGCTTAGAACAATTACAGCGTACAAATGGTAAAATACACAATGTCGTCGGTTTATTTATTCAGCAATAAAATTGTCTTGGTTACGTATAAATATGAAAGAAATGAAGATACACGAACTCTTCCTAATCATATGATAATTATTATTATTAGTAAAATAATTATATTGCTGTCTGTATACTGTTAAATCGCGTTTGAAACGTTTATTTTATGATTAACCCGCCAATTGTTAACTAATAGATAATCGAACAACATTCGATAATGATGATAATAATAATAATGAAGACTTCGAATTGTCCTGATCGTCCGGTGATTGTGTCGTGTAAATCGTGGATGATAATATTTTACCGGTATATATTTATATTTTCCTCTCGAGTGGCGATGCGGTACTACAACCGGGATAATAATTGAAATTAGGAGTTGGTTCATTTTATTTACTTAGGAAAATATCATTGGACGGATGTGTACGTCAATTAGTGAATCGAACCATTTAAACTTTATTGTCGAAAACTATAGGGGTAAAAATTGATCTAATTAAAAACATTATTTTATTAATGCAGAACAGGACATAAAAGGGAAATAATAAATTTTAAAGAGTGAAAAATGGTCATGTGGAAAACAGTGTAAAGAAAACGCAAAATCCATAATGTTAACCGAAATTATGAAATTTTATATTCAGAAAAACATTATAAAAAAAAAGAAAACTACCGCAAATATACAAAATAAAAGAAACTGTTAAAAATAATTTATTAAATTCAATTATAACATTTAATCAAGAACTAGTTGTTATAAAATTCATCAATTTTTATGTTGGAAGACGTTCTTTATGTTTTTTTATTTGTTGCGCTATTCCGTTATGTACACGTATAAATTTCATCACGCTGATTGTCGACATTCACTGTAGGATTATTTTATGAAGTTATTTTTGTAAAAATTAGTATTTTTACATTTTGTGTATTTTTATATTTATATATTTTTATTTTTTAATGTTTTACGTTTTGTTCACTCGATAATGGCTTAACGGCTGAAAAGTTTTGTGATTTTTCATTAAAGAGGTTTAATGATTTTATCTTTATATTTTTAGTCCAAAATAATAAAAAACCGGAGACAAGGAAAATTGTTTTTTTATTTCAATCGGCATATATATAAATCATCATCTTAAAATATCGGAACGGTTATTTTTCGCCACTATCCTGTATCGTAGTCTTCGTTGCCTCCTCGATAATTGTTAAATGCGTTCTAATTTTAATTTGATCGATCGACCGGTTTGGACATTTCGCCACCTTTTATTCGTCAATAATTTGCTTTTCAATCCCATCAGATTATTATCTTACGGTATGGCCGAAGAATTACAGTTCATTCATTCGTGTACTAAAGACGAAGAAATGTCTTGTCACTGTAAACATCGGTTTCTGTATACCGCCATTGCCCTGAATTCTTCATATTTATTTATTTTCAGTTTGCTATAAATGCCGTCCAATATGCTTGTTCTTGGTGTTTCTCTTGGCAGTTTCAATAAGTTTCTATATTTTCGGGGAAGCAACCGTTACATTGTGCGATATTCGTTTCAAAAGCATGTGTACAAAGTAAATAAAAAATATATATATATGTATATGGGCAGCTATTTCACGTATATCGTCTTTCTATCTAGCATAGTTGCCTACAAATACTCCTTCGCTATTCTCTAGAAGTTCATTCTACATAATCCGTTTGGTTCATCTATTGTTCGTTCTGCTAGACTCTACCTACGATCAACAACGACAAATACGGTTAGTTGAATTTGGTCTGAAAATGTAGGTTGCGAGTATCTCTGATACTTCGCCAATGACAAATTTTTCGCCTTAAAAATTCGACGAGCGGATGAAAAGTTTCATTTTTTAATTGTGTATATTATATATATATATATATCATTTTATCTTCAAGATGGAAGAATAATTTTTGAAAATTAATTTACTTCGGAAAATACATTTTCAACGAAGATTATCCTTAACATTTCTCCTTTAAGTAAAATTTCTCTTCTGCTACTACCTGAAATTTTTCGTCGATGATGAGATAAAATGGGATAATTTTTTTCGCGGTTAATTGTTTCTCTATTTCCAGCGAGCATTTTAGAATTTTTTTCTTTCGGAAAATAATTGGATTGTACGAAGAAAAAAGTACATAATGAATTGTAGAGGATTACGGTATTTGTTACCGTTACTGTTACTAATATACTATTACTATCACTATTACCATTATTATATACTACAACTATTGTAACTTTTTTTTTAACGTATATTTTGTAAAATAAACAAAAATCAGTGCATGCACATTCGCACTCTCACACATCCCTTGTTTTTTAAAATTTATTACATACCATAAGCAGTTGTTTGTCGACGGATTTATATGTATTCACTTTCTCTCGCATTCAATCTGTTCAAAATGTACAATTTGTCTTATAATCTAATTATTTAGTTTATAATTACCACCCATAATAAACTTTATAATGTTAACAATAATTATAGTTTTAAACAGGCAGTAGTACTGTTTAAAAGTTTAATTGTATCGCGGTACTGCTATTGCTGCACTGTTTATTATAACCGTTTAAAATGTAATTTTTTTAGAAATAAATTAGAGCAAAGTTATCATTTTTACATTTTAAAACTTATTAAAGGTTATAGAACTATTCATAAAGATGTAGCTTTAGTAATAGCAGGGCAGAGCTACCTTTGTATTTAGTATTGAGGAATTATGTAATTAAGTATAATATTAAGCATAATATAGATAATACGTATGGAACATTTTTACCTATATTAAATAAGTTCAAGTGTGGAGACAAACTTTTATCGAAACGATGTTTTGCTAAGTATATTTATAACATGCTCTGCAATGATTACAATGATCATTGGCAGAAGGTAAATCATAAATTCCTTCATAATATATTGCCTAATTTTAAGGATAGGATTAGATGTAAATTTTTTGTTCCTAATTTTTATATAACGCAGTTGCTTAGCACTCGTGGTAAATTTAATGAATATCTTTTCCGTTTTAAATTATCTTTAACTAACATGTGTCCATTCTGTGGATTACAAGACACTACGGTGCATATTTTTGGTGGTTGTAACTCTGACGGTAAAATTTATGAAAGATCTGATCTTTTAAGAATATTACATAGTAAAACGGAATTTAAAGAATTTTCTCGTTTTCGTGCTAAGACTATGATTTCTAGAATAAAATACCGTCTTATATAATCAGGATACTTTTTTATATTTTCCTTTTTTATTTAATAAAGTAAACTTTTGAAATAGAACTCTGAAAACTTTTATTGGTCTAGAGTTTTATTTGTCATTTTAATTTTTTTTTTTTTATTTTTTACTCTTATTAATTTTTAAGATTAACTAATGCTTTTGAATTTTAACTTTTGGTTTTTAATTTTAAATTGTTTAATTTTATATTTTTTATATCTGTACATGCGTATACGTTTTCTTAATTTTTTTAGCATTAGTTCTTTTTTCCCCGATACTGGGGAATTTCACTTCGAACATGTTTCGAGAAGGATACTACTACTACTACTATCCAAAGATCGTAAAATTACTTATCCCGTCAAACTGTCGCTCGTCGACAGGTATTTTTACAATTTGAACGGTGTACCATTATTACATATTACTAATATAAATCTTTATAATTTATATTAAAAAAATATACAATTACCTTATAATTAAACTGTAATGAAATTATTTATTTACAACTCATTTTCACATTCACATGTTTCCTCATTGCACTCTCACCTATATATTCTCATTTACACTCCCGTGTACACTCGCACTTAATCGGTTTTCCATTTATTCAACAGTAGAGCGCACTGTGGCATCCGTATTACGTCTAAAACTTTTTTAAATCTATTATTATTATTAAAATTATTTTTAAATTATGCTAAAATCTCTTCAACTATATACTATTAGTACGAAGTAAACTACAAAAAAAAAAAAAAAAAAAAAAAAGGATTTAAAATCACTTCTTATTTAATATTTTATTTTTACAAAGTTTTGTGATTTTTCATAAAGAAAATTTTGCCGATTTTAACTGGTTTTTTTTTGTCGTTCATTTCCTAAAAATCACTACACATTGCACACTTTTTAAATTACTGTCACTACGATTACTGTTGCCAATAAGTTTTTATCGACATGTCCTAATACGATTATAGAGTTTTCGTCTTATATCTGTTATTGGAATTTATATTTCGTAATTCGGGGCCAGTAAACGCTTTAACCAATCTATTGAATAGAAGTATATATATTATATATATATATATATATATATATATATATATATATATATATATATATATATATATAAATAATATTTTAGGCTGAGAAATCTAGTATTGGTCATGCGTGGACGAAACCTACCTGATCGGTGAAATTTAATATGTACGCTAGAAAAAGATTAAGTAATTTGATCTTTATATGCAAAGGTATGTGTATATATATATATATATATAAATGTGTGTGTGTGTAAAACATATTGCGAAATAATAATTCGGACACGATTACCTGCACCCGAAATTTCACGAGACACTGGACGCATGTAAGCAGGTTAGAATGTTACGCTCGGTTTCTCAACTGGAACTAATAAAATTACGACTGTGTATCTTGATTTTTCCCTACTTTACAGATGATAGTTTTGTATGACATATATCCTATTAAATGGTATGGCAATTTAGTTATATTTATACGGTAAAACTGTTGTCTATGCTATATATATATTCCATATCGGTTTGATTATTGCGTAAGATAATGTTGTACGAATGCATATATGTATATGAATTAAAATAAATTAGTTCCGGATAATACACCACGTCTTGTTGAAAATAATAGACCTGTCGAATATTTTAGGAATCATATTAGACTATTAACAACTACGATATTTCTATATATATACAAAAAAAAAAAAAAAAAAAAAAAAAAAAAAACAGAAAATATGATCTCGTTATCTTTATAATTGAATTTTTATCGTATTATTTCGATTTTTTGATTTCGTAATATTTTTACGAGAAATCTTACACGTACGATCCCCGAGAAACTGATGGCAGGTTATCGCCCGATAGGTAATAAGGTTCGATTGGGATGTGTTTACCTTATATATACATATAAATGTTTGTGTGTGCGTATACTAGTGTTGATCTGATTAGGTTATGGTCACTTGTTCGGAAGGTTATCTCGGAAAGTGTATATTAGATTGTACATAATGTGATATTTCGAACTTTGTCGTTATACTACCTAACCTAACGGCGCGGGGTTAAAATAATATATCGATTATAAAATCACTCGCACGTTCTCTTACTCTATTTTATATATGATTTTATTTTTTCTTTGTACGAAATTTTTCACATCGATTACAGGCATTTTTAATTAGATAAATTTATTAATACCCTCCTTTGCGTAATCTAAAAAATTGTTACAAAAATAAAACTTCGAATATGAAAAATATTTCGCGCGGTTATGAAAAGGAGCGACTAATCGATACGTCATGTTTTTATAGCCCATAAAAAATATTTTCCTATCTGATCAATCGTTATTTTATAATCGCGCGTTTATTTATTCATTAATTAATTAACCACTTTTAATTCTTACTTTTAGTTAGTAGATCTAGATCACACCCCCGTCATCTAGTAAGTTGAATCGATTAAGTCGAACGTAGAGATAAATTTTTAATTTAAATAACGTGAGTGATATATATATTATATATATATATATATATTATATATATATATATATATATATATATATATATATATAATAATAATAATAATAATAAAATAGCTTCTTTATCGTCTGCGTATTGTGAGAATTTATCGTATGTTGAAAAAACCTAGATAATAATGTATTCCACACTAATTTAATATTCTATACTTCAAAAACAAAAGTACAAATTATCGTAATAAATTTCATCGTTTGTAGAAAACGACTTAATATTTTTTTATGGATATTTAGATTTGTTTTATTTTAAAAAAGTAACTAGTCTGCACTTTTTGGCCTTATTATTATTATTTCGTTTTTAATTTTTACATCGAACTGGTTTTTTAATTATACATGTTCACGGAACAGGAGCGTGACGAATTTCTTGACACATATTGTTCTCTTAATATATGTTTGTGATGTAAGTATTCGGGGTGTAATATTCGAATATCACAAATCGGATGAAACTAATTTAATATAGGATGTTGCAAACAAATGTGAAAAAAATACTGAACCGCGTTAGAAGCATTTTTGTTTTTATATATATATATATATATATATATATATATATATATTATATATATATATATATATATATATATATATATCAATCATTCTCGAAGAAATTAGTAAGGGTTAATTAGTAATTACTATATCTCTATTTTATCCTGTTAAGGGCAAGCTGTTCTATTTTCTCAATTTTTCATGGTTTCATGGAACTATAATGTATAATTTTGTTTCTTATTTGATTTTTTTTTAATCATCTAGACACCATCCATCACTGCTAACAATGTGTGATCATCATCTACGAATACGCTGGAGTTAGCGAGAATTGACTTATTAACTCGAGAGTTGAGTTTCAATATTTGAAAATAGGTTACAGCCCGTAAATGTTCTTTGTAATATTTTTGACAGATTTCAGTTTCATTAATAAATCATTTATGAAAAAAAGGTTTGATCAAAAGATACTTTGGTATATATATATATATATATATATATATATATATATATATATATATATATATATACCGATAATATGAAGCAAAATATATTCACGCTTGCAGCATGGTATATTTTTAAAATGATGTATAAATGCATATATGTGACGTTATATTTAAAAAAGTTATAATAATATTGACTAAATGCCCTCTCCATTCAAGAAAAGTGAAAATTCTAATGTTGATAAATAATAAACATATAAGGTATAAATAGTACTGATGGAGAAATTGATCAAAAAAACCATCGAAAAAGAAAACAAACTAGAGTAATTTAAACAAGAGTAACTATAAGTTTATATAACGAATATGTACTGTCGTTTATAAGTACTGAAAAAAAAAACAAGTTGAAACGTTACGAGAATAATAAATTTTGTTTAATATACTTAGTATATCTAACATTTAGCTGTCTGCAATCTTAATTTCCTATTGCTGGAAGTAAATTACTACGGTCACGCCACAACTGATAAAATTTGTTTGGGATATAGTCCTTTACATATGTGGAATCTGCAAAGTATTGCAATTTTAGTGTATGCGGGGGGACATTGGATTTTGGACTAATTGCAGTCTATTAAAACTAGCATTTGAGATGGAAGACCAAACTGGACAAGTGTCATCTGCGAATTTTTATGACAATAACAGTTTATTTATGAATTTTTCTAACGTCATTGTCATAAACAATTGATCATTAAAAGAACATCCTGTCTTATTAAACAAGCATATATATAACATATATTATTTTTTAACGATTTGAATGAAATTTTAACTTATAAAGTAATTAAAAAATGGCTTGTTTCGAAATTTTAGGCCCCCCCGATCCCTAGTACAGACCCTATAAAATTTTGGAAATTTCAACGTATTTTTCTTGATATTCAGTTAAATCTACGTTTAAAATTTCTGCTCGATAGCATTAACCGTGTCAATGTTATAAGTGTAGTAATTTTCTGTTTTTTTTTTTTTACTGTACGCTTGTTGGTATAATTAAAAATTTCTTCATCTAGAATACCGTTTCGATTTATAAGGTATCAGATTTTCCAGAAATGTTTTTTAATCTAGGAAAGAATTTAAGTAAAAGAATCCGTTTAAAAATTCCAAGATTCATTTAGAAAAAACGTTAATTATGGGTGCGCTGTGTGTTAAAAAACCGCCATCTTTCCGTAACTCCGGAAATTTATGAAACATCTATTAAATTATATATTAAATGGTTTTGTAGTAGTACGCGGTTCAAAACGATTTTACAAAAAAAAAAAATGTATCCGACAAATTTGGTTGGCCTGAGTATTATACATATAGGGTGACCCGGAGAAGACGAAAGGTTTTGTTTTTTTAATATAGCAGTTGGTAACACTGCTACAAACCAAACCGCGTGCTACATGTTTAGTGTACATACTAGAGATTCGTTTTTGTTCAATTTCAATTATCACGGCATCCCATAATGAGAAGGAGCGCCCGTTTTGCATGGAACGTTATTTTCAGCGTTAATCGATCATGACAATGCAAAGAGAATTTCGAAAAGAACTCGAAAGTTACGCGATTTTTTTTTGTGGGTGATACCTTAAGAGCCGCGTTTACGAAACACATCCACGAGATCTGGGAGACTTGAAAACTCGGATTTATGAAGAAATTTCAAAATTTCAGCGACCTATACTCGAAAAAGTCTTCGAAAAGTTTACAAAGACTGAATGAACGATTGTTGCAAATGATCGAAGCTAATTTTTGTTTACCTATTTTAAATGTTTTTTTTTTTTTTTTTAAGTTTTGATCGAGTAATTTTTGAGTTTTTCAAAAACCGTACACTTCTTCGGGTCACCCTATATAATGCACGGAATAAAAAAATTGCCTTTAACGAACCCTCCTTTTATTGTGACTGAAACTGCTCCGTTTTTTTTACCGGATGCATACTTGTCCAAATAATTATTGTCGTAGTTATGGGCATGTTAAATCTTTGTTCGACTATCATGATTAATTTTTTCCGTTAACGGTAACGTACCATTTCCTAATCTGAAGCTTCATCATTTGCACACACATAGGCAGACATCGTTTGTGGACTTCCGTCCGTTCTGTGATCGACGATAGCGATTAGCTAACGACTTTCCTTTAACCAGTTGGCCTTCGTACTTTGTAATTGAATGTAAAATTAGTCCGCGTAATCACTTTTCATTCTATCTCACCCGATTTTGAAGTCTGATTTATTAATTTTTAATTTAGTCGATAATATAGTAAACTTTTTTAGTCTGGGGGATCGCGTGTTTGTTTATAACTGATCATTCCGTATTTAATCCGTTTTGGGAGATATTTTTTATTTCATTTATAAATATAATTATAATACATTTAATATACGCACATGGTACAGAGGTTATAATTACGAGTTTAACGCTATATTGCGTAATATCTCACGGCTATCTCGAATTTGAAATATACGCAAAATAAATAAATGGCGAAGAAATTAATTAAATCATAAAGTTAAGGCGCCCTTATGTTAGAAATAGATGATTTTAATTCGCGAAAGTGCTTTAAGATAAAATTCGATGATAATCTTTTGATACGAGATCGAAAAATTGTTATTATTTTAATCATCACGCAACAGCTAACTGCTAGCGCTGGAAAGACCATTTCTTCAGTATCTGCTCACACCGTAATGAAAGCTTTGTTGGAACAAAAATAATAAATATATTCGAAATATATTATATATATATATATATATATATGTGTGTATATATATTTTTTTTTTTTTCATCCGGGAAAATGGACTTGGGCACTTTTCATCGATGGAAAATCAAACATCGTGGCGTGTGTCTTTAAAATGGTCAGGCGGGATTCAAAAATTTGCCAGGAAGAGTTTCAGCGATTTTGTGCACGGAGCATACGATAGAAATTTAGGGCGCAAACTACTGAATTCTGAATTATTATAGAATTTCGATGTCACGATGTCTCTACTGAAAGAGAATGTAGTATGTGGAAAGCCTATACCTCGCAGTGGGTTGAGATAGACATAACGTAATAAATAAATAAATAAATATATTATATATATATATAAATATTGAACATACAGTGGATTCGCCAAAAATAATTAAAAATAATTACCAATCGTAATCGTGTTTTGTTTTAGAAGTCTGAATTCAACAAATAAAAATAATTACACAGGCGAAACCGTGGGTAACTTCTAGTTTATACATATATATATATATAAATATGTGTGTGTGTGTGTGTGTTGTTATTTGAATCATTGTAGATCGTTTAACTGACTTTGTAGTTAAATCTGACCTACGCTATAGTATTCGAGTAATTGTACAAATCTAGTAATTATGAATTAACTATTCTTTAAAATAAATGCAATTGTATGTAATTTAATCGGCATATTAACATTTTACGAATTCGTTGGAAAAATAGGAATTCGTCTACTAATTGCAAATTTCTATTTACGACTTTTATTATTACGTATGTTCGGGTAACGCCTTTAAGTGAAAATTTCGGAGCCTTTAACGACTTTACATCGTGACAAGTGTGTCTGAGAGAATAATATTCTAAGGAATATAATCGTCATCGTACCAATGTGAGAAAGTTGTTCAAGAATGGTATATTTACTTATATATATATATATATATATATATATATATATATATATATTATATATATATATATAATATATTATATATATATATATATATATATATATATATTATATATATATATATATAATATATATATATATATATATATAATATACGAGTATTGTCCCTACGCAAATAGTAACGTGTACATATATAGTATACATTGTGCTAGTTATATGCTAAGTAAGTGTGCCTTTCTACAAAGAGGAAATGTAAACATTGATGAAAGAAGAGAAAAAGGCTTATGTCAGCCGTCTAACCTAATAGATAAATATAGAAAACATACATACGTGGTCGGATGATAGTTTTAAAACTAGATAACCACTGGTAGACTTTTTTTTTTTTTTTTGCTTTTTTTCAAATAAATGTTGGAAAAGGGGAATATAGCAGCAGCCGGTTTTAATGGCCTTTTGTTTGCTGAACGCGTATATAACCTACGATCTACTTTTATTTACTGCCAACCAATACATGGGCCGAGACTATTCGTCAAATTGTACAAATATAATCATAGTAATAGTAATAGTAATAGTAATAATAATAATAATAATAATAATAATAATAATAATACAATTTTATTTGTTCAACAAAGTAGCGTTTGCTCCCCTATACGTTTGTGGGGATTTTACTTTTTCTACAAACAGACAAAGTACATACAATCAGACACAGACGATACATACATATACATAATTATATATATATATATATATATATAATAAATGCAATAAATGCGTTTGTACTTGTATATACTTGAGTTTGGCTGAAGTTTTTGTTTACCTATTCGCAGTAGCGAATGCTGTTTAGGGAAAATCTTGCGGCATCGTTTATCGAATTTTTATTGTTGACAGAAGTGTTCAAATTATACGGTCAGAGGATATTTCTTCTTCCATATAAGCACAGACGTATATATGCATACATACATATATATATATATATATATATATATATATATATATATATATATATATATATATATATATATATATATATATATATATATATATGTATGTATAACTTGCTAAGACGTACATAAATCAATCAGACTGTGCTATTTCCTATCTCTCTCACATATATATGACATATACATTGTTTTCTCTTTCCATTATAAATCTGTCAAACTGGATGAAATTTTTTTCCTTATTTTTAGGTAACTGAAAAAATTACTGCGAAATTGTTTCGTGATTCTATTATTAGTAATCGACTGTTTTTTAAAAACTGTTTTTATTTATTTATTTACATTTTTTTTTTTTTTTGATAAGAAGGTATAGGGTATCGCAGACTACATATAAGAAAAGTATAATTTTTTCTAAAAGAAAACCGATTAGTCGAATTTCCGATTAAATAACTCTAATATCGATTGACGCCGGATAACGTGAACTATCTTACTCGACATTATCTATTACACAGATAAAACTCGCGATGAGATATCGTCGTTGTTTTTGGGAAAGTCTAGTTTAGCTAATAAACTATAAACTGCTAGTTCTCTTCTAGATAGTGGCCTGCTTTACAAATAAAAATAATACTCTCGATATTGGATCGGTAATTACGAGATTATGAGAATGTTTATCCTTACGTTTCCCTACATTCGCGTAAGCCGCATGCTTTGTAATAGCGGTAATTTAGTTTTATCGGTCTCTCAAATGCTCGTCGACCAGTTATATGAAAAACATATATATATATATTAGTAATTTTGTTATTAGTTTTTCTTTTCCTACTCATACACGTAGGCTTTAGCCATATTAAGACGTCGGATGGTAAAATGCCAAGTAAATCTATAGATTTGATAAATGCTATTGAAATATTTTGCACTAGACTTTAACAAGAATAATTCAAGATAGAATATATATTTTTTTAAAGTTAGCATTAAACATCGTGTATGGTAGAGTATATATATCTATTCATTAAAGTAGTATGGTATTCTCCAATGAGGCTCAACCTTAATTGTTACATTATGTGTAATGGTATTTTCCTTTTCAATCTACGTGTCTGTCGAAGGTTAATCATTAATTAAGCCTGTTGCAAGCAGATTAGGATGCGATCTTAGGCGCTGTACAATATGTTCCGCTGTACATCCTTATTACATCTTTCACAGTTTCTTTTCTTAGGTCTCTATATATGTCATCGTTTCTAACCAAGGTGCATTGATCGTGATATACGTATAGATTTTGATTAGAATCTTTCAATTTTAGAAATATTTGAATTGGATTCCGTACCCCATAATTGAATACCATACTGGCGTAAAGATAGTTTTGTACAATAGTAGTTTATTTTGTATGCATAATGGTGATTTTCTTCCAATAAACCAGTGATATTTACGAAATCGAATGTCCCATCGCTTCCGCTTTATATTAATATGTCTGTCAGGTTAGCCCGTTATCTAGGTGCATTCGTAGGTATTAATGGCTTGCAGTTCTTTACCCTTGACAGTAATTGGTTCTGCATTATGTAAACAGTATTATTAAAAGAATTATATGAAACTTGCAAATTAATAATCGCAAATAGAAACTCCGAAACCGGGGTAAGGCGGAATTATATGAAACTTGCAAATTAATAATCGCAAATAGAAACTCCGAAACCGGGGTAAGGCGTTCTTGCCGACGGACGACATTAATGACTAAAAAAGCCGGTCGTATGCATTGTTAAAACCAGAATCTATTATCAAAAGCTACGTCGATAAATAAAAAGAAATAAAACAAAAAATTAGATAATAAAAGACTGAGTTATATGTAATAGAACTTAGATGCGTTCGTTCATTTTGAATAATAGGCGATGGAAGATGCGATGAGGAAATAACGGTTTAGAACAACGCCGATGAAAATCGTTGTTAACGTCCAAAAAATGACCACCAATCGAAAAATTGAGGAATACAAGAAGATGCGTAACTTTTTGTATATTTATGGTGAAATTTTCCTCTTTTTCTTCTTCTCCTTCTTCTTTGATTTGTGACCGTACCGTATCCTGCTACTTAGACCAGAGGCACGGAAGGAAATGAGTTAAGAACTAGATTAGAGGAAGGATGTTTGTGATTTGGAGGAAGAGGAGAAGTTTAGTCTCGGCGGAAAAAGTGCGTTGTAATATGTTGGAAAGGTTGTGAGGAAGGCCAACAAGCTGGCGTTGAAATGTATATGCTGGACAGGAAACTAGGATGTGAGTGATGGTAAGAGGAGTATTGCATACAGGACAGGTAGGCCGATCTTCCCTGGTGAACAGGAACTGGTGCGTTCTTACCGACCTGTTTAAATTTATTCAGCCTGTCATTATTATATTATTATTATTATTATTATTATTTATATGCGTATAATCTACTCGTGTCCTGTTTGGCTATCAGTTTCAAACTGTTCATTTAAGAAACTACAACTAATTCAAAATCACCGTTGCAGAACCCGTACTAAATCGTCGCAAGTATACAAAAATTACTAATATGCGGTCGGAATTAAAAATCTCATACCTGCATTCTTATAGTAGTAAATTATCGAAAAAGTTTTACGATAGGTATAGAATTCATCGAAATAGATTAATTAGTTACATAGATAGGTGATTATTGATGTGCTAAGCTTCGCCATTCGTTATACTAGGTACAGACGAGTTACTCATGTCAATTTTTTTATTTCATGTAGTTAATATGGTATGTGCGTATGCGTGTGCATATGTATGTGTATTTAGGTATTATATATATATATATATATATATATATGTATGCATTGCGTATGTACCTCCTGTATTTTTGAGTTTATTTTTTTTTGTTCGTTTTGTTCATGTAGCCTAACATTTGTTTCATTAATTTTCTAGATTTAGTAATACTATATATAAGTTTGAGGTGTAACCTAACTTTATGAACCCCTTGTTATGTGTATATCATTATTAAATAAAATTTCTTTTTTCTTCTTCTACAAAGAAAAAAAATTCTCTAGAGAAATAAGAATTTTTCAACGATTTTATAAAGAGTACATTTTTTCTTTTTTAAACTTGGACTTACTGTAGGACTGCATAAATGAACAGTCTTCATGAGCTATGTGTGCGCGTGTAGAAACACACTTAAAAAGACGTGATTATTCTAATCGACTATTAAAAGGTTGTTTAAATGTTGGTGAAGGATGAATATATGTGAACAGTAATGTAAACACATAAACACCTAAACGCCTAAAACACTATAGGACCAACAGACATATTACTCACTGTTTACTTACATTACGGTTGTACAACTTGCTAGAGCATTCGAACCACCACCATCACCACCATCACCACCATTCCTTACAAATTCGTGTTAATTTTTATTTATAGACGTTTCGTTATTTATTCTCGGAGATTACATGTATTATGTGTTTGTTTATATATAATATATATTATATGAGTGGGAAAGGGATAAGTGTGAATGGTTGATAATTTTTAAGACGGTAGAGAGAGCGTTTATTTTACGGGCATTCGATGCGAACTATTAGGAGGCTTCGAATGTTAAGTTTTATGTTTACTGAATTTTTGTTATCTTTGTTTTTCAACCGATAAATAGTCGGGACCTTTATACACATGTTCATATGTAAATGATTGTGTGTTGTGTGTGTATATATATATATAGTATATATATATATATATGTGTGTGTGTGTTAAAAAAACAGTTAATTCAAATACATTTTTTAAAATTAAAAGATGTTTGATTTTAAAAAAATGTACGTGTGCTCACAGATAGGTGTTTGTGGGAGTATGCGTGTGAAAAGTCGATTTAAAATATTTAAAATTATGCTTTTGAAAGTATAATATTCCGGTATTACCGCTTTAAAATGTTGGGAGAAAATCTTAATGTATTACAACATCCTTATTAAGTTGTAGTATCTGGTTTTTCCTTGTTTAAAATATCGTTTTCATCGTTGTAAATAGTGATTTAAGCAAATTACTCACTTCTTGTTTCTACTATTTATATCGTGGCCTGTAAGGTATTTCCATTAATTATAAAGTAAAAAAAAAAGAGATACACGAGAAAAGAATTTCGGTGTATATATATATATATATATATATATATATATATATATATATATATATATATATATATATATGGAAACACAATACGAATGATCACGAAAATTGGTTAATAACTCAATATGGTGGTTAATCGTGTTCGATTTGTTCCGGGGGGAATAATTGAATGTGTTCTGTCTTTACGATCATTGTCGATATGTACACGCACGCAATTCGGAACCAACTTTTTTTTCAACATTTTTTGAGACATATCTCAAATTCGTATTCTGTAATTATTATTTATTTTTTCAGTAATAATGAATCCATTGTATTCGTGTATTTATTATTGCTATTATTACTAAAATTATTTATTATTATTATTATTATAAATTATCTCTGCAATTAATTAATTATAATTATTTTTATGTTGTGTAATTATTATTGTTAACATTATTATTTATTATTATTAAAAAATTATCGTTATTATTTACAATTATTATTATTTACTATTATTTACTATTATTAATTATCGTTATTGATAATTATTATTGTAGTTGTTACGATAATGATTATTATTTACAATTATTAATTATCAATATCGTTAATAATTCATTCCGTTATAATAATAATAATGATTGTTATTATTATTACTTCATTGTAATGATCGTGGTGAAGTCTAGTTGTAAGATTGAAAGAGAGAGAAAAAAGATTATTACGCTTGGTTTTCGCTCGTATGAAATGCATATATTCGATTTGAACTGATTATTATTATTTTTATCCATATATTAATTATCATTAATATTATTATTAATAATTGTTATCGTTTGTCATGATGATAATAATTTTATTATTATTTTGTTTATTATAATTTATATTATGTATTATTGTTTTTGATTACGATTGCTTGTATATTTTAACGAAATTATATGCGTTTTGTAGATGTATATATATTTATATGTTCATTATATATTAAGACTGGTATAGTATATTTATGTATTTAGAAGGACTGTGCAGCATTATTTACTTATATCATGTTATTTACCGCTTATTATAATTTAGGACGGTATATTTCGTGTGAGATCGAGGTGTTACATTTATTTTGACGAAGTTTGTTTTTTTTGGTTACACTAACCATTTTCATTTATTATATACACTTCGCAATGTAGAGAAGCGTAATATTGAAATCGAAATTGAATGATTACCTGTTTGACGATTATTGTATCGATTAATATGCCGTGTATGTAACATTGGGCAGTGGCACGAGTAAATGGAGTTTAAATATCATGTAGGATGTTGGATAGTTTTAGGAATCGAAATAGGCGATGGATCGTTTGTCCGTTAACCTCAAAGATTTCGGAAAGAAAGCTGGAAAGGGTGTTTTTGCGGACCGGAATAGATTGAATTTCTTAAATTCTACCAGAAGATGGCTAATGTATGAGGGAAACAGAGCTTACATTATAGGGGGATACGAATTATTTAGTAAATAAGAATGAGAAATTTTCTCATGACCAACGCTTCGAACTTCATATTCTCGACCATTTCTTCTTTAGCATGTTATTAATTTTGTGAAGTCCGATGAGGAATTGGGAGGTATGAGACCGCCTCTTTTGCTGCAACATTCACTAGTTCGTTTCCGCTGATGCCTCTGTGTCCAGGTATCGGTATGTTTGGTCTTAATAGTTTTATACTTTTAAATAAATTCGGTAGTTGATTAAAATACACAAAAACTCGGAGAAACATCGTCGTTATTTTAGGACGAGGTTTAATTATTTTAATTCATTTTTGCTTTTTTCGAAACACCCTTCGTATTGTTAAAAATAAAAACCGTTTAAATACTTTTAATTCTAGAAAAATAAAAAATATTAACCAATCCGGAAAGACATATGAATAATTGTTTTTTTTTTTATTATTTTCCGATTTTCAGGGTCCGCCTCAACCTGGCCAGCCGTTCAAATTTACGGTAATCGAATCGTGCGATCGTATTAAAGAAGAATTTAACTTCTTGCAAGCTCAATACCACAAGTAAGATTATCGGTTATTATTTATTTTTAATCAGCCGGTTAAAGCCGATTACATTTCAGCTTGATACGGAATGCTTAAAATAATAATGTATACGCTTTGAATTTCCCATCGAAATAACTATAGAGGTGTAATAAAATAAACGTGCTAAATAATTGGTGTTATTTATTCGTTTGTTAATAAACTAAGTAATTAATTAATTATATATAAATTACTTAAATACTCGAGCATATGGTTATATAAATTTCACGATCCTTTTTGATAATTTCAATTTACGCGCACACATTATATCTGTATATATATATATATATATATATATATATATATATATATATATATATATATATATATATATGTATATGTATAACTAGTCAAAATAATAATTAACGATCATCGTACCGTATATTAAATAAAAATCGTGCTTTAGTTGTTTAACATAATATTATATATATATATATATATATATATATATATATATATATATATATATATATATATATATATATATATATATATAAACGTTTTTAACAATAATTTAATTTTGGCCCATTTAATTTTTCAGTAATTTTAATTTCAAATAAAATTCGTTATGTCATTACTCGCGTATGTTATCACTACGTTTGTTATACAATCACTTTACAGCCGGTTCGATTTACTCCGGACTGATGTTAAAATATTTTTAAAGTGAAAATTAAATGAAAATCTTTTTAAAAAACATTAAGCGACCACGAATGTAATTAACACGAATTATTCGCATTTAAGGTGTTTTCGTTTCATCCGAATATGTTATTTATTTAAAAATTGAAAACCCCAGTCCCGGTAATCACTGGAGAGGATTGTGCATGTATGTATGTATATATACTTGTAAGCGTTTGTTGTATTTTTTTATTATTATTATTATTATTATTATTATTATTATTATTATTATTATTATTATTATTATAAACAATAAACGAGAAGTTAAAATTAATAAACTTTTTTATAAAAAATCGCACAGTTTTTCAGCTGTTAAGCCATTATCAAGTGAATGGAAAAATTAAATATAAAAATATAAATATATACAGTTTATAAAAAATATACAATGTAAGAAATACTAATTTAGGTATACAATTTACAAAAATAGCAATATGAAATTAAACGGTATTTGTGAAATAATTTGATAGATTTTTGTAAATTATATATACGTAAATTAGTATTTCTTAAATTTTTTATTTTCTATGCATTGTATATATTTATTGATTTTTATGTTCACTTGATAATACCAAAAACCTTGTGATTTTTCTTTTTATATAAAAAGTTTAGTTATTTTAACTCCACTTCGTTGTTTATTTTTTAAAGTTCACATTCTACACTTTTCATTTTTATTTTCTTATTTGGGTTAAATGTATTTATTTTATGTATATATCATAACATAAGTAATAAAAATATATAAAATTTTATATAATATATATATATACACACAAATGTGTGCATATATGCGTCTAATAAACACCGCGTACATACATACATACGCTTAAAATTTATTAACGGTTTTTTAGTGGACATATTATTTTTTTATAAGGTAATTGTTCCAAATTTTGGTTCATTTTCTCGTTATAAGAATGCGTTTTTTGTTACAAGTTGTCACGAGGTAATTTATAATTAATTTGGTATAGTATTTTTTTAAGTATATTAATTTTTTACACGTTTCTATTTTTAAACATTTATTTCTTTATATTGTAACGGATTGTGTTATTTTTTCTTCGTCTTAGTGATTAATTTTTTTTTACAAGTTACAATAGCAATAGCAGAAGCAGCAGCAGCGGCAACAAGGTTTTTCAGGGAAGTTTGAAATAGTTTTGTCTGATCTTATCAAAATTATAAGTTCTTCGTAGACTAATTATATTAGATTGTTACAAACAATATTGTGGGAGGGGGCAAGACAAATATATAAATATATATGTTCGAAAAGCCATAATAGTTATTGACTATTATTATTATTATTACGTTATTATTATTATTATTATTATTATTATTATTATTATTATTATACGATGTTATGTTTGGTAATAGTAATATAATCCGATGAAAATACATATTTCTGTTGCGTGGGGTCGGCCCCCTTCGTATAGTTGTTAAATACTTGTCAAAATTACGTTTACTGTGGTTTTTTTTTTTTTTTTAAGTGGATTAACACCGCTGAAAATGGAATGCGTTGGTTCGATGTTAATGTAGAATTATCAATGTAGAGCGATAGTCTTCCAGGTAACAACTAGAGGACTACTACTATTACAAGAGTTGCCTTTTTATACAAGGTGTTTGCGTTACACAACGTTTAATCAACAATGGTGTAAAACACTTTTAACAAATGCGGAGAAACCGAAACGACTGCAACTTAAAGCATTATTAATGCCCGGGGAATTTCAATCGTTGAAGTGTAAACCAGAATTAAAAGATGATGATACTCTACATCCATACCCGCGATAGTTGTTTAACGTTCTCTAAATATGTGGTTACTTATCCGTTTTGTTTAGTAAAACAAGTTTTATATATATATATATATATATATATATATATATAAAGTAATGCCGAGCACGATTAAATAACCGTAGGATGTAACGATTATGTACTTTGTAATACTTAACGCCCGGGTTTGTTGGAAGATTCTTCGTTATCTATAGGAAGTTGATTAAGACGGGTTAGAGTCGAAATGCTTATATTACCGACAAAGATGACGGTAGTTATGTCTGTTTATTTGTTTTTTACATTTTTGTACGTACTTATATTTAGTTAATTAATAACTTTATTACGCGTAATAGTTTTGTTCTGTATGAATTCTGTTGTAACGAACAATTTTATATACTCGTCACTTTTCTTTCCATACTGGATATGGTTTTCATATACGTGGAATTGCATTCTAGAATCATACTTAACTAATCGGCAGTTCAGAATAAGGTATGAGGAAACGACGTCTGACTGGATAAAAGTATCGGCAGAAATACCATAAGGTAGTACCTTAGGGTCCCATAATTTATTTCCTTTACACGACCAATATCCCAACGAACGATCGTACCTTCTATGTTCGCTGATGACACGACAATTCTAGCTAAAAATAAGATTCAACAGCGCGTGCTGTTGAAAATCTCTATAGCTAATAATAAATGAATTAAGTGCTTAGAAACGTTTGATAAAGTTAACAGCGAGAAATCGCTACACATAGACGCTTCACTTTACCGAAAGCAGAAAATATTCCAATATGACACCACAAAAAGAGTCGGTCGATTCACGTCCAAATAGAAAGTATCACGTCCGACAGAAATGTTTGAAAATAAAAGCATAAACGAAAGTATTTATCGAATAATAGGAAAGTACTCGAAGCTATATCTATTGAAAATGAACGACTTTTGTATACGGCCATTGTTCTACCTAGTTCGACTTATCGGAATACAATTGTGGAGTTTTCATAGTATTTCCGACGTAGATTCCATACAAAGAACGTCAAAACATTGCACTTAGTAGTACGATCATCCGCGCATATCGACTTGAATGCAATAATGACGTACACCCGATTAGAAATTTCAATGATAAAATTATCAGGTTTGCTCGCAAACACGCAAAAAGATTGGAAAAGCACACTAACGATGAAGTCATACTGGACACAACTGTAAGGATTTAAGACGGCTTAAACGTCTTTTCATTCGAAGTAATAACTTTTCGTACGTGCTTTCAACTTTATCATCGTTATCGTCAAAGATTACATATAGTCGTCACAATAATGTTAAAGGAAAAAATTAGAGATACGTAATTAAAAATTTTCAAAATATTTTTTGCAAGTTCAAAAGTAAATTATAGTAAAACTATACATTTTGTAAAACTATTACAACATAATTTAAGCTTTTTTCGTTATCGCGTGTAATATGAGAAAAACTAAAAACTATCTAACATGTACGTTACATATATTTTACTTTACGTTAATTTAATGCTTATATAAATGTACATTGTGGCATTTTAATTTACTGGAACAAACACGAAGCTTTTGATGTACGCTTAATTAGGCCCTTTAACTAAATCGATTTTATTTTATATATATATATTGACTATCTCGGAAACGGTTCTAACGAGTTTAATTAAATTTTGTACATACCTATAATTTATTAAATAATCGAAAATTGTATGGAAATTACGAATTTTGGAATTTTTGACCCCCGACTATACCCCGTAAAATTTTGGAAATTTCAATTTTTTATCGCCGCCATTTCCTCGATGCTTATAGTTAAAATTTCAGCTCGATCGCATTAACCGTTCGAACGTTGTAAGCTTAGAAATTTGTTTTAAACCGTATACCGTGTAGTAAATATAATAAAAATTTTATATCTCGCGTACCGTTCCAATTTAAGGATCTTCCGAAAGTATTTTTTAACCTGTGAAAAAAGTTTTTTTAGGAAAAATAACAAATTAGAAAATTCATTTCTCAAAAAAAAAAAAATAAAAAAAAAAATAAAACATTGAGGTTGTCTTCTGGTATTTGTCAAAACTAAAATCTTTAGTTAATTTACAAAAATTAAAATTGTTATGTACGTAACGGTTTTTAATAGTATGTGATTCTTATTTAAATATATTCCCCAAAAAGAAACTATTTTGATTTTACAAAAAAAAAAAAAAAAAAAAAAAAAAACAAAGCAAAAAACCTTGGTCGCCCAGGTACTAGAATTTATTTTCTTTGCGTTAGTAAATTGTCATGATTAAAAGTGCCGATTATTTCATTGGACAAATGTATTCAGCGGAGTTAAAAATAAAATATGTTTAATTTCAGTTTTGTGTGTATTTTTCTTTTAAAAATTAATCGTTCTAGAACTTGCGCGCATTCTGGTCTATCCGTCTTTTTTTTTCAACCGTATTTTATTTTCTTCCTTAAAAACTAACGATTTTCTTCATATATATTTTTTAAGCTATGTTACATATATTTAGTGCCTGCAAGTTGCGTATACATATATTTAGTGCGTGTAAGTTGCGTAGTATTCGGTGCCGTCACACTTATGTTAGAATATATACATTAAATTTTAATTCTTCGAAATGATGGTTCTTTATATTCGAATGAATATTAAAAGAAAGTTAGATTTATTCGAAATTCCCGACATAAATGAATATTTATTTCGAGTTGTTAATAAATAAATATCTATCAGAAAATAATAATAATAATCGATCAATCAATACATTTCGGGAAACTAAAGTTAAAAAAGTGAACATTCACATATATAATCGAGTAGCTATATAAATTGGGTATAAATTCAAAATTGGTCAATAGTCGTATAACACTAGAAGAAACAAGGAATATTTGAAATATAAATTATAAATATAACCTTTTCTTACTGAAACTCGTATAAGAACACAAACAATAATAACTCTATATTACGATAAATACAAGCGTACAAGTTGATACATAATGCCAGTGTGCCAAACTTATAATAGTAATCTGAATGTATTAATTTTTATATTATTCAATATATATCGTGTGAAATTAAAGTAATCGTAAATTACGATGAAAATAAAAATATTTCCTATTATTATAATCGACGATAAACTAAGAAGAAATTTCAAATACAATGAACGCGTTAAATTTGATCATTTATAATTTACCATAATAATCGAAGTAATTAAGCAACAGATAGGACAAGCGTATAAAATAAATGCTAGTTTTAATAAATGAGCAAAATTTTGTACGCTGATGAAACACCCAAATGGATATTAACAAAGAATAATAGTTGAGTTATACTATTAATAATAATAATTCAATTCGATTTATTATTATCAAATTTCAGTAAAAATAAAGCATAGACCGACTATGGGCATAAACTACTCCATCGCCGGTAAACAGGTTAAAATTACAGCATTTTACAAACGTGATAATATTTAAAAAAAAAATAACAAAAGAGGAACTAAAATCGCTAATTTATTTTTTCTTTCATGAAAAGTCACAAAGTTTATCGCCTGTAAATCCAGTATATATATATGTATATATATATAAATAAATATAATAATTATAAAAATACTTAAAATCATCACATAAAATAAAAATGAACGTAACCAAAAAATACGAAATAAGTTTAAATAACCGTCGATACACACACACACGTAAAAATGAATAATCGTATACGTATGAGCCTTATGAGGCGTTAATATATTATTTATTATTCGTCATCTCCTTTCGGTACACATATACAAACAATCGTACAAATACATATGCACACAAATAAACATGCGCACACTTCATTTGTAGCGAACATTTATATACCCACGAATAATAATAATTATAATAATAATAATGATAAAATGATTTAAACGGTCATGTATATTATATCTTTAAATAATAAAAATCTTCACTTTCGTAGAAATTACTCAGCCGACGTAACGATGGTCGTTAATATTAAACGTATCGTTTATTATCTACATAGTAAATGACGTTAGCTGGGGTAAGCTATAACAAGAAAAATTATCTTGTAGGCAAAGATAGTTGTCGTGTTAAATCGATGTTTTAATAACCTTATTTCTTGGCTTCTGTCCATGTAGAAACATTTGTTCTGATTTTCACCTTGTAGAAGATATGCGTTGGTTTTTTTTTTGGTTTTATAGCATTTGTGTATGTGCGTTCACAATATATGCGAACTTAATTATATGCCAGAAAACACGACCCGCCTGCAACATATATTCCGAGCTGAAATTGCTTGTTAAAAGTGTCTTGTTATCTAGGAATCAAATTCTAAATATATATTTTATATATATATATATATATACATGGATTCTCATATTTTATATTTTTCATTTGGTGTTCTATGTTAATTTCAAAAAACAAATTTGCCAAATGTCTAATTTCTTCTTATTTACACAAACTTTAAATTGTGCGGGAAAAATATTTTCACGTTTAGACACGTGTGATAATGGACAACTCATTTTTATATAGTTCTTCAGAAGTTTTTCAATTATTAATGTGTATGCTATACACATGCATATTATATATATATATATATATATATATATATATATATATATATATATATATATATAATATATAATATAATATAATATAACATTATAGTGGATTTAATGGTATTTTTAAATGGACGATGCGTGTGTCAGTAGAAATTATGGTGGAATAGTTTTATTTATATTTCGAACAAGCACTATAAATCGTCTGCACTGAGCACGAAGAACACTGAAAAAGAAAAATATTAAAAAAAAAAAATGACGAATATCACTATAACATACGATGAGAATAGAATAGCTCCAGGTAACAAATCATAAAATGCAACAACTTTTTTAGTATATGTAAACGAGGAGATGGAGCAAATAAAATTGGAAATTAACTGTAAATTTTGATCAACTTATACGATCATATTGCATTAGTTAAATTCACAATCCGGAAATAAAGATAAGACATTAAAATTCGTTAGAATAGAAGACGTTATAAAGATTATTTCTATACCGTAGATCGATAATGAAAGGTAAAACAAATTAGACCGCAATCGTTCTTAAAATAGTATAGAGTACAACCTTGGCAAACACAAGCGTATTTTAACAAGTTCCTATAAACGCCGACTTGTCCAAATTAATAATAATTAAAAAAAGAAACATTTCCCGAAATAGTCTTTTTTTTTTAAAAAAAAAAATATCATAATGACCCGTTTAAACCAGAACGACAAGTCTCGTAAACGGCATAAATGAAATACCGGACGACTTATTAATTCGAACAAGTTAAAGCGGGGAAATTTATGCAACGTTTTTCAACGTTATCCTTTACTTATTGGTCGAATTAGTAATTAATAGAAAAAATATTACTTCTCAATAAGTATTGCCAGTTCGCTCGATTATGAATTATCTGATGGAAATTCTGAACAGATAACGTTGTCAACATATAAAGACAGCCTGTTACGTGTACTTATAATCGTAATTTCAATCGGTTATTAATGTACTTCAATAACGACTACTTATTTTCAGTATGCGCAACCTGTTCATTATTGATAAATTAATTACAATACGAATACATAATGTTCGTGCTTACGTAAGCAATTTGAGTTTTCGACAATACGGCGTTTACTATAATTTTAACGTTCGCGTCGAAATGTTGTATTAACTAACGACTCCCAATCGTGCGCGAGATTATTATTATTATTATTATTTTATAAAACGTAAATCCGCGTTTTCTACCTACGTAATACAAATACGAGAAGGAAACTGGATATCACTTGGAAAGGAAAAAAGTTGGAACATTGCGATACATGGAAAGCGACGTTTAAACAGCAATGTACATCTATAAAGAAAAAAAATTACAACTAAAAATAATATAATCAAAATGTTAATCGGATCTAGTTGGGGCGCGCAACCACGTACATTGAACATGTCGGCATTAGCCCTTCGGTTTCTCCGCAACTGAATTAATATGGAAGAACTCGTATTAGATGTCGCGCTGAATGAAACAGCCATAATAGTAACAGTATGCCTGAAACCGACAAGAGTACAGCGAATCTACCCACTGGCGGGAATAGCGCCACCTGAAATAATACGCGAGGTAGCAGAAGCATATTAGAGCGCACATCACAAATGAATAATATATCTATCATCATCATCATCATCATCATGTCGCGTCTCCTTCAAAGGAGGTTGCGCATCAAGGATGTTGGTATTTTCATATTTTCCTGAATCTTGCTGCAACTACTACTTCCCTGACTTTGTTGAATCCAGTGTTTGATGTTATATATTCGAATCTTTTCCTTCCTCTTGATCTTTGTCCAAGTATTTTTCCTTGTGCTACCAACATAAACAGCCCCTCTTCTCGAAGTTTATGACCTATATATTTCAATTTTCTTTTCATGATATCTTGTACTATCATCAGCCTGTCTATGTTGCATTTAATGTTTCCCCTCCCAATAAAATCAAGGAATAGCTTTCAGTCAACTCAGATGCTGTTTGACTCGCTCCAAATCAGAAGCAGAGCTGGAACGAAGCTGCACTCTGAATTCGGTCAAGTTATAAGTTTTATCATCTTGTCATAACGTACCGTGGAAAGTTTGATCACTCGACAGACTGAGAACTCGAATCACGCGATGGTAAAGTTAACTCCAGAAATGTGGTATAAAAGAAAACGATAAGTGCAACTGCGGGAAAACACATTGATCATCTGATACAATGTTTACTGATGAATTAGAACTGTGGATGATCTAACTGCGGAAAACGATGAAGTTGTCTACGTCTTTATATATTGGACTGAAACATAAAAGTATCCGGACACGGAAAGTAAGTCAGTATTATTTTTTCCTTGAATGAAGCCTCATTTTGGGAATGTACTATAAGGAACAACATAGTCTAACGCGTTCGAAATAGGGTACTACGTACAATAACAAACACCTCTTCCGGTAGTTTATTTCGAATAAACCATTATATACCGATCTGGACATTTCATAATAGAAGTAATATCGGATGAAGCTATACAAGTTACCGGCGTAGACTTGAACGACATGATAAATCGCTTGCAGTTATGCTCATGGACAACTCGGAAGAAGTTAAACGTCTACAACGAGGAAAAGTCTTCGATAAATATAGAGAAGGCCCCGGGGATAAAGCTGGTTGCATCACCTTCGGATTCGAGATTATTTTTCGCTCATTAGCTTCTCTCCTTCTTATATTCATTACAGATTTACTCGATAAAGCTATTTGTGCGATTGAAAGAGAAAGAAACAACAACGCCAAGTTACAAGTATAAATCGCTAATTATATATTTGAAATATCTTGTATTCTTCAGCAGTTACGCCATTTTCAGGCTATAGAATAAGTTAACACTAATAACGAGAGGAAAACATATAATTAACAAATTTTTCACTATAAACAACTTAATCGTATTATGGCGAGTATATCTTTAAAAATTGTTATTTCATATATACCGACTTTTTATTTTGATTACATCGTTGTTATTCAGTTCTATAGCCTGAAAATGACGTGAATATTTTTGTTATAAATTTTTCGAATATTGTACATCGTTTATTTTTATTTTACTTTGTTACTACAAATTTCATTTTATCACTCGAAAATCGTCTGGAAAATTTTATTTACTAAAAATAAAATATAATCAGTTTAAAAAAAAAATAATAATTATCGTATATTAAAATTTGAAAATATTATAATTTAGTTTATAATAGAAAGAAAAAAGATGTATCTCTATATCAACGATGACAATGCTTGGTGGTGAATTGGTGAATTGTTTTATTTTGATTAGTAGTAGTATTATCATTATTGCAGCTATTATTAATAACAACAGCTATAGTTGTTATGATTACTGATATTGGCATCACTATCGTTATTATTACTACTATTATCATCATTAACAACTATTATTATTAAGAAAATATGCGCATATAAACGAACGTACACGCATATATACGTACACATACATTTACACATATACAAAATGATGGAATGACGTTTATTTCTTAGTATTTATTGAAGGGGGTTGATCGCTTATTTCATTTCTACACTTTAAGTGAAAGTACTGAAGCCGATTTTTTTTATTTATAAAAAGTAGAGAATTTATGTCTATTTTAAAGTTATCTCTACATCGTTTAAAAGAAGTTCACTGATATATATATATATATATATATATATATATATATATATATATATATATATATATATATATATATCCTCTGGAACATTGCAAAGAATTTCGCGCGCGTACATGTTAATATTCCGCCAATAACGCACAATAAATATATTGCATATTCTGATAAAGATAAAGCTGAATTCTTAGCTCACCATTACTATCAAGTGCATAATCAAAACACAACTATATAATGATGATATATATATATATATATTTGTTCACTGTTTATTAAGAATTTTAAATATTTTATTATTGATGCAAGTGAAACACCCATACCCATAGATGGTATCACACTTTGTTACATAATTTGATGCATTTTATATTTACCTCCTCAAGATTGGCAAGCATAATCGATAGTTAACTCAAGATATTTAAGTGTAGTAGTTTGTATTGCTTGACCGGAAATAATTTTAAGTAGTTTGACATTTTCAAACGCCTTTTGGTTCCCAAATAGGATAGATTTTAATTTTTAAATAGAGAATGATAGGGCAAATTCAGCATTGTTCTGCTCGAGTTTGTTACAGATTATTTCAACCTTATTTAGATTAGTATATTTAGCGATTTTCAAAAAATGCACAGATCATCAGCATTTAAATATCACGGTGTACCTTGGAATATCACATTTTAGGACCAAGTACAGAGTCTTATGGAACTACATTGCTGGTTTCTTTCAAACTACGTAATTTATTAATCTACAAGCGAGCTAACCTATTTTGAAAGCAGCTAATGATAATGTTTATGATGTGGATGGGTTAACATATTGTAGAAGTTTAATCATTGCAGATCGCAAGAAGTTATTATCGAAGACAGCATTTATGTCGAAAGAAATTACAAGTACATATGGTATATTTATTATCGAGGTTGTTTTTAATAAAATAAATCAGATTGTAAGCGGGTCCGCGGAATGTGCTCTTAAAAATTGATTATGCTGTAGAATGTTTTTTGTTCTATTTCATCTTAATGATTGATAATTTTTGTTATAAATTTTTTCGCAGTTATTAATTAGAGAGGCTGGTCTATTTCAGTTAAGCGCTTGTCTAATTTCAGAATTAAAATTACGTTTGCAATTTTTCAAATGGAAGGAAAAGTTTACAATTAAAGACATGTGTTGTAAAATAATTGTATGAAAATGGTCGGGAAAATTAATATTTATTTTTTTAAGATTTTTATTAGATATTTTAAATTGTTAGAAAATTAAAAATAATCAGATATTTAGGAATATAATTATTTATCGTTATTATTATAAAGTTCAATTGTTCGTCTATTTTTTCGTTTAATTAATTTACTTTTTTTTTTTTTTTTTTTTTTTTAGATTGATATTAGTTAATTTATGTTATTTTCAGTTTGAAATTGGAATGCGAAAAATTGGCCAGCGAAAAAATTGAAATACAAAGACATTACGTTATGGTGAGTTGTCGGCATCTATAGCTGTATAGCTGTTTGTACGCTGCGTGTGTTGTCTATCTATCTCTGTCATAAAAGCGGTGACAGAAATCAACGCGGTTGTTTCGCACATAATTAATAAAACAAATAACATCAAATTATAATCTTATTTCAATTCGCATTCACTACATTTTTTTGGCTTCACTTATCTATATATTATATATATATATATATATATATATATATATATATATATATATATATATATATATATATATATATATGCAATTGTTGTTTTTTCAACATTGTTGTCTGCTACTGCTGCTCTGCTGCTTTTAACAACTGACGGCCTTTGCTTTGAGAAACGTTTCCTTTGTAAATATATATAATGCTCATACATATGCGCGAGTTAACGTTAATGTTTGTTTATGTGTGTGTATATATATATGCATGAGTTATATGTGTACATTATATATATATATATATATATATATTTGTGTGACATATATATAATACTGTAACTGCTTTAATTAGTCTATATTATATTTATTTTGTGTTAATGGTTGTTGTCTAACGAATCTACTATTTATTATTCATGCCATGGTATTAAATTTTGCTCACTTTCTCATTTTATTATATATATATATATATATATATATATATATATATATATATATATATATATATATATATATATATATATATATATTTCAAAGTATATATACTTTTATAACTGTTTCTTTTAAAAAATGTTTTGTTTTATTTTATATTTTAATTATGTCCTCAATTATTATTCCAAGTATTAATATATATTTATATATAAAAAATATATTAGTTGAGATTTATTCCCTTTGTGGTGTTGTCAATATCATAGGGAGGTTTTTTTTTGTTAATTTCCCAATGTTATGAAATTCTTGAAACGTTCGTAATATTTTTATGACAGATATTATATTTTTTTTACTCCATTTATTTTTCATATTTCATAATTATATATTAATTATTAACGTAGTTCATACATATTTTATGTAGGGAATTATTCCTTTCGAGTAGATAACCCACCGACTTCTTAACTTTTCACCTCCGCTATTATCGAACCTCCCGAATATTTCGAAAATGAATTTCGAGACGATTTAATTTATTCCGATTCCGTTTGGTAATTTTTTTTATATACATCGATTGCGGCGATCCATTCGTTTATAATGTTCGATCGTTTATATTAAGCCGTAGACGAAATGTATTAGGCGAGACATTATTCAAATACGTGTACATTATTATATACATTAATATCTACGAACGTTATCAGAAATGTTATTTATTATCAACAAAACGAAATGACATACATTAGTTTAATTTTAAAAATTATATATATATAGATAGATAGATATATATTCAAGGATAATATTGATCCTAGTATATATTTTTCTTTTTTGTTTTGTTTCGGAGCGTATTTCATGCATTTAAAATACTGATACGAATGTGTCTGATGTTCGATAATCGATTGATCCCGAATGCATTGTTACGGGCGTATCTAATATTATTCGTACACACACACACACACATACATATATATATATATATATATAATTGTTTAGATAATTCTTTTGATATTTTATGTTTTTTTTAAAAATTAGTTTCACTATATTTTTTTTTTATTTAAACGGTTAATATGTACTCAATTAATCATTAGTCTATAACAAAGATGTCGGAACCTTTTCAATGTGTTTGCGATATGTATTTGGGTTTTCCTCTTTCTTTTAAAATTAAAAATTAACGAATTATTTATCAAAAAAGAAAAAAAAAAATGGTTAAATATGCGCTAGTTGTGAATACCGAATTACTCCGAAAACACGAATAATTAATATACGATTTATATATGTACGCGCTATTTTACACACGGTATTATCAAACTTTCTTTTATTAACCTTATTTATTTCTTCTTGTACGTAGTCATATGAAACGTACAAATAAGTGCCATTTATGTATTTTATATATATATATGTGTGTGTGTGTAAATAGGCGATTACTATAAATTAGTTTTTGTTAACCACTCGGTACGCTTCATAATTATTATTTGGTTAGTATTTTATAATTATTAATCTGATATATTTATTTTATTTATGTATTTTTTTCTTAATTATTCCTAGTCGCTGGCATGTATATATGTACATATATATATATATATATATATATGTGTGTGTGCGTTCGTGTTGTAAGCTCACTAACACTTTGTTGTGTGTTTTTTTGTTTCTCTTGTTTCTGGTTGCTTTCGAAACGTTATTAAAATTCACGCCAATATTCATTCACGCTTGTGCTACGATTTAAAGCGCTAAAATGGAAGTGGAGAAAATAGTGCAAGAAAAAACAGAAATGCAAAGGCATTATGTTATGGTGAGTTGTAGATACCTATTATTGGTATTTCTACTACTACTATACTAATACTAATACTAATACTAATACTAATACTAATACTAATACTAATACTAATAAATACTAATACTAATACCTTTTTTTTTTTTAAATCGTTTATTTATTTTAAAATACAACAATACACGAAATAAACCGAATTACGTGTCAAAAAATGTAAAGTACACACGCTTGTATTTAACATTATCTCTGTATTGGACGATATCCGGTGTTTCGACTTTTAGTTGATAAATTATTTATGAATAAACAACAATAAAGGAGTTAAAATTACGAAGCTTTTCGCCTGTTAAGCCATTATCAAGCGATCGAACGTAAGAATATATAAATATATACAATTTATAAAAAATAAAATCTATAAACGTATTAATTTACATATATAATTGACGAAAATTATCAAAATGAAAAATAATATTAAAAATAATCCGATAAAACAACGCAATCTACAAATCAGCGATATAAAATTTATACATAATACAGAAAATAAGAAAGAACATCCGTCTAGTATAAAAATTGATGAATCTTATAATATACTTATTGTAGAATTAATTCCTCATCAAAATTGAATTTAGTAAATTATTTTTTTTATGATGAATTAGCGTTAATTCTACGATGTATTGCATTATCAACGAGCAACAATTTCTTTGACATGTTATATATGTAAGCTTTTAAAATGTTAATGCAACTCTATGCATTATTACATCGTTGTATAGATCTAACTTTGCGAGGAAAATTTTATTAACCGCAATCATGCGTTTTGAACTATCAGTTTAAATGTAATCCTCCGCTTTTAACTGCGGGTTTTCTCATAATTATTCGCATATATATATTTATATAATACATATACGTACTCGGTAAATGTCACATTTTTTTTTTTTTTAATGTTTGTATACTATTTAATGAATAATGTTGCATAAATTCCAGCTTTCAATTATTGCACGGCGGTATTTAATTGAAGTAATTTAAGGTTTAAAAAAATATATGATAAAATTTATCAATTTTTATACTAGTATTTGTTTTATTTTCAACGCTATTGTGTTGTGTTTATGTATAAATTTTATATTGCTAACTTGTGTTATTTAAAGCATTCGCTATTAGATTATTTTGTGATACTATTTATCACTTCGCCAATTTTTGTAAATTGTATATTTAAATTAATATTTTTACATATTATTATTTATAAATTATATTTGCATATTTCTATATTTTGTTTTTACGTTTCCTCGATAATAGCCTGACAGCGGAAAAGTTTTGTGATCTTTTATTTTAAAAAAAAAAAAAAAAAAAAAAAAGGCTTTAATGATTTTAACTACTTATTCCTTGTTTTCGTTTCGAATATTCGACTATTAATATCGTTATCGATGTTTCGATATTACAATTTCAACTGCGTGCATATTTTCGTTACATAATTATTGTACTCAACCGAATTTTTAATATTATTTGAAAAATTCCGTTATTGTATAAATTAATACAAACACATAATACATATAATCCTCATAAATATCTTACACGAAAAGCAACGATTTTGGAGGAAACGACGATTAGAATTTATTATACCTGCACGAAAAATCGAACGGTAATTTCATTTAAATTTGTTGTTTTACATATAGAAATTTACACGAATTTTAAAAGACTACCTGTAGAGCTGGGTGTACGATTTAAAACAATTAAATAAGGAATAATTGTCGTCGATTAGACAATAGGACGGAACAGCTTGGAAAAAAAGCTGATCCGACGAATGATCAACTACTGAAAAATCTGAGGACAGCCGTCAATTTCGGGCTTGCCTGATAACGTTCGATTACATTTCTAAATTTCGATAGAGGTTGCATATCTTCAGCTTTTAAGAAGACTAATTTGTTATGGGAACACAGAAGATGCTGAACACGATTTTCTTAACGAATGGGACGCGACTATTTATGTTTAATCGGATCATGACTTTTCGAGCTTATTACGTCGGCCGCTGGAATATTTTCATCTTATATTTTTTTAATATATATATACATATATATATAATACTTTTATTGGTTTTTCGGTTGCATTAAATTTCCTCCATCGAGTACTATCGATTTTGTTTCATTCATATTTATATTTAATCCGTATTTTGTCGCTTATCCGATTATTGGTTAGTCCAATAATGTTTTCATGTGCCATTTCAACTGAGCTGGTTATAAGCGTTGTGTCGTCTGCGAAACTTGTATTGATAATTGAACAATTATGGATGCACCAACAACCATTCAGAACTTATCTCGTAATTTTTGTCTATGCGGATTAATTGAAAAGTAAATAAAACACATCCTCGTCTATTATTTATTTAATTTTTAATTTTTTTTTGCCGTAAATTCTCCTGACTACGTACGAACTTTAATGCGCGCTGCGTTTATATTATATACGCGCGGCTAATTTATTAGATACGTCGTATGTCTTCCGATTCGCTTTTCATGTTGACGTTATTTTCAACTGAAAATTTAAGTAGCTTTTCGCCGCGACGTTATTAATAATTTGAATCATTTTTTTTTTCTGTATTTTGATCTTGCGTTAATTCGGTTCGAAGTGATTTATCTAATATAATGTGAAAATTATATTGCGGGTCTGAAAAATTTAAAGTAGTGTCATCAGTCTTACGAAGTAGAGAAAAAAAATTCAATTGAAATTATGAAAATACGTCCGAGTACTTTTTTTTGTGTGTGTGTGTAATATTATTCGACAAACTTATCGAAATATAAACAGGAAAATAACGCCTATAATATATAAACATAATTATTTTTAATAGTAATTTTCGATGAATATAATATCTTAAATTCTTTTGCATTCTTTCAATTGTTAATTTCACAACACTGCGATGAAAACCGTAAGATTTTTATGCGACGGAATGTCTCGCAATGAATACACGTAACGATGTTAATATGTGAGCGAAAAGAAAGCCAGAAAGATAATAAGGAAAATCCTCGAGGGACCGAAGTACGAAAACGACGTGTTGAAAATTAGATACGCGAAAATAATCGAGAAAATATCGGATAAGAGTGGCATTTGACAGCCGTCTTAAAAGGATGGAGTTTGAAAGATTAACGAAAAATATATTCGTCTTTTTCGATAAAAATCCAAATACGCTAATAAGTTGGTTTGTAGACGTTAAGAAAGACTTAACCGAAATGAAGATAGAAGAAGAAATACAAAATTGGGACGAGTATTTCGAGAAAAAACGTGGAAAATTTCGAAAGTTGCAAAGAAAAACGAAAAAAGAAAACTTACGGACCGATGAAAGAAAGGGAAAAAAAAAACGGTGCAGAAGATGAAGAAATATCGCGTAAAGAAAATTCGAAAGAATGGCTTTTTATTTCGGTAATAAGCAACGAGTTGTCTAATCTTTTTATCAGTGTCAATGGGCGATGATCGGAGCCAGTTAGGGGGAAATGGGTTAATTTTTCGTTTGGTTATTATTATCATCGTGTTTTTTTCCTGCAGCGGATTGAAGAGGCCTGGAAAAACGATTGAATTATCTATCGACCCTTCTCGCTGATGGTTTTGCGAATTGTTTGCTAGGGTGTAATTTTCATTCCGCTTGAATTTATAATTCAATTTGGGTAGCTCGTTGGAAAAAAAAATAGCCTATTTCAAAAAATACAAAATGTTATATATTAGAAGGGGGTTAATCGAATACAGCCGTTGCGAAAGTTCAATGATGCGACCCTCAAAAAGATGAAATCCAGCACCTTATATATACATACATACATACATACATATATATATATATATATATTATAATATATACATATGCGTGTATATGAACACATGTTTTAACATACGTTATATATATGTATATATTCGTTTTTAGTATAAGGGGTGAATAAAATCCTTCTTGTTATATAGTTCGACGCAACCCTTACGAGGGGTTAACGGTTATTTAATTTACCATTTAACTGCCGTTGTGATCGTCTCTCATCTTCATGGCGTCCTATATTTACCCTTTTTCATCTAGTCGTCGTCTGATTATTTTCCAACCCCTATTCTCGTGTAATCATTACTATTACCCGCCGTCGTTATTATTATCATCATCATCGTTATTGTTACTTCGTCGTCTTCTCGTTTTCCGTTAGCTTTTTAACAATTTGGTTGTTGACACGCATTACGTCTGCGCCCCTATATATATCGTCGCGAGATACCCGTATAAGCGTGAGAATCGAGTGTTTGTTACTTAAAGGGCGTGTTTGATTTGATTGCGTTATTAGAAAAATGTAAATTCCGTGCGTCGATTTTGATATTTCGATATTTCGCGCGGTTAATTTGAATCGGTCTTTTTCGTAGTAATATTTCGCTATTTGATTACTTTTTTTTTTACAATCAAATTAGCTTTTTATCAGCGGGGTTATTTTCTGAAATTTGAAATATTCTAAATAAATCCCATAGTCAAAAGAAGTTCGTTATTTATATAGTTCTCGATAGAAGATTAACATTTGATGAACATCATAAATATGCGATAGATAAAGCCCACATAAATAACTATTTGCCAATAGAACTTGACCAATAATTTGGCGAAAAGTAGATTAAAGAAATAAAGGTTTTTCCTTCTGCTTCTTCTATCGTTCATAGTAATTTAAAAAAAAAAAAAATGCAATAAATAAATGACGTTATTTTCTCAAACTGCAATGCAAGGTAACCGTCATCACTACTAGTTTCACCGTGTACAAGATCGCTCTAACCGATGAATATGTTGACTTATTACATACATTACGCGTATAAAAGAGTATTTTTATTTTACTTTGCTTAATTTAAATGTGTATCACAAAAAGGAAATACTCTAGAAATATTTTTTTTTTTTTAGATATATCATCATCGCCAGTTATTATTAAATGCTATTAAATATTTTATTATCATTGTTATGTATAAGTATTATATTTATCTCAATGACCTTTGTAGTCGAGCGTCCTAAAATAAAAATATAATAAAAAAAAAAACGAGATACGCTTATTATTATCGTGATTATGATTATATGAGAATATCCATTTTGGCTGTTCCGGTTTGTCCCAGTCTACAATGGCAGCAATGACCAACTCGAGAAGAAATTAACTTGACAGTGTAATGATTGTCGAGGACAAAATTAACAAAAGTTATGAAGGAAGATTTATCATGCGACTTATTACTTATTAAACAAGAATTTATTGCACTTACAGTGGAACTAAAAGAGTCTACCGATGATAAACTCAATCGTGCATCGAGTATTATAAAAGAATTAAGAAACGAGAATAATTAAGAATTGACAATGATGAACTAAAGTCTAAAAGTCAATAAATATTAATAAGTAACCTGTAATCTCGGAGTCGTACTTGGTAATAGTTTATACAAACATATCATTTACTTGGAAAAATTAAACTATGTATTTTATTATTTAATTAGTTTAATCTTGTGATAATAACGATAGGAAATTATTTTTATATTCGACCTAACTTTATTTCATTAATTACAGTTTTGCTTATGAATTTATACGATATATATATATATATATATATGTGTGTGTGTGTTTTAATTTCATTCGATATATTTTTATACGAATATTATAGTACATTTATGATTCTATATTAAAAATAGGTCGGAACACCGGCTTTTTAATATATTAAATATCTATTCTAGACTTATTGTTGTTTATATTCTTATTTGTGTCTTAAAATTTATTTGTGTTACATATTCTACGGTAAGAAAAAGTTTTATTTTTCATTTATGTTTCAAATATTGTTATTTAATCTAGTCTTATACATTGACTAATTTCTATTTATACGCACATGATGCGCATTTGATTGCGAGTATTATGTACATATTGAAATTTTTACTTTTGTGACTTTGTTTTTCTGAAATATATTGATGATTGATGGATTATTTATTAGTACTATATTATACATATTTACCGTTGATATCACTCTCGATTAACCTACATTTAACGAACATATTAAAAAAATGTTTACATTGCCACGGTTGTTATCATCCACTCGTAGAATTTCGAAGATACTTGTAATCTTCATTTTAAAAGTTTAATTGTGGCGTTAAAAATGAAGATTGCCAGTATGTTCGAAACGTCATCGGTAACAAATTCTGACGTTGTCTTCATCGGAAAATTCGAGTGAACAATTTTTAAAATTTTTGATACAGAATAGTTGATTGAAGGCTTGAAAGAAATTCGCGTATCAAACGAAATCAATGTATTGTACGACGGAGACGAATTTAGAAATTTTAAACAAGCTTCGTCGGAAACGTTAAAAAACCACATTTGTAAAATCATTCCCCATTCCCCTTAGTCTTTCAAAATTCTACGTCGTATCCGAATTAATTTTAGTCCATTTTCTGTCATCGATCGGTACTACCTGGCCTAGTGAAATAATTCAAGAAACAGATACGTCTGTTATAAAACCTCGGCTCGATAACAATAAAAGCCCGCTTTCTTCAACAACCTCTAGTCTATCCGTTATTTTGCTTCTATCTAAAAAGCCAATGTAAAATTGAAGAAAAAAAAAACTAAGAAAGGAAAATAGCATCGAATCTATCACTCAAGTACCATCGGAAGAAGAATCTGCTTCGGAAGATTCCGGATCTTTTATCGGTTAAAAAAATTGTTGAACCATTAGAACCGTATTGTGAAACAAATAAAAACACTGTCCTTTCTTGACTAAATTTCTCGCTCTCATTTGATATGTGTCAGATCCCACGAAGCGACCCAGTAGCCGTAGCTAATCCAATACACTGTATATATGACGAGAAAGACTGCCATCTACTACTTACAGGAAGGAACATTAAAATTAAATTTACTCAAATTATAAACATCACTCACCTCAATCGTATTTTTAAATAACCTATCACGACCCTACAATTTTTTAATAATATGATATTATGTGGAATTGTAATGATTACTACACACACCACCAAGATCTCCAACTACTATTGCAATCCTACAGTTCGGACATAATATGTCTGCGAGAAGTCAATATTCAAACCCACCGAAAAGTCACAACTACCATCCTATTCCCTACTATATATAAAACACCCCAAATAATTACAAATTAAACGCAATATTTTGACAACTTCACTTAGAAACTAATGTGCAAATTCCAACTATCCGGGCTCATCTAAAACAGGATGTTACTATCTGTTTCGCTGCATCAACATGTTAAAAAACTACACTTCCGGTCGGAAACTTCAATGTTCATAGTTCACTGTAGGGGCGAAATATATACCAATGCGAGATGTAAACTATTAGAAGAAACCATTGATGAATTTAATCTCATTCTACTGAATCCTAAACATAACTTCATCTATAAAACATGATCTGCACTAGACTTGCATCACCATCATTGGCTGTTTACAACCACTTTGATTTGGCTACCTTCGACCAACAGGTAAAGTCGGATTTGACCGGAAGTGCTGGATTGGGACAAGCGCAGTGTATGTACAAACCTTCGTTTGATCTGAACATGCACGTTTTACGCACTAGTTCCTCTTTACAAAAGAAGGATCGTTCGGTTTATCCTAAAATTTAATATTCACCTTATCATTCTAACTTCCTGCTCAAGTTATACTTTCAAACGTCAGCTCGCAGGTCTTCCTAATAATTTTCCTAGCAATCGCGAAGCTGTTTTATTATTTTTTTTTTTAATTTTTTCTATCGAGTTACTTATAAAAAAAAATTATTGATTAACGTTACAGTCAACTGCATGACGTGCTAAGTCTTCGTAGGATTAAGCTCGTAGCGATAATTAGCCTCTGTATTTCAATTATTTCTATTTATGTATTTAGTGAGTGTACGAGTAAATATTTATCTCCAATAAAGTACTTTGTTTGTCCTTGTTATTTTAAAATTTTATTATTATTATTATTTTTTAATAATATTGATATATTTCATGTTAACCAGAAAATATACAATTTTGTTCATATCAAAATTTCATGTTTCCTATAGCTGATTGAAATATATTTTTCAATTTTCTCGCAAAAGCACGATAATATGAACACCGTTGTTTAATTTCAGTCGCAATAAAATGTAATTCTTCCGCCATTTAATACATTATGTCGAAGGCTTGCTACATATTCGGTGTCGCCGCGCGTGTATATAATTAATTTTAAAAGTTATTTAATTTTTATTTATTCAATCGTTCATCGTTCATTCGGAGTCATTTTAGTTACGTTTGATAATTTTCATTTTTTCCCTCACCGAAGTAATATAATTCATGTTGGTTATCAGTTACGAGAATTAGTTCTTATTTACTAGGAGTGCTTCCATTACTATTATCATCTTCGGATATAATTTATTATTATTAACATTATTCATTTTAGAAATCGGCGCGTTGTATTATCTCGATCAAATTACGTTAGAACCGATTTGCTTATTTTGTGCTACGTATAGTTTACGCTTGGTTTATTTTAAAATTTGTTAAATATATATTTATAAATATTATAAAATTGCATGCGACGTTTTATAAATTTTCACGAACACATAGATATCGCGTGCGGTTGCTTATATACACACATAAACACATACGTGTAACCAATTTAGCGTGTTCATCGTATCATTTTTTGCCTCGTCTTATGCTAGAAACATTTCCTTAAAAAAAAAAAAAAAATTTTTACACCGATATAGGGAGAAAAGGAAATTTTAGATAACAAATTTTTAAAAGTACTTCCACATTATTTTATTTAATGTTATCACGGTTACTGAAAGTTTCTTGTTAAATATTAAATTTTTTTTCTTTAAAAAAGATTGTATATCACTAAAAAAAAAAATTTTTTTTACACCGATATAGGGAGAAAAGGAAATTTTAGATAACAAATTTTTAAAAGTACTTCCACATTATTTTATTTAATGTTATCACGGTTACTGAAAGTTTCTTGTTAAATATTAAATTTTTTTTCTTTAAAAAAGATTGTATATCACTAAAAAAAAAAAAAATTTTTTACACCGATATAGGGAGAAAAGGAAATTTTAGATAACAAATTTTTAAAAGTACTTCCACATTATTTTATTTAATGTTATCACGCTTACTGAAAGTTAATGCTCTCAAATGAAATCGATCCCTCTTTTACAGTTATATCGATTGCAAGCCTCGTTCATCCACTTCATTTCGGATTTTATGTCATCCTATACCTAGTGTATCTCAGATCGCTACTCTTGTATCTTTTCTTTCGTTTTATTAACCCTAACCGTGTTTCTCTTACTACATAATCGCTCACATTCATTGTATACTCTGTGCTCTCTTTCATTCGTTTATCGCATTTGCAACAAGCATTTTTTTGATACTATTCTTTCTTGAGTACTGTGCATGACAATAAATTTTGAAGCGATATATTTGCATGGTTTCGCGTTTTTGCTTTACATTGCAAGCAACGGAAAACCTGTACCAATTATATGTTGTATATATACGCGTAATTTTTAGCGCTATATTAAATATTTTACGTTGTTAACATTTTATCTACTTTGTTTACAGTATTACGAAATGTCGTACGGCTTGAATGTGGAAATGCACAAACAGGTAAATTTTAATCTTTATTACGTACTAACGAATATTTGAATATTTCATATTTACTATTGAAAGTAATTTACTTTTCTTCTTGTAAAGATATCATTATGTCCTTCAAAATTATTATCCAGCCAGGGCTGTCACGGGTCGATTGTACGATTATTTTTACGTGTTTTTTTTAATAATAAAATAATTTTTACGTATGAAATTGTAAACCCGCAATTTTATATCGAATAAGCCGCAAGGACGTGTAAAAATTAATTCTAAACAGCACCGGAATAAAACTGCGTCGGGTATTATTATTGATATATCTTATGAACGGATAGAGAAAGCGTATTTTTCGCAATGTGGACGATACATACATATATATATATATATATATATATATATATATATATAATATATTATATGTAAAATAGTACAATAAGGTAGTATCATAAAAGTATTTCAGAAATAATTGTAGCATCATTTATAGTCAAATTGTGTTGGGTACAAGGCATATTGGACGTCCTCGTTAGAGGTATATAGGTGTTATATGCGACTTGTACTAAATAAATGCGGCATAGAGCTTGACAGTTGGGAAGAACATTCTCAAGATAGAGCAACTTGGAAGTATATAGTTAATGATGACCTTGATATCGTCAAAAAGAATGCAAAAACACCGCCTGAAAATAAAAGGCGAAAACGTATGCTGGGTGTCGCAGGAAAGTGCAGCTCGGCGGATGGCGTGTACATATGGGTGTACCGCCAAGATTGGACTTTTCAGCCACCTTAGGAAACACACATACTCGATACCGAGTGGGCTATTGATGATGATTATATTATATTAGAATGATAGGGATTTTTAATATTTTGAACTAATGCAGTACAAAATTAAATCTATTAATATAGTTGATGTTTATGCTGTAAAGTTATTCACTTACCGCAACTGACTTTTGCAGAAGATACACGATCGAAATGTGAACATGCATAACAGTGTTAAGGATATCCGGGATAGAGCGAATATAATAAAAAAAAATTATAGCTGAAAAAAAATTACATACAGAATCTATGAAAAATGATGAAATATCTTTAGTTTCTCCTACTATAAATTGGTTCAAAAGTTAGCGATACTTAAGCCGAAAATTCATCGAAAATGTGTGTCGATCAGTTGACGATTTTTATACTACAATTGTCTAAGGTAGGACAATACGTTTAGAAGTACAGTCGATGTCTTATGTTTAATAATATCGCTTATATATTGTATATCTATATGCACGAGTATAAATTGTTAGTGGACGTTATCAGCTATTTATAATGACGCATCCTTGGCAAGCCAATAAGTAGTTGTTTCTCATTGCCTTCTCCGTATATGATATATGTTATATTTATATTAGTGCAGAGAAAGCTGGTTATATTAAATCGGTTTTTAATGTGTTATATATATATATATATTATAGTGTTCGTAATAATAAAAGATAAGAGGTTTAAGACCGCACGAGGTCGCTAATATCTGATGTTCAGCTTTCTGCAGGGAATTGAAGTCGTTATTAACTGCGAATAAAAATAAACCGTCCGGGAATAATAACGAGGGAAAAAATTGAAAAAAAGAAAATTAAATAATAAAAATTAAAAAAGTGATAAAAATAAAATTTTTATAAAGGTTGGTCGAAATCGTCTGAAACGTAAAATGTGCGTTCCTCCCGTGTTGTTTCGTCTTTTTTCTTCTTGTTTTTGATTTTTACGACCTTCTTTATTAACGAGTATAATAAAAGTTTTGATTCTTATTTTTTTGTTTACTCCGATATACGTACCTACGTTTATATATACACGAGTATGCACGTATGTAGATATTCGCAAATGTATACTGATGCATCCGTTTAGAAGGGATGATGACCACGATCACGGGTTGGTTACGCTTACCACACACCCCACGGCATTTTGCCGTTTTCTATAATTTCTCACTATGACGGTTTTTCTGTTCGTGCCGTGGTCGTTATGTTTCTCCGGTTGTCGCTCTGTTAAAGAAACGGAATAAAAAAAAGTTCGAACTTTCCGTTATCACTCTGTCTCAGTTGAATTTATAGCGTTGCGTTCTATAATAGCCCGACTAGAATTTTACGACTTTTATCTCGTTTCACACGATTGCACTTACATCTTCTTTCTGATTTTATTATCTATCCTTTGGTTTTTTTTTTTTTTATTACCTTCGTTATTAGTACCTTCGTGTCATTATCGCTATTTGTCGAGGCTGCTAGGACGATACTAACCCTAGCGGACCGGATCATCCGTCTATATCCCTGATTATGTTTATAAGCGGACGAACGATTACGTTTATCCCCTCATTTACGCGCAATCCTCTTTTCGTTTATGTCGCGATTATTATCATTCGGTTTTTGTTTTTAGATTTTTTAATTACAATTCGCTTAAACCACACTTATCTCCTTCGTGTCGTCACGATCAACCCGGACAAAAAGAAGTAATATTACTCGACTCGTGAGATGAAATCGTTAACGGTCGCACTTTATTTCTATCAAAAGCAGCGTCTTTACAAATGGTCAGGAGTGTAAAATATTAACTAGGAACCAACCGTTTCGCGTTTCCTAGAAATTTGACCGAAATACTGTCTAGGACTCGTCGAGATGGCTGTAAGACGATTGATTGTTTGTAACTCCTAACCTTCTTTCAATGTTTCTCAAATTCTGTCTTAAACTTTATAGGTATATCGTTCTATTTTCGAAGTCGAAATTTCTTCTCTACCTCCATAACACTGACGTTATTCCGTCATTTTCGAATTTAAACTTTCTCACGTTTAAATGCGCTTTTAAACTTTCACCGTTGATATCATTTTTTCTCGAACGCGCGTCAATTTTTCTAATTACGTAACGTTTCGAAAAAATTACATTTTCAAACTGAGAGCGGTTGTATAATTTATGCAATTACACACGTATAAGAGCGCGATCTAGGCGCTTAACGTTGTCCAGATTTGCGTTTATCGATGTTTTCGTCCGGAGTTGTTTACTAAACTAGTGGTTGTTTTTATTTTAACCATTTCCTCTGCGGGCATTTAACCGAGTTGAATTTAGCTTTGACGAAATTTGGATGTTTAAAAATTTCAATTGCTTCTCGAACAATTGTGAATCTATTTTGGACAGACAAGATTTCGAAAATCATTAAATCGTATTTCACGATTCCCGTAACGCTTATGCGAAGCCACTGCTGACGTACCTTTTCTCTTATGTTTACAGTTTATGTTCTTTTAATCTCTGATTAATGTTTCCACCAGTCTGCCCGGCTGAGCTCGCACGAGCGACGAATACACTCTCATAGTTGATCCTCGACGCTTTGTAAATATATTGTTTTATTTTTTTACATATGCCAAACGTGGGTCTAATTTTTTTTTTTACATATAAAATTCTACCTATTTTGTCCTATCTAGCAAAGTTTTGTTATTTGACTTTTTTTTTTTTTTTTTAATTCGATGTTCCGTATGGAAGGAAATCTAAAATTCTTACGTAAACGTCATAAATCCTTGATACAGAGGAAATATATTTTGTTTGAAAATTAGCCAGTATTTAACATAGGCCGAGTTTAAAAACAGATCCGTCGATACGGTTACTACCGACAAATCGGTTATAAGAAGAATTCGGAATAAAGTACCGTCGCGATTAGGAGTAATTAAGATTGTTAGGTTTTCAACGTGAAGCGCGAAATAGCCGTAGTTGTTGGGAAGCACGCGTTTCCATGTTATTAGGACATGCCGAGGATATAGAGAAACGTCGAATCGTGACGAGATAATGACGTGAGTAGATAAATAAATGTAACTAAAAACACTCATATCGTGTTTTACCGACTCATAATAAAAAATATGTAGTAAAAGTGAACAACGTAGCGATAGAACAAACTCCAGTTGTTAAATACCGCAGCTTACCTCGCGATCATTCGTTAACATATGGCTACACCGTATTTTAAAGTCGAGAAAATAGAACTGGATATAAAAACGAGAAACCTTAACTGGTTACTCGGACCTTAATCAAAATTAAACGTAAAAAACAAGTTGCCGCTCTATAAGATGATCTCGAAGCCGGGTAGCATGACTTTGTGCTATTGAGTTATGGGGGATATGTGCTTCGAACAGCAACGTAAAAAGAATCCACGCGTATCAAAGCAAAATATTAGGAATGTTAAGCCGAAACACCCTGGTACGGCACTCTACACAGAGGCGTCAACATAAAATACATAAACGAAGAAATTAATAGAGCTATAGTGAAACATTTATCTAAGCTTCAAAAAGAACAGATAACAGAAAACCTAAACGCATATATAAATAAATTCTGTCTAAATTAATTACTTCATCAGTCTGTTAACGGGTAGTTCTTTGGTTTTCAAGTCTCTCATATTCTTCGCGCATCATCTAGTTGATGATAAATGTCTTATCTAGATTAGAAGCGAAGAAAAAACAATTCTAAAATTCGTTTGTACGTCATCTAGCTTCTTTCAACAGTGTGCGTATGAAAGAGTAAACGACCCGAAATGATTAAACCGGATTAAATTGTTCTTTGAAAGCGATGAAAAATAATTTTTATTTTGTATTTATTTTTGTTTAGAACTGATATATATTATTATTATTATTTATGGATCTCGGCCAACGAGGACCACGTAAAACAACGAAATCAGGCACTGAAATTCTTTCTTCTCCAATATTGCTTCATTTTCTCACTGTGTAACTGTTTTCTTTGTTCACTCCATTTGGTACCAATTTTTTCTTGATTTTTGGCTGACGACATTTTTCTTGATTTAGTTCCCTCAACCTGTTGTTTTTTGCCTTCTTTTTCTTCCAGAACTTTTTCATTTTTAAGCTATGATCTTCTTTCCGATTTTCACATCACTTTTTCCCGTGTTCCTTCTGTTAGTTTCCAGAAAGTTATGAAATTCTTCTCTCCAGCTGGTTTGAATATCTTTATCCGAAATCTTCATTCATATCTTTCTTAGTTTCTTGAAACCATCCGCGTCTTGTTTTACAGTTTCTGTCAAAAAAGTTAAATACCTGTTTAGTCAGCCTATTTGCCTCCATTCTCTTAACGCGTCCATAAAACATCATTCTCCACTTTTTCATGGATTCTGTAATATTCTCTACTTTTCCATATATATCCTTGTTTACTTTTAAGAAATATCTTTCCGTTCACAGTGTTAGGGCCTAGTATTTTTCTTATAATTCTTCTCTCTTTTTTCCTCAATCGTTTCAAATTCTTTTCCCACCTTGAGTATAAGGCATTCTGATGAAGCACTCTGGTCTGATAACGGTGTTATAATGAAGTAATTTTGTATTCATAGAGAGCGTTCTTTTATTATTATAGATATTTCTTGTTAGGTTAAATGCTAGTTCCATTTTCCTTGCTCTTGCTTCCCCTTGTCTAAACCATTTGCTTGGATTACTTCCCCTAAGTATTTGACATTGGCGACCTTTTTAATTTTACCATACCTTGTATTCATAAATGCGGGTGCATCCTTCACATTTTTTAAGTATTCAGTCTTTTCAAAGGAAATCTATAAACCGGTTTTTTCAGATACCCCTTCAATAGATTTATTTGTTCCGCGCATCTTCGTGGTTACTAGCTAGTATCGCGAGGTCATCTGCAAATGTTAAGCATATTATTTTCGGATCATTATGTCCTAATTTGATGGGCTTCACGCCAGCTTTTAAGTTTTTTCCTTTCGCGTATCACTTTTTCTAAAACACAATTGAATAGTAATGGTGATAGACTATCTCCTTGTCTGACTCCCGTTTTGATTTTATCTGAAATTTCTTCATGAAACTTGACCTTGGATCGTGTGTTTGTAGCGTTTGCCTGATGAGAGAACGTAATTTATTATCAACCCCAAATTCACAAAGTATATTGAATAATGCTTTCCTATCCACGGAGTCATACGCTTTTTGAAAGTCCACAAATATTATGTATGTAAGTGTTCATGCCTCTTAATCTCCTATACCTTATAACTGCTTTTAAGTTCAGGATTTGTTTTGCACATGATCTCCCTTTTCTGAATCCTTCACCGATTTGTTCCTCGACTTGTTCTCCTCTAGGCGATTTTGAAGAGCTTTCGAAAGAATTTTATAGGTTACTGTCAATAATGAGATTCCCCTATAGTTGTAAACATCTTCTTTCCTACCTTTTTTATGTAAGGTGTGAATTAATGCTATTTTTCAACTTTCAGGCGCCTGTTCTTTATTCCAAATTTTTTTGATGACTGAATGTAGTTTTTTAACCGTCTCTAAGCATTTTTTTTCCATATTTCAGCAACTATTGCATCTTCACTCGGGGCCTTATTATTTTTCAAGTTATTGATAATTTTGAAAATTCCTATTATACTAGAGACCTCAGATTCATTATGGATATATTCCGGTTCTATTTTTTTCGAACGTATTTCTGTGGTCTCTACAGTTCAGTAAATTTTGGAAATATATTGTCAAAACGTCACAATTCTCTCTATTATTGAGAGCAAGTTCTCCATCTTGTATATATATTATTTTGATTAATGCAAAAATTAAAAGGAAACTATTTCCGTTCTATTTGTGTACGAACCTTTTTCAAAAGTTCCACGTAGTATTTTCATATTTTTCATCCCTTTTTTAATTTCGATTTTTTCCTTTTTTCTATTGACTACACTGTACCGTAAAATATTGCACGCTAGCTACTGAGTAGATGTTACAATCTGTGGGTTGATTTAAAATCAATTTTTATAAGTATCATTCTTAATATCGGCGATTTTCTCTTATCTTCTTTTATATGCTGTTACAGAATTTTCGCGTACGACGCAGGTATTACCTTTCTGATCAATGAGTGTCATAGCGTAGACGAATCGAATTTGAACCTTTTGAGATAATACGATTCTATGACAATATTAACTAGTAAAAATATAATAGTTTTATTATAATTTTTTTTTTATTTTTGTAAAGATCCATGCACACAATGTATATACGAAATATAATTAGGTAATTTCTTATTTTTTTAAGAACAATGTAGCAACGCTTGATGTAGGTTTTTGTGCCTATATTATTGGTTAAACTTCGCCCACAATGATCACCGAGTCCAATGTAAAAGTATATATATTTGTTTTTTTACATTATACGAGTATTAATGATGGATATTTTCAGTTTTCTAAAACGCGAACGAATTAAAAGTTTCTGTTTTATGTTTTCCAGACGGAAATAGCTAAACGATTGAACGCGATTATTTTGCAAATCATGCCATTCCTATCCCAAGAGGTTCGTATCTATTACATATTTCGTGACGTCATTTTAAATATTAATATCGATATTACATATCCGTTTTATTTTAGATTTAATTTTTCCGTAATTAGTACGGATAATATTTAATATCAACTCGACTTGATTAATATTCGATTTAATAATGAAGTTTATTTTCCATTTTAACGATTTCATAATTAAGTTATATATAAAATAACCGCCAAAAAAAAAAAAGTTAAAATCACTAAAAAATTCTTCTTCATGAAAAATCAAAAAGCTTGTCGACTGTTAAGCCATTGCGAATATAATAAATAATAAATTTTTAAAAAATATATACAAATTTATAAAAATATAAAATGTAAAGGTATATATTTTTTATTATTTTTTATATTGATAATAGCTTAACAGCCGAAAAGCTTAAGTTTTTAGTAATTTTAACCCTATTTCTGTTTATTTTTTAAAAAATCGCTACATTCCAAAAGTTTTCAATATTTATACATATATACGCGTTTACGAAAATGATCGTGTGTATATAGTGTGCGTGCGTATGTGAGATCTAATCGTGTATGTGTATGTATAATGGATGTCGGTTTAACGTGTGAAATATGAAATAGTATTATATTTTATTTGATTTGCGTTAACGCGTTGTCTAATGTGTTTATATTATGCAGCATCAACAACAAGTTGCTACTGCGATGGACCGAGCTAAACAAGTAACCATGACAGAATTGAACGCGATAATCGGAGTGAGTGTAAACGTTTGATAACTCGAAATCGAAACTTTTCCATTAAATCAATATTTTAATAAATAAAATATTTTTAATGTCTATAATACGTACGATGGTTCGTTATTTTATATATTTAACTGTAATACAATTGCAGAAAAGGAAATTGGACGAATAATTAAAAATCCGTTTAATAATAGTAATTGTGAATAAATTCGTTTTTCGAATGAATACGTTTTATATTGGTCGGTGTTTAATTCGAAACAGACTTGTTCGGTTATTATTTACCGATGTTGTTATATTATTCTCATTTTATTTGTTTTTCGTTTTTAATCATCATTTTCTAACTCTTATATCGGACTTTTATAATATCGAGAAAGATTATTTAAAATTTCTGCTTAACACACTTAACCTGCGTTCTAAAAGACAAAATTTATTTAAAAAAAAAAACTATGTAAGAATTGAAAGGACAAAAATTCTACGTATTAAAAAATTGAATTGAATTAAATCCAATAATAATAATAATAATAATAAAAGCCTTTATTAGATACTTGGCAAATAAAAATTTACAATAAATAAAAGCCCATATTCCGAGCAAAGGCCTCCTTCAACCGTGTGTCCTGGACAATTCCTATTGTTTATTATTTATACTCAAAAATTGCCCACCGCTTCTTTTTCTTTTATTTTTAATATACCAACTTTTTATCTTATATGTCCATCTATTATCCGTCAATCTCACATGTCCAACCCAATCCCACTTTTTCCTTTTACATCCGTGACCAAAGTCTATCGAATTTTTAAATTTTCCTCCGATAAAAGTATTTCTAATCTTACTTTTTCGTCGAACACTTAACATACTACATTCGATTCTAACTACTCTCTATTTTTTTTCTCTTCCATTTTAGTTGGCGGACTATGTTAGTTGGAACCACGCAACTATTGAATACTTCACTTTTCGCTCTAATCCCGAGTGAACCTTTAAATATATATTTTAGAGACCGATACTTTTTCTCAGCTAATGATATTTTTCTATGTACTTCTATTTTTTATTCATATTTCTCAATTCTAGTCTTTGTCCTAAATAAACTATTTCATCTACGTATTCATCGTATATTTAAAAAAAAAATTCGCACTATCTGCGCAAAAACAAATTATTAATATACAAAAAAGTAATTTTACCGAAATTACTTTACGCTTGTCCAGTCTGGTCTAGCGCAAGTAATATTAAATCGGGTGCAAAGACGGTAAAGCCATTGTCTTCGAATAAACCTCGATTTACTTCGATCAGATCTTTAACACGATATGTTAAAATTCCCTTATGTACAAGAAATGATTAAACAACCGATTTTTTTTTTTTTTGTCTAATATTCGGATATTCCGATAGTAAATTCTAAAGGTGATTTTAACCAATTTAAAAAGGCGTATAAAACATGTCCTTTTCCAGTAAGCCAGCTATAAACCATAGTTCTAATGTGGACAAATAAATTAAGATACTTATAAGTTCATTTTAATAATAAAAGTGTGCATACACTCTTTTAAGAGAGCAGGTTTTTTGTATTCTAAACTTTTCCTACAATTTTACATAGAAGTTCTTTCTTTATAAATATTATTAACGTTGATTATATTTTTACCGATGTGTTTTCCGATGAGAATGATTATTTACATTCGGTACGGAAACATTTGTATTTGGTATAACGTAGAATTAATGGCGTAATAATAAACGAATTTTCTCAATAGCAGATTTATAGGACAGCTTTTTCGATAAATTTTGTATTCGTTCGAACTGTTATGTCTTCTAAACTTTCGTCTGCTAGATCATTTCCTCGAAGTTATCAAATTTTATTGTATATTTCTTTCTTTATTATTTTCTATTTCGTCGCATATCGTTATTAGTGTTATTTTGTAATTATTTATCGTCGCATTTTTAAATGAACCGCGGTGTGTAATGGAGCGTTTTTTGGAATTATAAACGATTAAAATTGCTTAATTTTATATCGTGAAACTTTTCTACTATTAAACGATTTTAAGCGGATAAAAATAAAATAATATAAAAAGAGAAAATACTTAATCCGGTATACGCAATTGTTTTGCGTTTTTTTTCTTTTTTAAAGGTGTGTAAATTTAGCGATTTTATTTATTTTATTTTTTATTTATATCGTTTAAGGATCGATATTTAAATGATTAAAATTCAGCGACCTTCGGTGCGCAGACGATATCCTCCTTTTAATAAGTACGAAAAAAGAACATTTGATGATGCGTGAAAAAATGTTGATGAAAATTATGCGGAGAAAATAAGAATTATAGCTCGCAAATGAAATTCCAAATCCAAAAAGATGATTGAGTAACATCGACGACTATAAAAATGGTCGACGAATTTAATTATTTAGGTCTCTCCTCATAGTAAATAACGGAATAACGAAATTAACCGAGATTTGGAAAAGCGTTGCATTTAGTAAACAAAATAAGAAGTAAAATTGTTCGATTGCTTAATTTTTCCAATAACGATGTACGATTCGGAAGTACGGAGTATAAAATGCGCAGATACTAGGAAAAATTGACGAAATGTGGATGTAGAGGATGTCGCTTAGAATACCTCAGATAGCACACCGGGTAAGATATTAGATGATTTGAAAGTCATTTACAGGAGTGCGGTAAATTCTTGTTTTGGACACGTAACAATGAAAAGAAACTCTAACATACTATCCTACAAGAAATACCAGGGGAATACAGAAACCGAAGTAGATGTGTCCGTTTTGACCCAAAACTAACTTAAAAATAATTATTTTCGGTTTATATATATATCGATGACTATTATTTTAAATTATTCGATAGTAAAATTCGATAATGTCGTTTCATTTTTCTCAAATATCTAATTTCCTAGAAAAGTTGTTACATCCCTTGCGTTGATGATACCCCAGTGTACTTCATATGTACACAGGGTAGCTCGTCTTAGGTTAATAAACGATTTAGATGAACCGGCTTAATTCTTTTCAGCGCTGTCATTATCCATCCTTTCGATGATAATACGACCCCGGCATGAGTCTTTCCGTTGATCTCTGTCGTAGTTCGCCAACTCTTCGTTAATGGTTCGTTGTAACAAACGTTTATATCCGCTTTCGTTAATTACAATATATGTCGTCGTTATTTCCGGTTTCAATTACATTTTCTTTCTGTTTCTTGTTTCCGTTTTCGTTCTTTTTCCTATACAATTATCTGTTAAACGAAAGTTGTCGATAATTATAATCTACACCGTCTATATCAACTCTCGTATTCAATGCCCGGTTAATTGGCGACCCTAATTTAAGTCGAATATCGCGGTTAATAATGCGACGTTTAAATTAATCAGCCCGATATATTATTTACTTTTTATTCTTGGGGCGCATACTAGCATTTTAGAAGAAAACGTAATTATATATACGCGTGTGGCTCTGTATGTAATCTCTGCATTTCCTTTCCTACGTATATGGAGCTATTTCTCATCGAGTGCATGTTACAGTTTTCTAGAGAACGCATGTTTTCATATATATAATCTTACTAGGATGAGTCGTTGGCAGCCTGTGGCCGCCATGTTGTTTTAGCTTAATTTTTTACTAATTATTCTGTTACAAATGCCAAATCACCACGACAAGTTCGATGGCTTTGCAAACCTTACAGCGAACATCTCGATGGATATTCCGTATGAACGATTTAATGCAGCGGCGCGTGAATTAGCAGCCTAGATCGTGCGATTTGAAACTGCTAGAATTTTTCTTATGGTATTTTCTGAGGTCGCGAGCCTGCTAATAAGCCGCAACCGACTAATACCGTTTAAGTTAATATTATCAATTTTATTGCTTAAATTAAGTCAGATCTCCGCGACGACGTCATTGAAAATTGTACCCTCAGATCCGTCCCATTATTGCCGGGGTGAATATTTGAACGATGTTACATTCCGTACATGACGACATACACGAGCCTTTCGAATAAAAACATATTTTCGTTAATATCTCGTACACAGCTTGTCTTGCCTCATTTTAATATTTGAATTCCTACCGCGCGCGCGCGTGTGTGTGTGTGACCTTTGTCAGTTTGTTTTCCTCTCGATGTATATGTGCGTTTATATAATTATTTATATTTTTTCACCAAATAAATTATTTTAAGTGATATATTTACGCGTTTTTATAAATTTTTAATTGTTTTTTTTTTTTATTATTATTTTCTGTTCCAGCAACAGCGTCCGGATTTACCCAGGTTGTTGGTACGTTTTTATTTGTTTATATATTAATATCGGTAGTCCGCGATTAAATATTATTTTAATTTATATAAGACGTCTTGAAGTTACGAAATTACAAATGAACTTCTCACTAACTTACTCGTAGCCCCTCTTACATATTAAATATATACGACATATATATATATATAAAATTTATTTTTCGGGATGATAATTACAGCAACAAATTCACGCTCAACAAATGCCACACGCAGCTCATGCACCGCCGATTCCTATGATGCCACCTCATCCGGGGCTTCCGGCGCCGCCAGCAGCTGCCAGTTTATTGGGCCTATCGGGGTTAGCTGGTGCGGGAGCTCATCCACTCAGTATGTTAACACCGAAGCAAGAATTACATCGGGACGATAAGTCGGGTGGTAAGTTTCGTTTATTTATACGTTTTATCGTTTTTCGAATTCGTCGTGATTTTATTTAAAAACGGTTGTTCTTTTATACGATGAATTCGCATAAAATCAGAAGTACGGTAGAGTATTATACGTCGACCGAGAGAAGACGGGCGGTTTTGTCTTTTAAATAACTCAAAGACTACTCTACCAACATTTTTGAACGAACTTTTATTTAAAAAAAGGAAAACGAAAGATTAGCTTAACGTCTTTTGTGGAACACAATTCCGTTCAGATGACCGCTATTTGCATCAATACATACATTCAGTCATATTTTTGTACACTTTTTCGAGCATAGGTAGGCGAATCCGAATTTTCAGGTCTTCCACACCTCGTGGATGTGTTTCGTAAACGCGGCTCTTAAGGTATCCCCTCAAAAACTTTGAATTCAGTTCGAAACTCACTATCGTGATCGATTCACGCCGACGTTCCACGCAAAGCGCTCTTTCTCGTTATAGGACACCGTGATAACGGAAACAGGACAAAAACGAATCTTTCGTGTGTACAGTAAACGTGAAGCACGCGGTTTGCGTTGTAGCCTGGTTACCAACTGCGCTTACCAAAAAATAAAACAGTCTGTCTTCTCTGGGTCTCCCTATATTTACAAATATACATACTATATACACGTACATATCCACATACATATATATATTTATATATACGCACATACGTAATAAACAATTAGCATATAATGTCGCTATACATTTAGATTATACGCATATATATATATATATATATATATATATATATATATATATATATATATATATATATATGCGCACCGAGTAATACCTTTCTTTGGACGAAATCGTTAATATTCACAAAGAAATACAATATGAATATGTTAAAACTAACCTGTAAATAGCCAACAAGAATAAATATAAATGTATATACGTACATACAAGTGGGTTAACTGTGTACATGAATGTACCGAGCTTTCTCTAATAATAATAATTACAATAATAACAGTAGTAAAAATAATAATATAATAATGATAATACAGATGTTAGGACCAGGGAATTTGACGATAATGGAAGTCTTTATTTAGTCGGTTGGTTCTGAATTAAATTCCATTTTATTTCAGAAAATTTTCCAGTTCCTTTTATTTTATTTTTTTTTTTTTTAAAAAAAGTATGTATAACTCATTTTTCCTTTTATATTTTTCGAATTATTTATTCTTTTTCTGTTATACACGTACACACATACACACATATATATTCAATTATGGGAGGGGTTCTCTTATTGTTTCGTGTATTTTACGTGCTTTGTGTTTAAGTAATGGCACGATAATTTTAAAGGGTAGTCGAGATTTTTCGTTCGGCTTAACATCACTCTGCTGTTCGGTTTTGCTTAATGAGATGGAAATTTCCTCAGCTTCTTCCCATCGTTACTCTTGTTTAACTTTTTATATTATCATCATTTTTATTATTATACATTATTATCTTTTATTATTATTATTATTTCATTTCGCTTAAGCGCCTTTTGAAAGTTCTTTTCCTGAATATTATTCCACCCTAGGCTAAAAAGATCTCCTCTATTAATCACTCGGTTCTTTTTTAACACATTAAGTCTCTCTTCTTTTTTTTTCAAATTTTCTTTTCATATATATATATATATATATATATATATATATATATATATATATATATATATATATATAAATAATATAGTTTGAAAGTTTTCCTCGCTGCTTAACATTAATTAGCTAGCTGAAAAATTTCGCTCCCGGTGTTTTCTCTCACTTTAATTCATTTTTCCTTTTTTTATTATAGCAAGAGGTTGTGGTTCTTATTTATTTTTCTCGCTTAATATTTTTTCAATAAAAATAAAAAAAGAACTTCCCCGTTAAGAGCTCCAGACAAGATGGTGGCACCGAAGCGAAATGAAATTCTAATGGTTAAGGCGTACTGAATTTCCCATACCCCATCGTTTTTTTCCCGAATAATTTTACACACTTTGTCCAGCGAGAGAATAACTTTATTTTTTTATTATTTTTTTTTTTATTCTACTTTTGTATCTTGGGCTATTCGCATAATCTTTTTCAGTTTTTTCTTTTACAAGATTTTTATTATTAGTAGTAGTCGTGGTAGTTTTAATTTCAACTCGTTTCCGGAATTCGGTAATTTTTTCCCCGCTAAAATTTGTTTTTTTTTTTGCACGCCATGTTTTTCGTTTTCATTAAAAAAAAAATTTATTATTTTTTGATAAAGATTAAAACGGACGGTTTTAAGTATAAATATGGCGTTTCGACTGCCGTATATTCTGTACTTAGTACTAAAAAAGAAAAAAGACAAAATATTTTCGCTTGCAGATTATTTTTCATCGGTACTTAACGAGTTTTTAGTTATTAAGAAATAACGCGTCTTTAATTAAACTGCATTTTTGTTTAAATAAAAAAAAAAGTCGTTATTAATTAAATACGCGTAAAATGAATGGCGAAGTCTGTAAGTTTTTATCTTTTAAGCGAAATAAATGCGGAAATAAAATCTAATACGCGAAACTTTATTATTATTATTGTTATTAATACCGAACTATATAAACTCGATGGGGGAAGAGTCTCGTGAAATGTATTAGTATTATCGGGTTCGCGAATCTCGTCGAGGATGAGAAATTTTCACGGATAAAATGATTTTTAATCGACTCAGCTATCCGTTCAATTAGTCGATAAATAAGCGCCATCAGATTGTTGAGAAAAGTAAAGAAGAATGATAAAGTACAACCTAGTCTATGATGCGTCGTTTAGTTGATGCTCGATTGACCAGGTAAGCTACGATCCGAATTCGCGAATTTTATGGGATATCGGGAGTTTTGACGATAAAATTTAATGCGGCGGAGGTACCAAATATATATTTACAATATATAGCTGAGAAGGAATCAGACAAGAGGATTTCTCCGACACTATTTAATGCTTCTGTCCGAGATACAATAAAAAGTGGCAAAATAATGATACGAAAAATGAAATAAAAAGACTCGCACAAATGACACGGGTCACTTTTGGTAATTTGAAAAAAATATATATATATTAGAAGAGAAGAAAATACCTACGCTTTTAAAAAGAAAGGTACTTAATTGATGCGCGCTGCCAGTAATGGTATACGCTACAGAAACATGGATTATAACTAAAGGCAACTTGGAACAAATTAATAAAACACGAAGAAGAATTTAGAGGAAATATCGGGGATAACTTTACAAGATAAGATAAAAATATCCGAAATAAGGACGCGAACCAAAGTAAAAGACGCTGCCCGAGAAATTTTAAAAAACAAAAGGAGATGAACAGGACATGTAACCTAGGTTTAATGATAATAGATGGACGGTCAGATCCACTAAATGACATCATGAATAAAAGAGAAAGTGACCGACCACGTACTCGGTGGAAGATGATATTAAAAAGATAGACCGAGGACTGGTTGATCAATGCATCAGATAGAAATATATGGAAATAAAAGGAAGAGGCCCTGCAGTGGATTCACGATACCTAATAAAGAAGAAGATATAGCTCAGGATGTTTATATCTCTTATTTTTTTTTGGAATCAAATATTTCTAGTATGCATAATATTTTAATAAGGACATCGTTGTATCAATTTTCCAGTCTAAATCTTCCTAATGGAATATACAAGTAAAACATCGCTCGTATATAAATTATCGCGTCGGGTAGATTCCGGTAAAGATTTCTATCGGTTTCTCGCGTTACCGAGGTTAACTATTATCGGCTCGGGGGCTATAAAACATTTTAATAATAGATAACGACCTATAGAAAAGTACAAAAAGCCAAATAAGGTCTTGCCCGAAGAAAGAGATGCAACGATATAGTAAGCCATCATCGTCGAATAATCTTCTCTATTTTTGTAATAAATTACCCTCACGAAATATAACGGTGCGCGACCAACCGAAACTACTTCAAGTTTCCTCTCGAAGTGAATGAAAAGCTCACTCTAGAGATGTCGGTTTTTATTTTAGACGTATATGTAAAGGAGCGAGCTAAAGTTCTCGAAACAACCGGAAGGGGAAATTCTTGGAAAGGAAGGAAATTTTAGTTCGTTCACAGTTGAACGACGTTTGCCACTCCACTCGTTCTAAGCGATAGTGTGTAATAAAGACGAGGTGACGGTGGCGAGTCCTTAGGCTTGTTTCGCATTCCCGTGGGTATACCAGAGACGTTCTTGTTGCCGTCGTTGCGGCCAGATACGAGATGAGGCGGTATAATAACGATCTTGTTTTGTTTTATGTTTGTGCGTTCGTGTATATTATATAATTTTTTGTTGTTGTTCCTCGTATTCTGAAGGGATGAACGAATTCCGCGAGAGGGTAATCTCTGAAAGCGAGAGTTTGAACATCCGTTTAACGCTTGTTTAACTCGGCGTTAACTTACGCGCGTACGATCTGCGCAATCATTACAATCGTTTCAACGTATGAGTATATATATATACTATCGTCATGTTCGGGAAAACTGTCATCTTCTTTGGATGTATGATATCCATTCTAGCGATATTTCTAATAGGCGAAGGGAATTCGCTACTGTATTTGGCGTATAAAAAGCGATAGACAATACAACCGTTGTCGTTATCGTTGATGAATATGACACGTCCTATCATGACGTATAATACATATATATATGTATGTTATCCGACGGTGTTTGACGAAGCTTTTTACACGTTCTAAATGAAGTGAAGCCCTTTTAATTCCTTACTGCATTACTATCGCCATCGTCGATATTACTACTATTACAACACACACACGCAGTCGTTATTACGAGCTTCAATTTACAAAGGTTGCGTTTTATTCCTGGGAGGATTGATTACGCACCCTTCGTCTTTGTATCGTTCTTACGCTATCGCCTTCTTCTGGCTTTTTAATTGAAGCGGAAGTTTTATACTTCGTTTATTTATTCTGTATCATCCTTCTTCTCTTTCTTTTGCTTAGGGTTAACTAACGCGCGGTTGGCAACATTTTAACGTTTTGCGCGTGTACCTTTAATAACGTAATGTGGGTGTTAACGCTTTGTTAAACAATAAAAACACACATTTCTAGTTTCCTTTTTGTATTAATAAGCGAGACGTTTTAGAGTAGCGCCGACGAATTGACCGCTTAAATTTTTCCCCATTTTTTTTTTTTTTTTTGGTGGGGGCGTTCGACAAATTTGGTGATAGGAAACTCTGATCAGAAAAAGGAATTTGAATCGGTGTGAGCCCTAGAGTTATAAGGCCGATAAGTTGTAAATAGTAATGGAAACGTGACGAACAGTCTGCAAAATGTTCGAAATATAGAACGAATAGACGATAAACCCATTCACGCCCAATGTATACTTTCGAATATATTATTCTCTAATATCTTACAATATGCCCAGTGTTGTTAATTAAAATTGTTTTATAAATAATTTAATAATCGCGTATGCCCATTCTATACTTTTGGATACGCACCTTAATTATCTTTTACGCATTAAGTCGATTAAAAAAGAAAATTTCGATTTTAATCGTAACAACAACGATAATAATATATTTGCAAATAAATAACGCGGGTTACAAATATTGTATACCTAACCTAACCTTACTCCGCAATATCAAGATTATAAAGAGTAAAAGAAATACAAAACGTTAAATAAAAAAAAATTAAATATAAAAACCTGCGACTGCAAAATAAACGAGTTTCCTTAATCGCACTAATTATACCTATATTATATATATATATATATATATATATATATATATATATATATATATATATATATATATATAGATGCTTTTAAACTTCGAAAATATTACAGTTTCACTCTTCAGTTCTGTAAAAACGGATGCCATATGTGTCGCGTATGTATTTATTTATTAAAAGGGGTTAATATTAATAAATAAATAAATGATAATTTATTACTGCAATCTCGTCGCTGGTTATATATTTGAGTACATGAGCACTCGTTGAAAAAGTCAATCGATAATTTTAGAACAACATCTCTAACGCAGGTCAGGTCATTCGTGCGCATGCTGTCAATTTGAAATTTTGATTTTTGTCATTCCTCTCATTTTTATACATTCGTAGCTCGTTAAATTAGTTTTACAGATATTCGTGCATATTTTAATCTAGTTCCGGTTTATTTATAACGCCCGTATATAGTATATATAGTGTATAGTTCACGATTACGATGCGCTTATATCTATCTACTTCTGGATGTAATAGTCCATTTCTTTTTGCACTTGTATCACATTCATCCATTTCACTACGGTGAACTTTCTTACATCATTCCGCCACCTAGAAAATACGACCATCCACGAATCCTACAGCCTTCGTTTGGTATCTTTATTCTTTCGATGCATCTATCATCCGTTCTTCTTGCTACGTGACCCACCCGGCAGCCCCATTTTAACTGTGTTACCCTTTCACACAATATCTGTAATAAAACGCGCGAACTAGACTGTTTCGCAGAAAATTCGAATATAAAGTAATTCTCCACGAAAAGGGAAAATATATCTATACGCAGATTGAGAGAACGACCTAGACGAATGCTTGTTGCTCGGAACTAAATATAGGTCGAAAGTAATTTAGAACTGAAGAGATAAGACAACGTATTGGAGAAAGAACGTAGAAAACTTCAATGAAAACTAATCAAATGATTTATATACCTATTGATTAACACACACACGTATGTATCGTATGCGTGTGTAGGACTATGTATGTGTTGTACAGTTTTTACTCATTATTATGAAATTTGATTGTAAGGACACGACTTGCATATATTAAAATCAAGTAATCACCGACGTTGCATATCTTTCACTTTGTTAATAAGACCGATTTTATCTGGATCGTAATAAAAATGTAATTCCGTCGAAAGATAAACGAATTAATTAATTAATTAATTAATTTTAAATATCCACGCGGTTTTACGGCGAATTAAATTTTCATTTATTTGTATGCGTGAATATATATGTATATGTATATGTATATGTGGTAGTTCAACGTGATTTCCGATACGTACATTTTCTTATTGATCTTTACCGCCGTCATGTAAAATCGTATCGCTCGAATACACGGTCACCCAAAATAGGTCGAAGATCGAATGAATAAGCACGGTCGGCACACGTCCACATACATATAGAATTGTATTACACACTTGTAAATTGAGGAAAGTCGTGTTATGAATATTTATTTCAGACATTATTATTATTATTGTCGATTCGAAATCCGATTGTGAATTGTAAACATTATTCTTTCAAGTGAAATATCGTAGACAACTTAATTAATTATGGGAATAACTTCCGTTAATTTAAAATCAATGATGCAAGCATAGTCTTGTCTTGCATTAAAAACTCCTAAGAAATACCACCGTTTTACATTATTCGTCCTGAGAAACGTAATTTTGGAAGTCAAACAATACGTCTATTTTTCTCCTAAATTGTGTGTGTGTGTGTGTGTAATAACATAGTTTGCAAATTCGAGACTATATTCATCATTACGATTCGAAATAGTATTCTTTGCTTGTATCGATATATTTTCCATTGAAACCCCTTTTTTATTGGCTTCCATCCAGTTCATTCGCATATGCAAATCCCATATATATATATATATATATATATATATGTATATAAATTATTTATATTTGATTTACCGTAGTACGCCCATTATTTTTATTTGTTTTGCCAAAAACATACCTGCGATTCTTCTATAATGTTGATACGTATTGAATATATAAATAAATGATAAAAATGAAACACTGTACAGTATCTCAATATATTCAAAGAATTCAGCCGACTAATTTCGACGGTTACATCATCATCTAGACTAAGTGTAATCGAATTTGTTTTTCAAATAGGTGATACTGTATAAATAATATTTTTATTTAGTTTATTTAATTTAGTTTTCGTCCTAGAGTATTTTTTTTTTAATTATTCCGTACCCCACCTAGAATGATTAACATACGATCGATTATTATCTTCGTTAAATATTCGCGCAATATTAGAAATAATTCTGAGGAGAATATTTTATGAATTGAATATCGCGTAACTCGGATACGTTCTGAATAACGCATTTGTTTGATACGTCTATTTTTGTAGCTATAAAATTATTTCGATCGAAATTCAATAAATCCGATTTAATTATTTCATCGAATTAAGACGTATCGCGATAATAATTACGGTTTAGTGGAAAACATCTCAAACTGGAAAGGTTGTAATCCTCTTCTCCATACATTTCTATGTTTTGTTTTGTTTTTTAAATAGTGTGGAATGTAGTAGTGATTAAAATAAATAAATAAAAAAAACTAGTCAAAATCATTAAATATTTTTATTTCATTATTTTCTTTTCTTTATGATCTCATGATAACGGCCTAATAGCCGAGAAGTTTTGTGGCCTTTTTATATATAAAAATTTAGTGATTTTATTAATGTTTCTTCTTCTTCGTATTAAGATATTCGATATATTTTTGTATATGATTTGAATGAAACGTGTTTTAAATAATAATAATAATAATAATTTTTCGAACAACCCATAAATGTGATTAATTTTTCCGTTTTAATTTGTCAATTACATATGACGACTAAAACTATTAAAAGTATGCTTAGAAACTAATTTCATCCAGAATTTTAAATTGTTATTATTTTTCGTAGTTTTTTACACACACACACACGTATATATATATATATATATATATATATATATATATATATATATATTAATATTTTATGTTTGTTTTTTGTTTCATGTTCCATTTTGCTACGATATCAGGTATGAATTCAACTGATGAAAGACACGTAAGTTTACTTTTTACGAATATAATGTTATCGATTATAGTTTCAATGAATTATTTTTATATATAATTATGACTTACATTATATCCATATTATTGGAGCTCGTTAAAGTTTTATATTTTACTATGAATCAAAAATTATTAGTTTTCTTAGTTGATTACAATCAAACAATTTTATAGTCATTTAAATAACACGATATATATATATATATATATATATATATATATATATACATATATATATAATATTTTATTAGTAAACAAAACTTGTTAATTTTCTGAGCTGCTCTCAACCCAAAAAAATTGATGTGGTTAGATAGTCATTTAAATGACTACGTAATTTACGTTATATTCGTATTATTGAAGCTCTGAATAAGGTTTATTATTTTGCTGGTAAAGAAAAATTCCTAGCTTTCTTAGCTGATCTCAACCAATGAATTCTATTTGGTTAGTTTAAAAAAATTATTTGGTCAGTTACATGAATATCTAACCAAATAAAATGTTTAAATTTAAATCAGCTTAGAAAAGTAATAATTTTTATTTCCCAGCGAAATATATAATTTAATCCAGTTCCAATAATGCGAATATAATGTAAATGGCGAATAGGTTTCTTAATGTTAAATTCGAATTCAAATGAGTAATTTAAGAACATAAGCCCTCGTTAATTTTAAAATACTAATTACTTTTAGTTTTTAAAAATCAATACAATGCTTAGTTGTTTTTTTTTTTGTTTTGTCAAATATAGAACGTTTTTGTAATTTTATTAACACGTAATTGCGAAAGATAAGAGCGTAAAATGTGAAACCTATATTTGTATAAATATAACATTTAAAAAGTAAAACGTGGAAATAAAGAACATTTTAATAGCGTTGAATAAAATCTCTGTTGTCAATTCTTAAAAATGTTTTCTCCCATGTCGGTTTCTATATAAGCGCGAGTATATGTATAATATAAAATGAGTAAATAATGTAATAAGGATATATTCGATATATTTTTAGAGAAAATATTAAATATACATCAAATTAAAATATTAATTGCTAAAATATACCCACACCCCTAAATGCTTTATTTATTATTTTTTTTTTGACGACACATTCGATTATTTATTTTTAATGAATTTGTCGCGTTGTACTATTAAACGTACGTTATTTTTATTTAATGTTTTAAAAAGAAACGAATTATTCTTTTACAAAAATGAACATTGCCGCTTAGTATAGAATTATCTTCTATCTCAATTTTTCTCTGTAATATATTTGATAATAATTGTCGTAATCTGTCGCATTTTAAGAATCACCACGGTTTCTCTGCACCCTTTCAAAAATAACGCCTAAAAATAATTTATTTTTAAAATTACTTTTAAAGATTATACGTTGTAAAACTTTGAACAATTTTTATTTGTTGTAATATTCGTGAATTTATTATTATGACTATCATTCTTCATTCGGTGGCATAGTCGAAACTTTTGAGACCAACGAAAATAGGAACCTATCACTCATATTTTTCTTTAAAAAAAAAAACAAAAAAATATACAATAAATCAACACGTAAATCGTATTCGATAGAAATATTTGAAATATATTTTTTTATTAAATTTATTGATAAATGTAATTGTAACATTTTACCGAGGTAAACAATTAAGAAAATGATAAACATTTTAAACGTACTATATTCATGTAAATAAAACATGTAAAAGTAGTTAAAATTACTAAATTTTCATTAAAAAAAAAAACAACGTTTTTCGACTACGAAGCCTTTTTCAAATGTGTACATAAAAAAAAACACAAAAAAATGTAAGAAAATACTTAATTTAAATGTACAATATTATAATGGAAAGTAATATGAAATAACAGATTTGATTAAAAGCTAATAAACAACATAATCAACCAATCAACAGTGCACATAATAATTTGTACGTAACAATATTCACTAACTAGCCAGAAAAATCCAAACCGTATGTCTAATATAGAAAATTAATTTGGATTATGTTTATAATATACTTCTTAAAATGAATTCGTCAAAATTTGTAATTAGATTTAATAAATTATTTTTATCTCTTTCTTTTATTATTTCTATTTATATATATATATATATATATATATATATATATATATATATATATATATTATATATATTATATATATATATATATAATGTTTTTCTGTATGTAAAATTTTATAATTTTTTGTTTAATGTTAGGTAATTTCTCAATTCTTTATAATGTGAATGATTTTTCGTAATTGTTCGTGTATGAATTTAGTTCTTTAAATATTATCGAGAATTATCTGGCTATTTCTTCTACGTATTCTTTTTCAAATTGATCGCAATTTAATTTCTTACGAACTTTTTTTGTTGTTACCAATTATTGATTTCAATATTGTAATTATTCCTTATTATGTTTGTTTAATATTTTTATTTCATATTTCCGACTTTCTACATGATTTATCGAATATTTTTATTTTTTTTTTCTATATTTTTATTGTAAGACTCATTCTACATTTTTTTAGTTACGGTAGTAATGCTGATTTTTAAATCTATTTGCATTTTCCTCCTGTTTTTAACGTGAATTGAATGTTTTTATTATAGGTATTTAGATTAGATACAGATTTATTCAAAATATTATCCTTATCATTATTAGTCCATATTATTTAGGATATCATCATATAATTATTTTAATTTCTTTCCATATTTTTATTGTAAAATTCGTTCTACCTTTTTGTTAGCTATTGTAATAATGCTGATTTTTAAACCTAGAAAATTTATATTTTCATCCCGTTTTCAACGTAAACTGAATGTTTCTATTATTATATTTATTTAGATTAGGTGCAGATTTATTTAAAATATTATTATTATTATTACATATGATTAGGATATCATCATCATATCTTTTCCGTAAGTCAAGATTATTTTTTAATATATTATTATTTTTAATATTATTTCCTAATTCGTATAGTTCGGATTTTTGTGATTGAGATTAATTTATCTGGTTATGATTATTATATATTTTATTTATCACATTCTCCATCAGGTTAGTTTATAATTGAATCTGTTATTTCACATTACTTTTCTTTGTAACATTGTACATCTAAATTAAGTATTTTCTTATATTTTATTTTTGTTGTCTTTTATTTATTATTATTTTATTTATGTTTACTTGAAAGTGGCTTAATAGCCGAAAAGTTTTGTATTTTTCAAGTAGTGAATAGTTTATATTACACACAAAGCTGTACACAGAACCCAGCACAACTTCACGATATTTAAAACGAACATCGACCAATGCGCATTATATAACACACTCCGTTACGTATATTTTTTAGAATAAAACGGTTAACTTCGAGCTCGTCACCGGGTTCTACTATCTTTATCTTCTACATTAGGATTGACGCGATTATTGTAGAAATTAAAGAGTTAAAATTGTCTGATCGTACGAAATGACCGACTAAAATATTCATATTTTTAAAGGGTGCCGTATTATTAGCATCGATATGAATGTTCAAATGGAAAATTTCAATCGAAGTAGAAAAAAACTATAATGTAACCACGTGTAATTAAGGTAATGATATCGGCGAGGCAAATGGTGTTCCTACTTAGTAATTTTCAAAATTGATTTTTGATTAGGGTTTTTTTTTCTTAGAATATTGGCTGTGTCATAATGAACTTCTTCAAAATGTTCGAATTGAATAATTTAGATTTCTATCGTTATTTAATATTAAACGACGTACGTCGGTCTCTCGTTTATTATGTTTGTGTTCTTTCGCGTTTAAATTTTTAAACAATCGAATTTTTGGTTAGTAGTAAATTTTTATTTTTATCGATGTTGAAATTACTGTCGCCATTTTCGACGAGTTTTGGTAATGAATTATTTCGATAATGACGAACTTGAATGAGCTTTGCTAGTTTCATTATTAACCGTAATTCAAGAGGTTATTTGTAAAACCGATAAGGCGACATACAGCTGACAATTTTTAATTGCTCTACATCATTCGATATATATATATATATCGTTGAAATTATAAATGTTTACGGTAATAAACAAAATAAAAATAATAAACAATAAAAAATTGTTTGAAATTTACTTGAAAAATATAATTTTTAAGAGAGTATGAAGATTAATGAAATTACATTGATTCATAATCTATCGGTAAGTGCTAAATGACAATCATGTCATGCGGTAGTGCCTGTTAAAAGTAATTTAATCTCGTTATAACATAAATTGCCAGTCCTTAAATTGTACAGTCTTTTAAACGTTATTTTTATTTTAAATTCGATTCGAAAAATTTTTCCTATCGCTTCACGCAAAAGTATAATAACATTAATTGAGGTTTTTATTATTTTAACAGAATGGACAATGAAAATGTCGCACTTATTATTACGATGCGAGTATGGAGTTCGTTCGTAGGATGTTAGTGGTGGAAGAGAATGATATTAGATTTCGTACATTTCCAAATGGTTTAACTTTTCCTAAACTACAACCCCCTTTTTTTCTGGCGAGAAAGAAGTGATGAAATGACAAATCGACGTCGTAAAGCCAGGAATATTCCAGTGTGTTTGTAAATTTTAACAAGATTGTAGCTGCTTTTTCTACACGAAGGAACGCAGATTAGCCTGGCGATGATAATATAAACATATTTGTAAGCTGGCAATAGTTAGTAATAGTGTGTTAACGGCGTAAATACGTGTTGATGATGTTCGTGATTATATAGAGATGCTTCGAGTGTAACGATGACGCTGCTGTGTAAATCTCCTTTAAGTTGATAATAATATTATTAACGATTCGGCGTTCGTTCGGCTATGTTGAAACATAGTATGTATTGCAGAAAGTAAAAAAAGGTATTCGTGTCGTGACGGTGTAGTTGTTTCGAGAAATAGTATTTAAAATATTCTTTTATTAAAAAATCGGCGCTGTTGTAAATTTCATACATATGACATCTGTGTGTATACCGCGTTTTCGTTGATCATTGATTGTGTGTAAAAAGTAAAATTTATCCCTGTAGAAAGTTTTCTTGTGCCCGTTTATATTAATTTTATGACACGTTAACGAGGTGGAAAGATATGAAGTGAACAGGATGCTTCTTTATTCTCTGCATTAATAATTTTACATTCGTCGCTTTCCATTTTCTTTCACACAAATATATATATATATATATATATATATATATATATATATATATATATATATATATATATATATATATATTTCATAATTAAAAAGGGTTTTTAATGAAAATCTTAATGTAAACACGTTGAATGGACAAAATTAAAAAATATTATTTGTTTTAAAATTTCCGTCAAAAGTAACAAAATAATAATAATACACAAAATAAAGGAAATGAAAAAAAAAATACCCGGAGAAATGGTAGAACATTTATGACTAAGAATTAACACAGCAATACGGACAGGATATGGTAACAAGAATCTAGGATAGACTGAAGAATAAACTAATCAGTTCAGATTTCTTTCGATCGATGAAAAATAATGATAATTGCAGAAAATGTAAAATCGAAATTGATTTACCAGAAGTCATAGATATTGTACAAAATTCCAGTACGTAACAGCTGAGAGAAAACTACAACTAGTTAAAGAACGATACAATACATTTTAAGATATATAACCGCAATATTATTAAAGAAACAGAAGAAAAAATACGATATTTTCAGTTTTGGATTAAACAGAGCAGATACGGATAAACCATCGCTCAAACAGTATTCATCTACAACGATGTTTAAACTTTATGTTTAGTCGGTATTTATTTATTTATATAAATATCTCTGCTTAAATAAAAAGGATATATGTAAAAAATAGAAAAAAAAATAAAACGATTTAATTACTAAATAATAATAATATACCCTCGAATATATTTATTTATTTATTGTCGATTTCGTTTGTTTGAAGGCCTTTTTATACAGTGCCCCCTAAAAGTAATTTATATTAAAAAAATACGCAGTTCATTAGTTTCGCCGACTACAAAACTTTATTAAGAATATAAAAACGGGTTTCTTTATTATTCTTCAGATATCTTGAAGAAAGCGTGACGGATATATATACTTTTCAAGGTCGAGTAATAAAAAATTTTTGTTATCGGGATGTTTGTGGGATCAGTTTATTTCTATCTCTAAATAGTGTAAAAACTTTTAACAGCAGTTGTCTGTAAGATTGTAGGTTTTGCTCGCTTTTGGGGATTTAATTTCCTTTCTCGTTTGACGGATTTTGAGGTTATAAAAATAATTTTTCTCTACGATTTTATAGCTGGGAGCTAATTTTTTTTTTTTTTTCTTTAAAATTAATCCCTACGCAGATCTTTCGAAATATACGTAGCCTACTAGATCTACTAGAGAATGAGATTGGACTTAAAGAGCGGTTAAAGAAAATATGTCGACGACGAAAAGTAAAATAAAAAGTTAAGAAAGAAGTCGGATTAGGCGGTTGTTAGTTAGCGTGGATGATATTTTAGAGTTGTTAGAGACGCGTAGTGGTGGTGGTGGTGGTAAAAATGAAGTTATTAAAATAGAAGGAAACGTGTATCGGTCCCGAATAAGAAATGAAAGTTAGCGAAGTTAGTACACAAGTCTTTTAGGTTAATAGAGTAAGTTCCTGTTGGTGCTTTAGGGCTTTAGGGATGCCGTGCTAACGTCCCTAAGGGGATAGTATTGTAAAAAGTCCCTCGCATTTCCTTACTGAACTTTCGTAATACCATCGTTATCGTTATTACATTATTATTATCATTATTTTCATTATTTTAGAAACTTACCATAATATCTTCTACTTTTTCCCCTCCGTTAAGCTTTCTTTTTTTTTTTTAAAAAAAAAAAAAAAAAAAAAAAAACTCATTCGGTAAATGAAGAAAAAAAGTGTCATCTGGTTTTCGGGCTCATTTTATCATCTACCGCTACATTATTACTACCCTCGGTTTTTGTAATTTCAACAGAAGGTTAGTTAGGGCGAGAACGATTATTATTTTCAAAAGGTTCTACAAACACGGAAGGAATGCAGGAGAGACTACTCGTAATTATAGTAATTATACCGTATAACGGGAGCTCTTAAATGAGAATCAACCCCTTTTACTAATCGCGCCGATCTTTCGCGTTTGCACACTTTTTCTCGTTCCGTTAATGCAGCGTTTACTCCTTTTATCCGTTTGTAGTTTATTTTCTTATTATATTTATTTCAATTTAGTATTTTAAAAAAATTGTGGAAATAATTTTTTAGTTAGAATTTGTAATGGTTAAATGAACGCGCACTGATTCGAAAATATTTTTACGTGTAGCATCTATCTATATCAGTTTTATTTAAAATAATGACTATCCTGATATTAAATTAAATTTATTCGTTTATAAATATATGCATTATTTTACAGATTTATATAATAACAAATCAAATTCATTTATTTATACGTTTACAGATGTACGTAATATCAAACAGTTTATATTCAATATTGCGCAAACGGTGGAATAAATAATTTTTCTACGATATATTAGAAATATAAAATGTAAAAGTACTAATTTATAATAATTAACATAATAAAAAAAAAAAAAAAAACAGTCTGATAGCGAAACTGATCAATTCACTATCAGATGGTTTCTTCATTTTGTGTTAATTTTTACACTAATTACATATTTAAATTAGTATTTTCACATTTTATATTTCTTATTTAACTCCTTTTTTTTTTTTTTTTTTTTTAAATCATTACATTCCACACTTTTCAAAATGATAATAATAATAGTAATAAAATCAAATCGATATATTTCATGGAATTTCTAAAATAATATACGAAAAGAAAATTAATAATAATAATTTTTAATGGAAAAAGGAATATACACTCGCATTCGCAAAATCCCAGTTATGCGCACAAATGCGCTAACACCGAGTTACAATCGGAATTTAAATATATTTAATAGTTTAATCGTTAATTTATGCTGCCAGCCACGAACACTCTGCATCTGCTCACCTGTTCTAAACAATTTCAAATCCATTCTATTATATCAAAATCGACTATCATTACATTCCTATCTAAATACCATTATTTATTTTTATATATATATATATATATATATACTGACACACATACAAACGTAAAAAAATAAGCGTAATCTATTTTTAACAATGCGTTAGATTAAAAACGAATATACGCATACTACTTAAATTCGTATTACACGTATTAAAATAATACAATCGAACTAAACTGATTGACTTAAAGAAAATAAAATAAAATTGAACAAAATTATGAATAATGATGTATAATATACGTATATTTGTACTACAAAAAGAGAAAAAAAAATCAAGGGACATTTCGATTAAATCCCTTTCGTGCATAGCCGCACGCATCGATGCTTATTATAAATTTACGCTTATTTGGTAATTCTTCTTCTTCGGGTATTATTCCGCATTAATACGTATTATAATAACGGCGTACGGTTTATTGTGCTAGGGTGAAGAAATTAAGCTTTCTCCCCTGTGTTCGCTAAATAAGGGTTTGAAGAACACCAGGGTTCTCTGCACGTAATGTGTATGTAAGCGAAAATTGTGAAGGGTGCTTATCCAGATTGCCGTTCTAATGTACACATGGGAAAAATCTTTTGGGAATCGTTTCGTTTTAGACGGTATTACTTTCTCGATTGCGGTATTTCCGAATCCGGTGCGTGTGTTTACGTGTGTGAGTTCACTTGTAGAAGTAATGATGACGTTGATTACTACAAGACCTCCGAAATAGGGTGTTTACACCTTTATAGGCTTTTTTCTTTTGCTTTACCTAACTAAATCCCTTTAGAAATCAAACCGTAAATGCGTTTAACTAACTACACTAACACCCCGTATATAAATCGAAAAGGGAAACGACTAAAATCGACAAAATTTAGGGTAGATTTGACGAAAGAATACACAGTACGTATTATAAGTATATAGATGGATGCAGTTTATATACCCTAGCGGAAGATAACGAAAGTGACGAGCTAAGTGAACTGAGAAATTGGAATTGACGGATAAAGGAACAGGAAAATTATCTTCATCAACTGGCCTGTCGTCGTCGTACTCGCTGGATAAATTCGTCCGCAGGGTGTTAGTCTAGGGGTTTATTTTTAAGAGAGAGGGTAGTTTCAATTTTATATATATGATGAAGGGAAATGGATGTTTCGTTTTATATATGCGACTATAACAAATGCGGGAACAATTGTTAAGAACTTATAACCGTGTTTTTCCTATGCCGCGTTTAAATAGATTCGGTTAGTAGATCGTAACTCACAAAAAGGATTATCAACGATATTATATATATATATATATATATATATATATATATATATATATATATATATATATATATATATATATATATACTCGTCTTTTTAGTGAAATTCTAAATCCGTAATGTATTTGTTGATCGGTTGATCGTCGAGATTGATAAAATACAGTCGGTATATCGGTTTCGAATGTAAGATGAGAAGATATATATGGTTAGAAGAAACTTAAGCAAGATATAACTCGCATCCGTTGTTATGCGCGAAAAATGTGATAAGTCAATAACAAGTCAACGCGAGAGAGTTCCTCGAAAAAGTTAAATGCCTGACACACTAGTGTAGCGATTGAAAAAAAAAAGCCGATTGCAATTACGTGAACAAGCTAATGAAAGCTCTCCTTTAATATCTCGGCCAATATGGAAATGTTTACATACAATAAAGAATAACCATAGCGACGAAGAAATATGGGAAAATGACGATAAATACAAATTCGGTGCGGTACAAAATTCAGAACCCCCCTTCTGATTTATCTATCGCTATTATCGCGATGCAGCGTGGAAGATCTTACTACTAGTAGTATACGTACAAATGGAATTTCGGAAGTAGCTGATTGAAATGATTAAATATGTTGAGCAAAGAAGAGAAGGTATGTGGTGTAGTTATTAAAAAAATAAAATTATAAACGAAATTATCATCTTAAAATTAAGAGTTTTTGACATTACCTATGACAATAACGCGCATAGTATAGCTCATAAGAAAAAAAATAATGTTCCTTATTTTGTGTACAATTTCAATTAATAACCATCCCAAAATTTCAATGATTATTTCCCTAGATTTTACCTATGATTGTAAAAGACCAGCTATGGCTAGCGGGGTGTTGTATTTAATTTCTCAATGCGCTATTTCCGCTTGAAACTAAGTCGATTGATTTACATTCGTTTTTCTTGAATAATTTTTTTTTTAATATTTTTTTTAATTTGGCATTTTAAACGATATTCATTATTAACTTTAAAAAACAAAAATTTAATATTGTGAATAAATATTTTGATAAAACGTGGAATTAAATCCGGAATACAGTGGAGGTATATGTGTGTGTGTGTGTGTGTCTAATTTTTATCGAATTTATTTAGTATCTTAAACGATGTTTATCATCAACTTTTAAAAAATTAGAACATAGTGTAAAAATGTTTAAATATAAATACGACACTTACGTCATTAGACGTGTATCTTATGCCGCATAACTTTCATTTAAATAATTTTCCCACATTTCGAATCGTTCACGGAAAAAAGTGAATTTACATAAAAATCGCAGTGTGTCCCTTTTGAAATTTTCGGGTTCGGTCGTCAGAATAGTCGTAAATATTTCACGAGAGTGTTTGTTTACTATTGTAACTTTTTTATGAAGTTTGTTGTTAGTGACTGGTTTTATTCGTTCCAGCGTTTAGATTTGTTATTTTTTTCGTTTATCAATTTTTCAAAACTTCTAATATATAATTAAAAAACCGCAATTCATTTAAATAAATATATAATTTATTTAAATGAATTGCGATTTTTTCGGTTCATTCTATGCAAACTAAATTCACTTTTCATCCGTTTTATTTATTTTAGTGACTGGTTTTACTCGTTCCAGCGTTTAATTTTTTTTTTTTTCGTTTATCAATTTTTCAAAACTTTTAATTATATATTTATTATTGCGTTTTTTTCGGTTCATTTTATCAAACTATGAAATAAAAATTGCAAATTTTAACTCTTTAATATTATTGCATCGTTTAGAACAAGATAAACTGTTGAAACATGGATGTTCTTTGTCGTTAAAATCGTTATTTCCGACTAGTCAAAATGTAAATCTTGCTTTAAACATTTTCAGTCCTTTCATGAAGGAAGCTCTTTTAACTTTTGGAACAAATATAGAACATTCTTCAGACACGGCTAATTTTATATATATTGTATTAACATAGTGGAAAATTGTTAATGTATATTGTTAGGAAATTTCAAACAGATGCTTTATTAGAACATCGATTTGGAAAGTATAGGTAATTATCAGGAGGTCATTATCACATTTCTATTAGACAGTTGTGTGAATCCGAGAAAAAATTGAGAATACAATCACTTAACTTTAACATCAAAAACATTTGGTTACATATCTATTAAATTTTCTTCTGAAAGTTTAGAATCTTTTCACGAAGAACAGAGGCAATACGATAATTTATTTAATCCTTGAAGTAGTTGAAGACTTCGATGGAGTTCAAAATACATTACCTGTTATTACTTATCTGGCAGGTTACTGTGTTGTTATGAAATATTAATAAATGTTAAACGTCAAACATGCGAACAAAATATAGTAAATAATGAAGAAATGTTTATTGAAGAAAACTACAATTTGATAAGCAGAGGTGGTTTACTATTTCCTAAAGATAATGTTGTACATGTAGTTTTAATTAGCTTTTTAATTTTGAATAAACTTATACAACACTATGAAAATGATTTTTTTTGAAAATTCATTATAAAAAAGAATTTTTTATAAATATCGTTTTTAAATACTGGCAGGTATATGAATCAATAAGTTACGAACTAAGTAATTGTAAAAATCATAATAACGAAACTATTTTAAGAATGATTAAAACAAGCGTAACAAATACATTAATGAAAAATTATTTATTGTGGAAAATCAAACGACAAGTTGGGCAAAAATAAAAAACGTAAAATAGACGCATTAGCGAGTAATAAATAGAATTTTATTAATTTGATATAATTGATTAACAGCGATTTTTGCTTTGAAATTTCGTTTTCCGTTAAAAAAACCGAATCGGGTGCGATTGAGAGCTCAGTTCACGACTGGCAGCCTCGTTTAAACAAGAAGCTATCAGAAAATTATATTTAAATAGATAAATACTAAAAAAAAAAATTAATCATTAGACAAAACACGTTAAAATCCGGTTAACGCCTACTATGTAGTATGACTACTCTTGATTCGATAGATCAGGCTTTGTTATTAAGTCGGTAATGATTCGGTTTGAATTTTTGTTTCTCGGTTTTCTCTCAATGTATACGATAGATCTTATATAGAAATTGCTACTTCAAGAGGCGGAATCGCTTAAAACTATTTACGTCGATCGTTGTGCCCTTGTGGCAAGCCGGCAATTTTAAAAAATTTGTAATTATCGATCGTATTCTTTTTTCAAAATTCACTTTTTTCGCGATATCGAAATCTGGGAAAATAGTTTAAATGAAAGTTATGCGGCATTAAGATATCTAATGCCGTTAGTGTCGTATTTTTAAACAAAATAATTGCGCTTAAAGCGTTTAGTTTGTGTCGTTTTTAAGAGTCCTATGATAATTAAATTAGACGTCGAGATCTATTAATTATTTTAAGTGTAAATTTTACTGATTTTTTGACATTCGTTACATGATCACTTACTGTTAGCTGTGTTGATCGTTGCTGTCTGAAACCATATTTATGTATAGATAGTACTTTGTTGGCTTCCAGTGTTCATGAGAGTTTTTTGTTTAGTAATTCGAAAATTTTACCTAGTACGTTTGCGAGAGCTATTGGTCTGTAGTTGTTAACGGAAGAGTTTCGATTCGATCTGGGAATCGGGATTATGATAGCAGTCGTTCAGCAATCGTGAAAAATTTAGTTTTTAAAAGTTTTGTTGTATATTGCTAACAAATATTCTAGAGCTGTCGTGTGTGTTTCACTATTATAGGGTGAATGTTATTTGATCCAGAAGCGGCGTTGTGAATATGTTTATTCGTGGAATTAGTTCTTGCCACGTCAAATTTTTATTATATGGTTCTTCATTAGTATTTCTGAATGGGATCGGGATTATCTCTGAATTATTTTAAATGTTTGAAAATTTATTGGAATACTTTTAATCAGATGATATCGATGCGAAGTGGTCTACAAACCTATTTGCAATGTGGATAGGTTCTTCAGTTATAGTGTTTGTGTCGTCTAATAAAGTTATTGGAGTAGCTGATTTCTGTCTTGTATCTTTTGAATGTTTGTTCATGCTGATTTTACTGAACTTTTAAAATTTTATTTCAGAAACGAATTTATTCCAGCTTTCCGAATTGCTTTCCGTGTATCGGCTCTTTGTTTTCGGATTGTTTCTACGTCTTCTTGTGACTTAGATCTCTGGTACCTACGAAATGTTTTACGCCGTTTTTTTATAACTATATGTAAATCTTTTGACCACCAGGAAACAACTTTCTGACGTGTTAATACCTGATGTCTTCGGGATTGACTTAGCAGCGGTGGATAGTATAAAATGTGTGAAACTCTCAATATTTTTTGGCAGCTCTTCTTTGTGATTGTTCTATTCTCCATTTCGGCTGAAAAATTTGGGGATATGTAGTAAAATTGATAAGCGTTGAGGTGATTACTGGAAAATGATCACTGTCGCATAAGTTATGATGCACTCATGATTTAATTCTTCCACTTTGAGATGCTGTAGCGAAGATTAGGTCTAACGTGGCCAAGGTTTTAGATGTGGCATTAAAGTTGGGTTGGACATTTGTTTGGATTTAGCAAGAGGAGATGTTCATCGAATAGAAATATTTTTCCTATTAAGCATCCTTTTTTAGAATTGTATTATATTATGTTGCGGACATTGAAGTCTCCTAGGATTATATATGGCTTTGGTAGCTGATTGATGAGTGCTTGTGATTTATATTTGTAAACCCGGTGGGAGATAAATGTTACTTATGGTGATTTTCGACGAATGTATTGTTTGTTGTAGTTTTACTGATACTGCTATGGCTTTTGTAAATCGGTGATGTTAATATTAATTTCCTGATAGTAGGTGAGTTGTGGATTAGAATAATGAGTGACTGCAGTCATCTAGTCGGAATGTTTGGTATTCTGGTAGGGTAAAGTTTTGGTATAGTTTTAATGGTGTTTCTTGCAAGGCGATAATGTTTGGTTGTTTAAAAGCAACGGGTTGTTGTAGCTCGGTGTAATGTAGTAATAAACCGTTTATATTCCACTGAAGATTTATATTGCTACTCATTGTGTAGTAAGTAAATTGTGTTGGGTATGTCTTCTGTCAGGTAATGTTACATATATCCTGCTCTAGAGCCGATTTATTAACCTTCCGATACGCGAGTTGGGTCTGACAAATCATTGCTATTTATTTTATTCAAATTATTTCCAACGAATATAAATTTGAGAGTTGAATTCTCGCATACCTTCCGCATAATGTCCTTGACAAATAGGGATGATATCAGCAAGCAGTTTTACGTCACGTATGCGCGAGTTGTAGTAATAAATATACAGACCCAACCCGTGCATTCCTGTTACTTTTATGTTACTAGTTACGTTTTATTCAAACCGTGCGCTGTTGTTTCTTTTGTTTGTGATCAGTTCTGTTTTTCAATTTTATTAGTTTCTTTTTATAATAATTGCGATATTGTGAAAGAAAATATGGATGATTATGAAAAGGGAATTGCTAAGTTAAGCGAATTAGATAGTGATGATGATTCTGTTGCTGATCCTGAATTTGTGGAACTACACGAAACAGAATCAGAATAGGAAGACGAAGAAATTAATTCCGTAGTTGAAAGTATGTCAACCGGTAAATCAAATACTTTTTATATAGGGAAAGACAATAAAACTAAGAACCGAGTACATTAAACGTTCGTACAAGACAATATAATTTAGTTTCTCATTTACCAGCTGTTGTAGGGGAGGCAAAAAATATAACTGAAGCCTACGATTTTTGGAACCTATTTTTTAATCAAGATATCATTTACATGATTGCATCGAACAATAATATATACATACAGATGATGGCTGAGAATTTCAAAAACAGTACAAAGTAAAATACCTCCACCAGATGGAAGGTCGCTACAAATATTGTAAAGACCGTAAAACTAAATATTACTGCAAACATTGTAATAATTGTCTTTCTATGGAGCATATAATAAATTTTGTGCGAAGAATGTGCGGAAAAAAATAACGGCTAAAATTTTATGTCTCTATTAATATTAAAGTGAAGTATAACGTTTTAATGTTTTAATGTTTTTTGGTTCATAATGAATATACCTTATAAAAAACACGTATGATTTTATTTAAATTACGTAATATTATATATTTATTTGGGTAGTATTTTGTAACGTATATAAATTATGCTGTACGTATGTTTTTTAACAAATAAAAATATTTTTTTTTTTCGTGTACCGACCAAGAGAGGTCATAAACACAATATCTAAATTAAAATTCTTCTTTCAGAACAACTTGTCCCAATGGAGCATGTTGTTTTGCTGTCTTTGTGTCAGCCTAGGCCAGGCACTATTTAATCTTAACTCTAAAGTCATCTCGGGAGTTTTTTTTTTCAGTGTTCTTGAAGGCTTATCTGAAAAAGTGAATGTCGACATCCGTATTATAAGCAGATTTGAACTATGACCAAATTTTTCATGCATTTTCTTATACTGATGTTTGTATATAGTCGCAGCCGTAGGTATATCCAGATCTTTGTTTATGATGCTGTTGCGAACATAATAGGGCGCATTTACGATTGCCCTCAGCGTCTTGGACTGAAATTGCTGTATCTTGCGGAGATGTGATTTAGCAGTTGATACGTATAATTGAAGTCCATACTTCCAAACAGGAGCAATAAGAGTGTTATATAATAGTACTTTATTTGCAAGGCTTAGCTTAGAGGTTCGACCTAGAAGTGGGTGCATTTGTTGAATCAACAATGCAAGGTTTTTCCTTGTATTAATAACGTGGGGTTCCATGTTAAACCCCGGTCTAAAATGAGTCTTAAATAAAATATTTTAAATAGTATATTATAAATTTTTTGAAATCGATGCAAAAGAAAGGTTATATAATTATTTAAAAAAAAAAAAATTAAAACAAAAAATAATAATTTTACAAACAGAAATAAATATTTTCAGTGCTGGGTCTAATAGTCCGAACCCGTCTATTTATGTAACTTTACAGCACCCGTGTATGGGAAGGTTAAATGTAATTTTGTTACCTGACTGCTTATCATCATCGGACGATTTATCTGGTGGAACGTACGATGAATTATTCAGCGGATTTATTAAGTGTAATTTCGTTACCTTAATGCTTATCGTCATCGGTTGTCACTGTTGTTGCTGTTATTGGTTGATGGTCGGTAGTAGAATTCTCTTATGGCTCCTTCACGTTATCCGGTTTATTTCAGACGCGGGAAAAAAAACGTGATCGTATAAAAAAGTCTTTTATAGAGAAATTTCCTCGTATGCTCGTGCAGCAAAATTCGTTATATTTGAATTATTTCGCATGTGATTTACGTTCATATTAAGTGTTATTTTAATGGAGTCTCCGAAAAAAGAAAATTAATTTACTTTATGACACTTCAGTTGCATGACAATTTAATAATATATAATATTTTAATAATTTTTAAAAAATAAATATATATTAAATAATTTTGGAGTACGTACTTAATTATTTGTATTGAATTAGAAACTAATTTACATAACCACGTATTCTAGTACAGAAGAGATGATTATTTTTACTTTGTACATAAAACAGGTAGGAAATATTTAACATATTAAGATTACTGTTCTTTCAATGAAATAAATAATAATCATAATATAAACACTTTACCTATCTCTTTTCTATTTTTCTCTGGTAGAGATTCAAAATTAGGCTCGAACTGAGTACATATTTCCCTCCATGCTGCCAACAGGGGCGTATTACTCCCAATGCCAAGAATGCCATGGCATAGGGCGGCAAATTTTGGGAGGGCGGCATGTAGGACCAAAAATAAATTTTGTTAACAAAAAAAATTAATTTTTTTAGTTTTAAATCAGATATATTTATCACAAAAAATACAAGTAATTATTTTATAGTACAATTTTTCTTGACTTTCTTAAGGCGAATTCTTCGATCAAATTTTCAAAATTTATTCGTCGATTCAAATCATTTTCGATGCATAACAATGCTAATTGGACGGACATCATTAACTTTGCTAATAAACATCATGACTTTTTTCTATCAACTATAATTATTGAAACAGTGTAAAGTTTTCAAATGTAAATTATTTATTATACAGTAAATACAAAAATGGATTATTTTTAAAAAGTTTTTATTTTACTCATACCATAGACTTTAAATTTTTTATTTTTGTGTTTAAGAATAGTAAAACACTTTTCAGAAAATAAAATTTTGTAACCGAACCAACATATTTGAGTAACAAAATTTTGGAAAATCGATGGCCTTACATGGGGCGGCACCACTTGTGTGGCGTAGGCGCGACAAAAGTTGAAATACGCCCCTGGCTGCCAAGGTTTTTACTTTATCTTTATACTCGTCCAATGTTTTATCCCATATAACCGGATGATTTTCAACTAATGAAATTAAACGTTCTGGATCAATGTTATCAGACATGTTTCATATAGATGTAGAAACACTGAACAGAAAACGGTAAAAAATCGTGTAACACGATGGCGCTCATTTAAAACACCATGTCTCGACCTTCAACACAATTTTTTCCGTGTACAAATCGTGCAACTACCGAGACAGCTTCTTGTTGTAGTCGTACGATTTATTTACCGCGCACGATTTTTAGTGACAACGGGAGAAAACCGTGCAGCGTGAACGCTACCCATTGCATTCCATGTATTTTGCGCTGTCACGGTTTTTTCCCCGTGTCTGAAATAAACCGGATAACGTGTAGGGGCCCCTGACATCGCTTAACGACGCCTTTTGAAGGGGGGAGTAGCGTTCTCGACTGTCACGTTAGCGGAAACGCGTAGATAAGATAAGACATAAAAGATATAACCGATTCCTTACACGAACATAAGACCAAACGTATTGAAACTCGTCCTATATGCAAGTTTTGTTTTTCAGAGGAATTCGATTTCTCCGCCGGAAAGAGAAAAATACCGATCCCGAAGTCCTGAAATAGAACATAAGAAAATAAAAAAAGAAGAGAAAGACTGTCACGTAAGTATTTCGTAATTATTATTTTTTTATTTAAAAAAATTAAATGAATATTTTCTAATTTTGAACTAAACGAAGATTTTTAAACTTTATTTGTCGATAATAGTTTATATATTTTCTGTAATTTAAAATGGGAATATATTTAACAATTTATAATTTTATATATATATATATATATATATATATATATATATATATATATAATGTTTCCTCTATATGCGAATGTAACAATTAAAATTTTCGTTAATTCTTTCTAATGACCTTTATTTCGTTAGAACGGTAGTTTTGATATCGAAACAATAAATCTGATAAGCTGAAAACCGTTGAAAGTCGAATTTCAGTTGGAAAGTTAAAAGCTTTTAGATCTAACCGATTAAAAAGTCATTAAACGTTTTCTGTTACTCGTCGAATTTTTTCGATGAAAACTACGTCAGAATTAGTCGCTGGTAACATTTCGGATGTACTTGCATTGTCTCCATTTTCAAACCGAATTAAATTAACTTAAAATCAAGGTTTCACGCATGTCCGAAATATCACTAGTGACTAAAACCGATATTGTATCACCGAAACGTCACTAGTGACAAATTATGGCGTTAAAAATTCGACGAGTGCATTAACAATCACGAAAGTTTCAATTCTTTTTTTTTTTTTCTGTTATTATCCAGAATGTTAGGACGTTATTTGCGTAAAAAAATAAACGAGTAAAATATTATTTAAATTTCGTTATAAATAATTATTTGTTTTAATTTAAAAAATATATATATATTAAAAGTCCATTTTATTTGTTGCCGCCTTGTAAAATTGATTAAAATAAACATATTACATAATTTCTTTCCGCGTTAATTGTTCATATATCGAGATTTAAAGTTGTTCTCGTATAATATATATAAAAAAGAAAAAGTAAATGTTCCGTTAACCTCGAAAGATGGCATGGGGTGTCGTTTGATGGTCCTCATCCACACGAAGATTGATGATAAGGAGCCAGCTAGTTTGCCTTTGCCTTCTTTACTAGGGAAGAGAAAAACTTCAGGCAGTTATATTATTTAAAAATTGTAAAATGTAAAAACTTCGTCTAGAATTATTTTCGGTGAAAACCACGTCCTGATTATTAAAAAAATTTAACGTTTCGAATGGACTTACACCACTCATCATAGCCCTGAAAATATAATGACTACTGAAAAATCAACCAATCACAATACAGGAATATCAACTGATAGTAGGACCAGTCATAGCCTTGGAAATATAATGACTACCGAAGAATTGACCAATCACCATGCAGTAATATCAGGTGATGTATCAGCTGACGGTAGGACCAATCACAGCCCTGGAAATATAAAGTTCCGATTGAGAAGTGCCTATAAAAGGAAATAACTCAAGGGCCTGTGGTTTAGTTCGTTTCTGATGATGAGTGGTGTAAGTCCATTCGAAACGTTAAAATTTTTTGGATAATTAGGACGCGGTTTTCACCGAAAATAATTCTAGACGAATGGAAAACAACCACGAAAGTTTTAATAAATATAAGTAAAAACTTCATTTCTCAAATTAAAAAAATACTACTTTTTAAAATATTTTTAAATACGAAGTAAATTATAAACTCATTTTCTCATTGACAAGTTCGTGATATTCTATTTACGCCTTAGAATTTGATATTTTTCACGACTAATTAAAATATTATATTTACCGTTATTCGGATATGTTTTATTATTTAAGGGAAGCGACGGAGAAAAGAGCGATCAAGATCTCGTGGTGGACGATGCAAGTGAGGTGAGTTATTTTAATAATAATTTCTGTCCTAACGTCTGACAAATTAATAATATTTTACTTTTCAAATTGAGCAGGTTTATTTAAAAATTATCCAAATTTTTAATTTTGGCGATGTGACAATTGTAACTTTTTTTTTAAGCGCTTAAAGCATTTGTTTATTAATTATTCCATACGTAAAACAACCTATAACATTCGTAGCATTGTATCAATAAAGTTTTTAAAATAAATATTAAAATTATCAATTGGTCGCAGGAAAATGACGGGAAAAACTTACAAGGTCTTCAGTAATGTTTTCTACATCTTCCTCGATCCGGTGTTTTCGGAATTCACTTTGTTTGTGTTAATTTAATAATATCATTAGTCTCTTTTTCCATACTATGGTCTCTATATCGCTACTTGTTTTGTCCATCTACCATCAGATTGCCCTGCAATATGTGCGGCCCATGCGCACTTATTATTATTTTTTTTTTTAACATCATTTTATAATCATTCTTGAAGTCTATAATAATATGCGTTCCATTTTTCTTTCGGGTTTTCTCAATTTTTCCATTACTTTTTTTTTGTGAGTGGCCCGTTTCTGTAGTATACGTAATTACTGTGGTTATGTATTGATCAAAATAACTTTGTTCTGTTTTGTTTACTAATATTGTTTCATGCGCTTTATTTTGTAGTAGATACGCGATCCATCCATTTGTTACTTTGGTCTTGTTCTCTCGTTGTTTTAAAAACTCTGCCTAGACGAATTTATCTGCTTCTTCTAAATCGTCGGTGCGTATGTAATTTTTATTTTATCAATCGACCGCTCAGTTTTTCGCGTCTGATTGTATTGCATGTATTTTTATCATTATTATTATATCTTTAATCCTGTTTTTACCGTCATTTCCGATTTCTATAACATGTCTCGGCATTCGTGTCTACAATGAAAAGTATGTTACTAAAATAACGTGCTTCATGAAAAAAACAGACTTAATTTTAATTTCAAAATTAAATATTCAATGAGAATTTACACACCAAAAGTACAACTTCTAATTGCTGCTACGTTGACAAACTCGTTATTTTATCTAGATACAATCGATGAAGCAAGTTGATGTTTGGTTTCTACTTCGTATTCCTTCTGTTAATCCCTGAATTGTTAATATTATTGTTATCGTTCTAATCCATCTCGTCTTATAATATAAAAAAGTCCGCGCATATTCTTTTTATCGCCGATATCAATCTATTTTTCTACTCTAGTTGTAACTTTTTTATCATTGGATATGCGGCTGTGGGCATTTAGTTATGTGTATCCTACTTCACCGTATCAAATACTTTAACGTAGAGAACATAATATTCGTAGAATTTTTTTCCAACATGAATCTTTTTTCCTTTTGTTCAATTGCATTCTGGAACACGTATTATTATGTTAGCGGTTCTTGTATTATGTACAATAGTATTTGACCAGTACGGTTTATAAGTGCGATAAGATTGTAATTTTTTAAAGTTTTTTCTGTTTTCATTTTTAATCGATCGTTTTTATTTTGTTTACTCATAATCGTGCAGGCATACTTCCGCGATTAATGCATTATGAACAGTGTCGCAATCAATAACTGGTTACATCTTTACAGTTATTCTTCATCTTTGCCTTATTGATCAATTTGGTTTCTCGTTTGATCATCCGGTGATTGCAAGTGTATTAACGTGTTTGATCGAATCTCTTATTGTAAATTATTATCAATTTTACGTACAAAAATTAAGCTTTAGCCTTGTCAACTATCCATTTTCGTGATTATCGTTTTTAGCATCACGATCTATGGCATTAAAATCTGCAACAATTATCTTTGCATTTATTTCGATCGTGTATTTAGGTTGTTCATAGTAGTTAACTTCATCCGTTGGCATTTTACTATTTCATATAGAGATCTCGGTTATCCAATCTAGTGTACTCGATTCCATGCATACGTATGATCTAGGAATTGTAACATCATGAGCTCATCGGATCACTTGACGTGAAAACTGTATTTTTTTTGTAATTTATGATGATTTTTCTCGAAATTATATTACCACAGTAAAGTCCTTCTTTATGACGTAATTCTTGGATTACTGCGAAATCGACTGTTTCGTCTGTATGACTATCGTCTTTACTGCTTCCTGATATACCTGCTGTCATACACCTGACATCACTATGTTGCATACGAACGGTTTATTCGTTTCTTAATCGACCGATTTGTAAAATTCGACAGCGATGAGTATCTAGCTGACATTAACGAGTAAAAACAATGTATATAGCTTACCCGATATGTCTTATCTATCAATGGGTTATATATGTGTGTGTGACAAAATTGTCCATATTAGTCGATAACATAGCCATACTCGTAAATAATTATATATATGTTTTCCTACTCTACCATCGACTACTACATAATGATACACATATATCTTTAATTCTTTTCTTATTATGTTCTACTCTGAAATTTTCTAATCTTGGCTTTTATCGATTTTTTGCTCTTTTTGCATGCAATCTATCCTAAGTGAACGATAAGTAGCACCGTTATTAGATTTATCGAATATTAACAGAACGCTGTCCAACGACATTATTTGATAAACATTAGTTAAGATCGGCTACATAGCCCCACTTGCATCTTTTTAGGCGTTGAAATCGAACGCCTGTTATCCTTGAGATCGGTTGCCAGTGGATTTGCACGATGTTGTAATCACTGGATATATCTGTCACTGTGGATTTTGAGAGTGTCCTTTACAGTTTGAAATATTTTATTTTATTTACTGCTGGAATAGTTCTTCTATTTCACTGGATCGTTACATTTGCAAATTTTTTATTTAATGTAAAAAGGAGATGATCAGACTTAGACTCGTTAACTGTAATTTTCTATAGTTTGAACCACTTCTCGAGCTGCAAAATATGATTCTGGAAATGTGTGGTAGCGACTGTTATATTACAATCAGTGGATAATATCGCCGTATCGTCCGCAAACATGGCTGTAGTAATGTATTTATTTTCAAGGAAATCAGATGTATATATCTGGTATAATAACAGACCGAGTACACTACTCTGAGGCACACCCGAGCGTATAGCAATATTTGTGATCGAGCACCGTTTATATTAACTTGGAAGTATCTATCCGTTAAATATGATTGTAGTAGTGAGTAGTACTAGTGTGGCAAGTTAAGTTTTAGCTTGTATAATAGACTTGTATGCCACACTTTGTCAAACAATCAGGTATTGCGTTTTTATCATCAATAATTGATTTTAGTCTTTTCAAAATTAGTTTTTCAAGCAATTTTAATACATTAAGAATACTATTGCTTTCCGTGGCAAGTTTTTAAATATTACTGAGGTTTGCTGTTTTCATATACATGCCTTCGCTTCCATTGGTGATACAAAATTGATAGGCGAGCACATCTGAAATGGTGTTTTCAAATAGTTGTAGATATTTTCTTCTTCGGAAGTTAATGTACTGTAATTATCGTGATGAAAAAGTTTGCAGAAGTATTTACCGAATTCCTCCGCTTTTTCTAGATCTGCTCTTGCCAATTGGTGATTTTCCATTCTAATTGGTGGACACTGAGATACATGATTGCTCTTTATATTGTTAATAGCCCTTCATAAAGAATAATCTGTCTGGACGTTGGTGTAAGATTTGTTAAGTATTAATGAAAAACTTCATTTTTCATGCCCGAAAGTATTTTCTTCGGTGTATTTTTATTTATTGGGGTCCTATCATATTGGCCAAACTCTTCTTAGTCGCTGTTTTTCTGCAACCATGTTTTTTATCATTTTCGGATGCCTTGTTGATTTTCTCTCGGACTTATTTATCAAAATAGCTAAATATGTCAATTTGTGAATACATTTAATAAAGTGTTCGACACCTAGCTCCATATCTTCTTGAGTTTTTAGTGGAATGTTGAGATCGATTCACTTTCAGCCATCTGCTTAAACGAATGGCAATTAATTTTCTTGTTTGTCAGTTTTGGTGTAGTGGGATCCGCATCAATGCCCCGCTGATACATGAATATAACTGTCTTCCTTTTGATGTTGTTAAGCGAAAGCCAAATGATGTATGCTTGTCGTTAAAATCTCCGCCAACTATGAATTTATTTCCAAGACTTTTAAAGTACTAGTCGAAATGTTCTTCCTTAATGTTGTGCCTAGGGGGGGCAATAAACCGATGACATTGCGATAAAGCCTAAAGTTGTTTCAGCGATTACAGTAGTTGCCTGTAGATATGCTTTAGTAAAGTTGGTTATTGCATAGTGCTTCATTAATGTTTTTATTATAAAAGCCGTACCTCCGTGTGCTTTACTGGGTGTTAAGTATGGTAGGCTGTATAACGCGGTATTTTAATAAAACTCCTGTTTGTAAAATGTGATTCAGATATCAACAGAGTATCAATTTTGCTACTTAAAATAAATGTCTCAACTTCATGACAATACCGTGCCAATCCTTTATGTTCCACGTAGCTATTCTTAATAGGCGATTCATTTAGAAACCAATTTATTGATGGCTGTTGATAACAAATTCATTATCACGCTGTTTTGTTGTATTAATTGACTGAACATGCTTTTAAATTCCAACAATATTTCCTAGAGTTGAATGTTAATACTATTATTCTGATCGTTATTATTTTCGTTGTAGGATGTTGCTTGAAGCGTGGTTTGCTTTCTTGTTGAGTCCTAATAATACAATGTTAAAAGAACATTTTTCATTAATTTAGTACAGTTTTTAGTATCACGCTGTCCACCACACTTCACACAAATGAATCAGCGCACAGTACGCTTTGCTATAGCCAAACATTTGACATCTAGTATACTATATTATTCGCTTATTCTTATGCGGTGGTTCCACCTTTATTTTCATATTCAGTAGGTACTGTCATATATCTGTTTATTGTTAACGATAGGTTCGAGGTTTGCAAAAAACATTGGTAAAGTTTGGTTTTTGTTATCGTACATTTATTATGTTTCCATTTAACGTTTTTTTGATTTCCTCCAGCAGCATAGCGTAGTGTATATTTTTAATAACGACACGATACGCTCGTTTCTCTTTCAATTGATAAGTATGATAAATTATATCTTTCAAATATCTGATAACTTTTCGGTAACTGTCTGCATTGTTAACTTGTAATCAAATTTTTTTATCATTTAAGGCTCGACAAGTGAATTCATATTTGTTTATGATGGAAGAGATTCACTGTTCCATATGTTTATAGTTGATTACCCCGTACAGAAATATGATGGGTGGCTTTGGACTTCTTATTACGTCGATTTCTCGATCATATATTTGCGTATTCGACGTATGGCCATGTCAGAAAGATTTCTTAAAGACCAAAATCTATTTCCTTTTACTTCTATCTCAGAATTTTGTGCTCGAGTACGTTTTCTGGGTGTTATAATTTGCCATGAATTTGTTGTTTGTTTAAATGTAATAGGAGGAACCGTTGATTTCGAATTAGTGTGCGTAGATTGGCATGTCGTGTTTGCTCGTTATCAACATTCATGTTGGCATTACTAGAACCATTATGTATGATATTATTCAGTGAATTTATTTTATTCATTCTTTTCGTATTCGTAATGTCGGAATTTGAGGTGCGGCATATTTATTATTACTATTATGACTATTTTTACTGTTAGTATTGGTAATATTAACATTTACAACCGCGGCGGTACAACTCAAGGAAGATGCGGCGGCATCATTCGTCTTTGTCATATTAAGCCGTGTTCCTGTATGCTACAATACAATGTAGTAAAGTGAAAGATAAGATAAGATTTATCTATTCTATAGAATATGAATATAATTGGAACGAACTTACTGATCAGCTGACTGCGATAACAACTATTAAAAGCAATTAAGACACAACGCGATAACACAACCGATAAACGCGTCATTTTATCAATCCTGCAATATGGTTAGTGGTTCGTATATTTTTTACTGATAAGTGGTTAATGCATTATATTCTACGATCGATCAGTACGCGTCGTTATTAATAGATAATTGTTAACGTTTCGGTAGGATCCGATATCTCCGCCAAACGGTACGACTTCTCCGAGGGAAAATGGACTGGATAAGTTAATTCCGAAGAAAGAGCATCTCGGTCCTCATAGGTAAGATAAATAGTTGTTCATTATATTTGTCCACTTAATTGACGAATTTCGTTTGAAGTTTTTTTTCAAATATTTCGTTATATATTAAATTTAAAAAAAAAAAATCGTACATATATATATGTAATTTTTCGAATAATTTTAAAAATTTTTATTTCAATTATATAAATTTTAATTAGAAATAAAAAATGTAACCGTAATAATATATTCTAACCCGTGCGAATGGTTTAAAAAATTTGTAATTTCTAACGTATCGACTTATTGTCTCAGTCCTCGTAGCGGTACTTCGTCGAATGCCAGTACACCGTCCGCTAAAAAAATGGAAGAAAAACCGACTACTCCGATCTCTAAATCCGTTACACCGACCAGCGGCGGTAGCGGTGGTGCGTCAGCCCTTAAACCGCTCGTAAAAGCTCCTACATTAGGTAAGTTGAACATTTTGCTACTTCGTATGATTATTTACGTGTACACAATTAACTTTGCGCGAAATCTGCTTAACCGATAGATCGTGTTTCGTCCACGACCAAACTACAGACCACTGCGTATCATTAGAAAAAATTAAATTAGCTCGTAACCTTAAACTTTCGATAGACAACTCCTGGAATAGATAAAAAACGTCCTGGACAAAAAAAAAACGGTTCCTACCCTCACAAACATCTCGAGTTCGGGCAGCCATAATTCAGAGTCCCGGACGCTCTACTCGTCGTCATGCTGCTTTCTTAAACCCGTCAAGAGTATCTGTTCGCCGTATATTGCTCGAAGATTTGAAATTCCATCGTTATAAACTACTCAGAAATTAAAAAGTACCGACCATACACAACGAAAACTTTTTGCTGAAAAGGAAGATATCGATTTAAATTAAACAATCTTTCCATGAGCGATGAAGCTCATTTTCAGCTATCGGGGATTCGTAAACAAATAGAACTGCCGCTACTGGTCGCATTCTAATCCGAATTCAATAGAACAGAAGCCGTCACACAACTAGCGAATAACTGGACGACTTGAAAACTCGGATTTCTAAAGAAATTTAAAAAATTCGGTGAAATATGCTCGAAAAAGTGTTAGAAAATTGTGTAAAAAAACTAAATGAATGTATTGTTGAAAATGGCGGTCATCATTGTTTTCCACTAATGATTGTAAGCTAATCTCTCGTTTTCCTATTTTTAAATAAAATTAGTACTTATTCAAAAAACAAAAAACCGTTTGCCTTGGGTCATCTTTTATATATATATATATATATATATATATATATATATATATATATATATATATATATATAAATAATTGTGCTCAAAGCGATAACACGCAATATAAATATAATAAATAAATATCACTTCTATCAATTTGTACGAAACAAAGCTTATTTCTATAAAGCTGGAACAATCCTAGAAGATAAAGGCGCGTTAATTATTATGAAATAAAATAATCATAAACAATTTGGGCATTACTCCAGTTCGACCGCTTTCATTATAATATACATAGTGTTATCTATGGACACACACACGCGCAACCATATTGTTCCGAACGTACAATTGTACACATACCTATTAGTAAGCTTTGCTGCGTACTTGAATTAAGGAAATATAGACAGCCTGTTTCAAGTTTTTATTTTTATATTTTTATTTTTATTTTTTCTTCGTATTTAATTACTTCGTAATACACGTTCCTTATCAACGTACCTATAAAAAAAAAAAAAAACACAGTGCAATAATCTTTAATACTAAACCTAAAATAATAATATTTGATTTGAATTATACAAGTGAAGAAAGATATGCATGATCCGAACAGGAAATAAAGGATGGGAAAAAATTTAAGCGAAAGATCAGTTGGTTCGAAGGTTTTTTGGAAAACGTAACGAAGAAGACTGGTTTAAAATATGGACGGATAGAAAAAAACAAAAAATATTCCGAAAGAATGAAAGAGCATATGAAGAAAACGACGGGAATATAATTTGCATTTATGTGTGTGTGTGGGTGTAATGTTTCCGTGGTCCCTAGTTGGTCAAACTCATCCAATAATAATAATAATAATAATAATAATAATAATATGGATAAAATTTAGAACTATTATTTTTAATACATTCCAGTGTAAAATTTGTTAACTTTGTTTCTTACAACAGCCGCTCAATATCCTCATTATTTGACGGGAGCTGGTCCACACGATTTACAAGCAGCGGCAGCAGCCAGCGCTTACAGTTTACACAATAATTTACCACCGGGATTAAACGCCTATCCGAGACCTCCGTTGGTAAGTGCTATCGTAAAAGACTAATTAGACAAGCGACGATTGATAACAATTAAAATTATCTACCTAAAAATAATTATTAAGACGAGTTTGCCTTTATCGATTTTGTCATTTTAATGTGTAAATTTTTCCATCCCACGAAGCTAAAAAATAAAAGAATCCTAATTTAAATATTTTAATATCGAGTACGCTATATGGTGGTTTATCAATTTTATAGTTATCATATTTTATTTTAAATACTACCAGTCGTGTATAACTACATAAATTATTACGACATACGGCAAATTTACCGACGGCTAAATGGAAGAAACGATTTCATTTACTTTAATGTTTGAGCCACTGCTGAGAAGCGATGTCGGTAAGAATCTTTTGAACAAGCGAATTTATGTTGACAGACAAAGGGGTATTGTGAATTATGGTGAACGGATAATATGATTCGTTTTAACAAATTCACGACAATTTTTACATTCCGGGTATTTATATACAAAACTCTCGGTGATTTTCGTAACGCTCTTCGCTGTAACAATATCTGCTGCAATTTTCGTAATAAATTTTCTTGTTTTTTTTTCCCCTTTCAGCATGATTTTCACAATTGTGCGCATCTTTTATGTTCATAAAGTATAATAATAAGACGTTTCATAAAATACAGTCATACTATTTATCTAGTCGAAGTAATTCCCATTTTTATATAGGTAAATTTTTTTTGTTTCATTTTCTTTACCGGAATATACTGCGGTATAAAAAATTTCCGCGCAAGTAACTTTGAATATTTGATAAATTTTCGACATGTATCTTCGAATGTAAATCCTTTATGAAATCCTATTTTTTGTCGTGTAAATTTGAACTAAAATTTTCTTCCTATTCTGATTTATTTTAATACTGTCACTATGATACGTCAAAGATACGACTATTACGCGTGGAACACACAAATTATCGGCATTTTTTATTTATTTTATAATATGTTCTTTTTTTATGGTCCAGATATAACAGTGACAGTTTAATTCTAGGTTCTTAATTTCTACATAATTATACACATTTATAATTTTATATATATATATATATATATATATATATATATATATATATATATCGTGTTTTCTTTAATGAACGCGTATAACATTTTGCTGCAGCTGAACACGCTTCTGCTAATATTTGACGAATTTCAATTGACATTATTCCATACTGTATACCGAAAAACATCGTTCACGACCTTCTATACAACTTGAACAGGTCCAAATCAAAAGATATTTCTTCTTGTCCGCAGAATTGACAAAGACTCGAATCAATAATTTCCATTCTAGCTAGATGATCTTTAGTTCGCACGTGAAGCATTCTCATTCTTATGCTTTCTAAATTGCCAATTTGAAACCAAGGTAATTTCGTTACATTCGGCCGTATATCGTAGTACTTTGGTTGCAGATATTAGTTTATATTTCTGATTCCACGCATCGTGGCTTTCTGCCTAATCCGAGTAATGTATTCCATCCATTCAATCGGTTTGTATTCTATTTCATATATGTGACATCTGGTTAATTTGTCTACTACTTCACTTCCAAATATCTCTGTATGCGATGGTATCCACTTGAAGTGTATCTTGTTTTTTCATTTCTATATATCCGCTATTGTTTTCCTAATTTGGCAAGATGTATGATTCAAAATTTTTTTATTTCTTACTTGTAGTTGTTGTAATGCACTCATTGAATCATTGGCGATTAAAATTTTTTCTTTATAATATCTTTTAATATACGTTACTGCTTTGAATATGGCTAGAAGTTCTGCTGTACAAGATGAATTAGCATATAGCAGTTTATTTCGCCAGTATTTAGATTTATTTAGAGTTCCAGATAATTATAAAATCTTGAAACCGTCTTTGCTTTATTTCATCAAATATGTCATTATTTTCCGCAATTTAGTGCTTATAAAAAAAAATCATTTTTCTCCAGTTTTAATTGTATATTCATAGAAATAGCTTCGTATAGGATTTGATATGCCGGTAATTTATAGTACATTATAGTATATTAAGATATCTGGTTCGGGCTTAACTGCTGACAATTGTGAGTGGGTGGGTAATATTTTATTATTCAAATATATCTTCAGTGAGATTAATTATTCCCTTAGAATCTTTTCCTCTGGACATATTAAATACCTTTTAAATTAAACATTGTTCTATTTATGTCAACTTTCTCATCAGACGTTAAAATATTTTTTTTTATATATGATCTAAAACAACTGTTGGGTTTGTCTTTTTAAAATTCTGTAGATATTGCTGTTGTTTTAAAATTTTCATTTTCAGCAACTATATTTATTTTATCGCCTTTTTTGAAATTAGTTTTTTATTGAATAACAATTTAATTTTTCTAACGATATTCATCGTTACCACACATTTTTTATTTTATTTTTTTTTCAAATATTTTACATTATTTAGTTTTACTGTATAATCTATAAACTATGTTGAAAATTTCTTGAATCTTGGGCCAGAATTGATGAAGTATTTATGGAAGAACAATTTGGGATTTTGACAGGTTGGTGGGGCTAGTTTTCAGAATATGTGCCCATCCGTAATTTGTGTATGACCGATCCGGAGGCTACACAGCATCACGATCCATTTGGTTTTTAGGTTGAAACTTCCATTTGCAAACTGTTTTTGTTATATGCAGGTGTGATGCACTCTGTTGCTCCATCCATCTTTTTTGCCACAATCTCCAAAATAGGTCTTTGTTTGCTTCTTTGATATGGATCTCAATGCGCAGTGCTGGGCGCATTTTGGATTCTTCTTTTGCTACTAGAGCGGCCATATGATTTCCTGGTATGTTCGTGTGGTTTGAAATCCATAAGAAGATTATGGCCGCTTGATAGTTCTGTATGATTATTGGAGTAGTATATCTTTTTCCTTTGGGGAGATAATAGATTATGGACGATGGAGAGTGCTTATTTGGGAGCAGTGTATAATCGAATGCGGTGTCTTTCATAGTCCATGGCTGTAGGGAAGTCTGAAGTTCGATAGATGTTGGATTTTTCATATTTTTCGTTTTTCCGCTACTTATAGAATTAATCCCGAAATGTTATCGTACATAACCTTTTTTTAAAATGCGGATCGTAACTTTTCTAACGACGTTCAGAGCTTCCAGTTCCGATCAAGGGGCACGAAGAAATCAAAATTTGAAGACTTTGCAATTTGCAAAATTCCTATTTAGATCTATTAAAACGAGCTTTAAAGCCGTTTTCCTATTTTTTTTTTTTTTATTATATTCGTTTAAAATCTTTCATTATTTTTTACTTCTTGTTAAATATCGTGTCAAATTTATCGATTTTTTCAATACAAAATGTTGTGCATTTGACTTGCGAAAATTGACAACACTGTAAAACCGACGCAAATAACTCGAAGGAATCTGAACAAAAAAAGTTTATTATTTTCTTATATTCGTAGTTCGGTTATAATTGCATTTCTCGCAATTAAGGAGTAAAAACTTAATGGAAAATTAAAATTCAATTGCCCGGCTGTAATTATTATTTGGGACCTGTGCCACAAAATCACAAGAAACAATTTGAGCTTGTAATCCAGGTATAAAAATCAGTTGTACGAAGCAAAGGAAGAACACGACTTATTTTACGATACATATAAAGATACAGTAGATAAGCACGAAACTGATAAAATTTTTGAACACAAAGCCTGCAAAAGATTTGAGTCGAGCGATGTAAATTTAAACGAACGTGTTTTTTTGTGTGTGGGGGGGTATTTATCGGCGAATGTAATAAAGACTAAATCGGATTAGGATTAAAAATCTGAACTTTGGTAGAAATTTAAGATGGTACTGATTGGAAATGTTTACAAGTTAGGCCACGAAATATAGCTGAACTAAAATTGGAAATATTTATTTGTAATATTTTTAATAATTAGTATTTATTATTTTTTGCTTTAGCTACTCGTCAAACGGTATTTACTACATATAGAAATACGCCCGTTAATAAGCAAACATGATTTATAATATGAAAAATATTATCTAGATTATTTGTGTACAATTCGTTTTTTTTTTTTACATGGGTAATAATGATGAATTGTTATATATGAATACGAAATATTTCGCATACGTTCATAATTATAAATCTTCCGTTTGTAGGTCGGCTATGATCCACATTCTCAGATGAGGGCGACGTTAGGAACCGCTTTAGGTGCAATTCCCGGAGGAAAACCGTGAGTATATATATATATATATATATATAGTCGAGTGTTTTTTTTTTAAATATATGACATACACTTTAAAGATCGACATAAACAAAAGATAATGCGGGAAAAAATAAATTCTTTATTGAAAATTATTTCCATTTTAAAATTTTGGTATCATTCTTTGAAACAGACTGCATGACATCTAACAAACTCTTGTATAAGAGAGTAAAATTCAGATTGAAAGGTATTTAACCTTCGAATAAAATCTTCTTTTCGTATACGGTTCGACTTAAATTTTACCACACCAGTGTTCAGCTAAAATTTTAGCTTTGTCGTTAGCTTCAATGATTTTTTTTGGGTTCATTTTATGCAACGTCTGTCGGTCTCCACTTTTTTCGCCAGGCTCTATTTAGTCATTTCTACATTCGTACGAGCATGTATTCGATTTATTGTCCGTCATATTCTCTTTATGTCTAGTTTGTCTCAGGGGATTTGGTGGAATTTCTGTATTCCACTGGACTATCTGCTCTTTTTCAGGTTTCAGTTATGCTTAAAAAACTTGGACACTGAAAGTTGAACATATTAAAACGACTATACAATTTTAAAAACGCGACACTGACGGTATTCGAATATCGAAATATATATATATCAATTTTTTTTTTAATATTCGTTAGAAGACGGAAGTAGTTTTGGCGTTAGGGGACATAGATATAATGTAATATATTTTTGGATTTTTTATTACATTCTTTAATATACATATATATATATAATCATTATCATCATGGTGCCGTCTGTTATCGAATGTCAGCTTTGTCTGTTTACTCTCCGGAACAGTTCAACTGTAGTTACAATTATAGCCTATGATAGCAAATTCGGCATCCGCGTTCTTCCTCGCAATCTCTTTCCCACGATCGTACTTTGTATAAGCGGATGAAGTGTATTATATTGTTTCGAGTGGCGTATTATGTGTCCAAATTATTTTATAGGGTGTTTTAACTTTTTCCATTATTTCTTTACATTTATTTAAACTACTTCAAGTATTCTGCAATACAGCCACATTTCAGAGGGATTCAATTTATATACATATTTATTTATTTACATATATAAAGTACATTGTATATCACATTTTAGAATATAACAAGTGATTCGTCTATTTGTCTAGAAACTTTAAAAAAAAAAAAAACCGAATCCAATGATAAAACTTATCGTTTCGTGCACAATGTATGATTATGCATGTGATAGATGTAGCAATGTTACAGTGATTATTTTTAAATAATGGATCATTGTCGTTTTTTAAAAGAATTTAATTTCATTTTATTATTGATTAATAAATAAATAAATTAATAACATATTTATGAAAAATATTTTCTTTAGAGCTTATTCGTTCCACGTAATAGCGGACGGACAAATGCAACCAGTTCCTTTCCCTCCGGACGCTTTAATGGGTCCCGGAATACCTAGACACGCTAGACAGATTAATACGTTAAGTCACGGAGAAGTTGTTTGCGCTGTAACTATTAGTAATCCGACGAAATACGTCTATACCGGCGGTAAAGGTTGCGTCAAAGTGTGGGACATAAGTCAGCCGGGATCGAAAAGTCCTGTTTCCCAACTCGACTGTTTGGTACGGTTCAATTACTTTAAATTACAATAATAATAAATAAATAAATAAAAATATTTGCCGGATTTATTAAAAAAAAAAAAATGATTTTAAAAGTTAATCTTTCGTACCCTTCGAAAGACATTTTTTCTTGCTGTAGCTTTATTTATTTTAATAAACACTCTGTTTCGCGATTATTTATTGAAAATTTATCTCAATTTCACTTTGATATTTTTGTTTTTAGCAACGAGATAATTATATTCGATCTGTTAAATTATTACCGGATGGTAGAACTTTGATAGTCGGAGGTGAAGCCAGCAATTTAAGTATTTGGGATTTAGCCTCACCAACGCCTAGAATAAAAGCTGAACTAACATCTAGCGCTCCTGCGTGTTACGCTTTAGCCATAAGTCCAGATTCGAAGGTACGTTCCTTATTTTGTGATGTTAATGCGGTGAGGTATCTTCGTAGTATTTTATAAAGTAGTCGAATTTTCTTATTTTTTGCCAACATTTTACCTATTTAACCTTTTTTTTTCAAATTTAACCGTATTTTTACAATTATATATATATATATATATATATATATATATATATATAATCTTATTAAACGAGCAATTCTTTTATGTAATATATATACATTTATTTCAGTCATCTCAGAGGCGACTCTTAACGGTTTGGGTGACATTTTTTATATATGGCTTGTATGTAAATTACGATGTTTGAAATTTTGGCCTCGACCCTGAGTACATCTCATAAAATTTCGGGAATTTCGACTTTTTTTTGTCTCGATACTTATCTAGATAAATATAATAAAAATTATATTCGTGGATTTTTTCCGTGTAAACCGTTTACATTTTTTATTACGTAACGCTCCAGCAATAATTACACCTTTCATTTTCAAACTGAATGCATTTGTATAGTTATGCCTAGGACAACGCTATCTAGACACTTCATTTAGTCCAGATTTTGCACAAGCGGCTGTTCTTGTCTTCATTATTCTGCAGGAAACTGGAGTTGTCTACTAAACTGCTAGTGTTTTATTTTTATTTTAACCCATTTTTCCTCTCGGTGCATTTAACCGAATTGAATTAAGTTGAATTCTTTTTGTTGAAATTTAGTGTTTAAAAATTTTAATCGTTTCTGGAACAATTCTGGAGTTCTTTTTATCCATCTTTGACAAGATTTCAAAATCACTAAATAGTATTTCTTTAACGATCATGTAAGTTTTTTGAAAGTGCGTATAATGAAAATGTTATATCTCGGTTGGCACTGTTTCGATTTAAGTTATTAAATCTTCCATTTATATATATATATATATATATATATATATATATATATATATGTATGTTTGTGTGTGGGTGTGTTTCATCTACGGAATAATTATTTTAAGAAAATAAAATTGTAGAAAAATTCCAAAATTCATTTTCAAGAAACATTAAGGGTTACCTTCTGTTATTTGTCAAAGCTATCATTTTTGGTTATAAGTACGGAATGGTTTTTAATAGGATGCGATTCTTATCTAAATTAAAAAGCACAGGATTTTACAAAAAAAGAACAAACAAAAACAGATATACCGAGTGAAGATTGATCGCCCATATATATATATATATATATATATATCTTAAAAACATATATTTTTGTAAAATTCTTTTCTTATTAAATACCCGTTTATTTTTCATACTAACTTTAAATTTACATGGGTTATTTTTATCAGGTATGCTTTAGCTGTTGTTCTGATGGTAATATTGCGGTATGGGATCTTCATAATCAGACGTTAGTAAGACAGTTTCAAGGTCATACGGACGGAGCTTCTTGTATAGACATTTCGTCTGACGGCAGCAAATTGTGGACCGGAGGTTTGGATAATACCGTACGTTCTTGGGATCTCAGAGAAGGCAGGCAATTACAGCAGCACGACTTCTCATCACAAGTACGTGTATATCTGTGTAAAAACATAGTAATTGCCTAAATGTCAAAAAATTTCGATTTAATGCGTACTTCGCAGTTGTTCACTTCATCAGAAAATTCTTTAAGTTATTTCCTTTTGAATATTTTAAAATGTGATTACCAACATGGTTCAATCTATTGCCATATTAGTGAATTTACCATATTTTCAGATGATAATTTTAATAAATACATTCCACAGTTATCGTCTAATGTAAAACTTATACAAAATTTATTACCGTAAATTACACATCCGGTTTTTATTTTTTAAAAGAACATTATATCCATGTTTATTTATCCGAATCACAGAAATTACATTTTTTCTTAAATTTGGAACGTACCATACATTTATGAGACGTAGTGTATTATCAATATGAACAGAACCTACGCCATAAGCAGTTAACGAATTTTTTTCATCTGCTACTTTTACTTGTTCAGGATTTTCAAATTTTTCATAATTTTTCAAAAGGGTTTTATCATTAACACAATGGTGTACTGCTCCTGAATCGAAAATAAATTTTTTCAAATTCATTTTATTTTTATCCGAGCGTTTGACATCGACATTAATGTTTTTTATTTTTTTTTAATGTTTTTGTTCTCCTTTTTTTACAAAACTGTTCAATGTGCCCTTTTCGTTTGCATATTTTACAGAACTTATCTTTAAAATAACAATTTGTAAAATTGTGTCCCGGTTTTTTACAAATATTACATTTTACATTACAGCTACATTATTAGTTACGGAAATAGGTAAAATTGTTTACGTGCTTTTTGTGCTCCAGATCCTTGAATGTTTTTTTTTCGGTTTTTTCGTTTTCTAATACCGTAATTCTGGTTTTTCAGATTTTCTCTGGATTCTAACGCAGCGAATAAGTTCATGAAAATAAATTCTGTATCGAGTTTCAGTTCAAGATTCGTTGCTTCTTTTAATATTTCATCGTACCGTTTGATGAAATACAGTTTCGGTGTTTTCAATTTTTACATATGTGAACTTTTTGTATACTAGATATTTCTGGTTTTCACTATTCCAAGTGAAATGATTCCACATTTTCCATGATGTATTACAATTAGCGATGATTTGAAATAATTCATCGTCTACTGTAGGGATGATTGCATTTATTACTTTGCATTCTTGATCCATTGTTTCTTTTAAGAATTTTTGTCATCCCTTGACTTCTAAAAACTTTCCATTTAACGTTAACTTCGGCATAATCCGTGTCCAACTGTTTTTATTTTTAGACCCGTAAAGTAAACTAAACGCGAAATAACGATAAACGATAATAACTGCATATTAACCGCGGCAGATTATTAACAGAACCGAACTCTGCTACCGTGTTATTTTATTATTTTAAGAAGCAGAAATGATATATCACAAAGTAATTTTATTATACATTGTATATATTTATAGTAATAAAAGCATGTGTAACAACAACAACGAACTCATACATTTCTATATAGAAGAAGAAGAAGAAGAACGTATATTTTACTTCATTTACATACATTATATAAAACAATACGAAACATACATTATATAAAACAATACGAAAAAATCTGTACCGGAAAATATATAATCTCCTTATCAGATAATCTTAATATATATTTAAATATAATTTATGCAAAATAATATGTACTTACATTTTTTTTAACAGGAAAAATTAAAAAAAAAACCTTATATATACTTAGTACTCAGCTATTTAAATATAATGATGTCACAGAACATAAATAAGCAGAGAGTTGGCTTTGGTTAAAATAACATAAAATATTCGAACAGCAAACACAATATGGTGAAAGAAATATTCGCACACATCATTTAAACTTTAAAAAACTGTCACCAGAGAGCGCTACATAAAATAAATAAATATACTGAACAGGACTCGGGCAGTGTTTTGGCGAAAAAAATCGTCCCGACTCTGACAAGATATTGAAAGTGTTAATGACGTGTTATCCGTGATACTAATTTTTTACTATTATTTCGGTATTTTCAGATATTTTCTTTAGGTTATTGTCCCACCGGTGAATGGCTAGCCGTTGGTATGGAGAATTCTAACGTAGAGGTACTGCACGCTTTGAAGACTGATAAGTACCAATTACACCTTCATGAATCGTGTGTTCTTTCGCTTAGATTCGCTTCTTGCGGAAAATGGTTCGTATCTACCGGTAAAGATAATCTTTTGAATGCTTGGAGAACGCCGTACGGAGCTTCTATTTTCCAGGTGAATTAATTTTCGTTATATACACATATATTATATATATATATATATTGTGTAGTTTATTTGAAAGAAATTACAAAACAAATCGATTTTTTATATTTTTCGAATTATAAATAGAAAATAATTTTGGTTTGAATTTTTCTTTTTCTTAATTTCTTAATCATTTAATCTATACAAATAACAAATACAACTATCAGTTCCTAGATAGTCATTTTATTAATAATTCTTTTCTTCTCTTATTTTATACACTTGTTTCTAGGTCTTCTTTTCGATCTTTTCTCCCTCCATCATGACCGTTGGCAGAAATTTACTTGGGTGACTCTGAACCAGATATAATAAATAATAATCTTATTTTAATATATATAATTTTTTTTCTCTTAGTATTTTTCTACTTTCATCATAACCGTCTAAGCAGAAATTCACTTCGTCGGCGGCGGTCGAAGTCTGTACCAGATACAATAAATAGTTATAAAATAAACATATCACGTTTTATAATTTTAATGATCATCAGAATTAAAGATTGATCGTAACATAACTATAACCAAGTCGTTGCCATTCAAGTTGTCTTGCTTGATGTTTGGTTTGTTTATAAAGTAATGATAAACGTGTTTTTGCTTGTCTGACTTCATTGAAAGATTGTTGTTAACTCGCATGTGGACGCATTTTGAAAATCTTTACAAAGATTGATAACAGTTCGCTAGCGATATTCAAATTTATGAGAAAATATTCACACCGAATCGCAATTAGCAATTCGCTACGTGCAAGAGTACAATCGAGAAATAACGTTAATTTAATTAACGTAAAATTTTTATTATAGTACATGTAAAATTTAAAATACTTCGAGCTTATGTTCACCTACTACTGTCTATACTGTCTTATCGCTATTCTATAGTTTCTTCGATTATTTTAAATACGCAACGTTATTTCGACTATATCTATGCTTCTTTTTACTTGTTAAAGTTATTATACTCTGCTCCACTGGCGAATATAGATTATATCTTTGGGAGGGAGGCCCAAAATGCCGCTCGTATTATACCTTAGACCCATTCGCAAACACTTATAAGGAATAAAAGACTGAAATACGTGATAATTTTGAAAATGTTTGACGACAATGTAAAAAATTATTTTATTATAGTGCATCGAACTGTTTAAAATGAAATATGTAGGATGACTCAGAGAAGACGGACGGTTTCGTTGTTTTTCCAATAACTCAAAAACCACTTTTTTGAATGGAATTTTATTTAAAAACAGAAAAACGCGCAATTAGATTACAATCATTTGCGCAACGCAACATCGTTCACATGACCACCATTTGCAACGCGATACATTCATTCGGTCTTTATAAATTTTTCGAAGATTTTTCGAGAATAAATCGCCGAATTTAGTAATCTTTTGTAATTAATTCAGATTACGGTATTTTATCATTCGTTTATTTCCTCATTTCGGGTTTTGCCCGTACTACTACATTCTGTTCGGTACTGCATTCCTTATCACATTTCTACCCATTTCCACTCTTTTTCTAGACCAAAGTTCGTACGTTTCCAACTGATTAATTAAGAAACCGTTTATCCAAATTAATTTTTTATTATTATTTAATTTTAATATTTTTAAATAGAAGTTTCATTTTTTCGTCATTGGCATTTTTTCTTTATTCGTTATATAATATATATATCAATGATAAAAGAAAAAAACCAATAAGGTTATTATCATTAATTGTTAAAATGATTTTATTAATTCTTTGTTTTATTTTTACTACACCGATTTTTATATTTTTCATTTATATTACATTTCATTCATTAAATGGTTTTAATTTTACACTTTTTTTTTCGGTAAATTTTAGTCGTTATCGGCGGATTTTTTAACAGCAAAATCTTTGTATTTACTTTACGGATTGATTTTTTTTTTTCCAGTCGAAAGAGTCATCGTCCGTATTAAGCTGTGATATTTCCACCGACGATAAATATATTGTGACCGGATCCGGCGATAAGAAAGCCACCGTTTACGAAGTCATTTATTAAACGACGCGCAAGTAGTAAATTATTTAATTATATTTAACGATTGATTATAATAAATATAACGATAGCATTTTTTATACATAATAATAATAATTTTAAGTATTGTTGTTTCTCGTTTTTTTTTTTTTGTATTTCCGTTTCTTTCTAGTAATCTGACTAAATTATCAGCGGTCGTTACACACGTTTTTACGTTATTTATACTATAAGCACGTACCGTTAAACGTCGTGTATATTCTTGTAATGATTATAATTATTGTTCATCTTCGGAGTATAGCAAATTATAAAACATTAAAAAAAATATTACGGTGCTGATTTAATTTCGTTTAAATAATTGCCAAATATATATATATATATATATTGTTATTTGATACATATTATATATATATTGTTATTTGATATATATTATATATATATATATATATATATATATATATATATATATATATATATATATATATATATATATTTGTACGGTTGCATACCTATACAATTTTGTATTATTTTCTTTTCTGAATTAAAATTAGTTTAAAAAATTCGAGTTACCAATGTTTTATAATATCGAACACAATGTCGTGTGGATGTTTTTAATTTACGTAATTTTGAAAATGCAACGACACGCGATGATAATTTAAAATGCGAACGTTTTTATATTTATTACGTTACATTACAACGGAGTATTGTTATTTTGTATATCTCATATATATATATATATATATATATATATATATATATATATATATATATATATATATATATTGTTTCGCGGTCTAATTCGTTATAAGTTTTCGGCAGCTATTTTATTTATTTATTTTTTTTTATTATTGTAAAAATAAGCATTATTTATTATTATTTTTATAAATTAGATCATTTTATTTTCATTGAAAACGCATTTAGGGAATATCAAACGTATTTATAATGTAAACCGTTAAACGAAATAATATACATCTTAATTACGAGCGTGATTACTTATCTGAAACGAAACGTACGCTAATAATAAATAATTTCACTGTAATAATATCGGCAAAAGAAAAAAAAATTGTTTTTAAAAATAATTTTCATCACGCGCAACGATTTATATGAAAGAAAAATATAAGATATTTTTACGAGTCCTATTTCATAAACGTATGATTAAAACGCAAAATCGACTTTTACACACTCACACATACATTGTATATATATATATATATATATATATATATATATATATATATATATATATATATATATGGTCTTTAACCGCATTTGTTATAAATTGTATCTTTTTATTGTGAAAATTTTGGTTTAGTAAATTATTATTAATAACAATAATTATTTTATGGTTTAGGTTTGATGAAATTATAAACGACGAAAAACCGTTTGTTATTAAATTGTCCTCGGTACTGTCGTAAGTTCGATCAAGAACACCTACCTTGTGCCTTGTCAGCATCCGATAAAGCGATTAATGGTGAATATTCGTGATAGTGGAACATCAACTATATTGTTCGGCAATAAGTCTCAATGTCTAGTGATCGACTGTCAACTCGGTGTCGAAGGTTCGAAACCAACAACGTGACATAGAAAGTTTTTCATTATTATGCGATTCTTGATTATTACGGAGAATGCAGTGGCACCCCCACTCCATATAACATAGTGCTACGCTAGCTCATTTTGCACGTAAAAATAAACGTACAATAGCTAGTCACGACGTTCGGCAACGATACAACGATGATGAATAGATCTTATGCGATATCTCTAAACCGCCTCATCCAGTTGTCAAACATGTTACTACTTACGTGTGCCATAAATCTGAATATCCCGTACCATTGGTAATTCATTTTGTAATTTCTTCGTTCAAATTACGTTCGTAAAGTACGAATTTTCAAATTTCTCCGTGATAATTAAGTGTTAGGTAACGATGGAAAACTATAAATTTTTTTATGTCACGAGTTGGTTTCAAAAGTTCGAGTTTACAATGCAGCACTTTATTAGCAACTATACCACCGTCTATAATAGAAGCAATCGCGGGATTATTATTAAACAGTACAAGCAGCAAATTATTTAACGAAAAAATCGATCACATCAAAAAACCGGACGGAAGTTGGTCAAAGACAGAAAACGAAAAGGCTGATACTTTCGCAGAATACCTTGAAAATGTATTTCAACCTCGCAGCATTGGTAATCTGGAGCATACTTTGAAAATTATGAAGCATGACTCTGGTTGTATACAATATTGCCCCAATTACAAATTTCACATCACACCGAGTAATCTTCAGTCGTGTATTAAAACATTAAAAAGCAACAAAGCACCGGGAGAAGATAACACAATATTCTAAAACATCTTCCCAAGAAGGATCTTCTTATACTTTTGTACATATATAATTCCATGTTGAGACTTTCTTATTACCCAGAAAGATGGAAAATATCTACAATTAAAATGATCCACAAACACGGGAAACCTCTTACTGACACCGCATCATACAGATCGATTAGCCTACTTGACACATTTGGAAAAATATTCGAAAGGCTATTACAACCGATTATTTACACAATCAAGCATGAATATCATTTGATCAAAAATCATGTTTGATTTCCGGCATAGCAACTTAGCGATTCAGCAGTGTTATCGAGTAGTTTTGATGCTATCGAATTCGTCCTACAACGTGGTTTATACTATTCCGCAGTTTTCTTAGATGTGACCAAAGCGTTTGACCGAGTCTGGCATGACGGATTACTATATAAGCTGTTTGAAATATTACCCCTAGAAATATCGTAAGTAACAGACGGTTTCAAGTGAACGTAGCTGTACGTCAAGCATACGTATTGTAAAAGTGTCGGTTCCTCGGGGAAGCGTATTGGGTCTATTACACTACAATGACATTCCAACCACTATGGTTATTATGCGCAGGCTACTTTTGCAAATGACATTTTAATTTTAGCAAGCCACGAATATCCTCGAGAAGCATCCAGATTTATACAGCACCATCTTAATAGCATTCAGCTATGGGCGGGTTAAGTGGAAAATCGAATTCAGCAATCAAAAATCGTTACTTTCACAAAACGACGTCAAAATTGCTCACCAATCTTTTGTAATGGTCACGCTATACCACAAGTACGCTAAATAAAATATTTAGGGCTCATTTTAGACCGGGGTTTAACACGGAACCCTCACATTATTAATACAAGGAAAAAACTTGCATTGTTGATACGACAAATGTACCCACTTCTAGGTCGAGCCTCGAAAAGCTAATCCTTGCAAATAAAGAGTACTATTATATAACACTCTCATTGCTCCTGTTTGGAAGTATGGACTTCAATTATACGTATCAACTGCTAAATCACATAAGATACAACAATTTCAGTCCAAAACGCTGAGGGTAATCGTAAATTCGCCCTATTATGTTCGCAGCAGCATCATAAACAACGATCTGGATATACCTACGATTGCGACCATATACAAACATCGGTATAAGAAAATGTATAGAATATTTGGTCACAGTTCAAATCTGCTTATAACACGGATGTCGACATTCACTTTGTCAGATAAGCCTTCAAGACGACTGAAAAAAAAAACGTGCCGAGATGCCAGTTGATTAAGATTAAATAGTGCCTGGCCTAGGCTGGCACAAAGACAGCAAAACAACCTATTGAGACAAGTTATTCTGAAAGAAGAAGAATTTTAATTTAGACATTGTGTTTATGAACACAAAATAAAAAAGAAAAGCTGATTAAAAATATTTCCTATACATTATTATATAGTGAATTAGTAAATTTTATGGAATCATATATTACGCCTAAAACCTTCGCGAGAATAGTAGCCACTTATGCAAACTGTCATTGCTATCGGATGTATATAACAATAATAAATACTTTCATTTATACACACATGTATATATATATATATATATATAAGTATTCGCCTACCTCCGATAAGGAGACGATACTTAATGATAATCTAATGAACTAAAAAATCATAATACATGATATCGACATTAAAAGAGCGTTTAATGAATATAATATTTAACATCCTAAGAGGCTTGTATATAGATTATATAGATAGACGATTACTCTTTCAACTATATAAGAATCGACAAGTAACAATAAATAGTAAGATCCCAGCTAATGTTAAAAAAGAGATTTAGACAAGGATGCTGCCTGTCATCAATTCTTTTAACATGTACTTAAAAGCAATGATGAAAATATTTTCAGAAAATAGGAATACCGGTATCAACATTAATGGTCGGTAATACTGTGCGCAGATGATATAGCATTAATAGCAGGGGGGTGAAGTAAATTACAACAATCTATTAAATGAACTACTTAGTTGAAAAATGAAAATAAATGTAAATAAAAACCAAAATAATGTCATGCTCAAGACGAAAAATAAAAAATATGAGATATATTAAATAACATTGGCACAATTATAGGAATTTTGCTACTTAGGAAGTCTAATCGCAACGGATGAAGCGGCTAAAAGGAAATTAGAAAAAGAATAGCACAGTCTCCAAAAATGTGTAATTAGAAGAGAAGACCTTACTTCCAAAAATATTTGATCGCACACAAGAAAACAAAACACGCTGGGAGTACAACATTGTTATGGCTGAGAAACTTGGATTATCTTTAAAAAACAAAAAATGAGTCAAAACTGCAGTTTTTTTAATTATGGCGCTACAGAAAAACGCTGAAAATATTTTGAACGGGAAAAAATCAAAAACAAAGACGTACTTCAAAGAGTGAAAGAAAATACGAGATTCACGTCTAATAAAAAATCGAAGAAACATCGTGATTAAGGCATTCTTCCTGGAAAACGAACTTAATTGAAGACAAAATAAATGGAAAACCAAGAACAATATTTATGCAAAGCATACTAAAGAAAAGAAAATATGATAAAATCAAAAAAATTGTCCTAGGACAGAAAGTTATTAGATGACAGCCATGTTGCACACCAACCTAATGGTTGAGTAGATAATACCAGTTAATATAATAGAATATAAGCTTGCTAATATGTACCATGAAAATGCATTAAAAAAAAAACACATGGAATAAACTAGAATGATAAAGCTTCAGCTTTCTTTTTCAGCTTGTCTTTGCCACGATATTTCTTCCGAATTTTATTTTTCATCTTTGTTTTTCTATCTTCAAATACTTTTTTCCAATACGTTTGTTCTTCTTCTCCTGAAACGAATTAAATTTTAAAATCGTATACTTTCTTGATCAAACATGTAAATGGTATAAAATTGTGATTGAAAAAAAAAAAGTAGAACGTCGAATGAAAACGATTTTGATTTATTATTATTATTTTTTTAAATTATAATTATCCCAAAATTGATACAATCTAAACTCGCCCCATATCCACTAAAGTAATTTACGCTTACTTAATCCTCGGAAAGCTCCGCATATACCCCCAGAGAGTGTTAAAAGAACTCAAAGATATAATTATGTTAACATATTTGTTTAATACTCGCCTACGGTTAGAATACATGTTAGGCTGTTTCAAAATAGTGCAAATCATTATGGTTAAAAAAAAAGCATAACAAATCAGACGCTGACGTAGGATCGTACAGACTAATTTCATTATTGCCGACTATATAAAGTTATTAGAGAAATTATTACTCAAACGACTATTGCCTATGGTTGAATAGTATATACCAGTACATCAGTTCGGGTTTCGACGGAAGCACTTCACAACTGATCAAGTGCACGGGACACAACGATAATCAATAGAGAATGCGAGGGAAAAAAATATTGCCAGGTCGTCTTCTTAGGCATAGCGCAAGCTTTCGACAAGGTACGGCACGAAGGGCTGGCATATGAATTAAGTCGAATTCTGCCAGGTAACATCTGCCATTTGCTTATGTCTTATTTATCAGAACGACAATTTAAAGTACAGCAAGAAAATGCTACTTCCGCATCCTACAAGAGAAGCGTTCTCGGACCCATTTTGTACCTTCTGTACACATAAGATTTACCAACGAATGTGCAAACGACGACAGCTATATTCGCCGATGATATAGCTATTTTAGCCGTTAGTAGTAGTCACTCTGAAGCTATGAATAAATTGCAAAACTCTTTGAACAGAATGTAATGGGCATCAAACTGGAAAGTTAAAATCAATGAAGAAAAATCAGCGCATATAACTTTCACATACCGACGAACAGATATACATTATCAAATGCACTTAGGAGGTAAACCTGTTCCACCGGTCGACTCAGTCAATTACCTTGGTATACACCTGCATAAGCGGCTGACCTGGGAAATACATGCCAGAATGAAATGTATACAAATAAAGAAAGAAACTCAACAGTTATATTAGTTTATCAGACGGAAATCGCCTCTAGATGTAAGGTACAAATGTCTACTGTATCGACAGATCATAAAGCCAACATGGTCTTATGGTCTATAGTTATGGGGCTGTACCAGCAGGTCTTCTAGAACAAAGATCCAAGCTAGACAAAGCGTAATACTAAAAGCAATTGTCGGTGCATGCCGTTATTCGAGAAATAATATTCATCGAAACTTGCGCATCCCGCTTGTAAACGACATTGGAAAATTTCTACTAACACAAAAATTATGCACAACGAATTATGATTCCCATTTCCCAAAAATTATATTTTTTTTCTTGCTCGAAAGTTTTTCTACATACAAACGAATCTAGTTAATGTCATTGACAGCAAATGTACACTACATATAAGTATTTGTTGTAACTCATTTTGCATAATATTTAATCTAATTTGAACGCATTAGATCATTTTCATTTGTTTAATGATGATTTTATAACATATTTATTTAATTCATAATTTATACATTATCATTACTTTGTTGTATTCTTCTCAATAATATAGTATTACGTGTATATCGCATATTATTGTTACGGAGATGAGGCAACTCTCATCAACGCGTTGAGTTTAACATTAATTTTCTCGGTACGAGCATGGTTGTCAAACCAAACTGAAACGGCGTATGCTGAGGATGGCTAAATTTAAAAACTCTTACCGTTGATGGGAGAGTTTTCCACGTTGCTCCTGCGCGCGCATACGTATGCTATTTCCTCTTGTTTTTATTTTCGTTACTGCAGTTTTTTTTTTTAAATTATTAACATTTAAGTTATTCGTCTAACAAGACTCCCATTTTTTTGCAAGATTGGTAACAAGGTGGAAGCAGGGGCACTACAGTTTTGTTCCTATTCAGTTGTAGTCGCCATTTCTTAAAGAACTGTGTCAGAACTTGAAGACCCGTAAACCATCATCCTTAGAACACGAAGAAACAATCGAAATATTCGAATAAAAATTTATTACACTACGTTATAAATGTAGAATTATCTTTTTAAAAAATCAAGGCTATTCAATTTACATCGGTTGAAGGTTAACTGATATTGCTCGCACATTATATTACACTTCTTTTTAACGTAAGTCATAAAATTAATGTTGTATAATCTTGCGAGAACTATCGTGATTTGTGTGTAATTTTAATCGAAATTTATATTTATCCACATACCGAAACTTACGGCATATCATCGTTACAGAGTTTTATTAGACACTTTGTCAGCAGTCGAAAGTAAAGGGGGTCTATCCGGAAGCATTTATAGTTTCACGACTTTAACGCGGAGTTAAAAATGAATTAATATCGCTTACCTTCTAAAATTTCCATTACGGGCCACTTATCAGATGCCACAAATCCATTAGCCGCATCGGAACTGGAACATCGCACAAAAACTGTATCACGATTTTCTATATCGACGTATTCAACGTTATTCATCGATCGTACCTCATCCTAAAATGTGAATTTAGAAATTTACAATACATATTTAAAAAAATTAATAAAATTAACCTTATAGTTCATTTTATATTTTGAAATCTCTGGCTGAAAAGCTGTCTAGTTCTTCGGAATGAGGTGTCGGCGACTCAAACAAGAAAATATGATAGAACCTTCAACAAGTGTAATTCTACTAAGAGTGAAATGATACTCGTAATATGCGAATGGGTCGTACTGTGTGCTGAGTCAATGTCCTAAAAGGCACAAATCATGTATAATTTACACAACGTTGTACACTTGATAATACATGACTTGCAAAACCCTTACCATCTCGCTAGAGCAATGCCATAAACTTGTTTTGCTGTCTTTCGTAAATGCCGCTGTTATAGCACGTAACCGTATTTAATATTGAAGCATAAACTAAACTGATCACTTCATATGCTTTCGGGCTACGGACCATAATTCTCTCTCGATGATCAAGAAATATGCTTACAGAGCAATTATCCCTGTCTTAATCGGGAGCTACACCTCAAAGAGCAATCAAGACGATTGTTAAACATTATTGAGCAGCTAGATATCCCAATCTCACTGGCTTATGATTTTTTTTCTCTGGAGTTACCTAAAGAATAAGATTTATGAAACCCCCATCGCAAATATCGAAGAGCTCAAAAAAAAAAAAAATCGAATGAAATATCTCAAATTTCTGTTGGGACATTGAGGAAGGTGTTTGCCAATCAATTGAAACGAGTTCGAGTTTGCTTAGAAAATGATGGATATCATGTTTAACATTTATTTTTTACTACGAAGTTTGACAAAATATATTATCATATTTTTAATGACTTTTTTCATTTTCACTAACGTCAATTACGAAACATGACATTATATTATATATATATACTTTATTTCGCTTAATTTTAAGAATAAAATCACATCGCGGTAGTGAACAATAATTGAATTTCACCGCAGAGAAAAATATCAATTTTTATACATCTAAAACATAGTTATATAACGGCTTGGGAATTATCGAACGAAGTGCAATAGTCTAATTTTAGTGAGTAAATTTTTAGAAAATACCTTAAAAGTTTGTAATTTATTAATGGAATAATTCAAACTAATTTTAACGATGACGCCCGGCGTAAAATGCACTCTCGCTGTCGACATTTCTGAAGATGAATTCATTTGTTCGCTATCTGTAATTTCTTTATTTTCTTCTTTTTGATCGTCGGAACTTTCGAAGCGACTATGTTTGATCTGTTGCAACTGATGTTTTAATTCACGCGCCCGTTTCTTTTGCGCTTCCAAATATTTGTTACGCAATTTTTTCCAGTCTTTCCTGATTAAAAAGTACGCGTAATTTTTCATTTGTATTTCGCAAATTTATTTAAAAATAATAAATTATTTAATTAACGTGTGCAGTCTTTAAAAATAACGAGTAATCCTTAACTCGAGTAAAATAAATCCATTTAATATTAACCTCCGCAGAATGCGTTTATTTACACTCCCTGGCAATCCGACAAGACAATTAAAAAAGAAGACAAGTTATCGGAGATGGTCTTCCAATAACTTGAAAAAGAAATATTTCAAATTACAAGAGTAAACGATTTTAATAACTCGGAATATCGATTAAAAGTTGAATAATAAACTTATATATTAGTAATCAAATAACCCAATAATTTCGGTGCTTCAATTTTAATGATATTGTAACTGAGAATCTAATTGTCTCACTCTTGACGTTAGATTAATCACATTTTTATTACTTTGGTACCGGTACAATGAGCGGGAAGAAAAACAACAAATCTATTTCAAATGAACTATAAATTTGCGTCTTCTAAAAAGCATCGACGAAATTTATCACGGGATTTCATTTTCCGCGATTTAAAAAAAAAAAAAATAAAAAAGATTAACGTATATAAAGACTTCATTAAAAAATTAATAACATAGAAATATGTTCTTTTTTTTGGAAAATCGTGTTTTTTCGGAAATATATTTAGATACGAGTCGGCATACTATTATATTCAACTAAGTATCGAGGAAAAGACGACGTAACTATTTTCAACATTGTATGGTCTCCGAGTTTAAAATTTAAAAATTTAAATTTTCCATGTACAGGCTATTTGTACAAAATTTCGTCGAAATCGTTAGTGTCATATATATATACACACACACATATATATATATATATATAACATGTACACAATAAACCATTTAATAAAATAAATAACAAGAAGCGCATTTAAAATAAAATGAAATAAAAAAATGAAAAATAATGAGAATTTTATACACTTAACTTTCGAAGTGATTTATTATTTTTTTATCGAAAGATCCTAAACGATGTATATACAGTTTTCGATAAATTATTTATTTTAATTATTACATATTTTTCGTTTAACCTTCCAGTCATGCGTTATTAATTTTTTACACAAAATTATATACATTTTAGTTTCTGAAATAATTAAAAAAATAAAATAAATAAATAAATAATCGAAGAGATGAAAATGTTTTCGTGTATAATATCGCTTTTTAGATGACTAAATAATTTTTAACGCGTTAAATATTTCTGAAATTGAAAACTTTTATGTCAACCGATTGTCTTTTATTATAAAAATATATAAAATATTACGTTAAAAGTTTATATACCGTATAAAGGACTTTGCGATTGAAAGAATTAAAATTAAATGTTGTATTTTACATTTTATATTGAAAAATGATTCGAACGTTTTACTTCCAAAGTGAAAAAATAATAAATATCTTAGTTCCTTTCGTATTACTACGCGTATTATATTGAAAATGATGTAACTGCCGATTAGTAACATTTCTTGCAATTTTGACTATTTCTTCTGTCTTATTGATTTCAGTCCATTTTTTTTTTTAAATGTTATGGAGTCTCTTCCCGTTTTTTCTCCTTCAATCATACCCGATGCTATTGTTAGTATAGCTTGTATCTTTCGTCCCTCATAAAATTACCAAAAAAAATTAGCTTCCGTTTTTTTACTATCGTGATTAATATTTTGTCAGTAGCACCACATTTATCCCGATTATTCATATTTTCCTTTATGTCTCGCTTGTATATAAGAGTACTGATCATACGTAGCAGTTCAGTATCTTGTTTTTGATTTAAGCTTAACTTTCAATTCCATAAATGTACTTCTAGCTAATTCAATACACGTGATTAGCATCATTATTTTGTACCACCAAACTGTCCAGATATTTATCTTTTCACTTTATTTGCCATCTAATAAGAATAATTTTTGGTTTAAATTAGGTTTCCTCGAGATTATCACGAATTTAGCTTTCTCGGTGTTTATGATTATTCCTTTCTTCTTGCTTTCTAATGTCACTATATCTAGAAGTCTTCGAGTTCTGCCATATTTTCTGCTAGAAGCATTATATCCTCAGCAAGACGAACCGCTGAAATTCATTCCTTCACTATTACGTCCTTCTAAGAATTGGACAAAAATTACCTCAGAATATAGATTGAATAATCGCATCCTTGTCTGACTCTCCGCCTCATTGATATTTATGATGTTAATTTGTCCATCTATTAGTATCTTTGCATGCGAGTTATCATACAGAGTTTGTATTATCCTAATGTATACGATTTTTAATTAAAAAATAACAACAAAAAATTGAAATATTCTCGTTTTTTCTTCTTTTTCTCAGAATAGACGAAATTTACTTTGAAATATTTAATAACTTTCATATTTGATTTTTAATTTAATAAAAAATTATAAAAACTTGCTTACTTCGAAAGTATATGCATTCCGTGCGTGTCAATGAATCGTTTCCTTTTGTGTTTTCGATTTCGTTTCTTTTTATGATCGGCCGTCAAAGTATTTTGTTCGCCCGTAACACTTGTCAATTCATCTACGGTAAAATATTTACAATATAAACTACCGCGTAGATAAATATTTGTATTATATATTTAACTTAAACGCATTAAGACCAAAACGATTATTCTATTTGTTTTTTCAAAAGAATAGTAATTAAGCATAATTATAATTTTTATCTAAATCTTCCTTTTCTACAACTTATCGTACATTATAGGCAGGGTAGCCGAGTTTGTGATACATAATTTTAATCGTAATAAACACGTTGGTACGGTGCTCTTTCACGCTGCTAAAGCATTTAATACTATATGGCACGCGGGCGTTTTATACAAAATGATTAAATGTAAATTTCCTCCTTATTTAATTAAATTAATTAGTAGTTATTTGCGCGATAGAACTTTTTATGTAACTGTTGACGATTCAGTCTCTTCAATTAAAACGTGTTTAGGAGGTGTTCCGCAAGGAACCGTTTCTTTTCACATTATACTTATATGATTTTTCAGAAGTGTGGCACTTTATGCAGACGATGCGGCTATTCTTTGTAGCTCATTTAGACCATCGGCATATCACATATTCTCAGATATTATAAACGGAAAATCAATATAAAATCGTAGCAATTTTCATGACACGCGTAGACGACCAAAATTGCAAAATAATCGAATGGTGTCGGGAAACAGCATTAACCGGTCAGATCAGAGATTCGGTATTTAGGCGTTGTTTCTGACAACAAACTTAACTAAACACATTAACTATATTAATAGGAAGGCTAATAAATCCATTTGTTTCATATACCCCATATTTAATAGAAAATCATTCCTTAATGCACACGATAAACTTATTATTTATAAAACACTAATACGTCTAGTATTTACTTACGCTTGTCCTGTTTGGTGTTCGATATCGAACGCTAGTTATAATAAATTTCAGCTCATTGAGAACAGGTGCCTCAGGTGCATACTAAATATACTCGAATTATATGCATGATATTCTGAAAGTACCTCGTGTTAAAGAATACATTCTTAACACATCGCGTAAATACATGATAATGAGTTTATCTCGTTAATAGGCAATTACAGCTAATGTTTATGTATACAAAATATAAGCATAGACGTATTAAACATAATTTATTGTTTGACTCATTAATATTGCTCTAATTATTAGTACGATGTTATATTATTTTCATTTAATCATCTAATATTATGCTCTCTTTGTTTGCGCTTTTTTCTCCTGCGTTATAATAGTTATACATGTTACTTTAATTCATTCATTTTGGAAGCTATCGTGGTAAGAAATTATCTTTACTGGCCGTATTTTAATTATTTAATAAAAGATTTATTTATTTAATCATTAATTACAATCTGCTAAACTTATCACTTTAATGCGATATCCAATTAAACAAAAACAAAAAATCGTTATTAATTAGATCTAAAATATTTGTAAAAAATTTATAGCAATGTTTAATGTTGACAATCAGCCGCTTCGTCAAACTTATAAGCAGCTAAATTTGCACTAGAATTAAGAAATTTAGATATAAATTAAATAACGTAATTAAAATAAAAAATTTAGAAAAATTGCAGTTTTTCATATTACAATGACCTACTATTGACAAAGAACATGTTGCCTATTAGCACTTTTTATTTGGAAGCAAGCTGACATGCTTCAGCATCTTTATTATTAACACGTACATACGCGAAAGTTAATAGAGAATATCGCTTTACTATACATAACGAGAGTTTACTGATTTAAAATACACAATCTATAGGTTTTGTATCGTAGATAATATACCTAAACAAGAAAATACGAATATTATAAAATAGAACCAAATAGTCCATTTATGACGTATATAATTTTAATTCCGACCTATTTAATATTTATTAATGGAATGTAACTTAGTTATGTAATGATCATTGTAAAATATTTTAAAAGTCGATTCGCTTTTTATAAATTTCGCAAAACTTGTAACTCATACATAGTTAAACATCAACGTCAAACGAATTACGTCACAACAGTATTAAATTAGTTATATTTACCATTTTCAATCGTTTTCTCCACATGTTCGGTTTCGGTAGTCGACATTTTATGTTTCCGTTTAACTTTTTGTTGTTCGTTAGCGGCGGAAGAACTATCAGCGTGTTCACTTTTTTTAATGTTTTCTTGGTTGACTTTACTATCAACCTGATCTTCACTTTTGTAATTTTTGTTATCCGCGTCCGACGATTGGTCCGACTGTAAAGAAACATATTTAACTTCTTCATTCCGTATGGGCGATTTGCGTAGAACGTCATCTTTATCCCCTTCGTAAGATTTGATACTTTTTAACCAGACCGAAGGCATGTTTGATGACAAGCATGAATTAACACGTTCGAAAGACTACAAAAATAGTAAATTTTTATAATCATTAATTCCCAAGCATGTAACTTTTCCTAATACGCAAATTAGATCGTTTAAAAAAAAAAAAACAGAACGTAGAAAAAAGTTTTGCTAATAATGTACAAAGCTTCAGTATGTAATTTAAAAAAAAAAAAAAAAAAAAAATATTTTACTGTCATTCATAAAATGAAAAGTGCACATGAATTTTCGTACATTGGTGTAATGGATATTTTGTACACATAAAAATAGATAAACGTTTTATATTAAAAACATGTTGTTAATATGTCGTCGATGAAAGAGTCAACATGTGCGAGAAAAAGAGGAATATTAAAATAAAGAGTAATAAACTACGAAGCAATAAACACGTTATTATAATCAATAGAATACCGTAAAAATTAATACTACATTCCTTTGAATTAGTGAAACAAATATCACGAAGAAATATTACGCCTTCACACTGCAGAATATCATTCGCGATGTTATACGAATTTTACATGTTATTAATTTTCCGCTCGTATCGTAGATAACTTATTAAGGTTATTCAATGATTCAACGAGGTATTATGAAAATTATTCGATTAAATATATTTTTAAATTTGAATAATATTAATTACGAGTTATTCATCTTTATATACAGTTATTTTTATGACTTTGTAAAATTGTACAATAAAAATTTCAAAAATTGTAAATATCAGAAGAAAAGATAATTAAAATTATACCGTTAAAGCATTAAGCGCTCCTTGGGGCGTTTCGAATTGAATAAAGGCGAATCCTTTAATTTTTTTAGACTCCTGATATTTAGGTACAGATACGTAAACCACACTGCCGAATACACTGAATACTTTCCGTAACCACTCGTGATTTGTATCTAAGGGTAAATCTTCCTAATAAACAAATATAATTAAGAAATTAGATACTGAAATAGACAGTAATTACGATTCCTTCCAATGTTTATATATGATAGAATACATTTTTTAAACATCTATTATTTCTTAATTAATTCACGCAACATATATAATATATATATATATTATCATTAAGCCCCATCTCCGTAACGCAGGTAGACGACTACTTACCTTATAGATATTTTATTGTACAGTATAAGTAACGTACAAGGCAATCATAATAGGGCGTTAGCATTTGACAAAAATAGATAAATATATAAAATTAGAAAAAAATGCTTTAAAGAAGTAAAATTATTAATAGAGAAAATGATTTATAAATTTAAACGCTAAACTGGTTTTACTGTGCGAATGGAACGTCTCAATGGTTGTTGAGCTGATGGTTGAGATTGATTGACTGGTTTAATCACAATAGGAGCTGGTTGCTCAACTACTGGCAAACTTGATGTCGATGTTAGAATACTGGATACCGAAGAGGGTCAACGAATGTGTTTAGTCTTGTATTGGTTGGTTTGTTTAAACTAGTATTTAAACTAGTATGATCTCAGTAGAGCGAAGTTGATTTAGATTACGTTTGATGGCGTACCCATCATCAAATTCATTTAAGTAATGGATGTTGCGACAACAGTTTCATATTTCCATAGATTACATAATTGATAATTTCTACTTTGAGCTTGTTCAACTGACCTTAGTAACTTGACTCGGTTTGAATAGATCAAAACGGTTTCGGATGATTTCACCAAAAACCATTTGCGATGGTATTTTGCTATTTAATGTTGCTGTAATTTACATAATGTCAAATGGAATGAGCCATGTCGACCGATAACCGACGATTTAACGATCAGTCGTACATTTTACCACTGATTTTTCGGCTGCCATAATCGACTGTAACAGTTCCCAAAGGTCGAAAATAAGTATGTTGATAACCGCGAAATAAAACATTGTCGTGTTACAGTTTACTCGATAGGTTTAGATTCCTGAAAAATTCGAGTGAAACGAGTCTTTTTTACTACGGGAAGAATGACATTATAATTCAGAAGCAACGTTATTGATAACGGAATGAAAATTTTATCACTACACACAACCGAGTTAATTTCTTATTTTCTCATCGCTATCGTAGCTGAGATAAGCGAGAAAATGTTTAGAATTCGAGTGATTCTGCCAGGTTTTTATCAATTTCAAAATATAAACTTTATCAACACGCCCTGTACGACCACAGGAATTGCAATTGAATTTGTTGCTTGAATGATCATTGATTAGATGACGCTGGATTTCTGGTGTGTTGATCAGCTACGCCTGTGACTTGAGTCAGGCATTTATTTTTAACCAAAATCTGATTTAATAGCGTGTAATTTATTTACTCGGTTATGTTCGCTGAAGATATTGGTTTTAGGGGCTAAATGCACCTTAAGAATGTCGATGAGTTCTCGACGCATCGAACTGAATTGATTGTTTTGATACATCACTTGGTGTAGATGTAGAATCTCTTTGTTGATTGACCAGAAGTTGAATTGATTATGGTTCTTAAGAATTTTTGCCAAACGATCATCCATTATGAGATTTTTTTTAAAAAAAACTAATCACCCATTCAGCGAAAACAAACACCATAACTCGTCGCCAAATTGTTATGTTTGAAAATATTGATTAAAATGACTGTTTTAATAAACTTTATTTTATTGAACCGAACAAATACATCGTAATAATACGCGAAAAAATAAAACTAATCCAATCTAAACTAAGCCAGCATTGCATAGGTGTGCACTAAAGCCTGTCTTATACTACAATGCTCTAAAATAGAACAATGTAAAAACTAAAATGTTTTAAAAATATTTTATCCAACACGTAACTAAATCAAACTATAAACAACGAAACAATCCAGAAGAAATGAAATAAACTATATAATGGAAAATATGAAAGTACAAATACTTACGAGATCGATAAAAATAAAAATAATGGTATATCGACAATAGAATGGCGCTTAGTTAATGACAAAAAGGAAAAAAAACACAAATTAAAGAATGGACACAAAAGTTGCACAACGCACTTATGTGATGATAAATCGAGATTCAATAATGCTGCAGACGAGATAAAGCTGACTATATAAACACGTGTAATGATATGCTACTCGGGAATTTAATCCACGAAACTAGATAGAATTAATGACGATGATTAAAATTAGGCATAAGACAGAAGTTCAGAGGAAAAATAAGATCATGATAATACGCAGAAATAATAGATCAGGAAACTTTAAGGAGTATGAAATGATATTTCTATACCTTCGATCACGTATTAGTGATAGTGTAAGTGAAGAATAAATTAAACTCAGAATTACATATCTAATTTGGAGAGATTGGTTTCTTAATGCAAAAACAAAATTTAACACTTCAGAGAAAGCTAATACATGATTAATTAAAGCAACTGTCACTGATGAATAGTTGTACAAATGGCTATTAAAAAGAAAACGATTTATAAATAACAAATCGTTCTAAAAAATTTTAATTTTTGAACTAAGAAAATATTAAGTAGCATTTCTTTTCAATCAACTCCATTCAGAGGCTGAAAAATTAATATAATTTTTTATATTGGTTTTACTTCGTTAATAAATTTTTAAAATAATAATCGAATATACGAAATTCGGTAATTGATACAAAATTTATATTCATTAGGATATTTTCAGAAATAACACGAGCATCACTAATAATTATTTAATTAAACGAAAACAAAGGTTCTTAGTAGCTGCACCATTTTCAGGTTATAAAAATAAATAATAAAAAGAAAAGACAAACTAAATATAACCGTTATAAACTTATTTAGTTCGTTCAGTGAGAGTAGATATGCATGACTAGTAGAAACTTAAGCAAATGAAATATTTTCAGCTGAGTATAAATATTTAAACAATGCATTACTGAATCATCTAATAAAAAGAATGTTCTTACTACAGCTCTCAACAATCTTTATTATATAATCAAATTATATCTCTCAAAGTACCATTGCCAATGAATATGTCTTACTTACTTACTATTAATTGCATTCATGTATATTTAGCTATTTATAATTATATTACATCAACTAATATTAATGTTTAACATATCCATTTTAATAATTTTATATCAATCTGGGTGAAAAATCCTGTGCCCATTAAAAAAAAAAAAAAAAAAAAAATGAATAAAAAGTACAGATATTAGAAAGATAGTTTCGTATTATTTTATTCTCCGTTACATACATTATAAAATAGTTTTAAATAATTACCACGTAAATTGTACACTCATCTTCATTTTCAATAGGTTGAACAGGTTTTGTTCTAAATAACTTCGTACCATCACTGGTTACGGAAACTAATTTCGAGTATTTAAGAGCCTTAATTATGTCCGAAGGATTTGCTTCTAATTGACGTATACGATTGCAGTTTAAAATGTATTCCATTTCTATATCTGTAATAAATAATTATATTAGAAAACACGATATGTTTGAAAATTTGAATCACACACAGAAAAGAGCGACAACTTACACGGACTTTCTTTCAATTTATTTGCGAAAAATCTGTCTTTCATTAAGTTGACGTCACTAAAATAGAATTCGATTTGTCGTTTAATTGCAGAATACACACTTTTCTTGCTACGTACACTTTGTTTAGTCTCGGATTTTTCATTTTCAGTTCCTTGTTCCAAGGAAGATTCATTTTCATCTATAAAACAAATGAAATTATTACTGCAGTACATATATATGACTTTACAAAGATCTGATTTAGTTTTAGCTCATTTTGCATAAAACAAGTTTAATTATAACAAGTAATTCAATTTTAAAAACGACGGTGAACATAAACGACTCTCGACACCAAACCTGTTATTAAAAATATTCATATTTGAACTTCTGCAAACCATTTTTTATATTGGAATCTCAATTTAAATTATGTGGAATAAGAGGCAAATCTTATTTGATACAAACTGTAAAACTCAGTACGATTTTTTTTTTTAATAATGTTAAATTTTGATTAAATCTCACCGGTCTGCATTATCTTAAGAAAATTAATTAAAGTATACGCAGGTTATATATTTATATAGTAAATATTTAAATAATTATAATTTTTCTTGAATTATAAACATTAAACAATACAACACACAAATATTTCACATGAATGACCAACCAATGAACAATGTAGTTGTTTTTTTTTGCACGCGATTTTAACCCAAGAATCTCAGATAAAACTAACATCAAAATCATATAAAGGAAATGGAAATGACGTCATGAAATAATTTTTGTTTCATTAAAAAAATCGACTGTTATATATGTTATTAGGATAATTTTTATAATTTATATAAAATAATGTTGTAATGTAATTTTAATTGAAAAATTTGATTTAAGGTCATTGTGTACTGTTTCATTTTTATGAGTACGAAGTCTGTAAATTTGCTTTCTGTAAGTTTGTAATTTAGGTCACAAATCCACTGCGGATTATTTAAGTTTAATCACGTATTGAGCATAAAATCTCGGCATAATATAATCCAGTAATCAGCGATTATTTTTAAATTTTTGGATATCTCGATTTTTTCATTTTCTTCAAAAGCTTGTTTGGCTCATTTCAACATTTTGCCCATTAGCATTTATCTATTCTTTTGTTTTATCTATAGAAACGTTTTTATTATCGAAACGAATGTGTTCTTAACAGCAAGTAGTAAAGTTCGAATATTTCAAATACTTAAATAAAATATTAAAACATTATGATTAAATATCGCTATTTGATTAATTCAATTTCATTATATACCGAAATATTTGAAAACTTGAATGTTTTACAAAAGTTACAATATACACAAAAATGTTTATTCTAACTTTTGTATTTCACATTTTTTGTTATGTACATTAATTTTGAAGTAACAAAAAAACTCTACTGCATTGTAAACAGTATTGTATCATTTTGTATCACTAAACTTTTCATAAGCCTCTAGACCTTTTAATTCTGGGCGGTTCGCCTTGGGTGCGCTGCAATCACTTGCAAAAAATCCATAAGTCCATTATAAAATAATGACGTCCTTTCATCATGAAGGAATGACATCATAAGTTAAATTATTTGTAAACCAAATGCAACAAAGTTAAAGAATAAAAATCAAATAACAATCATATTTGAATAAGTTTTTATTTCCTTGGAATACATTATTTATTTAAATATGGGGTATATTCCATATTGGCGGCCGTAAAAATAACTTTATCAAAATTAATTAAAAATTGTCCTGGTTTTACACACACACACACACACACACACACACACACACATATATATATATATATATATATATATATATATATATATATAGAGAGAGAGAGAGAGAGAGAGAGAGAGAGAGAGAGAGCTTGGAAAGATTCTAATATTATTCTAATTTATAAAAAAGGAGAGATCGATAAAATTGAAAATTATAGGCCAATTTGTATAGGTTCTACTTTGTCCAAAATTCTTTCCAAAGTATTAACAAATAGAATTAAAGATATTATAAATGCAGAACAACCTCCAGAACAAGCAGGTTTTCGAAACGGCTATACAACAATAAACCATCTACATGCTATAAATCAATTGATCTCGAGAAGTGTAATGAATATCAGATAGATTTAAATTTGGTTTTTATAGATTATACAAAAGCCTTCGATTCGTTTGATCATAATTTTCTGTTAACAGCACTAAGGAAATAAGGAGTCCCAGAAAACTATAGAACAATAATAACAGATATGTACACGGGAATGAGAGCAAGAATAATAATGGATAAAGCTGGTAGATATTTCGGAGTAGAGAGAGGAGTCAAACAGGGAGATCCACTCTCACCGATTTTATTTAACGTAGCGTTAGAGGAAATGTTCCGAAGATTAGAATGTGAAAATAAAGGCATTGAAATAAATGGTACATTCTTAAACAATATCAGATTTGCAGACGACATTACATTGATATCAGAAAACATAGATGATCTACAAATTATGTTAAATGAACTGAACGAGATAGGGAATAAAGCAGGACTAAGTATAAATCTAGGTAAAACGAAAATGTTAACCCTGGGATCTGAAACTAAATTATTGGAACTAAATGATAAGAAAATACAAAAACTAGAAAATATTATTTATTTAGGTCAGCTAATATCGTCAAGTACACTACAATGAAGGAAGTAGAACGCAGAATTATTCTTACGTGGAAGAAATACTGATCTTTGAAGCACATCTTTAAGGGACAGTTTAGCAGCAGAGTTAAAAGTAAAATAATGAACACGCGTGTCTTGCCAACTACTCTCATATATGATTGTCAGACTTGGACTTTATCAGCTAACACAAAAAATAAAATAGAAACAACTCAGAATGCATTGGAGAGATCGTTATTAGGCATAAAGTTAAGAGATAGAGTAAATTTAAAAACCATTAGAAATAGGCTGAAATTTAGTTATAATTTTAACAGAGTAATAAATAGATTAAAATGGGATTGGGCGGGACATATAGCGAGAGCAAAAAGTTGAAAAATGGACTAAAACAGTAACGGAATGGTGTAGTTACAATAAAAGGAAACGAGGTAGGCAGAAATTAAGATGGGAGGACGATATTATTAAAATGCCGGGAAACAAACAGTATCATAGAGTAGCTTGGGACCGGCTTGAATGGGCCCGTTTGAGGGAGGCCTTTGCCCCTTATCAGCGCTAGATAATAAGTCTATATATATGTATATATATATATATATATATATGTGTGTAAATTTTCAAATATGTATTTAGATGTATGTATGTGTGTATATGTATGCACTTATTATGTACATATATAGAATAAGTTGTTTTATTTGTTGGTATCATTATAAATTATCATGGCTAAATAAATAAATAAATATATATATATATAAAACAGTAAACTAAAAAGAGGCTACACAAGTACACAATCAATTATGTACGCCGCTGAATAGACTTCAAGATGTTTGTAACACTGCGCTAAATTTGAAATAATATACAATGACTATTAATTGGAATTCAAACACATTTTCAATTTATATATTGGGAACTTTTATATTGAATGACTGTGATATTATCTGAATGGGTACATAATTCGAAATAGTTTTAAAAATATTAGGAATTACTAACATTGATAACTATAGTTGTCTCAGATAATTTTTTCATTTAAAGATTCATAATTCTTAATAGTATTTTGAAGGAAGTTAAGGATAACAATTTAGAGGGATGCTTAAGCCACTTTTTTGACAAATAAATTTTATATATTGACTGTATTAAGTTTTCTACGAATAATTTTAGTGTTACGTTTTGCACCCACTATCACAGCTATCATCCTCAATTAGCAACTTATTATTTAGTTTTTTAAATTGTTCAAGGTAGATTATTGTCATTCCTTTTGGACATTTTCACACTTATTAAGTAAGTTGTTTCACTTTCTCTTTCTATGGTTCGGTCCTCCAGGTTTCTGCAACAGTAATTTGTTATATTCTAGCTACTACTTCTCAAAGAGTATATTTATCTTATTCCCACTATTATGTTAAGTTCGAAATCAGTTTTTTTCACTTTAAACCAAGCCGAAGGTACATATTTAATTACTGAGAATATCAAGAATGAAGCTGTGAAATAATACGGTGCTGTAAAGTTTACTCGAATTGCATGATCACTAGTATTAAGTAACATAAAACCTACTGATATCCGTAAAAAAACAGCAGTAATGAAGCTTTGATGATACATCTAGATATGGATGTACCAGAATACCTCAAATCAAGAAAACCTACGTACCTACATAGCGCAGTTCAACTAATGAGTAATAAATTTGACGAAACCTAAGCTTTGAAACATAAATGATCGTGCAAATATCTGAGTAAACGTGAAAATTCACGCACCCAACTACTAGGTTTTAATTTACTGAGAAAATTATGGTTCATATTAAGCGAATCAAGACGTAGCACGAAAGATGCTGAATAAATATTTAACATCGAGAATATGTTATGTACGTTAAAATGGTTAATGTTCGTACGAGTACACACCGATTTAGGATATTTTCAACGATCTAATTTACTATTCTTATTAATGACATAGGCAATAGCTTAAATTTGTGATCTTGGAGTACACTTTGATAGGAGTTTCTCGGTATATGTATACCATATTACTCGACATGCATACCTAGTTCTTGGGTTCGTCATAAGAAACTGAAAATTATTCAGTGATTTAAGAACACTAAATACTCGATAGTCTTGTTCATCCTCAGTTATAGCGTCGTTTATACGTATACTACAGATATGGAAAGGATTCATACCAAATTCTTAAAATATTTATTTCTTCGTATAATGAATTATTATCTAAACCACGTAAACTGTGATCCCTTATGCGACGTTATGCTTTACGTACTGCTGTATAAAAAACAATTTATTTGCTAGTGTTTCAAAACCTTCTGAATACTAAGTATGTTTCATAAATCCCATAATGATGCATTCACCAAACTGTGTAAGCATATTCCTTGTTGCGTAGCATAAGGTTAATGATAATGTTTTTTAGCAATGTTACAAATGTAAATCAATTAAATTTTTGAAGTTGCATTACTCAAGGTTGCAGCTAACATGTTATATTTTATGTCTTTCGTAAATTTGTTTATATATTCTCAATTTTTTACATAATTTAAAGCGCTTCAGTCAAATGTTTCAATACACACTTTTTATTTTTTAATATATGAATGCGTCGATTTTTAAGTAATGTGTTGATGATTTTAGTAAACTTTACGTTACAGTAAGTTATGTATACATTATATATCACTATATGCTTTATCTATCCACTTCTGGATGAAGACTTTCCCCAATTTTTTCCATTCATTTCTGTTCTGTGTTTTTGCCATCGTGTCCTCGGTCTACCCTGGTTTCTTATCGGCCACCATTGTATGACCCACTTTGACCATCTGTTTGCATCTCTTACATTATATATATATATATATATATATATATATATATATATATATATATATATATATATATATATATATATAATTTATGGTTAATAATTCCATTGTACACAGCAATTTCTATAAACTTGATATCATATCCACTTTCTATTTCTTGAATCACATCCAGAATTTGTTCATATTTTCAGTTTTTCCTTTTTGGTCATTGATAAGTTTAATAATTAAAACATTTTCTTAAACATTTCGATGGCATGACAATAATAATACAAATCTAAAAGTTAAACATGTGTAGCAATTTTTCTTTTATTTTTTACAAGTGATACGTAATTATTATTTTATTTTTAGTTGTTTGATGTGCTGTCATCACTCAATCAACATCAACAGATTTTCTGCGCTTGATTACTTTACATAAACTACCCATCTTAAATTAGTCATTAAATTTACTTCTCTTGAAAATAGGGAGCTTTAATTTTAATTTATTTCTCTTCCAATAATCCATGTACATTCAACATGATCTTTAAACTTTTTATTATTAACTGAAAAAAGAATGAAAGAATTTTTCACAGATTGAATAAGACAATATGCTAAAGAATGAATATATATGGTTTTTGTTATAAGAAAATTGAAACAAAACGCATTTTAAACTCTGCTTACTATGTATATAGCCTTTATTGTTAAATTTAAAAGATTTATACTGATATAAAATTTGATTTTGACTCTCTTATAATATTCATTACTAAAATAAATACATATATACAAATGATTTAGAAATCTGATTATTAGTTTTAAAGATTCATAATTCTTAAGAGTAGTTTAAAGGAAGTTAAAGATAGCAGTTTGGAGGAATGACTAAAATTTTTGATAAAGTTTATATATTAACTGGATGAAGTTTTCTACACATAATTTGAGTATTGCGTGTTGCATGTTGCAATCATTTCCAAAGATATCATTGTTAATTAGTCACTTTTTATGTAATTTTTAAATTGACAACTGAAAAATTTTCTCACTGTCTAAATTTAAATATATATATACACAAATCGGAGAGTAGTGATTTTATGAATTAATAAAACAAAATAAAAACACAGTTTCATCACTATAAAAAGTTTATATTTGCTCGAAGCTTTTCGACAATTATGTCATTCATAAGTATTGTATTTTGTTGTATTATTTAATACAGAACTAATTTAATAATAACTTTATTTAAAAAATGATATACATAATACATATTTTTAAAATTACAATTTAATGTTAATATATTTATTTATTGGCTTTTTGCCTTACGATATGGTATTATACCAAACATAACAACAAGCACACACAATAATATATGTCGGCTTGATAATGAAAATGACGTAATTGTCGAAAAGTTTCGTGCAAATATAAAATTTTTATAGTGATTAAACTCTGTTTTTATTTTGTTTTATTATGATATGGTATAATAGAGATATATCAGATATCAATACTGTTGGGAATACAGAAGAATCGTAGTATGTATTGCAAATTTGATTCTTATATTTTTAATACGATCACATATATTACGAGCTAAAATATTTTGTTTAAATATAAACACTAATTAGTTAAATTGATATCTAATATAAAAACCATAAAAATGTTCTAAATCAATCAATTATGAAATTTATTTAATATTTGTCCAACATATGTGCATTGTGCACAGTTGTGTACAAGTAGGTATAAAGATTACCACGGAGTATAACCACGAAACTTTTACTTTTACAATTTGATTATGCATGTTTATTATTTTGCTATTAATTTTTTGGTTAAAAAAAAAAATATTATTCACTTGTAAACTGACGGCGATCTCGGAAAACTAAAAGGGTAACAAGGACTGATAATATTTACAAATTAAAAATACAAGTTTATTATGCAGTAACAAAGTCTTATATAATAATGAATACAAACATTATAAATATAATTACACATTTCTATGTACATAAATTTTTTAACGATCTAAAAAAACAACAAATATATATATATGAGCATATGATTAAACATGCTAATATTTATTAGAAGTAATTATTCTTATATATACGTTTATACAATAAATTCAAATTTCATATGATGAATATATATATATATATAAAACATTTTTAAAGTATATTTTTGGATAATAATGTGTTGTATACCTTAGATCTGTATTCAAGTGTTAAATTTTGTTGCAAGTTTATTTTTGGGCACAATCTGTTCCTGGTGCAAATACGCCACAAGCGGTCCCCGTCATTCTGTTGATTACATGGTATTTTAAATATTTTCCACTGTAGTAAATTATCTTCAGGGAATGCTGCTTTTAACCATTTCAAAACAAATGTAATTCCATCGACCTCTTGTGCTGTATTAACTTGTTCATTTTGTGTACATCTGTAAGTAGGATCACAAATATTTATTAATTTTTTTACTTGAATAATAAGAAGCACCCAATAATTACAACTTGGATTGCATAGTGCAAATAGTAAATTAGCTTCTGTTAGAAGTCTACTGTATTTCATGCAATTACCGTTAAAAACTAATTGCTGCGAATTTCCATGAGTCCAATGTAACTAATAACTTATTCTGGGGGACATATAATTTTCAGATAATTATCAATAATAGTATCATATAACCAACTTGGAGTAAACTGGGTGGATATTTCTCTAATCATTTCAATTTCACACACTGGTAATTGAGTGTCTACTAATTGCACACGATACCACTTGATGGTTTCGTTATTTTTTTCAACTGCTGTTTGCTGTAAGGTATTTTTATCAGTTATATATTTTGAAAATCATTTTACTTCCCGAAACAAATTGCTATTAAATAATTCGTTCATTTGGTTTATTTGGCATAGCTCATTTTTAATGTTTTGCTTCTCATATTCACTGGGTTTTATCTTTAAAAAGGGTCAACTACAGGCAAACATTCTTTATTGTCTTTTAATATTTTTATGAGTTACGTTTAACCTTTTCAATTTAGCAATATCACATATTTTACTTTTATACACAGATATTTTATCAAAAATTGAGCCCATGAACTTTGAAAGTTTATTTTTACAATCATTAACAAATTCACATAAAAACCTAACCCCCCTGATGCTACAAATACCATTTTATGTTTTAATACATCCTCATCTTTTTGCGGCATATTTTGTATAACATCCCATTTTTCCCTTATAAATTTATTTTCCACATTTTTTTCTATTACATCATTTTCTATATTAATGACACCATCTTCAACGCATTTCACATGCTTATTTATGTAATTTATACATACAGCATGAAGGTGTTTACATAACTGATTCTTAATAATATAAAATTCATATTAACAGCAAAACATGTGCCGACATACTTTGCAAATTACACACTGTAATTTACATAGTGTAAAATTTTCTGACGTCCTGGTCACAGTATATACTTTATTAATATCTTTTTGTGCTTTCACAGACCAATTAAGATTTGAAATTTGTATCCAACTGTTTCCAAGTTTGTGACATTTGTTTACTTTTCATTTGGTATGATATCTTTCCTCTTACATTCCACGCATGCTTTTTCTATACCAAGTTTATAACAATGAAGCAACCCAGTATTAAATCGTCCAAACGTTTATTTTCTTTACCCTTTAATTGGATATGTTTTAAATAAGGGTGAAAGGTTTCAAGAGCCATATTTGTGTTCATAATACTAAATCTTCGATAACATTGGGCCCACATTTTACATCTGCTAACATAATTTTCTGTGAAATATGCCATGAATTCAGTCACTCGGTTGTGATTTTCTTTGTTCTGTAAAGTTATGCAACATGACTTGAAACTCTTCTTCATTCACTTCAGATTGTAGAGTATGTAATTGTTTATAAACTTGTACTTTGAGGTTTGCATCCTTAATTTTTTTTATCATTCCTTTTCCAGTTTTTTAGCACACGCCAAGTACATAATGATCTATTATCAACTGGATCCATACTTTTTCCAGCTGTTAGAATATGCACCATAATCATCAGACATGAAAAATGCTGCCTTAAACTACCCACAATTTTTGAACTCTTTTAATAAATATGTCCATAACTCGTGTTATATTACTACTAACACAATATCCAACTGGTATACCCTCTTCAAAATCATTAACAACTACAATTGTTGTGATTTTATATCCATAAATGTTTGTGTTAAAAGTTGTATCCATACTAATACAATTTTTACCATATTTCATTATTATATCTCTTTGAACCAGACTCATAAGTATTAGCATAAAATCTGCGAACTTAATAAATTATATCCTTTTCCAATATTTTTATAAAATATGACTGCACCATCATGGTTATTCAGTTCCTTTTTTATTCAAAAATTAACACTTTGTTCATCAAAATTTATGGTTCCTAATTCCTCTTTTCACACCATGCCATTCAGTTATATTATAAATATCTTGTGTATCTACTGCATCAATTAATTTTATATTGCGATACTGCACAGTTTTTAACATATTGATGGCACACTGGTATCTGGTGACACCAAGTTCTTCCTAGCCTACAAGCAGTATACATTTTTTTGCACTACATTATTGACATACACAAAAATAATACAAGGAATATGTTCACATTACATATATTATCTTACCAAATATTACAAACTTGTCCTTTAATGTTAGTTTTGTGTATGCTAATTAATTTTTATTAAAAATTTAATGTGGAAAATTGGTACATAGTGACCTAGAAAAGGCCAAAGAGTTTAGGAATTATTTAGCTGATGCTTTCCAGACAAATCCTGGAACAGAATCTCTACAAACACCACTGGTTGAAGTAGATCAGAAGAATGCTATTAAATTTACATCCCCTGGAGAAATCAAAACAATAATTCAAACTATGAATCCAAATAAAACTCCTGGATATGATTTAATTATAGCCAGGATTTTAAAACAATTACCACACAAAGGCCTTGTCATATTAACTTATATATTTAATGGTATACTTCATTTACGATATTTTTCTATTTAATTGAAATTCTCACAAATTATTATAGTAAAGAAAACAGGAAAACCTGCTGAGGAACTAACATTATACCAACCAATCTTTCTGCTTCCAGTACTTTCTAAAGTATATAAAACTTTTCTTAGAAAGTAAAAACCTAATACTGGAACACTAATTTGGTTTTAGAGTTGGTCATGAAACTGGAACAAGTCCACCATATAGTCAGTATTCTTGAAGAATCCTTGGAGTCTAAAAAAATATGTGACACCGTTTTCCTTGATGTTAAACAGGCGTTTGATAGAGTGTGGCATGAAGGATTGCTTTATAAAATCTGGTGCCATCTCCCATATTAGTTTTTTGAATTATTTAAATTGTACCCTGTTGAATGATATTTTGTTGTAAAATATGGGGATGAAGAATCTCAATTGCATCCAATAAAAGCCAGTGTACCGCAAGGTAGTATATTGGGTCTGATGCTTTACCTAATTTATACAACAGATATACCTGTACCAAATAACACAGAAATCGCTACTTTTGCAGATGATACAGCTATTATTTGTTCCAACTTGTCTTTAGAAAATGTTGAAATTAATTTACAATCAGCAGTTATTACACTTTCAATATGGGTCAAGCAGTGGTGTATAGAAGTCAATGACAAAAAATCAACCTGTGTAATATTTACAAATAAAAAATTTTCTAATATCAAAAATATTAATATCAACAATGTGATAATTCCAGTTTTAAAAAATCAGTAAAATATCTAGATGTCCATTTGGATAAACAATCTGGAGAAGCCACCTAATAGCAAAACGTAATGAATTAAATATAAAGTTTAGGAACATGCTTTGGCTTATTGGAAGAAAATACGAATTTTCACTGGTGAACAAGATATTACTGTACAATCAAATTCTAAAGCCTATATGGGCTTATGGAAGTCAACTTTATGGTTGTGCTAAGCTGAGTAATATAGCGATAATACAACGCTTCCAAAATAAAGCATTAAGAACTATCACAGATGTACTGTGGTATGTAAGCAATCTTACATTGCACAAGGACCTAGGTGTTACACTCATGAAAGATAAAATGCAAGAAATAGCTAGTGAATATGGCGATAAACTGTATTGTCACACAAATACTTTAGCTGTTGCTCTGCTGGATAACTCGATAGAAACCAGGCGATTAAAACAAACAAAACCTATGAATCTATTATGAATAATCAGCAATAAACACAAAAAGTATTAAAATACATTTAGCAAAAATCCTTATTGCTGGATAAGGAATTTCACAAGTTAATCGCTTTTTTTTTCATAAGTTTGCTAGATAGCCTAGAGCTAATTATTCTTATGTAGTCGTACAGGATATTTTGAAACGAAGTCATTAAATATTCGGATGCCATGACTAAAAGGTCCATGCAAAATTGGTAAGAATTTTCGTTTTTAATCGATTTTAGCCTTGCAAAATTTGGGAAACCAATTTTATTCATGTAATTAATTTCTGTTATTTTCTAATGTTTAGCTTAATTTAAAAAAGAACTTCTATCGTTTGTTTGCCTATCACTTATGTATGGGAATGTTTTATTTTAATGTATATTTTTATTTGAATGTCACAATTTTTTAGCCTCCTCAGTAGGCGGCACACTTAAAAGTGGAAGTTTTAAGATACTAATTAACTTATGTGTTACTTCTTAATTTTCTTTACCAACCAATTATTTGATTTTAATGGACTTTTCCTAGTTTAACCCAGTCCCAAAAATAATGAGATGATTCTTATTTCTTAAATGCATTACTTTTGATACATTTATTGCAATATTATTTAATCACATATACTTTGTTATGTTTGAAACTGTTGATAAAATCATTGAAGACTAAAATGACTTTCAAATAAACTTTATTGTACTGAACTGAATAAATACATCATCAATAATATGTGAAGAATGAATGAATAAAAAAAAAACTCATCTAAAACTAAGCCAGCATTACATGATGTAATGATAAGGTGTGCATTAAAGCCCATCTTACAATACACTTTATTGTAATAAGATAAATTATGATGTTTTGTGATTAGGAGCTCAATATCCTTCACATATAATGGTGAAATTTAAGAAAACTGTTACTGTTGAATATGTATCAACCCTTTGGTCACATAGAAATGAATTAGCATACACAAAACTAACAAAGGATAAGTTTTAATATTTGTTAAAATAATATATGTAATGTAAACATATTCTTTGTATTATTTTTGTGTACATCAATAATGTAGTGCAAAAAATGTATACTGCTTGTAGGCTAGGAAGAACTTGGTGTCCCCAGATGCCAGTCCGCCATCAATATGTTAAAAACAACCAGTACGGCACAGATACTATTTTCTTGATCTGCCTGCACTTCATCTTTACATGGTGTTTGTAGCTTGTGGAATAAGCTGACCTCCAGTATAAACACAATGGAACAAATTTGTGTGTTGCAAAGTGAATACCACATGTTGTGATTTGTCTTTGTTGAACTTGATTTTCCAATTACTAGACCAACTAACAATGCGATCTAGATAATGTTGAAGATTCTCTGTTGCTTCCTTCTGGCTATTTTAGACAGTATAACAGTATCATCAGCAAACATAGCTGTGACTGTGTCATCATTGGTAGGCAAATCGCTAGTATACAGGAGGTACAGGATAGGTCCATGAACACTATGCTGTAGAACTCCAGCTTGTATCGAGTGATATGATGATTTATCATCTCTGTGTGCTACCTGGAATAGTCGCTCTGACAAATATGAAATTAGCAATTGACATAGATTACCTAGAAAGAGGTTACATATTTTAACAATGTGACCTTCATGCCAGACTTTAATCAAAAGCCTGTGCTATGTCGAGAAAGATGGCCGAGCAAAACTGTTTATCTTCAAATGTTTTTTCGATAACTGTTGTTCCTCAATGCACCTGTTCAATTATAGAATGTTGGTTTCTAAACCCAAACTGATGGTTTGGAAGGTTTACAAACTGTATCATTTGTTTTAATAGGAGTTTTTCATATAGTTTTGAAGTTGATGGCAGTAGCAATATTGAGCAGTAATGTGTTATCTCCTCGGCTGGCTTACTAGGCTTCTTGAGCATAATCACTTGTGCTATTTTGAAGCAAGCAGGTACATGCTCAAGTCTAAAAGTGGCATTGAAGAAGTATGTAAGCAGAACAATAACTTTATGTGACAGCTCTTTCAATATATGTGGCGTTATCTGATCAATGCCTGGAGTCTTTGTTGGGTTAATGTTTTTATCAATTTCCTGCGCTATCTCAATTTGGAGTAAAGTATTTCAGTGGTTGATCTGTTGTAGTAGGTGTCACATCCGATACAATATCACGAGGCTGAAAGGCTCTCACTAGATGTTTAGCAAAGAATTCTGCTTTTTTGGCATCCCTTCTGATCCAATTTCCACCTTCATCTCAGAGTGGTGGAACTCGAATAATAGGCCATTTTATCTTATGAGCAGCTTTCCAGAGTGTATTGATTTATTTCGTTGATTAGCCTGTTTAACCTGATTATTCAGACGATTAAAGATGTTTTTATCTCATGGGTTATGAGACTTATGCCATTCAAGATGAGCTTTTCTTCTCTCATTAATCTTCTGATGGACTTTGAGAAGATATGTGATTTCTTGGACATCACGATTTCTAGAAATATATGTAGTGAGGTTTGCCGAGTTCTGAATTGCTTCAATGAACTGTTTGACTTGAAAATCAAGTTCAATGGGAGATTTGAGCCTCATTTTTAGAATTATTCGCTGGTCTAGTTCATAGTGAAATCGATCCCAATCAGTATATTTATTTGTGATTGTGTCTTTCTTTTCTTTCATTATAGCGGTTCTGCTTACTGTTAGTAGTAATGATGAATGATCTGAGGAGAGATCTTCAACATCTTCAATAGACATATAGTTGATTGCAATACCTTTCATAACAATGAAATCGATTAGGTCTGTTTTTTTATGTCAGTCAGTTGGTCAATAGGTTGGTTTCCATCCAGATAGGAAATTGCAATGTGTATTTTTAATAGCATCGAATAATCGCTTGGCTTTGGCACAAGTAATTGATGATCCCCATATCGTGTGTTTAGCATTAAAGTCACCTCTCAGGATAAATTTACTACCTATGTATCTAAGAAATTCTTTATAGTGCTTTTGCTCCATATCTTTTTGACAATGTTTATGTGGAGTGAATAAGCTGCAGCTATATTTATTTTGCTACCATTGAACTTAATTGATACGATTGTACATTGTATATAACTATGATAAAATTCCTGTTGCTTGCTACATGAAAAATTTTGTCCACATTCTATGCAGTTTCGTTTATCATCCTCAGTATGTGGATTTCTAAAATCACATTTCATAATATCACAAGAAAATTAGATACTTTTAATATTTCATAATAGTCAAACTGATTTGTGTAAAACATATTGAACTTAAAAGATATAAATACAAATGAATAAAGAAAAATATGAAATAAAATTTATCTATAGTATAAACTCAAAAATTTGGGCAAAACATAAAAATTCGAAATAGAATGAAAACATTTATTTTTCATGTTATACGTTTAGAAAATTAATAAATATATAATTCATTTTTATACAGAATTGAAGGTATTTATTAACGCGTGTGAATATTCATATAGGTTGTAACATAGATGACATTTTGGATCGTTTTCGTTTGGTCATAAGTTTTTGTCCGTGCGTTTATTATTTCCATTGTCAGGTATTTTTCTTAATATTTATCTGTTTTTATTTTACTTATTTGTATTTCTGATAGCGTTATATTCACACACTACACACACTCGGATACCTTGGTATATTATCATTATATATATTTTATATACATAGTACTTAATGTAGAATATGTCTGAAACCTCGGGTGGTCCGAATAGACTATCTACCGAGGATAATAGTATAACGAGTGGTGGGACGGCGATAGACCCGTCTTCTACTAACATACATAAATGTAACGTTGATATGGATTCAAATAACACAATTAATTCAGAAAGAATCGAAAACTCAGGTATGTTTGATAACATTATTCCCGATAATGATGTAGTTAAAGCCGCTTTATTAGATAATACGTCAAGAAAAGATATTGTAATTACGGTCAAGAATAATAATAATAATACAAATAATATTGTTAATAATAATAAAAGTTTATGGACTTCTAATTATAATGGCGTCTCCTTTAATTCTAACGATACATTTACTTCAAATCCCAATAATTACTCGTCTTTTAACTCCGATACTAGTTCAAATAGTTATAAAGTATTTATTGAAATAACTTCGTTTGATCATTCAAGATTATCAATTAATGCTCTTAAAGTTGCAGAAATTCTACTAAAATATTTTTTGAGTAAAAATGTAATGAAAATCAAGAAAGTTTCCTATAACAGAAATAATTATTCAGTTCTCTTCACTTATCTATGTTTTGCGACTTTACAAAGCTTACATTTCTTTTCATTTAATATCGAGGGCAGTTATTATTTAAAATGTTGATATTGAATATTATGACAAACAGCTATATGAAATGATTGAATGTAGCCTTGTAATTAAATCTGAGCTTCTTTAGAGCTACCAAAAACGTATTCACAACAGCATTCATTTGTCAACCGAGTTAAAACCAACCTCAGCAATAGTAACCGATTTTCAAGTGATTTTCCCAAAATTGTGCACAAACAAGTGAAAATATATCTTCCTTCCCCTCCAAATGTTTCATTTAATTTTATTTATGTTATAATGGTTTTATGTAATCTTATTTATTTATGTTATATAGTTTATTATCCCTTCTCTCCCTTCCTTTATATTTATTTAGGCATCTGGATAATTTATTTCTCCTTTCCTTCCTTTTCACCTCCTTGTAATCCCCTTTTTTTCATTCTCTTTGTTACATTTTTTCCCTTCCTTCTTCCTATGTTTATTATTCGTATATTACAATGGAACGCGAGAAGTATTTTAGCCAACAGATGCAAATTTGAACATTTCGTAAGTTCCCATCTTTTTGATATAATTCTTTCATCTGAAACTTGGTTATCAGTGAATCAACAATTCCATATTTCCAATTATTATTGCTACCGAGGTGATAGAGTGGATGAGTATGAAGGTGCTGCTATCCTCGTCCGACATGGTATTAATCATCATGTCATTAATACTAACTTGTCCAATGTTAGTAATGATAATCAACGCAGTCTGCCTTTTTGCTACGGTTGGTAATTTCTCTGCTACCTTCATTCCCTATTACACCCCTCACAATAATTCCATTAATCCACAAACCTTTTTAGAATGTCTTGATAATTTAGAGAATAGTCCAATCATTCTTGGTGGTGATTTTAATGCCCTAAATTACCTGTGGGGCTGTGGTAGAAATGATCGCAAGGGTTCCACAGTTTTGGATATTATTAGAGGCTCTGACGTGTGTCTTGTAAATGACGGATCTCCGACTAAAATTAATAATCTATTACATAATAACAATCCTGTAGATCTATCTCTAATTTCATCTAATATCCTGTTTGATTGCTCTTGGTCTGTACTTGAAACCTCTTTAGGAAGTCATCATCTCCCAATAACCATTTACATTGATACAAAACGATCTAAAATTGATAACGATCCATTCACTCTTTGTGAAAACATTTTACATTAGAAATTAAAAGAGGGGAATTGGATTAAATTTCAAGAATTAGTGGAACATCGTCTGGATGAAATTAATTTTATAAATTCTCCCAATGAAAAGTATGACTTCCTTCATAAGTTAATCTTCACAGCTTTGCAAAAATCTGTTCCAGTAGCAACTGTCTATAAGGGGAAAAAGATCCATTCCTTGGTGGAACAAAACTTGTGGATTCAAAATGAAAGAACGGAACTTAGCTCTCAAAGTTTTTCATCGTGTTGGGACTATGGAGTCCTACCTCTCTTATAAAAAAATTAGCTGCCGAAACTTGTCAACTTCTTAAACGTTCGAAAAGGGAATCCTGGTATCACTTTTGTCTCAGGTTGAATCGAAATACTCCTTTAAGGGATGTTTGGTTATTGATTGGACGTTTTAAAAATAAACATTCTCCACTCGCTCGTATTGTAAATTATACATGCTTCTCCAAATTAGTAGATAATGTGAGTCCTCCTTATGTACTAACTTATGACGAATCCGGTAACATGGAATATATTTCCTGCCCTCCTATTTCGCATTCCTTACTTCGACTTATTACTTATGCTGAATTATATTCTCCCCTTGACAAGAAAAAAGAATCTGCTCTCGGTTTGGATGGTATAACCTACTGGGTGATAAATAACTTGCTTGTTAAAGCTAAAACCATTCTAGTAGACATTTTTACTAACCTGCTTCACTTTGGATTAGTTCCGAATGATTGGTCTATTTTTTTAGTGATTTTAGTTTTAAAATCCGGTAACTCCTCCTCACAAGCATCTTCCTACAGGCCAGTCTCTCTTGCCTCCTGTTTTAGGAAATAATTTGAAATCATTCTCAAAAACAGACTAATATGGCTGATCGAGAGTAAGAATATTATTACCTTGGGTATGTTAGGATTTCATCCTGGATGGGGTATACTAGACTGTATAGCTCACTTTCTATGCGATGTCTACTCCTCCTTCATTAAAAAGGAGTTTCTCATAGCCTGCTTTTTGTATATCAAAGGAGCTTTCGATAATGTCTCCCAACCTATTTGATATAATGCAATTTTAAAAATTGGTATTCCTGTTAATATGGGCAAATTACTATGTAAACTTTTCTCTAATACATCTTTAATCTGCTTAAATCCTCTTTCTAACCTCACTGTTACACACATTTCTTATAAAGGACTTGCCCAAGGATCAGTTTTGAGTCCTGTTCTTTTTAATATTCATGTTTTAGTAGTTTTTAATTGCCTATCCAGGGCGTCTTCCCGAGTTCTGTCTTATGCGGATGATTTCGTATTATACTCGTTCCACCAGAATCTCCCCGAAGCTGTTAATAATGTTCAATCATCTATCTCTGTGCTTTGCAATACAGACCATTTAGTTATACAAATTTCTAAATCAATATCTATAATCAGTTGATTCCATTTGTTAAAAAAGTCAAATATTTAGGTTTACACCTAGATTCCAGATTATCATGGAAGTCTCACATAACCGCTCTATCTATTCAACTTATGATGATCTACAATCCACTAAAAGCTATTAGTAACTCTTGGTGGGGAGGTGATCCCGTCATTTTAAGTTTGTTATTCAAGTCCTTCATAAGTTCTAGACTATATTATGGCTCAATATTCTATGGATCAGCTGCCCCTTCTCTTCTCAAAAAACTGGATTGTCTTCAGAACATTGGTTTGAGTCTTATTACAGGCAATATTCATTCTTGCCCTGTAGTATGCCTCCAAATCGAGACTTTGACTCCATCATTACATTTTAGAAGAATATTCCTGACAGATAAATTCTTAACCAGATACTGCAATCTTCAAAATCATGCTCTTCTAGATAATATCCTGTATCTTTTCAGTAACTGAAAGTTTGTTGACTTCAAACTTCCTCTTCTTGCCAAACTGGTTTCCCGATATATTGTATATAAGCCTGCACTCATTCCCCCTTTTCCCTCTATATATTTTAACCTTCCCTACATCAATCTAATTAATATAGACATTAATATTCACACATGTCAAAAATTAATTAAACTTAATTTATCACTTGAGTTGGTCAATATTTTATCATCGAAACAAAGTATCCTGAATATATTCAGATTTTCACCGATGGATCTAAGTTACGACTGCGTTTTTCATTCCGAATTTATTTATACAGCAGTTTTCGTTACCTCCTGAGACTTCCAAATTTACAGCGGAGCTGTTAGCGATCGATAAGGCATGTGAATATATTATAAAGCTTCTTTTTTGTTCTGTCAATTTTGTTATTTGCTCCGATAGCCTTAGTGCACTTTTGGCTATTCAAGACAGTAGTTTTAATTATAAGTCCCACCCTTTCGTTTTAGAAATTAAGGAGAGATGTTTGATTATCACTCAACGTGGAGGTCACTTGAAGTTTTTAATGGATAGTCATTGTGGCATCTCCATGAACGACAGAGTTGATACTTTGGCGAAAAATGCTACGTTTTCCATATATTACCTCTAGCGACCTATATGACATGATTAGGAGAACCTTTAAAACTGACTAGATTGAAAGTATACATAATTCATCAATCAAAGGTAAATTCTATAGTATTGTTCAAACTGAGTTTCCCCATGTACCCTGGTTCAAACACCTTCCTTCTGTTATTCCGAACACAACTCTCCGCAGATCTCTGATCATTCTAGAGTAGCTTTGAACTTCAATTTTGTGAATCCTCCCTATATTCATTGCATCAATCATAGTAGCGTTAATTTTATAGATGTTATTTATTTTTCAGCTGTAGGTGGTTCGAAAATAGACGTACAGATTCTCTTTAGAAGTTGTTCTCTTTTAGTGTTTTCCCTCCTTATTGTATCCTATCCTTCTTTTCGTTGTATGCTCGTGTTTTAATAGTATTATTTAAATTCATTAGTATTAATCATATTATAATTTAACAGTTGGTTTTTGTTTTGAGAGTAATTTTCCTTTTTGCCTTTTTACTTATGATTATCCTCTCTTGCTATATTAATATTTTATATTTTTTTCTCTTCTCTTCTTTTAGTTTAATCTAATTCATCCGTTATGTTTATTTTTGTTCCTTCGGTGGCCAGATGGTACGCACAGCCAGGCCATAAAACAAAAAAAACATAGATGACAGTGTAAATTTTTACATTAATTTTTTAAGTAGACACGTGTAATGACATTTAGAACTCTTACATAGATTAGCTTGTGTTGAGTCGTCAAATGCAGTTGAAAGAGCTGATGGCAATTCCATCAGGAATGATCCAATATTGAGTAATAATGTATTCAACTACTGACTCTAAAATTGCTTTCTTTCCACTATGACAAAACTCGTAATAGTAGCTTCCAAAGCTTCTCTCTTTACGTTTCTATTGTCGATATATTTCTATTGATATACTGATTGGTTGTTTTTCCATGTTAAAGCTTGTGACAAAGCGCATTTATCTTTGCGTTTTTTTTTTTGTTTAAATGTTTGGTTTCAATTCTTCTTTAAAAATTCCAGTTATTTTTTAAATTACTGTTTTCCGTATTATAGGTCGTTTTTGCTGCGTTCGTATGTAAAAAAATAACTTGGAGCATGTAGAGATTTTCACGTACCTGGTCTTGTTGTTTATACAAGTATTCCTTGAGTAGCTCTATAGTGATGGCATATCGACGACTTAACAGTACAATGATAATGATACTTTCTGATCTTTGTTCAATTAAGAATCATACAATATATATTCGAGTTAGTTCTTGCTATTACATTACATATATTGTTGATGTTTAACTGCGAAATAATAGTCAAATATTGGACTGTGAATTTCAGTGACTAAATTTTCTGATGTTTTATTTTGCTGACAATCGAAAGTATAGATTTTGGTTATAAATGAAACTTATCTAGGATTAGGTAGAACAGATTTTCTTTTTAAATAAGAATATATGGATCAGCCACGTAATTTTGGTAATTATAACACATAAAAAATCATTATACACACACACACATATATATATAACCCTGCGGGGCACAGGTTGCTGCAACTAGTCACCTTTTCTAGTAAGTAGTCACTCGGCTTCCATATGATGTCAGTCATACCAGTGTAGAAATGAAACCAGAACTACGTGAGTTCCATACGTCCATATCGTGCACGGTGGTAATGAACTTGGCACTGATTAGGAAAGCTAAATCAGAACTCACATCATACTATTGATAGGAAAATGGAGGGAGCTTCACATGTCGAAGGTGTTCAAATACCGTTAAGTTTTTTACTCCATTAATAACAGCAGATTAACAGCCCATTTGTGACAGTGTGATTTAGTCGAATTGGTGAAAATACAAATCTAGAATGGATAGGCATCCGGCACCTTAAAACCGGGTTCTTTCGGCTAAGGGAGTAAACCGTAACAGGAATCTGGAAAGCAACGGGATACCACCGTCATTAATTTCCTTAGAATTAGCTTCTTATCCGCCAAGAAGTCGGGTAGTGTGCGAAGAATTTTCGCAGTCAAAACAAGGTGGAGAAATACGAAAAACTATGTTAAAATCGTAACTTGGAATGTAAGATCTCTGTATCAAGTTGGAAAACTCTCGAACGTAACGAAAATAAAGAGGCTAAATATGGACATATTAGGAATAAACGAAACAAAATGGACTGGAAATGAAATGATAAAAGTGAATGAAGATTATGAAATATTATACGCAGGAGATGACAGACATGAACACGAAGTACGATTATTAATACACCAAAATGAGCAGTAAGATCAGCGCAGTAATTCCAAAATCGAATAGAGTGTTGTCAAACTAGAGAAATCTATATAGTAATTATACAAGTATATGCACTAACTGCGGAAAGTGATCCAGAAAAAAAAATGTCTTTTTTACCGCGACCTCGAAGAAATGCAAGTTTGTGCGAAAAAACATGATTTAGTGTTTATTAGGGGACTTCAATTCAAAAGTTGGATTTAACCATGACAGTCAAATAGCCGGCAAGTACGCTCTCGGGACAAAACACGAGAGGAGAAATAATTGTGGAATTCACTGAGAGACATGATATGAAAATATGTAACATCTGGTTCAGGCAACACAAAAGAAGATTGTACAATTGGTTATATTCTTGTAAATAAGTTATTTATTAATGGAGTAAAAATTGTCATACATATCCAGGGGCTGATTGTAGATCACAAGCTACTGGCTGCAAGATATCAAATAGTCTTGAAGAGTCTAAAGAAGAAAAAGATAGATTTCAACAGCTTAGAAATTGATAAAATTAAATCAAAAAGCATACAACAGAAATGTCAAAAAGAACTGGAGAAACAATACGAGATCAACAAAAATTAAAATGACGATATTGAAAAGATGCGGACCACGTGGAAGAATATAGTAAAAACAGCAGCGAAAAACACATTACCAATGAAAGGAAAGCGAGAACACAAGCCGTGGATAATGCAAGAAATATTAGATATAAGGAATTTCAAAACTATCGTTATTAATTCTAACCTTTATCTTCCTCTTATGTACGACGTGCAACAGTACTCGCCAAAGTATGAATAAAAAGAAACAATTTTAGTCGAAAATATCAAGAAAAGAAAGCTGAAATCACAAAATACGAGAAACCGGAATATTCACGCTGTGAGTGCACGGTAAAATACGATCAAAACCGATCAGAGGAGGAAAAGAAAGATCGGAATTAATAACGACGAATATACCGACCAACTGAAGCGAGACTGAAAATACGAAGAAGCGTATATTACATCATTTAAAATGTCTATCGAAGAATGTGTAAAATACCTTGGACTAAAAAGATTAGAAATGAAGAAATTCTAAAATTAATGGCAATAGTGAAATAACGAAAAATAAGTTTTTTTGGACATTTTACGAACAAACGATAGCAATGAGTGTGATTGAAGAAAAAAGTGAACCGGAAAGAAAATATATATCGTGATTTGATAACATAAAAAATTGGATCGGAATTAATAAGACGGAATAATTAGTCAAAATTAAGAACCGGCTACAACAGCAGCAGATTGTACATTAAAAGCATGATGATGGTTAAACAATACCGGAATAGGATTGTACCATTAAAAGAAGAAGAACTACATTATCGTTTATTTTGGGTTTTTGAAAACATTATTAATCGATTTCAACAATAAGATACAGGTTATGTTTTATAAATTTTTGAAAAATTATTGCATAATTTAGTTATTTTGTAAACACTATTATGCAACGCCCAATTAGGATTTAGAAATGACCACGATGCTGTCGGACAGGTACATTGTATTATGAGTAAGTTAGAAAACAGCCCTGAAGAAAAGGTACCTGTGCTGGGGTGTTCCTGGATGTAGGGAAAACATTACTGTGTGATACATTGGCACGATACGCAAATCGAATAAAATATCACCCGTTAAGTATTGTACACCATTAAAATCATACTTGCAAGATTGAACAGTTCAAATTACATACGGAAAATCTTTATCTGCAAGACGCAAAATACGTGCTTGACTATCGTAGGACATCGAGTTCCCGTTGATGTACTTCAGATATAGGTCGAATATGTCAGAAATAAATAACGTCGATATGGACACATTTATAGTCGACACAGCGCTTTATCGCTCTCGGCACATACATCTTCATAGTCAATTAACGTTGCAACACCAAATCGAGGATGAAAGAAAAGCAGCTACGTATAAAATTTCGTGATATGTGTTGGTTGCGAAAAGTTGGAAATCATAGTTGCTATCGATTAATAACAAATTTCTTCTACATCAGATAATGTTGAAACCGATTCGATCTTACGGAGGGATGTGCTAAAAGGAGCAACATATTAATTAATAATCCAACGCGTTCAATATAAAATACTACATTAAATGCGTCTCGGTTTCTTTCGAATAAAACACTACATACCTATCTATGGACATCGAGAGTACATAACTGAAGTAATATGAGATGAAGCTATACATAGTAGCGTTCGTGGACAACTAGGAGGAAATTAAGACGTTTACAGTACTCGATACATCTAGAGAAGATCTAATATCACTAGCAGGATAAAAAACTGGCTGCAATCTTCTCTCTGAAATTCATTTTCAGTGGCAGGTGAATTTCATTCGAGATTATTTTTCGCTTTTCTATTATATACCGGGATAGAGTGTCTAAAAATATATATATTGTTTATTTTTATAATTTTATTTATTAAAGAGCGTATTAATCAATTTTAGCATTTAATCGCGGCAATTACCGACATTAAATTTACGATACAAAAAAAAAAAAAAATTAAAAATTAAAACACATAATAGTGAAATAAGAACACAACCATTTTAAACATATATTCGTCGATAATATCTATAACGTATACGATGATATACATCTGTACAGAAATAATACAAAATAACGTTTTATCAATAACATCTATAATAAATACATTAAATAACACCAACACGATTTAAAAAGCACAGCTTTCTAATTAGTTTTGACTAGTAAACAAATATTGGTTAAACAAAAAAATATTATTTATATACGTACATATAAAAGAAAAGTCGATGATAAAATATCGCAAGCTAATACATGTAATTTAACCCTTTCAGTCATGCCTAATAATATTTGGATACAAAAGTATAAATTTTATACAGATGTTTATTTCCAGAAAATAAAAAATTTTGTTCGCATTAAAATTTCACGTACCACATAGTGGACATTGTGACTGAAAGGGTTAAGTGTTCATAGCTAACAATCGATTCTAACGGAACCACGAGAAATTCGATATGTTACGAAGTGGTTCTTGTAAATAAAATAAAAACGGTTTTTAGGTTAAACGTTTTACAACCGCGAGAACTCGTCGAAATAAAACACACACACACACACATATAAAACAATTTTTAATTACCAAATTATTGACATGTATACACATAAATTCAAGATTTAGTTTGGTTATAATTTAGACAAAAAATAGACACACGAAAAACAATCGAACGCCAGGAAAATTTATTATCTTAAAAAAAATCATAATTATATCTGAAAAAAAAATGTTACATAATTGGTACAATTTATTTAAGTAGTTACGTTGTTTATAATCGTAAGAAATTATAAAAAATAAGTTCATATTTATAAATTAACACAGAAAAATATAGATAGATGACGCTGAAAAAGAAACTCAATTATTATACATCGAATTATTTCGTAAAAGTGATTGAACTATCGGGCCTCAATAATACATTACAAACACACCCACATGCATATATATATATATATATATTATAGGAAATAAATTGTTAATTACTTTGGTACTGTATCGAAAACAGCTATTAAATTATCCGGGTTCGATAAATAAATTACACGCACATATGTACACACGAGCAGAGACAAATATATCTTGGAAATAATAAATTAATTATGACCACAGTATATAAAAATTATATCGAAAAAATCATTAAACTATTTGGCTTAATAAATAAATTACACGCGCACCTTATATATACACATACATCACAATTTATATCGAAAAAGTAATTAAATTATATGGTTTCAATAAACAAACTACACCCACATACAGTGGTTACTCTATTATACATCGATTGTATTGAAAAAGGTCATTACTATCTGGCTTCAATAAATAAATTAAACTGGCCCCTATATTACATATCTCAGTATTGAAAAAGGTCATTACTATCTGGCTTCAATAAATAAATTAAACTGGCCCGTATATTACATATCTCAAGAAACCCAGCTGTTAACTATTTCCCTATTATATGGAAAAAGTCACTAAAATATCCTTCAATAAATTATACACATACACATACAAACACACACACACGTGTATATATATATATATACATATACATACAGTAAAACCCCTCTCGTCTGCCCATGTATGGTTCGACGGTGTTCGAGTCAAACTTAGTGATTTGAAGCTATAAAATTGACACGCTCCGAAAATCTCGGCGTCAGCTTTGGCCGGAAATTATTAAAAATCTACAAACTATACAACTGAATGTCCCTGCTAATGAAATTAAAGAGTGAATTAGCAAATGATTATTGTCGCTGTTTTGTAAAATGGTTACGAATAAACTACGAATGAGGACCCGGATGGAGATGATGACGAACCCCTACCCGGATTTCACATAACGACGCCAAGAATGCTTTTGATATTGCCCATTAGTACACCGAGCAGAACTTAACCTCAACATCTATTGACATTTTGTGGATCATGGAACGGAAGAACACTAACACTGCGGATAAATCTAAAATTTCATGCGCTAGAACAAAAACCTATAACCGACTTTTTTTTCTAAATAAGTTTTTACTACGTATATTAACACATACGGTATTTCTATTTTTCAATATGTAGTAACAGCTTTTGTGGAATTTATCGCAATTTTTTTACTGTAGACAACAATATAATAATTTTTATTATTTATTTTACTGTACATCCGTAATTTATTTTCTAACAATTCGACCTTTTATACGTTCCGACCATACTTTTAGTTGTTGTGAATGATGGAATGCTACATATCATAAAAACACGCATGTATACATTAATTTTAAATACAAACCTAGACATTTATTAAATTAACAATAATAATGGATAGAATATGTCTTTAAGATTATGACACAAACATATATTGATCGATAATTTTCAACAAATTTAAGGAGGAACGATTATCATAATTATAAATTATACCGATATAGATAGATTCGGTAAAGAACTATGCACACACACACATATGTAGATATATATAAATAGTCTTTTCTAAAATAATACCTAACGTCTGTTTCCATTTTTCATTTTTATAAAATGAAATTTAAATTTCTAACGTAGTAAAAATGCGGGCGTGTAAAAATTAACGACTTATTTCGTTATTTCGGTTTATGAATAAAAATTTTGGAAATACTTGTATAGGCGACAACTGTAACAGTGTGTGTGTGTGTGTGTGAACAACGCCATTCGATACACGCGTACGAACATAACTGGGTGATGCAGTAAACGTTCGACTAACGTACGATTCATTTTTTTTTCATTTTTCGTCAAGATTGACTTTCAGTTTACCGTTGTACGACCTATAGAACGGATTTACGCCTTTAATCGGTAATGGATGAGCTTCCGAATTGAACACCCACTCGTCCAACGAGATTAACTTATCGTCGCTGTACAATAAATATAAGTACTGCAACCGAAAAAAGAAAAAAATAAATAAATAAAATTATATATTAACCGGAGTTTTTCTGAATAGACAATACATCATGCACACACACACACACACACACACACACATATATATATATATATATATTATATATGAATGTATACATAGCAATAAAGTTACGAATAAAACTAATTATAAATTATTTTTAACTGTACTTTTCGAAAGTTACGTTATCATCAGGTTATAAATTAACTAATTAACGAGAATAATATAAAATATTAATAATAACGAAAAATCATTTACTAGAAATATATTGATACTTAACTAGTAACAACTGATCTATAGCACGGCATTAAAAAGATTATCTATCAACGTGGATACCAATTGAACTTCGCATTGCGTAATAATGCTAAATAATATAAAATCCATTATTAGCGAGAGTTCATGAAGCAGCCTTTTTATATTTGTTTCGTTTCGTTCTGGTTTCCCATAACTCCGCATTGTTTGTAATCATGATCAAACCATTGCACGTTTATTTCTATACACAAAGTGGGCCAGCATTCAATTCACTAACCCCATATGCAACGCAGATACGCGCGCATATGATATTACACGGAAAGTGTGGCACAGACTTCTTCGTGAGAATTAAAAGTTACGTGGAGATGAAAAACTTTATAACGGTTATGGTATCGAACCCTTGACAATCGAGCACGCTAGTAATTATGCCAACGCGCAATTTTTTAGTTCATATAAATCTACTATAAGTATGAAAGCATTAGTTGGACATTAGTTCTGTACATTATCTTATTAAACGAGCAATTCTTACATACACAAACACATATATATATGTATGTATGTATGTGTATGTGTGATGGTTACGTGAAAATAACCGAATAATTAGTAATACCGTTTCTAAAAAACTGACTAATTATTCGGTTTTTTATTTAGTAAGATTTACTTTAATTATTTATTAGTACAATTATTATTATTATTATTAAGCGTGTGTTTCCGAGTTTTTTTTGTCAAAATTCCATGTCCAGGTTTTTTATCCATTCTTTCGCTGTACTCGAAAGATCTCTGACTTTCTGCCATCCGCCAACTAACGCTCGCTTTGGACACTTATTCATGATAAGATTCATTGTTTAGGAAGCTACTCCGCTGTCGCAGCTGTTGTTGTCTTCAAGTCCACGCTTCTTTAACATGTAGTTATTTCTTCCATGTTGGGTCCTCAACCGATTCAATTTAACTCATTGTTTCCTTGGTAAATCGAATCCTGGGGGTCTTTGTTCGGATCTGGGATCAATTTATGGTTATCTATATATTTTCTGGTCCACAGTTGGTGCCACTTATCTTCAGCTGTGATAAATTTTTCGATAAGCTCGTTTGTATCTTGTTTTATAGGTATCCTGTTAGATACTTTGACCATTCAGTTTTTGTGGTTTCTTCTCTTCTTATACGTGGTGGAAGAATATTACACAATACTGGGAGCCCTTCCGTTGGGGTAGATTTTAGTGTTCTAAAAAAAAACCACGACATGGTAAATAAAAATATCCCTAAATGATAAGTTGTATCATGAATAACAGACATAAAATAAACTAAATGCATTTAAAATAAAGGTAAAAAATATATTTCCGTAGAGTAACCAACAAATAATCTGAAATTGTATGAACTTTGTGAAGTAAATCATGTAATCATACAGATTTTAGAACCCCATCAATAAATTAAATATGTTTTAATAGAACATGAATAATTTCAGCAACTTGGAAGTCGATTTATCATAGCCGGAGTAACGCGAAACATACATTCTGGTGATCAAGAGAAAATCTAACTGATGGAAGAGAGCTGTTTAAATTAACACTACAGGCTGTATTAGTCTGTCTGGTGGAAGTCCCAGTGACTGATCTTCTAATCCTGAGTATATTTCTCATTTGCTCGATTTTTATATTTACAACATCGCATCGAATTATTTAGAAGTAATAAATCATACTGATTTATCTTCTCATCAGATTGCAATATGGCTTACAGTGCGTTTAAAAACAACAAAAGCTACACTAACGAACAAGCGTACTAACTGGGGTTGTTTTCGTAACAATGTTAATAAAAAAATTAATCTTAAAGTAATAAAACACCTTAGGATTTGGAAATTTAATGCGAACAGTTCATTGAAGCTACAAGAGGAGCAGCTTTGAATGCTACCCCTACAAATAAAAATCGTACACACCAAAGAATATATTATCCTGCTGCAATTAGGCAACTAGTAAAAGATAGATGTATTACGAGGCGAAATTAGCATAACTCTCACGATCTTGCTGATAAAAATGTACTTAATCGGCTTCATAATAAGCTGAACAGAATTATCAAAAACATTAAGCACAAATCTATGGAAGAAAATCTCAGTGTGCAAGCTGACAGATTATTCTTTGTGGAAAGCAAATCATCGACTGCAGAAACCAGTTCAACCTATTCCTCTTTTTAAGGACAAGCCTAGAAACTGGATAAGCAAAGATAAGGAAACTGAACTATTTGCCAAGTACCTTTCAGAATCATTTATGCCACGTAACATCCAGAGCAATATTACACCACGAATAGGTTACTTTAGCAACATATTAAGTTATAAGTTGAATATATTGGAGAGTAGTGATTTTATTAATTAATTATAAACAACCAAAATATAACACAATCAAAAGCTTCGCGATTAAAAAGTTTTAGTGATTGTGTTATATTTTTTGTTTGTTTATAATTAAATATTAAGTTATGTTCACCATATGAAGTACCAGTACACATGGAATTTCTCTATTGTCCCGTAAAGGAATTAGTTTTGTTGATTTATTTAACGTTTGCATTCGTTTGGAGTACATTCCAGAAAGCTTTATGACAGCGCAAATAATTTGCTAAAGAAACCTAACAAACCGGGCGAGAAAGTGGAGTCATATAGACCTATTTCTTTACTGCCTCAATTTCAAAACTATTTGAAAAAATATTACTGAACGGACTTTAACCAATCGCAGAAGTCGAATTACTAAATGAATAATTTAGTTTCCAACAATAGACATTCTATAACTCAAAAAATACCTCGCATGTGGTCAGTAATTAAGGAATGCCTTACAGGAAAAAAATACTGTTCAGTGGTATTTTTAGATGTAGCTCAGGCATTCGATCGGCTGTAACATGAAGGACAGTTGTCTAAACTCAGGCGTTGCTTACCAATTAATTACTTTCGGCTGCTACGATTGTATCTCTGAGGTAGGAAGTTTTGCGTTGTTCACGAAGGAAAAAAAATCCCGCTATTAGATACAAGCAGGCGTGCCTCAGGACAGTGTTTATAAACCAGGAATTCGTTCTCAAACTTCATTTTGGTATTAATCCTATATGTATATCTAAGTATTGTACAGAGTTTGCAACTGGCACTTACTAGTTATAACAATTACGTTAAGCGAAGGTGACAAGTACAGATTTTTGTTCATTTAATTGACCATTCTGTTATAGGATCCAAAATACACTGCAGATTGCTATTCGCTATGGGCTACGGATGATTTGTTGATATTACATTATCTTCTGCGATGATTGCAGTTGTCGTATGCTGTGATGCTAGTATATCAGCTGTGTATAATAATTACAGAATAGGTCCTAAGACACTATCTTGCGGAACAACTGCTTGCACCGAATGAAGCATTGATGCAGTATTTTCATATCATATACAGAACCAACGATCGACTAAATACGATTGTATAATACGACACAAATTAAATGGTAAATTGCGACGTAATATAAAAATGAGTCTTTGATGCCATACACGATCAAAAGGTTGTGAAATGTATAGAATCACACTTGAATTCTTCAAATGCTTTTTCTATTAACGATGTTACACGATGTAATTGATCAATTCTTGAATGTTTTTTTGAGAAAGCCAAACTTATGTATAGTTTCGTAAGAGGTATACGTTTAAGAAGTAATTTTTCAAACATTTTCCACATGTCCGATAAGTGATTTTAGCTAATTTAGGTACGTGCTCCAATCGTACACAAGCATTGTATATACAAGTATATAAGTAGTATGTTATATTTCCTTGAGCGTTGTTTTAATAGTCCCGGCGAGATCTCATCAATTCCTGACATTTTTTAAGATCCATGCTGTTATCAATCTCCCCTGCTACTTCAAGCGAAATGCAAATATAAGCAGAAATAACATGTAACCGTTGTTACAATACATAATAAAAATACAGAAATTAACGCAGCTGCAGATAATTTTCTACCAAGTAAAAAGGTCTAAAGATAACAAAAGATGAGTGTATCGATTTAATCAACTAGGAAAACGCTTCATTATTGGAAGCGATTTTAAGTCTTAGCATACTGTTTGGGGTTCTAATGTAATTGATATTAGTATAAAAGCACCCTTAGAATCATATAATATTTGCAGTTATAGATTTATGTCGGCTGAGAGAACTTACTCACTGGTTAACTGAACCAGATTTACTGAACTTCTTTATAATAAAAGGTATGTCTTCAAATTGTACAGATATTAAAATCGATAATGATTTAACTTCCTATCATACACCTGTTTTACTAATATTTCGTGAAATAGTCATACGGAAACACGCTCACAAACAAATTCACAAACTGAGATGTGTTCAGAGATCAATTAGATCAACCGATTGGATTTAAACATTAGACTAAAAACAAACCAGGAACTGCAAATATGAAAATTGCTATTCATTTGAGATCGGATAACTAATTAAGTAAAGGCGTACAAGACGCATCCGGCATAACACCAGAAGACTTGACGGCAAAATAATATTTAATCGGGTCAGTAATAAATTGAATAAACTAATATTCCTAACTAAGCAGAAGAGTTTCTCGGTCAATCTAAGCTTTTTGCAGAACAAGATTATTTTTTATGAAAAATAACTCGCTTTTTCAGACGTCCAGAATATCGTCTTTGAAAGATGAATCAAATAACTATGAAGAAAAAACTGATTTATTTGCACATCTTTCGAGTATATTTCAACCGAACGGCATTCAATCAAATGGGCTACTTAATAGAACAGAATTGACTAAACAGCCAATTACAACTGAGACTGTTAATAACAAAGGTTAATATTTTACCGTCCGTTTCAATGATATTTCGAATGCAAAAGTAAAAATAAACAATACGCTGCTATTTAAAAGAAAATTCCAAAAGAGCCCTGGGTTGAATATGGGATATTTTTTATAAATATTTTATCTCTGTATTTCTTAGATTAAGAAGTGGTCATAACTGTAAAATTAATCATCTTGTCAAAAATTAAGGATCATCAGAAGTGAGGTTTGTGAGGTATGTAATATTGAAGATAATATCGAACACCAGATTTGGCCATGCCCTAAATACAACAAATTTGCTCTTCGAATTTCTATTGACGAATAATATTCCATCTATACAACTTGTAAAACGATACCTCCTTAGTTTAATTTCGGTTGTTACACTGATATTGTACGCGATTGTTTTTACTTAAGAGAACGATATAAATAAAGTAGGAAATGAATAAAATTAATAAATACCTTTAACATCTCTGCAATAAAATAACTTTGTTGAACGTCATCTCGTACCGGATCCGATAGATATACATTTCTAATACCGGAATAACCGGCATCGACCCGACAATACTTTTCTAGCGCCTATTTATACAATACAGAATTATTACTCGCGATATTTTCCTAAAATACTTACATTCTTTGTTATAAAGTAAATAAAAAGATTATATTGATTAAATTTTTAACAGAAAATTGTCCTTCACCATCAGCAATGAATACATTAATCGATTTGTTAAATTCGAACATTTTAATTCGTCACTTTTTTCCAAACTGGAAAATTCTGCCAAAAGTTCAACGTAAACTTTCGGAATCTATTTGAAAGGTCTTTATTAGCTTATTATTAGTTTTTATGTATACCTTACCTGTACCACTTCCCACCCCCATTCGCGATATTTCGGATTTTTCGTTAACCTCCAAAGAACGAAATACGATTCGACCGTTTCCGGACGTAATATATAGTATTTTACGGACGCTTTAATCGCTTTAGCTTCAACTCCGTTCGAAAATTTAAACGATTCCGGAGCAAGTTTAGTTTCGGAACGAATATAGGCTTCGTGACAGGTATTCGCGATTTCTTCGCCGATTTTCATATACGTATCGATCAGGGACGGCTTTGTCGAGGTGTGAGCAGCTAACCCGAATAGACCGCCTGTCGAATAAGAAATATACAATAAAGTAGGAGATGATGTTTCGAAATTACGAAATCAATATCGCATAGTTGTAAATTATAAAACAGTAAAAAAAAAAAAAACAAAGGACAAGAATTTTTAATGCACATCTTTAGAACGAAGCTGTCTATCTAGTATATCGGTAAATAAGTACCAGCTTGCTGCTGGGAAAGTAAAGAGGACGCAAAAGGCAAAGTGAAACATGTCCGTGTTAATTGATCCAGGATGCGTCGATTGGTTAAATTTATTTTCATCGGGTTGATCGTCAGACCTCTACAAACTTATATTAAGAACACTCGTAAATAATAATTATTTAACTCATTCATAAAATTTATTTGCCATTGAATTTTTTCTTAATTAGTCGGACGGAATATGTTTGAGGTCGGCAAAACAGTTGTGCGGTGATATTTAATACCATTAGCTACTCGTCCTACCAATTTTTCGTTATTAGTGATTAATAGTTGCAACGCGGGAGTGGTTGTTGTTGGTTATTATATCGGAGATTTAGCCACGAGATATCGTTGCTCGATTTTTAGTAATTGCGCAATTTACCTCCTAAAATGGTGTGTATTTATCCCCGAAGGAACCTAGCGAGTAGGGATTTCGAGAATTTTTGTATACGCTTGAAGAAATTCATAAAAACAGAACAAAGCATATAGTTGAATGAGAAAAATTCAAATATCATTGATGTAAAGTTTATGACAACGGGTGTAACTTACCTATACATTATGACGTGTACCGCACTATTACAAATCATGTATAAAACGCACCCGAGAGAACATTTAAATAAACTTTTATATTTTTTATTTAACAATATATTTCATAAATCAATTTTTCTAAATCACGTATACGATTATTACAAAGTTAACAAATAGATTAAAGGCATTAATGTTTTCTGTCAATCGAAAAGGATCCTCGTTGACCATATTGTGTTCATTTAGATGAAAAAAATGTTGAGAATTTAAAATAATTAAAATTTGTATATCCATACCGGCGAAACAGGCTAACGCGTCCATTTTATACTCGATTCTATCAAATTTCATATCGGAAATATACATTAGACCACTCGGAGACGTCTTTAACATGTGTTCTCTTATAGCGTCGATCGCTTCGTCGAACATTTCTTTAGCAACGAAATCTCTTTTACCGCTTTGTACCCAAGCTTTCAAAAGGTACTCGTAGAAGCTATCTCCTAATCCGCCCATAGACATGTGATCTGAAATAACGGCAAGAAAAAAAAAACCTGTACCAACAACGGCAGAAAATGATATACGATATGGCAGTTGCCATGGTATTAAATTGATGTTATACGTTTTATATTGCAGTCAGGATTTCACATCTGTATATAAACATTATTTTATGTATAGATTATGTTCTAATCTCTTAAGCACATATTTCCAACAGAATGTTATAATGATCTTTAAAATTATTAAGTAGTAATAATAATAATAATAATAATAATAAAGTCCGTAGAAGAATATTATGCATATTTGAAATTCCGGTGTAAATACGAGCATCTGTTTGGAATTAATTTCAATTTGTTACATTTGGAAAAGGAAAAAAAAATTGGCAAGCGTATGTTAAAATAGGACTAATCAATAATTTATAGTTAGTTTGTTCATTACTGATATTTGTGTAAATGATTTACCACTAAATAGCGGACAAATAAACAATAATTAATTTTTAAGTAACGTATTTAACAAAGGTTCGATTTATTATTATTACTTATTTCTTAGCCTCTGAAGTAATGGGGGCCAATCCATGTTCGTCTCTCGAGGTATGTAAGTCTATGATATGTGAAAAGTCAACACATAAAGCTATTTCCGAGTTGATTGACTTAGGGAAATCATATTATACACATATATATTAAACATCGTCCGAACACTGCGGCGTTCAATATTTTATTAATCTATATAGCATCGTAGATTGAGACACTGAATGATTTATTGCTTACAATTCATAATAAAATTAACTATATACGATAAAAGTTTATTCCGAATCATTTTATAGACAATATATGCGTCTAACTTTTGTTTGCAACGTCCAATATTAAAGTATGTTTAGTTGTTTATAATGTATTTAGTATAGTCAGATTAAAAATTAAATTAACTGAAATTAAATTAAATTATTTAACAATATCTTTTATAGTTTTATTTAAATTACATAAAAGGTTAATAGAACGTATATCATTAACCTGAAAGATACTCGTACTAGTTACAATATTAAATAAGTTAAAGAATGATTATTATTCGTAAAATTCAATTTGGCAATAAAATAATTTTAGTAACGATTTGTATATTCTTTAGTCACTGATGTTTCTGGTTTCCGATTTAAATAATACTTCAAAATTTAAAAATTAAATAAAATAAAAACACTTTTATACCGTATCGCAATATACATGTTCAGTCAAAAACGTTTACTAGTTTCACTGGTTCAGGACTAAATGGAAAACGATAAAATACTAATAATAAACTCAACCTTTGGTGAACAAAAGAACCTGTCTAGATTCAGGACTTTGTTAACCATTTGCAGGGAGGAATTTGTAAAGACGTTGTTTATTTCTAGGATTTCGACAACCTGACTGTTTGTGATTAGGTGTAAGATTTGAAAGTTAGAAGCAGCACCTTAATTAATACTCCTTTGATCCTGCTTTTAACTTTTTAATCTTACACGTTTCCACAAACAATTAAGTCACTGATTCCCTTGAAATTTTAAAAATAACAAGGAGCTTTCAAATTCCCTCCTGCAGATGATTTACAAACAGATTCCGTAATCTAGACCAGTTCTTTTGTTTACGAAAGGATGAGTTTATTCCTTATTAGTTTTTCTCATTTTTCATTTAGTCTCGGTGATGTTGTAAAGCAAAATTAGTATACTGCTTTGACTGAATATATATATACATATATATATATATATATATATATATATATATATATATATATATATATTGCGATAAGGTATAAAAGTATTTTTCTTTTATTTAATTTTTAAATTAAAAATATGTACCACCAAAGACTCGCTATTCTTTCTAATAATTCACAATATTTATTATAAATATATTCCGTTCCTTGTTATACACGTCAGCGCAGATAATATTTTAGGTCCGTAGTGATTAAATTCATTCACCCGTAATTTGTAAAAATGAATTAACTATTTTTTTTTTATTTTTACTTTTATACGCGCAACTGTTAAGAAACAATAAGTGCGTTTGCTGAGTGACCATAGCTTATTATAAATGTAAGAAGCAGCGTTCCGATGAACACACTTCCATAGCGTCGTACAGTTGTTAGCTAATCATGGGAAGTATATCACGAGGCCATCGGCATTTTAGTCTTCGCGTACGCGGTGATTGATTTTCTGCTAAAAGGCTGATATTGGAGCATTACTATTATAGGCCAACTTGTTGTGAAATTTTTTATATCTAGTCTTGACAACCTCCACGACAAGCGATATGTTTAGATCTCGATGAATTATTTTATTCGAAACGAACCGCGGAGCATTTAATTATCTTTCTTAATATTTTGGATTATACACTTTGGATACGATTCGTGTTTGATGATTAACAGCAACCCCATAATTCGGATCCATACAGCTAAATGGGTTTTAGTAAGTTGTTATATAGAAGGACTTTGCTTGTAGCATTTAATTTGGATCGGTGATCAAGTAGCCGCATCAACACAGAGTATCTTTTTCGTAGCTCTTGGTTCCTAACATTTAAATGGTATCTACAAGTTAAACGGCTATCGAGATAGAAGCCAAGATAGCGGACACGATCGGAGCTAGGAATAATAGCATTACTTGCACGTTCCTCTTCTAAGTGTAAACGTGACGTGATGACATTTACTGACGAATAGGCGAATACGCCATTTCATAAACCATGGTTCGAGTAGATAAACATGTTGCTGTAAGGTAGTGGAAGCTTGGACAGGATCTTCATGTCTTGATAGTACAGCAACATTGTCAGCAAATATACAGAATAGCGTGTCAGGATGCCGGAGTATATCTGCTGCATAGATCACATATAGTATTGGTCCAATGCCTTGAGGTACCCCAGCGCAGACACTGTAATGGGCGGAGAAAGCGTAGTTTTCTTTGATGCAGAAATATCGTTGTGACAGGTAAGATTTGAGTAATAAGTAAAGAGCATAGGGTAAGACTGCCTTTAGTTTGAACAGAAGTCCCTCGTGCCACACACGATCAAATGCTTGAGACGCATTCAGAAATATACCAGTATAATACTGTTTTTCTTTAAAGGTCGTTGATATAATATCAACAACACGGTGAACCTGATGAACAGTGAACTGGTTATTTTGAAAACCGAATTGGTGATCAGGAATCACATTATGTTTATGTAATATAGGATAAAGGCGTTTTAATAGTAGTTTTTCTAGTACCTTCCCTAAAAGGGGCAGTAAACTAATTGGACGATATGATGATGCATTATGGCGAAGTTTATTTGGTTTAGGTATTATTTTGACCATCGAAAACTTCCACTCAAGTGGGAAGTACATTTCCCTTAACACCGAGTTATATATGTATGTGAGAAGGATGATGGCTCGTTTAAGTAGATATTTAAGGACTTCGGAGGTGATGCAGTCAAACCCAGGAGCTTTTCTTGTTTGTAAACGCTGTATTATATTCTTTACATCGGTTGGACTAAATGGAAAACCCAAATATATAAATTACCCATAACGTATGAAAATTGAATGTTATATATAAAAGAATTTAATTTACGACACGATTTTTTTTTTTCAAAAAAGATAACCTCCTCTGATACAAGAAATACCCAAACCTTTTATCATTTTAGGCGATCTGAACGCACACAGTCCTATGTGGTCGAGTAATAAATACAATACCAGTGGCAAGGTTATCCATAATGCGATAAATAGGTTTAATCTCTCATCATTAAACTGTAGAGTCAACGCACTATAATTTTTCATACCGTACATGGTCTAATATTGACCTAGTTTTATGCTCACCTCAGTTAACAACCAAATTGCAATTTTTCTTACATCGCGATATGGGAGGAAGCCATAACTTTCCAATAATCATTAAAAACAAACTAAATTCTATAGGAAAAGAAAAACATTACATCCGAATACTCTAATACCTAAATATAAAAAAAACGGACTGGATAAAATACAATACAACTCCACATGCGTCGTCACTTTAAATATAAATACGTTGGGCAATATAGACAATGAGGTTAAATCTTTCACAAACACGTTAATATGAAAGCACAAACAAATACTATAAAAGTACCATGGTGGTCAAAAGAATATTTAGAAGACGGAAGGCCTTAAAGAAGTTAAAAGCGGAATCAACTATAGAAAATTATTTAATATTTAGAAAACTACGTGCAAAAGCAAGATATATTCTGAAGCAAGCTAAACGAAAATCCTGGAAAAACTTTATCTCGGATTTAACACCGAACAGTTCAACAAAAGTGATATGGAACAAGATCAAAAGCATTGAAAAATCAGCACCGTTCCATATCCCAACATGCATCAGAAACAATGGCGTCATACACAACGAAAAACAAGAATTAGTTGCAGAATTCAAGTTTTTTTGCTGCCTCTGCGAACGCTAATAATGTAGCTTCAAGTTCCAAGTTACAGACGATTAAAAACATCAATTATTTCAACCTCGTTGACGATAATAAGGAACAGTACAATCAACCAATAACCATGGAGGAACTTCATGCAGCAATAAAGTATACAAAACCGAAAGCTATCGGTCCAGACTATTTTCATATACACCTTCTAAAATATGCGCCTGAGAGTGTTATAGATACTTTACTGAATATCTACAATAAAATATGGTTCACAGGTGTTCTCCCATCGTCATGGAAAACTGCAATCATAATACCGTTACTCAAACCAAATAAAAATCCAACGTTATTAGGTAGTTATAGACCAGTCTCACTTACATTAGTAATGTGTAAAATACTGGAAAAAATTGTAAATCGAAGATTGTTATGGGAACTAGAGAAACGTAAATTACTTACAGATAAACAATATGGATTCCGTTCAGGACGATGTACCATTGACTCGATACTATATGTACAAAACACATCCTTAAAGCCTTTTCAAAGAAGCACCATCTGCTGGCAGTCTTTTTTACTTTGAAAAGGCTTTTGATACTTTATGGAAAAACAAAATCGCGAAAATACTATATTCATGGAACATCAACGGTCGAATTTGCGCTTTTATTTCAAGTTTTTTAGCGGATCGAAGTTTTCAAGTAAGAGTAGGATCTGTTCTATCCGAACCTCACACGCTGTTAAACGGAGTCCCACAAGGGTCAGTGCTTAGCCCTACGCTATTTATCATCGCCATAAACGATATTGTAGATAAGGTCCAAAAACAAATGAGATCATTTTTGTTTGCGGATGATTTTTGCATATTGCTCCCTTGCACAAATATTGAAATAGGAGAATCAATCCTACAAGATACAATTAACGAATTGCAAGACTGGTCACAGAATAACGGGTTACGATTCTCAACATCAAAAACTACAGCTATACATTTTTGTCGTCTTAGGAACTGTGAGCAAAAAAAAATATGCCTAAATAGCAAAATAAGTTCGGTACTTATGTATGGAATTTGATAGCAAACTTACATGGAGATCACATGTAAATTCATTGATAAAAAGTTGTCAAAAGAAGTTAAATCTAATGAGAAAACTTTCCCACACGACGTATGGTGCAAGTAGACACAGCTTATTGATGATATATCGCACCATAATAAGGTCGAAATTAGAATTACGGAGCTGCTTCCGCAAATCCTACACTATTGAGATCTCTGAATACCATACAAAATATAGCAATCAGATTGGCAACCGGAGCTTTTAAAACATCACCGACACAAAGCATCTTACGTGAGGCTTCTGAACTGCCATTACAACTAAGAAGAACATACTTGCAAATACTGTCTCTTGCTACACTAAAAGATGCTGATTTTAGCATTCTGCATAATCTTATTCGAGAGTATAACGTGCAACTACCAACAATTTCCCATAAACACCTCCACGCTACACCACCATGGGCACAGTCGCGATTGGAAGTAAATTCAACGCTCTTAAGTGTTAAGAGGGAAAATTCCGACGTCAGCAAAGCATTTAAGGAGATCAAGGAAAATCACGCAGACTACAAATTCATATACACCGATGGATCTAAATCATCAACAAGAACAGGTTGTTCGGTAGTTGTTAATGGAGTATCAGTCCTACAAAAAGCATTACCATCTATGTTATCAGTACTGACAACAGAACTTTTCGCAATCAGGTCTGCAGTGGAATAAACGGAAATCAACAAAAAAACAAATTACATGATATGCATTGATTCGCTGCCAGCATTAATGGCGCTGTCAAACACCAATAGTTTGCACTCAATTGTCAACGAAATAACCGAAATATTACAGACCACGACTAAGAACATAAAATTTTTGTGGATACCAGCTCACAGTGGAATAGTTGGTAACACGAAAGCTGATGAATCCGCGAAAATGACAGTTGCTAATACGGTTTCCAGTATACCGGTACCATCAGTCGATTATAAAGAATATCTTAAGCAACACTTGCAATAAATATGGAATAGTCAATGGTAGAGATTATCTAGCGAAAATAAGCTGCGGGCGATAAAACCATGTACATAGTCTTCAGTATTTCGGGAAAACAGAACGGAGAAGGTAATCCTATGCCGGCTACGAATAGGCCACACAAAATTAACACATGCTTATTTACTGGATAGTAAAGCACCATCTATGTGCGATCGATGTAGCTGTCAGCTAACTGTCAAACATCTGTTGATAGATTGTCCGGTCTATGAACAATACCGCAAACATTATCAGACCGCACCATCCGATTTAAGATGCTTACTTAAGGATAATGTAGACACTATCAACCAGGTCTTCAATTTTTTAGAACAAACCGAATTATTAGCCAGCTTATAACATCTAGCTTTACTGCTGTACACGGCACGTAAAAAAAAAGAAAAATATATATATATATAAATTTTACTGGTTTAAATTTTTAAAATTGCATCGAATAAAGTTTCCATGAATTTTATTTATTTTTCAAAATTCTAGTTGAATACATTTACTTACGAGAACGTTCAGGCACATTTATCGAATTGATATTATTTTTTGAAAAGAAATAAAACTAGAAAACAAACTTTATCCGTTATTTTAATGAAAATTTAGAAAATAAATTCAATATACCAAAATATTTTAAGCTCTTTTTCTTAACCATTTTAATTAAAATATAGTTTTAGAAATGTTGCATCCTTAGTTGAATGATTTAATGTTCCCCATTAACAACGTTATAATAAACTTCATGTTTTCGAACTCCACCTATTTGTAAAACTTTACACGAGATGTATTCCATTTACCGAGCAATAAAAAAGTCAGTTATATATTAGTTACTATTTATTACGATTTTTATAATCAACCAGAAGTTTAATCATTTCTAAGCAATTGCAAACATCAATTTTAAACTAATAATTTTTAGACCACGTTGTTCAAGTCTAATTAATTTTTATTGAAAGTAAATTCTATTTGAGAACGACGTAAAAAATATATTTGTTTAGTTTATACGATACGCACAGTAATGAATGTAATAATCGAAAAAAATACTTACATTGCGCCCATTTTCCAGTTTTTTCGTTTATGAAATTCGGATATAGACCTTTCGGTTTTTCCATATTTCTCAGTAATTCTCTAATACGCATGACTTTTTCGCGAAATACAGGGTTACCAGTTATGTCTGACAAATAGGTAAACTCAAGATGTAAAGTACCCAGTTCAGATAATATACTACTTCCAGCACTTGCCCAGCCGTAATTTTTTGTTATCTATAAAATAATAGAAATTAATAAGTTATCATCTCACATTTATTCATTATTTATAACATAAAAAAAAACACATATCATTAAGATGTTCCGATAAAATATATGTATAAAATTAATGGTAATAACATTAACGTTATTCATGTATCAGATCAATAAAATAAAACAAAACTATCAATAAAAATCAAAGCAAATAAGTAAATAGATATTATCGAAATATCAATAACGTATATAATTCTAGATTTTACCATATTTTCATAACGTATAAATTAAATATAAAAATTTCAACTTGGATGTTATTACTTATGTACGAATGTCAATTTTCTTTTACATATATGAAGAAGAATAATATATTTACTTTCTATATTTTTATTTATTTACGACACTAATCGGTGAATATCGCACATTTATCTATCATTTTAAAAATCTCAAACGACATATATTCTCGACATAAAGATTATTCATTCTGATTGTAACTAGTTAGAAGTATATAGTAGTGCATTTTTCGTTTACTGATATAATTTTTAAAATTTAACTATGTATTGCGATCATTACTGTAAAATTAAACATTCTGCAGATGTTTACTTCGTAATATTTAACGAATCAATTTCTATGTATATTCAAAAAGTATACCACATCAATAGCTCAACCACTCCGTGGTAAATAAAAAAAATATAAATTAAATTGAATTATTAATTAACATTATTGTTTGTTTCGAAAATTTCACTTTCGAAATGCTCACGAATTTTTTTTAAATTATTTTCTTATTAAACGAATAAAGTAATAATTAAAACAATGCTTACATAACGACGACTGAGTGGTTTTCCTTAAAAAGTTTTTCTATGTTATCTTTATATACAAAATTTTTATGTTATAAAGAAATAATTGTGACGATAAATTATTTATTTTAAGTCGGGACGATTCGTAACAGCACAAATATATATATCATCATGATGTATAGTCGTCACCCTAAATAGGGTATCGTGATTAACAAACGGTCTGTTTTTGTGTAATTTTCCGCCACTCATCTCTATCTACTGCTTGGTGTACGCATTCAACGAAAGACAGGCCTGTCGTTTTCAGTATAATATCCGTCCATCTCATCGGTGTACGTCCGTGTGGTCGCTTTCCTTTAACTTTTCCCATAATCATGGTGCTTCCCATACCTTTTTGGTTACGTATTAAATGACCGAAGAATTTCAGCACTCTATTCACGACAATCGCTGACAGCCTTACCGGAACGACAATTTCTTTTAACACTGATTCGTTTGTACGGCTTGCCGTCCAAGGAATAGTCTTCGCCAGCACCATGTTTCAAAGCTGTCAATTCTTCTTCTGAGGGTTTTTTTTTATTGTCCATGTCTCCGCCGCATATTGATGGAAAATATAATCGTTTGGACAAGCTGTATTTTCACACTTTTCGTAATAGCGTTATCTTTCCAGATGTTGTTCAATTTCGTCATGGCACTTTTGGAAATTTCGATCCTCCGTTTTATTTCGGCTTGAGAGCCACCTTTATTCTGTATAAGTGATCCAGGATACACAAAGCTTCCAACAATTTCATAGTCGGTTAGTGTTCCCCTTTATCGTGTTATTACGTTTGCTCGATCAATTATCATTATTTTTGTTTTATTTTTATTTATACTTAATCCGTATTCTGCGCTAATATCTTTCAGTTTATTTAAAGGTTTTTCCATTTCATCCATAAATATATATATATTTTTATGCATGCAATCTGTATTTAACAATAAGCAGCAGTGAAAACATGATTTTATCAAAAGCCGGACTTACTGATGATTACTTTACGTTAAATAATCTACAATTATATGATTTGTGAGTAATCAGGATCGATGTTGAAGCTAGAGAGGATTCAATCTGTGTATTCGATTGAATTTTACAGTCTATCAGCAGGTTATTGGCTAATATATTTAAGTGTTGGTTGAGTTTTTCCTTATATCTTGCACTTGAGCTGCGAATCTCTTCTTTAACACAACTTATGCTCAAGTCCTTCAAAATGTCGTTATTTCGTGTAAACCAGGGTGTGTTAATTATCCAACGTAAAATTTTTGATTGTGTCCTTTCCATAAGAGCTATATCGGAGTTTGATGCAATACCCACAGCTCAATGACATATGTCCAAACTGGCTTTGTTATTGATTTATAAAGCGAAACTGTGTATTTTCTAGTGAAAGAACTGAATTTCCTGCAGCCATCCAGTTCATATTTCTCAGTTTCAATCTGATCTGTGTAACGTTATGTGTTTATTCCAAGTCAATCTCTGGTCTAGATGTAGACCGAGATATTTCGCACTAGTTACTGTTGGAATTGGCTTTTTGTTGAGGTAAATCTTCAAATCGTACGAATGTGGGTTAAATATTATATAGATGACCTTACCGGTAATGTACATTTGCATAATAAAATCAAAACGTGATCTATTTTTAAAAGTTGTATAATTTTTATTTCTATTTTATTATGCCGGCGAGTATTATAATTTTACGAAGATTGATAAATTAAAATGCAATAAGATAAATTATCTTAATTGTTAAATTTTTGTTTCATTTACTCCGATGTTTATTTTAAAATTCCAATTAATCGCCCATTGAATAGATAAGCCGGTGATTAATTAATTATTTAATTATTTCGAATGTACAACTAAATTTAAGCGGTACAAATAAAACACAATACTTCTAGGTAACCGAATTCGATAATATAAACAAGTTGCACTGATAAAATACATCATTAGACATTCTTCCACAATGGAAGGAAATTAAATAATTTGTCACTGTCGACATCTCGACGAATTTCACTAACGCCACAGTACAATAAGCGTAAAAAAATTCACAGTATTAAACATGAGAGGGAACGAGGAAAAGGGAAAATGATCGCACACAAACAACGTATAATCAAAACTTACGCCCGCTTTAAGGTTGATCAAAGAATGTGGTATTCCGGTGGGTGTATCAAATGCAGGAAGCAACTTATTAGCGATATATTCGGCTTTGTCACGGAATATAGTGTCTCCGGTTAAAGCGTAACAAGACAATAATCCGCCTATATATCTGATGTTTGTCTCGAATACGGATATGTCAATATTCTGTAAAATCGAATTAACACTTTACATTAAAAATTATTGCATTTTTAACTTGAACAATGTATATATTATATATATATACAAATTTGGAGAAACTTAACGCAAAAAACACTATATATATATATATATATATATATATATATATCTATATATATATAAAAATATTTAGATAAACCTTATTTAAAATAACTTATGATTAAAAAGTTATACAGAGAGATATTTATAAATTAGTTACGTGTAGACTACCTTTTAAAATTTTAATTTTGCATATACTGATTATTAGTGTTTTTTGCCACACCGGGCAATCGTGGCCATAATTAGCATTTTTCACTTCTAAAATAAATAAAAGTGGATAGGAGACAACCTATAAATAAACGGTTTGTTAAATCTTAACTAGGACTAATTAAAATTAAACAAATTAAACATATGTTTTCATAAAAGTAACATCGATCTGCTATCACGTAATATTCGCTTATTTATATTGTTCTACGTTAAATTTTGTCGTACCCAGTTATCTTTCGGATGCTTGGAAGCATATAGATTACATGCTACCTCACTGCTCGTGGGCTAGATAATGATCGACGCATTCTTCTAGGATTGCCCGGCAACGTGTATCTGAACATCCGAAGTATATTCAGATTAGCGCTTAGGCGAAGTTTGTTGAAGAATCTTTGGTATTCTATGGAATGTCATTGTGAAGAGTGTGATTCGAAACATATTTAATAGCCGCGACCATCATACCACGAATTTTTGACTGCTTTCTTTGTATTAGTGCTAGATTACTTGCTTTAGTATTGCCGTATAGTTCTATCCCGCACCTCCAAATTAGAGCTATAATCGTGACGTATATCTGCCTTTTTATATTTAGATTTAAAGTGGATCTTTTCCCTATTAAAGAGGAAAGCATGTTGGCTTGTACGAAGATTCGTTTACCAATTTGCTCAACACGAGTACGCCAGTTAAGTCTGCGATACATATATGTATTCCCAAATATTTCACGGACGTGACTTGTGGCATTTCAGAATTATTTATTATTAGCTTTGTAGAGATAATAGATCTGTTGGTAAAAGTTATGTGTTGACATTTTTTGTTTATTGAACTTTATTCTTCGGTTATTGGCTCACATTTGTACTTTATCTATATGTTCCAAATTCCGGATTTTTATTACAGGCTATTATCGCTATATCATCTGCAAATGTAACCGGAATTGTCTGATTAGAGACAGGAATGTCTGCCGTGTATATTGAATAGAGAATTAGTCTTAACAGACTAACCTGGGGAACAGAAGCAAATATTTTCCTTTCTTCGGAGATGAATTCGTAGACTTTATTTGTTAGGTATGACACAGACAGTAGATAAAGATCTGGTGGAAGTATATGCTTTAAATTTTAATCCTGGATGCAAAACACGATCGAAAGCTTGTTCCACATCCAGAAAGATCTATGGACAAATTGTTGTCTTTTAAGCACTGTTGATACATCTATCAATCTGTGCCATTGTTGAGTAGTAGAATGATGGACTGATGGACTGATGATTATTTTTATCTACAATTACACAGATTCTTTTTATTAGCGATTTCTCGAAGAACTTGAATAAGCCAATAAGTAAACTTATTGACCGATAAGAGCACAAGAAAGTTCGTGGTTTTACGGGTTTCAAAACCATTAGTATTATTGATTTTTTCCATTGTTCCGGGCGCTATCCTTTATACAAAATAGAATTAAATATGTAACATAGCAGCACCGCGGCTTTCTGTGGTAATATTGTCAGCATTTCACCCGTTAATTTGTCTGCTTCTGGAAATTTTTTTTTGCATGGAGTTGATTTCAAAATGGTTTTGTAACGAAATATTTATAAAATCATTTGTATGTGCAATATTTATTTAAAACGTCGAAAGGAGTGAAAATTTTTCTAGATGATCAGCGAAAGCTTTTTGATACTGTATTGTTCTTTGGTTAGATTAAGTAGCTTTTTTATAGCAAACCATAATGAATTATCTTTTATATTTAACGAGTTCAAATATTGCTCAAATGATTTATTTTAGAATATTGTTAATTCTTCTTTTAGCTTAGTGTTAAGTCTATTATATATCGATTTGAACGATAGATAATAAAAAAAAAAAAACATATGTCTGCCATCTCCTATAGCAGCTCTAACCTGTTTTATCAGTTTTCTTATTCTTAACGGAATATATTTATTAGAATTTCCGTTATCTTGTTTATGTATTGTAGAAGTTTCACATGCGAATTGAACGAAATTAGTGAGATTCGTAAGAGCAGAATCTATCGTTACTTTTTAATTTTAAATTTAAGTTGGTATCTCGATTTATATGCGAGAACTTTTACCAGTTAGTAGTTTTATTATATAAATAATTTTGCTTGTAATTTTTTACGGGATTTGCCATCACAATAGCCATGATCGAAACATGATCAGAGGATAAATCTGTTTTCGTTTCACAAATATAAGACCGCGTGTGACATATAACATATCTGGTAGCCTCTTAGAATGTTGTGGCCAGTAGGTTAGGGTTATAGGAGATAATATTGTTAATTACGATGAATTGCATCTTAAGTTTTTTACCGGGGTTATTAATCTTGAGCCCCATAATGCACTTTTGGAGAATCGCCACCACAGACAAACATATTGTCTAGGTTTAAGAAAATATTATCGAGAATTTATTCGAGGGAATTAATTATCCGAATGTAAAATTACGTCGACTAATTAGCTTATTTCAACGACGGCGCGTTATTGGATCCGTCGAACGCGTTAAAAACTACAAAAAATTTAATATCCGTCGCATTTTCTAACTAAATCACTATAAAAAGAATTTTCAATATCGTCGACGAATTCGATGTTATATTCGAGACGTATCGTCGAATATTGAAAAATATTCGCAAGTCGTTGAAATTCAGTTTATAATCTTAAACGGAAAGTTTATAAAAATACTAAAACGATGTTAACACTTACAAATTTATCGAAATCTAAATTTTCAGCTATCCAATCGCGTCCTTTTCTAAAATCGTCGTACATTTCCATGATGTATAAAGTATCCAAACTATCGACAATAGTAGCGCCAGTTTGAGCAGAACCGAATATGCCGTGATTATGAGCCATTCTCGAGATCGGCTTCAATTCATTCATACCCCAAGCATATTTGACGTAGTTACACCAAGCGTGCTTCATCATCTATAAGGGGAAAAAAAGTTAAAATATGTTGTTAAATCACATCAATCTAACATATGAACATATATATTCCGCTAGACGGATACTCCGTTCTGCGACGAATGCCAATGTCAGCTATCTGTACAGCAAGTATTCATTAAATGACACAAATGACCAAGCTGCCGAGCGTCAAAAAATACAAATAATAATAAAAAATACTTCTTCTTATCGTATAATCATCGGTTATATATAATTACACAAAATTCTCATCATAATTCTAACTTTAAATTTGTTAGCCAGTCTATGGCTTCGTCACTAAGATTGTGAACATCGTTTAATGTTAAACCTACAGGTGCAAATTTACTACAGTCTTCCAATATATGCTGCATAGTTTGTCTTGGATTTCCGCACTGGCACGCAGTAGTTATCGTTATACCCCACTTCTGCATTAGATACCCGAAAAAAAAAAAATACTAATAATAAAAGTGAACATTGATAATACAGAAATATTTTTCAAAACGATCGCGTACTATTGCCTACTGAAATTATTATCAATGAAAACACAATTCCTTAGAGGAATCAAGTTCGTTATTTAGGAATAATTATGCATTATTTTCGTTCGACAAAAATTATCTACGATGTAATTTATTACCAGATTGAATAAGATAGGGTTAAACACTGATTCTTGTGTGACGTCAAACAGTCAAGTAACTAGAACTAACGTTTGATCGCACTCTTTCTTGGTCCCCCACATAAATAAACTTAAGAGCTTCTTATTTCAGCAGTCTTAATCTTCTAAAAAAAAAAAACCTCTCATACGTCTTATGATGCAGATAACCCGTAACTTCTACACGTTGTTCCCTCACACGTTCAAAATTCGAATATGGCGCTTCAACCTTTGCTGTAGCATCGAACTCTGTTCTAAACGGACTAAATAGCATCCAGCATATTTCAGATTAAAAACTGGAGCATTTCGCACTTAACTATCCATCAGTGTATTATGTGAGAGTTGTGAATGGTCAGTTTGCCTCCGTCGAGAACTGCTTTCTATCAATCTCTTAACGCATATAAAGTCTTGCTCATGGACACCATCTTCTCAAATCATCATATGTCCTCCAAGACTGGCATCTAAAGTCACGTGCTACCCTATGCCACAAAAATACTTAGTCTCCTATATAAATTAGTAGCTTTCCAAAAATATATTATACAATACCCACCATTTTTGCATTATGGTCAAGCTTCTTGGCCCACATTGATTTATCTCTCCAGAAGGTTGAAAAGTTTGCTTCACCTGAGGCTATCAAAAGTTCATTACAAAATTTTCTGTTGAATTACACGAACCAGTTACTTATATTCACAGACGGCACCAAATCAAATATGGTTGGATGTGCAGTTAAAATAATACACTACTCACTATGAAACAACTTTTCATGCTTTTGTTTTTTTATTTTAAAAAAAAGCACCACTCCAGTCAGAATAAACTGACCACTATTGGCGAAGCTAATAAGTTAGTAACAAATTAATTTATATCTAAGGTATGGTATGAAATACCGATCACTCTCAATAGAGCGAGCAGGACAGATAAACATGAAAGATCTATAAGAAGGGACAAAGAAAATATACGCAGTGATTGTAGAGAAAATTAAAGAACTAATAAAATAATTATTTCAATAAATCGCTGGTACTGCCGATTATAGTGCAATGTCATCCAATCTTAAGAAAGTCTCTGGTCCATGAAACTTGCTGTCCATTTTACATTAAAGTTAAACAAAGACTCTTTCATTTGCACAGATTATCTTTTTTCACTTACCTGTATCTCACAAATTCGCAAGAAGTCACAAAATCCGATCGTAAAAAATATAATTTCAGTCACCTCTTCCGCTTCGATCAATATTACTTTCGCACGGATACCTGGACACAGAGGTATCGGAGGAAACGAGCTAGTGGACGTTACAACTAAAGAGGCTACCGGATACCGATTCCAAACGTACCGGTTTCCTCGTGGAACTTTTCAAAATTAATAATATCCCCGCTAAAGAAGAAATGGTCGAGAATATGGAATGAAGTTCCTACTACCAACAAATTGCGTTCAATACGGTCAAACACTGCAGTTTGAACCGCTTCATCAAGATATAGGCGGCAAGAATAAGTTTGTGCCTTATTTATTAAATAATTTATATCCCCCTATCTGTAATGTATGCTCTGTTCCTTTATTAACTATCTTCCGGTAGAATGCAAAAAATTCAACCTAACAAAAGATTCAGCTCCTATTTCGATTCCTCAACTATCCAACACCTGCATAATATATAAACTCCATTTAATCTCGTCTCTGGTTAATGTTGCAATGACACGTATACACAACTAGACTATCCATATTGTTAGAGGAAAAATATAGTAAATAATTCGGTTAACTTAGAAAGGAAAAGATCGACAGAAAGGCTTCAGAATCTGCGGATAAACGATATTAAAAGATGGTCCCCAGTTATATCATCCGCATCAAAGACTGTTTAATGTGGATTATCGTTGACCTCCGGAAAAGAATAAAAAATAAATGTCCACTAGAAACCACACCTTAACGACGTTTTTAGTTGGTGTTACATAAAATTCTGTAAACTTAAAAAGCTCGAACAAAAATTAACTCGGAATTAGGCAAAAAGTTCACGCACAGCAATAATCTCGTTAATAACGAACACTGGTCGCTCTGTTCGCTGCGAAACGATTACATTTTCGTCACTTATATCACTTGATGTACTTGACTTGTAGTTTCTTCGAATATAATAATAACGGTAATACACATTAACGCGTGTATTTGTAACGCGTTCGCGAAATGGAACTAATTATTGCGCGGCGTTAATGTCGGTCGGTTCGCGCTACAACCGGTCAATATACGTTAGCGTCCGACAAGAACAACAGCAACAAAAGAAGAACAATAGGAGAGAACGCGTTATCGTCCGTTATTAGAAAGCGGCATTCTCGAGATGGTAACCGGAGGAGTATTCTTTCCAATCAGACAAAGATAAAACGACTGGCCGGACGACCACAGACAATAGATGATTATTGTTCGTATTATTTTTCAAAACCAGAGATATCCTCCAGTCCGGACGATTAGAGGACCTTTCATCATTTATTATTATCGTCGTCGTCCTCATCATCATTATCGTTATTATCGGTAATTTCTATTCGTCCGTATTCAACGTGAAGCAACCCGTTCGTTTAATACAAGCGCAGGTGTACTTCCGAAGCGGTAAAAACTTAAAAGTCTAGTTGACTTTAAACAAAATTTGCATTAAATCCGAGAGAAGAGATCGAGCCCGATAATATCAAGATTTAGTATGGTTACACAATAACGAGGTAATTTAACTTTCGCAATACAAAAATTGTATTACACACACACATTGCACGTATTATAAATAAATAAGTAAAAAAAAAAAACATTAGTCGCGCATATGTATTTTTCACCACTAGAGGTTAACCGTTGTTAAGATTAATAAATGAAATTTTCGCAACAATATACTTTATTAACTGATCCAATCGGTACGATGGAAGATCGGTTTTCACTAGACTATTATATGATAATAAGTTTCAAGGAATATCGTATTACCGAATTTCAAAAAGCTTGTCGCACTAAGTCGAGTACGGATATGTATGCACAGACAGACTGAACTGTATCATCACTTATATCTCGTACAATGCGAAGGAATTACCGGCCACGTACGGCTCAATTCTTGGAAAGTAGACACGAAAAGACGGTACAAAATATCAACATCCGAACTTCCAGCCATCCAGGAATGAGGAATCAATAGCTATGACGCCGGATGGCATAACAAGAAGAAAAAAAGTAGAACGGTAATCAAAGACTGTATAATAACGTAGATCCAATGTGCAAACTATTATGAAAATTTGCGTCTCACTGAATAAATTTATCTTTTTCATTTAAAAAAAAAGGCAGAAAATTTAAGCTAACATTACATGGAGTATATCATAAGCAATTTTTTTTTCTTGTGTTATATTAAAGAAAATGAAGATTGAAAAAACATAAACAAATATTTTGCATTGCTTGTTAGATGGTTCCAGATAATTGATGTGTTCTGTAAATATTTTCGAATTAAAACATTCTACATGGAACAACTTATTACGGGGGGAAAAAGGACAATTTTGGTAACATTCAAAGTTTATGTACCGTATAAGGAACACTATGACTGAAAGGGTTAACTATCCAAAGCGGATTAAATTCGATAATGATGATGTTACTAAAGGAAATAAAACACCGACATAAAAAAAAGGGGGTAGCGGGTTATCGATCTCGAAATTTGGTCAGCCATAACGACTATAATCGGCACTATTGAAAGTGGTGTACATCTGTACACCGCTTTGTTACACAAACACCAGTGCGTACGCGGACATTAATATGTAAGCGTTTACTTTTAAATAAATAAATAAAAAATTCCAAGTTGACAATACGGTGTATAAACACACATTACGTAAGCACGGATGTATAAATAATGTTTACAAGATACATACAATTCGGGAGTGTATATATATATGGAATACCACCCAATGGGAAGTACCAGGCTCGGTCATACATATTAGGTATAATGGGATTAATACATCGCATTCTTATTCTGTTCGTAGCAGTGTTCGTCAATCTTCAGCATCAGCAGCGGAAAGAGGAAATATCGCCGTATAAATACATATATATGTATGTATATTACACACACCCACATATATTATAAAACGGAGATTATTTCACTGTTTCGTTTTACATCTAGAAACCAAGACTGGATAGATGAAAAACATCATTAAGCATAATGTTGTGAGAGTATATAGTTGAATACGATCGTTCAAGTAAATGATTTCTTTAAAGATCTTTACTCATAAATGTTATGCGTAAAGTATTCACTTGTTTAAAATATTATCTTCTCTTATATATATATATATATATATACACATTAGAAGTTACCCACAGCATCACCCGTGTAATTATTTTTTTAAAGGTTTGTTTCGCATTGATATCACAAATAGGACAGAAATTACAATAATTTAAAGTTTTAAAAAGTACTTAATTACAAAAATCAGTTAAAATCACTAAACCTTTATTTAGATTTCGCAAAGCTTTTCGGCAACTACGCTATTATCAAACGATATATAAATAAAAATAAAGATATAAAAAACGAAATATTAATTTAAAAAGTAGTAAACAGCGATATCTCTGACAAAACGTTTAAAATTTAACACGTTTTCCTGCTCGAATGTACCTTCACTACCAACACCCGCAATACATACCAAATTTTGTCACGACACACACACACACACACATATATATATATATATATATATATATATATATATATATATATATATATATACGTTTGTTGCGATAGGGGCGTGACAGAAATAATGGACGGATATATATATATATATGTATATATACACGATACTACACTAATATATATAATTGTTAAAAGAAAGAGACAGCGATATTTTAAAACTTTAAATTATTGTAATTTCTGTCCTATTTATATATGAAACAGAACGAATTTGATAATATAGACTACAAGTTATGCGAATTTCATCATTATTGCTTTAATAGTTTTTGAGTTAAATAGGAACAGATAGATAGATAGATAGAAATTAAAAAAAAAAAATAGATTTTATGTTTATGTGTGATAAAAATATTCCAATGCAGTCATTATAATGAAAATATTGGCATATCACAGGCAGACACTACTGTTTTATGTATTAGTAATATATATATATGAAACAATTAATTTCTTAGAGCACCTATAATATATAAAACCGAAAAACTAGTTAGTCGGTAAACATCTTTAAAATTTACTTCGTGTAATCATATCCGCAATTGTATACTTCACCTTTTTTTCTTTTTAAGGTAATAACTAACAATGTTAATCAATTACGGTTGACTTAACCGGAATTATGTTATTTAAGTAAGAAGTTATATCAACGAAGATGTAATCACTCAAAAACTATTTTTCTTGTTTTAATACATTACTACGTTTTGCAAAATCCATCTCCTTCAAAATTATTATTAACTACCGTGTAAATACTGGGTAGACTATTTAATTTACACGTAGTTCCATTTTGTGCTCCTACGAAATTAACGCATATATATACACATATATTTTTTAAACAGAGAAAATTGTAATATCGCGGATAAAATAAGAAATGTATTTCATGATTGAAATCGGCAGGAAATATATGTATATATAAAAAATATTTTCTTCGCATAAAGTTAGTCTCCCTGATTTATTTCTACTTTCAACCAGCGGTGCCAATCGTGCACCGATAAATTTTCTCTATTACTTGTGAAATGACGTGTGTACGATATCCACCGATTTTCTACTAGACAGGAGAACGTTTAAATAATCTCATTTATCTATCTCTTTTTTGCACTGGACGAATAACTTATATAATATTTTGGCATTATGTGGATAATTTCTTCACTACGAACGCAGCCTATTGTATTTTATAATTATAACTATTATTTTTTTTTTTATAAAGACATCTAAATTATTATGCGTATTTATTATAAATAAATAAACGACAAAAGGCGTTAACATCACTATTATTTTCTTCTTGATGAAACATCATAAAGCTTTTCGGCTGTTAAGCCATTATCGAGTGAATATAATAAAATAAGTTATAAAAATATATATAAATGTAAAAAATGTATTACTCGGATACACAATGTACAAAATTATCAAAGTCATAAAACAGTCTTTTTAAATAGCCTAATAGTGAATATGGTAAACAACACAATCAGCAAAATAAAATTTATACATAACAATAAAGGATAACGATTAAAATAAAAGTAAACAAAAACATCCGACAACATGGAGTTTATACACAAACAATAACGCAATATAAATGAGCATTCTCCAATTGATTGAAAGTATAACATTTTAGCTAGCTTTTCATAATTCTGCTGGTATACCATCTATTCCTGCAGCGTTGTTATTTAGTAGTTGTTGTAGGACCATTTCAAACTCTTCTCAAAGTAACCTATCACTTTCCTGTTCTTGTATATGCATTTTGTCCAGGCTCGATTTTGTTGATTGTTCGTATAAATCTTCAATATACTTTTTCCAACTCAGCGCTATTTCTACAGAACTTCGACATGGCTTCCGTTGATACTGTTTTATTTTTCTGTGTGCTATATGCGTACGGTTTTAAAGTTATCTTCAATTTCAGGGCATTCCTATAATTTTTCTTTAGCTTTCTTACATTCTCGATTTATGTTATTTTTTAATTCGTTATACTTTTAAATTCGTTCGATGTATTCATCGTAGGTTTCAGATAATTCGGCATGTAGTTGTATCATTCGCGAATATGGAAGTTCTTAAATAGCTTCTATTTGCTCGAGATTTATCTTTGCACTTGTCAGATTAAAAACTTATCATAACAATAGTCGGATCATCAGAAATGGAGAGCTTTCAGAGAAATGTAATATTGAAGACACGCCAGATTTGTCCTGCTCGAAATACAAAAATAAGAGATGGCCTTCTGTCTGAACTTCTATCAACGAGGAATATGCTGTATACAAGTTGAAGAGCTTATTGCGGATCTTACCTTTTCGGATGCGCGTAAATTATATTAAAATCGCTAATATTAACTTATAATACGAGCAGTCCACTTAAACAGACCAAAAGGTGAAAACTGGACCAAAAAAAACCCCACCTTTTCCTGTTTAATTTTCGAATACGGACCGATGAATAAAGTCGGCCTATATGTTCTTTTGCAAAACAGGTGACAGTTATTCTCCGTTTCGTCAACTTTTTGTTTTCTCACAATATCGACGTTCATACGTTCCACCTACATTACATAATTGCCTCTATAGTAAAGCGTATCGCTATACATATAGTACCAACCCGTTTATAATTTATGTACCGGGAATGTTTCCTATTGTCGTCGATGTATCCAGTTCAAAAAAGAAAAAAAAAAAAAGGTTTTTTATTATATCGAATGGGGAACATTGTTGATTATTTATTAGTCTTCTTTATTAGGATAAAACCATTGCGCAAATATTTATAATTTTTCACATTAATTTATTTCCTCGCTGACAATAAATGATAACAAACTAACGGGCGTATATACAAAGAAACAAAAAGGGTCAGGCAACGATTTTATAATGGAATAATAAATTTTGTAACGTATTATTCAGAATAAATATAACGATCGATCTCACGTAGAGAGCAGAAGTTAAAAATAATACATACAAATATGGAACGCGCGTGTGTGTGTCTGTTGCATGGAGTGAATCCATGAATATGATTGATGTCAAAAGAGAAGGTCATGGTATAATATATATATATATATAATAAATATTTTTTTTTCTATGTAGGACGCTTTTTACAACGGGACAGGACCGATAATGATAATATAATGACCGTTATTTGTTGTTTAACATAACAAAAATATTTAGTAGGCGTGATTAAAGTACGCGACTCTATATTCGTGGGTATTTCCCTAGTTGTATTTTACGAGGTTCATAAGAATAGAAACCATTGTTTAACATTGTACGATTGTTTAAAGTACTATTTCTCAATTTTCAAAAGAACAAATAAATATAACGCCAATGAAAATTACGCAGGTTTTTTTTTACCGTATTTTGACCAATGCGACACTAATAATGCACTACTGCCGGATACTGGTAAATACGTTAAATAACAACACTCGTCCCGCTCGCGATATAATCGATCTGTTAATAATTGGGACACTTGTTCACGTTAGATGAGAATATAACTCTAAACAGTATTTTTCACAATTAGTGAAAAGATGTAATTACTTAAAAAGACCTAAAAATTATTTTACTAGTAGGTAAAAACAGAGAAACATTATATTACACAATCAATAGATGTTTAGTAACATTCGAATATAATTCATAACTTAGAAACCAACTAAAATTAGTTAGTAGTCTGCTAACTATATTACGCGTTCAATAATCGAATAACGCGTAGTGACTATCTAAAGTTACTAACAAAAAGTAACCAAATAAAATTGTTTTCGTAGTATAAATCTGACTAAATAAATCGTTTCAGCGAAACCGATTTAACAACTGACTAATAAGTCAATAAACAACGGTTTCTTTTTCGAAAATCACTCGATTTTATTATTTGAATTTTTTTAATAATTTTTCATTAAGATGATTTGTAATTTACATTGTTCATTATTATTTTTCAAATGTTTTACACTTGTTACTACATTTGAAAGATGATGGGTCGGATAGTATTTTATATATTTTTGTTTCAAAAACCCTGTTGCGAGTTAGGATAATTAAATTTAAAACAAATTATATTTAAAGTATAAACAGCTATTTAGACTAAATTTTTATTATAATTAATTGAAAATAATTAACGAGTTATAATTAGTACATTACAATGTGACATTGCATATGAGGAAAACATTGAATATATCTGTTTGTATGATGTGAAACAAATGTGACTTAAAAACATCGATTAATTAATCGAATTTTTTTTAAAAATGATATTTAGTCGATTATATCCATGATTTATATATATATATATATATATATATATATATATATATATATATATATATATGCATATATATTAATTTCATTAAACTCATGAAGCAGTTTTCGCGAATTTCACAACAAAACTCGTATCAGGAGTTTTAAGAAACCCTTTATTCCGAATAAAATTTATTTGATTAATTTTATACATAACAATATATCACTATTTTCACATCCTTATCGCACATTATTTATATATCTATCTTTAAATTTTACAAAAGACAATCACGTTTCTGTATTCGTAGGAATTTTAAATCAATATAATTTTGTTCCTCATTGTTTGTATATGTATATATATTTTTCACAATAAACTTAACAAATTAATTTGAATTGATAACTAAATATTTCTTAAAGGATCAGATTAAAATTTATTTACACTATTTTTTATTTAACACACATTATATATATATATATATATAGGCATCGTATAAATTCTTCATGATTTATAGAATTTTGTATTGAAATATATATATTGATATATATACATATAAAGCTGATGTAATGATTTTAATATGTTCTTATTTGATTTTCATTCGATTATTTTGTAATCTAGTTTTATGTTTATATTATTATACATCATCATCATCGTCATCGTATTTTGCTCGTTACCGAACATCGTATATTGTACGTTATTTTTGTCTACAAAATGTGCTCAAGACACTATGTACAATGCAGGTTATGCAGTTATACGGAGTGTTGTAACACTATCTTTTTCGCGAATAAATTATTATAAAGACGCAGTGTAAAAGTAGTTATATAATCCCCGCTGGTTGAATTTTTTCGGTTAGAACTACGTCAGAATTTGTCACTGGTGGTGACGTTTCACTTGCAATCTCTATTTTCAAATCACATTAAATTTTCGAAATGTCACCACCAAATTCTGGCACGATTTTCACCGAAAAATTTGACAAATCGATGTTAACAACTACGAAAGTTTCAATTCTTCCATAATTATGTCTAATTTTAAACTTCTTATAATAAACAGTTTACGCTCAACTAAATCAATGTCAATGAATTAAAATACTACAACAAATGACAAATTAGCTTAAACCTGAATAAAACTGAAGCTCTATTTTCTTCACCAGTACATGACCAGCTGAAAATCGTATGGTACAGGGAAATGCGATAAAGCGGCGTGATAATGTTCGTTATCTTAGTGCTCGACAATAGACTGACTTTTACTAAACACATAAATAATGTCGCAATCGAGACAAAATTGCTTTCTGTTCCCCGTACCCTCTCCTTAATCGCAAGTCTTTTTAATAAATTACAAATCATTCAAAAATAGATTGCTCAGATTCGATGCCAGAATTGACAGTATACTGACCTGCCCTACATTACATATTTTGTTCTAACACTATCGACTAACGTTTCCAATAAATGCTCATATCGCTCGTCTCCTCGATTACCAGTTACAACTCCAGACAATTTCGTTTCATGCATTCCAAATATAAACATAACATAATTTAACAATAATTTATTTGTATTAACCCCTTTTACTTAGTAAGTACACTCGATATCTATGTTACCCACTTTTATATTTTTAAATATAACTTTAATTTAAGAACTCGATACTTCAAACAATATATTTTAGCAGTTTAAGTTCCAATATTAACTATGTATTGTTGGTAATTAGTTATTAAGAAAACTTGTTTAATTTTGTAGTCGCAGGCTTTTTCCTTTTCTCCTGCAGTGTTTAACCTTTTGTTTACTTATACCCTTTATATTTTTACATTGATATTGTGATAAGGTGTTCCCGGTATACGATAAATATTATCTTAAGATCTTTATAACTTTACGCAAATATATTGTTGCTGTCGTTGAATTAATTGAGCGCAATAGAGGGCCTTTATAAACTCTACGTAAGCATTAATGCGAATCGACTGACGAAGCAAACAGATGATTAATAACTAATCAATCAGGCGGGTTTTCTTAATCTCTAAGTGCAAGAAGTACAATACTGAACCGCACATAGCGTTCGTCAACTATCAAAAAGCTGAACAGTCGTAAAAGCGCTTGAAGAAAATGGAATAGATGATCAATGAACATAATAAAGAACATTTATAATTCGCCAACGATGTAAGTGCAACTGGTAGAAAAACCCAGCAAAATAACATTAAAGAGAGGCGTTAAGACAAGGGAATACAACATCTACCAAGTTGTTTATAGCATCCTTAGAACGTGTGTTCAAAAACTTGGTTCGGAAGTCTAAAGATATCAATATTGATTGGAAGAAAATCAATCATCTGAGGTTTGCCGACGACATTATATTAATTAGCAACAACGATTAATGATAAACATCAATAAAACTAAGGCCATGACAAATACGCCTTTGAAATTACAAATAACAATAGATGTGCAGATACTGGAACAGGTCAGTGAATATATATATATATATATATATATATATATATATATATATATATATATATATATATATATTTAGGTCAAGTACTTACTACAGAGAATGAAGCAATAGGAAGTAAGAAGACGAACGCATGTCTCATGGATAGTTTTTGGAAAGTTAAGCAAGGTTCTCAAGAATAAAGATATACCAACAGACTAAAAAAGAAAAAGTATGAACAATGCGACTTTCCGGTGCTTACATATGGAGTGGAAACACGGAGTCTGACGAAATATATCGTTAAGAAACTCGCCTTACCTCAGATAGATCACGAAAGAGTAATGTTCGGAATTAAGATGTCAGACAGAACAGTCGATACATATCGGATGCAGTAGAACGTGCAGCACAGGTGAAATGGAAATGGAACTGGACAGGCAATGTGGCAGGAAGAAATGACGACAGGTGGACGAAACAAATAACGGAATGGCTATTAAGTGAAGGATACATAAGTCGCAGTCGGCCGAACACAAGATAGCAGGATGACATAAAATGGACGAATTGGAAGAATTACATAGTAGATTACGCGAAAGGTTAAACATTATTGTTTTGTAAAGTACCCGATGCAAGAGGCTAACTTGCTAGAAACAGTGACTCACGGAACCAATTTGATACGGCAACAACAGCAAAGAACAGGATTCAATTGCGATTTCCTCTTCTTAAGGTCAGACTTTACAGGATGATAGAGGGTATGACGAAATAGTAGTAAATTAATATGGAGACGATTATTAGCGGAAGTGTGCGAAAATTGCAGGCGCCGATAATAAGTTTTCTACACAAAGAACAGGACTATGTTATGGAATATACTTTGCTCTCTCGATGGATCAAAGTGAATTTAGTAGCTCGAAGGCTTTATTTAAGTATAATTTCTAGTCGATTTTCATATTTATTATTTTCTAAAGCACGTCAAATAAGAAAAATCGGGAAAAGTTTGAAAATATCGTAATAAAGGTAAAACGAGTTCGTCTAATTAACGCATATTCAATGAGCCGCAGTTTACGATATATGTAACTAAGGTTAGATATTAACGTTTATAATATTAAACAACCTAATGGTTAATAATGACCATCAAGATAATATGAATGTATAAGTGACATCAAATAATAAGAAATAAATAATAAAATATAAATCCCTATAAGATAGCCGGGATAAGGCACCTGCTGGGTTTAATAATAATAATAATAATAAATAATAATAAACAACCATTATCATCATCATAGTCGTCTGAACCAGAATAATTTATAATGTCGGCGTTGTCTGTGGTCGCTGAATAAATATTTTTACATGCACCGTTTTAAATGTTTTTTAAAAATTCGATTTATTTAAACTCTATACTTCTCCCTATTTTATATCTTCTATCAAAATGACGTTCCGCTAATCGGAAAATACTTTTATTTATTAAAATAATACAAAAAAAATATTTATTAGACGTATTGAGATTTACATTAATAAATGGACCAACCAGTTTTACGCCTAACAGCTGACCTTTTTTCATCTAATTTTCTTTTTTTACAATAAGATCGCACAGACAATTCAAATAAGCGTCCCGCAGAGAGATAAACGAACTAACGAGAAAAACGTGTCGGACAGACATTATTATTTATTTTTGCATTAAATAAAATAAAAATATTTTAATCCTTTCAGTACAGTTCTGGAAATATTTTCCGGCAAAAATCAATATATGTAGTTTTAGGTTCATTTAAAAAAATGCGCAACAATCAGAATTATAATAATAATTCACCATTGCCGATTAGGTGTATACAAATGAAACCTTCAAAACTGCAAATGGAAAATGTAACAAAGAACATTTTTTTTGTTGTTATCATTCACGAGGATTAGGAAACTACACGCTACAGCCTGTAGGACATAAAAACTCATTTATTATATTCAAGTATTTAAATAAATGAGGTTACACACACACATATACATATATATATATATATATATATATATATATATATATATATATATATATATATATATATATATATATATATATATATATATATATATATATATATATATATATAGGAGATAAAAGGAATTGATTTACATGTTTATCATTAAAGGCTAGTAAAATTATGAGCAAAATAATTCTATCGCGATTGCACGTTACCCTAATAACATAATCAACACGTACGGACAAAGTTTTTGTAATAATAAATACTAGATTGGTAAAAATTTACCTTCACTCCTTCATAGTCATCACAAACTACACGACATAAATTTCGCCCTGACGACTTAAAAAACCCAAATACTACAGTTTCGATTTGAGGTAGATAATAGCTCATTCGACGAAGTTAACAACCCCATTGTGGAATCAGCATTGAAGGAGGAATATAACATTTATAAAATTATATACATCGATGGCTCTTTTGAACATTCTAAATATAGGTATTCTGACGGAACAGTATATATGAGGTTGTTTGTTTTATTAGATTACGTCGAACAAAAAAAATTCTAATATTCACCGACTCTCTGAAGTGTTTTTTACACCCTCCGGCTTGTATAATGAGTGTATTAGAACTCGCGTTATGACAACGGGTTTGTCAAAAGCGTGGAACTAAAGGGAAATTTAAGTAGGTCTCTGCCTACCGTGGGGTCCCTGGAAATGAAATAACAGATGAGATTACTCGATTGGACCTGATTCGAGCCATTGAGAAACATGTTAATGTGAACAGTTAATAACAAAGTTTAAAGAAATGTTTTACCGTTATTTTCAATCATATTTCGAATTCAAAAGCTCGTTGAAATGTAAACAAACAATACGTTACAATTCAAAAGAAAATTTCAAAAGAGCGCTAGTTAAACATGGGGATCGCCACCATAAATATTCTTAATATTTGTCAGATTAATAACTGGTACATATGACGTCGTTTTGGTCTATTTGAATTTTTTTCTTTTATTATTTCCTTCCAATTCTGCGTATTCCGAATTTTCCGCTTATATTTACAGTTTTAAAATAATCATCTACCCATACTTGTACTTCTTTTGTCCGAATATTAAATTAAAACAAATCGAATTATATAAACTGAGCTAAATAAAGATCCTAAATGGAGATCAAGACGAACTAACTGAAATATGTAAGAAACTGATCGAAAGATAAATTTATAAAAAGTGTATTTAAAATATAAATGGATGTTACAAAAAGTAACGAAAATGCACTAGATTATATATATATATATATATATATATATATATATATATATATATATATATATATATATCACTGGATTAGCTAAAATAAAAAATACAAGAAAACAAAACCTGTGTACCCCGATCATAAAGCTGTCAATATTTAAACTTATAAATGTTTCAGTTATTAGGATAAACAACATCTTTTACAAAGCTGTACATCGTAATAGCGCGTGTTTAATTCTTTTGTGCTTGTAGCGTTTATATTTTAATTCTAAACTTATACGTGCGTAATCTCCTATATCGTTTATACACGAATACTAACCAAAGGCACAACTATCAAAAAGAAAAAATTGTTATATTTTGTTTGACAACATCGCTTATATATGATAACTACAACACCTTATGCATGTATTCGACGTTTACATAGATTGCAAGTTTCAGAATTATTCTGTAACGTATAGTTTGTACCTGTGGTAAATTCAAATGATATATTTATTTAAAGACGCTCGACTTCTAGGTCATTTGCGTCTACGATACAGTACAATTTAGATACATATAGATTATAACAGTAATTGAATGAAAGGTTATATATATTCTACAAATAATTCTACCATATGTACGTAAAAAATATTAATAGATCATTTTATAGAAATTAAACGGAAAATTATGTCTTAAGTTTGGTAATTTAAAATAGAAATAAAAATAATTCGATCAAAATTATATAAAGTATAATTGCTCTTATAATAATTTTATAAAGATGATTAGTTAATTTATCGAATTAATGTAACGTCGTTTATTAAATATCGGATATAGCTTAGAGACTCTTATTATAGACACGTTCAACATGTTTATTAAATGTGTGAGACCTGTTTACGTCGTTATTTCTGTTGTAAATAAAATTTTTTCTATTATAAATAAAAACGGAAATTCTATTTACGACCGGTACTATAATTATAAAGATTTAATCCTTTATAATATATAACAGTTCCAGCTATTAACAGGCCTTTATTTATATAAAATGCTGTATTCGTCACTAACGGATCGGCTAAACGTAAATATCGAAAATAAACATAGATTTTGAATATAATAATCATAATAATGTTAAAATAACAATGGAAATGTTAATTAACGATAATCGTAATGATTTTCTTAATGCAAGTAATACGTTTGTACAACAACAACAATAATAATAATAATATGCATTTACGAGATATAACATCGTTCCATAATAATAATATTAGAAATAACGAGAATGATAATGATACTAATAGTGAATTTATGCTATATCCCAGAATTACGTTTATAATTAAATAATCAAGTATATACGAAGTTAAAGTAAACAACGATATATAATATCAGTCTATAATTAATAATAATAATTATCATCACCATCGTCATATTATAAATAATAGAATGATAATAATGATAATTTATACTACACTCGGGAATTGCGTTTATAATTAAATAATTAACTATATACGAACTTAAAGTAAACAAACGATAACATATAGTTTGCTGAAGTGATGAGAAAAGTTATTTCAAGACGTGGAATAATATATATATATATATATATATATATATATATATATATATATATATATATATATATATATAATATATAATATATATCGTTATACGCACTCTAAAAGGATTAGCGTTTATATTACATTAATAGATGGAAGTGTATAATAATAATAATAATAATATCTGAAACAGATATACAACGCAGTATTCTGAATATTTCATATAAATTTTACAAATCACGAGTGGTAACAAATGCGGCCTTCTTTTCCTAAATAGAATAGATTGAGTTTTATCGATATTTTGATTCTCTACTCATTAAATTATGAATTTAATTTAATAAAATCCCGAATTAGTCTTCTTTGTATAGTATCAGTTTAATAGGATGATGCAACAGTAGATAAAATTATTACAATGTCATCTGTAATTCAATTTTTGGAATGTCATTAATAAAGAGGAGGAATAAGTAAGGTGTACCCCGTAGTGCACGTATATACCTATTTATAAATACGTATTGCATAATTATAAATTTTCTACGTTTTCAATTTGATTTTTTTCTTTATATATATATATATATATATATATATATATATATATATATATATATATATATATATATATATATATACACACAAAACACGTATAAAGATCGTATGAAGTTTATTCCAAAAAACTCTTTAACTAACGTAATATTCCATCGACAAAATTTGTTTCGTAATTGCACCTTTTCATTGTTTGGGGGTTTTCCCCCTTATTTTATAGGAAACAACGGAGTATCTCCCCGCGCGATAATCGCGCCACCGATAATATAAATAACAGGATTTAGTTACAAAATATAGTTCATCGGTAAACTTTTAATAATTACGGTATCCGTAAAAAAAATGCATAAAGATATATTCTCCTGAACAATGAGTAACTTTCAAGTTAGAACAATTGTCAAAAATGGATAAGCCCGGAAAACGAATGGAATGTAGATACGGATTGTGAGAAAAATATTCCGTTGTAATGGGAACAAATAATATTATTCGTGGTACGGTGCTTCCAGCGCGATAAATATCCCATTTCTCGATTATGCAGGATCGACAATGAAAAATTCCAAGCACCACGCCTCTCTCTCTCTCTCTAGCCGTAATTTTGCGATGAATCTTTAATAGTTATTCGTACTAGCGCGCAATTACACATAAATATATAATGAAGATTAGATCATCCTATTTAAACGCGCACACTTACACACACACAAATAAACGAATATAAGTTGTTGTACAGTATTGGTGTTTCTTTCTTCGTACACCTGCATTATAATAGTACTGTGGTTACTGTATGACCACCGTGCAAATGTTATAACACGACTGAACTTTTCCACTTGCAGCGATTTCTGATGATAGTTCATTATGTCTTTGTTTTTTTTTTTTTCTTATTTTTCGATCACGCCCATTTTCCTATTTCCTCCCATTGATATTTGTTATTACAACAGTAACTAGTTTTATTTTCGTTTTTCTATTTTATTTCGTCAGTTCGCTTGTACACCTTTACGACTGGTACATTCCGTATAAGTTAACAGTCAGGATGGTCCGAAGTAAAGAGTAAATTTACCTAAAATTTTGTAGGTTCGATAAATTACGTAGGAAATCGTACGGATAAAATAATAAAAATATTTAGCAATAATAGAAAATAGAAATATATACTTAAAAATTCGGGAGTATATAAATTAAATTGTAATAAACGCAAAAAAGTATACACACGAGAGAAACAGGCAGACAATTCCCAATAAAATTTAAAGAACATTTCAATTCATGTAAAAACAACGATGAAAAATCATTATTCGACAATGTAAACAATTCAAACAGAAAAATCGATAATATTAACCGAAATTATAAAATTTTACATAAACATTATATATATATAAAAAAAAAAATAAAAAACTACTAAAAAAATTGACAAATTAAAGAGATAAAAATAATTTATTAAATTTATTGATAAATTTTGATGAAGAATTAGTTCTAAAATTCGATTTTTATATTAGACGGAAGTTCTTCTTTATTTTTATTTGTCTGTGCTATTGCGTTATGTATAAATCTTATATTGCGGAATGTAGATTGTGCAGTTTATCACAATGCGCCATCAGATTATTTTATAAGTACTGTTTTTTCCTTTAATTTTGCTATTTTTCGTGAATTGTATACCTAAATTAATAATTTGTTTTCATTTTATATTTTTTATATTGTATATATTTATTATATTTTATTTTATGTTCAATAGCCGAGGTTCGCAATTTTTTATTAAAAAGTTTAGATGTTTTTAACTCATTTTTTGTTATATATATATATATATATATATATATATATATATATATATATATATATATATATATATATATATATATATATATATATATATATGAACTATAACCAACAATGGTTACAATCGGCGATGTTTGTATCTCGTGTGCGGAAAAGCTTGAAATCGCAATTACCAACAGTTTTAATTAAGTTGTTCGGGTATTTCTTACAATTTTCATAAAAAACACATTGCTAACAAATAAAACAATATCAAGAAGGCCTAATTGAGAGTGTAAATAAGATACTATGGTATAGCGTTCAATTAGATCCAGCGGCAATGATTTTGCACCAGTTACAAATGTTTGTGACCGCTATCACACATTGAACACCAGACGGTGGTGTGCATACGTCAATCGCTGTATATGTACATTTTTTACTTGCTGCGTTGAGACCTTCATTTCTTTGAAATATTAGATAAAGGTATTAGGCATCGTTTTATGAGCTTCGTCTATAGCGTACGTAATGTAGTTATTAAAACTTAATCTAATAGATTTCAATAAGTTAGTAAGTTTCAGCGACGCACGAATTAAATTCGAATTTTAATAGGGACAAGAATAAGTTACGTGTAAAATTCTCCAACAAATACAAATTTACCTATACATATAGGATAACTTATTTATAAAAACCTCGACCCAATTTAGTTTATATATATTAGAACATGAATAAGGATATAAACGCAATTTCAGAAAGTAATCAAAAAACATCGCCTTATTTCGTTGTTCAATAAGTGGTAGTTTACCGTTGCTTTCTACGGATTTTCATTACTTTCCACTAACCTGGAACTCGAGATGGATAGTTCAGTTGATTAGAAACTTTTTGTACAAAATAAATACTTTTGCCTGATGGGATTCGAATTGAAGTCGTGCGAGTAAAAGGGGAAATGGTTATCGCGTTAAGCCCCAGGTTTATAGTGGGGGAAAATTTGATTTAATTATTTCGATTTACAGCTGTGAAAATTAAAGCCAAGGATTTACTTGTATTTTTATTACCTTCTCCTCCTGATGTCATAACAGCGACGAAAAATATGAATTTCTATTTTTGATCTATACACACTACTTACATGATTAGAAAGTATTATACATACATACACACACACATATATATATATATATATACACATTATTATTAGACATCCGATTACAAGTCAGTTGTTTGCATCACGGCAAGTTTTGTAATTATCGACGATTGGCATGTGTGAGACAAGCTCTATTTTAACTTTGCAAAACATGTATTGTATAAACATGTTGGCGGTATAAATATCCAGGAATAATTGTAGTTTTATAACTTTTACACATTCATCCGATGTTACCAGTTTGTTTCCTCTTGTTAAGCTGATAAAAATTTCATCTGCACAGATGGAAGAATGGTTATCGAATGTAATTAGTTAATATATATACGAGTGGAATTAAATATCGCGATAGATTAAACAGATTTGCGCGTAGTTATTAAAATGCTCGAACGACATTGCTTCTTATAGCAACCAATCTGGAAACGAAAAATAAACCATTACTTTACTAAATTTATTTGTATACTAATTCAATTTTGTGGGATGTGTTTTCCAATGTAGATTTCAGGTTTTCGAGTGACGTTAGATTATTCCTCGTAAACGTAAAAATGTAGAAAACCAAATTTCGGATTATTCAACGCGACCTTCTGGAATCAAGATTTGGATTGTTCGAAATTTCGGCAGTTCCTTCCTTTTTATTCAATTAACAGTTACCACGAGTTTGTACACCGTTATTTTAGTCGTCTTCTAGTTATATTAAAAAAATAAAAAAAAAACACTTTAGAGCATTCAAAAAGACGGATTATATTCTAGTAGTAAAAATTAACAGAAATATAATGACCGAATAAGGTAATACGCAATGGAATATATAAAATTAGGTATATCCGCCAGATACTGGTTATATTATATACCTGCTATTTGGAAATAATATTATACCTACTTATTCAAGGCTGAGTTCGTACACACACATTTATATATATATGTGTGTGTATGCATAAATCAGCAAACCGTGGTGTTTGCCGTTATAATTTCAGATTTGGCAAACACACATTAATTAGATTATTTTACGATTCACACGTTTGCCTTGTATTATAGAAATGTCGATTTAAATAGGAGCGTGTAACCAATACAAAACAAAAAATAAATGTTAAATAATTGCGATAAAAAATAAGACATTAGCTGAAATAGAAAATCACGTTGTGTAAGAAGCAAATAATAAATATATTCAGATCCCGTGAAGATTAAGTATTTTTCTCTAATATCTTTATATATTAATATGTACACGTGTATGTGTGTGTGTATGTGTGTGTGTATGTGCGCGTGTGCGTGAGAGAAAAATGGAAGCAGACAGACAATTAGAAGAAAACAGATACAGATACCAACTCATATTTATTTGCCCTGTAAACTAAATAATTTATCTTGTATTTTTTCTCCAAAAAAACAAAAAAAAAATTTAAAAAAACATTTTCTAAGCATGTAATTAAATATAAAAATAAACACACGTAAATAAGCTTTGCCAAGGTTAACGGTGTTAATTGAAGACGTACTATTATTTTTTTTAAAGTTCTGTTGATTATTTTTTAATAAAATTTGTTCCGTTATATGGAAATTATTTTTATTGTAATAAATCGTCTGCAATGATAGCAAATTTTGCAAAAAAACGAAAACTATACGGTACCCCAAACCGTCTACGTGTTGGTCATACAGCCGTATCGCACAATTATCTACATACCAAATTCCCTCCACCAACAAACTGCTCCCTATGCGGACATTTAACAGAACCAATAGTCATATACTTAATCTACAACTGCCAAACACTTACACCACACAAAACACAAAATACAGAGCCCGAAACACAATACACAACCTTCAATCAATAATTTTGCTAGAGAAAGCGGACTCCTAGCGTACATATAAATTAGACATATGTCTCGTTATGTTGTAATAACCCCGGTAGTTACAAACGACATATGGAGATTTATATAGTTTAATAATAAAAAATATTAGTTAATTTTTCAGGTAGTAATTCGAAACGGGGGGGTTGAAGGTCCAACGTTAACTAATAATATTTTTAAAACGCAAAATGACAAAACAAAAGTACAATTAGGACACAAACCATTTTTAACGTGCACGCAAGATCCTCTTCAATTTATGGTACCATATTTTTACCTCTTCAATAAACATAATTCATCTTTATCTCCTGAAAACTACAATCCGTATCATTCTACACTAATCCCGGTCACATTCAATAATATTATCTCCGAAAGTTTTCGATTACACACCCTTATTTATACATATTAATCATAACTTTAATACTACTAATAATAACTTAACAAATAATAGTAATAATAATAATAATATCAAAACTCGACAGAAAAGCTACTCTGAAATAACTCGATGTAATAGTAATTCGTCCCATGTTAATGACTCATTAAATCACACCGACTCTTCAGACCTATCATCCATTTTATCATTATTTAAGGGCGCTGATTTTAATAAATTAATGATTGTTATTAAAACTATAATTACAAAACTAAATGCACTCGCGAATGCAGATAGTTTCACAAAAATAGCGGCTATTTTAGAAATAATTGTAATAAGTTATATGTATTTTTTTTTTTTTTTTTTTTTTAATATATGTAATATGATCAAGTTAGTTGCCTGGAATTGTAATTCTATAGTACATAAACTAGCTGAGCTTCATGAATTTGCTATTTACAACAGTATTGATATCATTGCTTTATCCGAAACTAAACTGAACAGTAACAGTTAAATTTCCTGGCTTTGATATTTGTAGAAAAGATGGGACGCGTTATAGTGGAGGAGTAGCATTGTTGATTAATCAACGGCTAAAGTATGATCTTGTGCCAACGTCCCCATTACATAGTATTCAGGCTGTTGGCATAAACATTTATTTAACCACTGCTGGTAATACTCATAATGTAAATCGCAATGTAGAAGTTGCTACTATTTTTGCTGTTTATTAACTACCTAATCGATTGACTAAGTATAGGGAAGACATTTTATCCTTGATAAAGACAAGTAAAAAAATATTTTAATCGGCGATTTAAACTCCAAGCATAAATCTTGGAATAATTTTAATAATAATCAGGCTGGCAACGTCTTACTTAGTACTTCTCTAACAAATAATATACAAATATTAGCACCACTAGAACCTACATACTTCCCACCACCTGGTTCTCGACCTAGTATTATTGATTTAGTTCTCGTCAAAAATATCAATACAACGCTGCCCATTTCAGTTAACTGTTTATCCTCCGATCATAACCCAATACTTATAATCGTCAAAACTGGCAACATACTGCAGCAACCAGTACGTAAAACATTTAATTTTAAAAATGCGAACTGGAATTTCTTTAAGCGTTATATTTCTGATAATATAAACTTAAACCTACCTATTTCTGATACTGACAACATTGACCACTGTCTCACCACTCTGACGAACTTGATTCATGAAGCTATTGCCCTTTCTGTTCCTATTAACCATTCGACCCCTTTATATATAACTTCCATAATTAAAATCAAAAATATTGTCAGAAGATCCTATACTAAAAGTCGTTCACGTACTGATTCACAAAATATTAAGAAATTATTGAATCAACTTTCGATTTTAGTTCGATATTTACTAAATAAACATAATAATGAAAAATTTAGTAAAATAATTTCTAATCTTTCTGTTAAAAATAATAACCTTTGGAAGGTATGTAAACAATATACACAACACCATGAAGCACTTCCCCCAATTCATGACCCTCATACTAACACATATGTATATAATAATACCCATAAAGCAGAATTGCTTGCTGCACGCTACCTTGAGGTTCACAGCAGAAATATCCATTTAGCTTCAAGCTATCAGAAGAACAAAGTACATAAAGTTGTCAGCAGATTTATCGCATCACCTCGGATAACAACTAATATTAAATTAACTTCTCCCAAAGAAGTTTTTACACATGTAAAATCAACAAAGAAGAAAAACTCGGTAGGTCACGATGGTATCCAATCTACTGTCATTAAAATGCTACCTCAAAAAACCATCGTCCAGTTAACTAATTTGATTAATGCAATGTTTAAATTTGGGTACTTCCCTTCTAGTTGTAAAGTGGCTAAAATAATTCCAGTACCAAAACACGGTAAAGATTGCTCTCAGATAGACAATATCCGTCCAATCAACTTGCTTAGTAATCTTATCAAAATCACTGAAAAAATTATTCTGAAAAGATTATGTGACTTCACTAACTCTAATAATATAATACCTAGTAGTCAATTTGGATTTCAACCAAAGCATTCCACAACACAACAGATAGCAAAAGTTGCCGACTCTATCACAGATAATTTTAACTTCAATAAACATACTGGGATGGTATTATTTGATGTGGCAAAAGCTTTCGACACAACCTGGCACGACGGTATTATCTATAAAATGATTGTTACCAGGTTTCCCAATTATCTAATTAAACTGATTAATAGTTACTTAAGTAATCGATCATTTTATACGATTATAAATAATGCGAAATCAAGTAGCAAATCCTGTTCTGCCGGCGTGCCTCAAGGTAGCGTACTGGGGCCATTCTTATTTACATTTTTCATGCATGATTTCCCGCATATAAATAACATTGAGGTTGCCTTATACGCTGATGACACAGCGTTGTACTGCTGTTCCTACAGGCCAAGTACTATCAGCAATAGGTTACAATCCGGTGTTGATCGTGTAATTAAGTATTTTTCTAAATGGCAAATTGCTCTTAATCCTTCCAAAACGAAAGCAATTTTCTTCACTCGTCGAAGACCGTTTTTACCGACCGGACTTCATGTCAGTGGCGTTGATATAGAATGGTCTGACCAGATACGCTATCTTGGTGTCATTTTAGACAAGAGACTAACGTTTTCTAAGCATATTGACCATGCATTATTGAAGACAAACAGAGCAATCTGTTCAATTTATCCCATTTTCAAACGTAAATCTCACTTAAATATTAATAATAAATTAATAATCTACAAATCAATCATTAGGCCTATTTTAACATATTCTTGTCCAGTTTGGTCTTTAGTCTCAAATGCTAGTTTTAATAGACTGCAATTAGTCCAAAATCGATGTCTTAGATGTATCCTCAATGTCCCCGTATACACTAAAATTTCATATATGCATAGTGCTCTGCAGATACCATATGTAAAAGACTATATCCTCAAACTATCCCAAAAATTTTTTCTCAGTTGTAGTGTGCACCGTAATAATTTACTTCCAGCAATAGGAAATTACGATTCCAGGGAACTAAGTATTAGATATACTAAATATAAGCATCGACGCATTAAACATAATGTATTATTCTCATAACGTTATAATTTGTTTGCTTTCGTTTCCATTACTTATAAGTGATATTACATATTCGTTATATAATTAAACTTATTTATTATTTTTTAAATTACCGCTTTTCATTTGTGATGGTTTTTTGTCTGATTTTTCCATCAATACTATTTTCATCTTGTATATTTATTATTTACCAGTTTATTCATAAATGGAGAGGGCATTTGTTCCGGTACATTTATTAAATATTATTATAACTTTTTAATATAATGCTAAATATACGCGTTTTACATTTTACATTTACAGATTGGTCAAAGTCAACTCGAGGAACGGGAGTAGCAGTATTCATTTCAGCTTTCAATACTAGTAACATATACAAATTATTGTTCAGTATTTACCGTGGAATGTGCAGCAGTACTACGAACTTTGCCAATTTTAATGGACTAAATCTTCGCGAAAATTACCTTGTGATTATCGATTTCAAAAGCATACTGACGGCTATAGACAATAAATGGAATGTATCAGATACACTAATTCGATTAGTTTTCCTAAAACTTAATAATTTGGTACGTGTGGGAATATTTGTTTCCATCTTGTGGGTGCCGGGTCATAAAGGTATTCAATTTGTTGACTCATTAGCTAAAGAAGCGTCATCTAATGGCGCAGAACTCCCCCTAGTGTCTCACAAGAATATCATTCACTCTATTTAGCTGGAGCATAAGAATCATTGGGAATTGATGTACACCGATAGTATTAGTCAATCGCCTCTTACTTATTAATATCAACTTTCAACCGTCTTTCCGCACACTTTCGTGGTTTTATTTATTTAAGAACATTAATTGCAGAAGAGTTATACTCATTCGTAGATTACGATTTGGATACCACTTGTTACCTGACCGTCTTTTCCGTATGCAACTTAGAGAAAGTCACTTCTGTCCCCTCCATTCTGAACAGGCAGTCTGAATACCGATTTTTTTTTTGTTTTTAATAATCTGCTGTGACACCGTTACGTTTTCTGAGCTTTACCTTATCTTACTACGTTCTCCATGTATTTTACTTTTCCATATAACGTATCGTCCTTTCTCCATTTAGATAATCTACAATTATTACCCCCTATAGCAACATTTCTAGAGAAATAATCCCCACAATATCACGTTGGGTAGGCCGTAAAAGCATTCCCCCAAAAAGCAAATTCGAAATGAGTGGCTAGAACATTTCCCCGGCCTCCGTGCAAAAAAAAGAAAAAACAATGTATATAACGCACGTAACGTTTTATATTTAGATAATCATATAAACGTTATACAAGCGTATAGAACTGTTTCTTATAGCTCCGTACATGTAATAGCCGGGATAACTCCGGTAGATCTCCATTTGAAAAAAATCAATGTAATCAAAAAATTAAAAATTGAGAACAGAATTAATTGACTACTCAACAACAAATTTTGTCAAAAATTTCACGGTCGATATGAAAAAAAAAATCAGGGAAATAAATTCATCCAAGTCATCCAGAAATATACACAATAATAATCAAAATTATGAATCAGAAGAAATATAATTAGAAATACAAATTTTGTCAAAATATGCGACAAGTTTCACGGCCGATATGAAAAAAAAATCAGGGAAATAAATTGATCCAAGTCATCTAGAAATATACACGTACATAATAATAATAATAATAATTATCGTAATAAAAATTATGAATCAGAAGAAATATAATTATAAATTTAAGTGTATAGCAGCACCTCGGTATGGATAGGGACTGCTTTATCGCGTGGTATAAGTAATTACGATGTTTAAAAAACAACAATTTTTTTTTAAAACGGGAAATACAAATGAAAAATAAAACATTATGCCGCGTATGAAGCTTACAGTTTATTATGTACGACGTTATTAATACAGAAATATCCGGGTGCAATAATGAGGCAAGATTCAGAACGAACGTAATAAACCGAAATCAGATGTTGCAATATATTTAGAACGATTAATTTATCGAATTCGTTGTACACGTGTGTTTGTTTATTAAAAATTTCTCCTATAAATGTAAACACGAAATTTCCCGTTTACCGTATTAAACTTTAAGTAAAGCGCTATTCTATATATTACGTAACGCTGCTTCACGTGGGTACGGCATGTGAGAAGGATAAAACTTTATAATTTAACCCTGCTACAATATAGCCCCCTATAGCTTAGTATTTACTTATGTCCTAGGGTATTAATTTGACGTTGTATAAAAATTAGATAAAATTGTATTGATGATAGAGCAAGATGCAGAGAGTATTCTGTAAATCTGTATAATTATATAATAATAATAATTATTATATATGTATATATATAATTTTATTATTATTATCGTATTCTAATTTTATTAATAAGCGAAATAATGTATTATTTTAAATTTACACACACACACACACTATATATATCGCAATGAAGCAATTACGATCGAAGTCGGCGTACATCATACACAACCGATTATTACGGTTGAGAATTATTAGCGACTATACCGTACTGTAATATTATTATATGATCGAGATTAAATATAAATATAAAAATAACTCCAGCTGATGAAAAATTACTCCATCGAATGTCCCCCCTGACCAACCATCAACACGATCATGGCAAATCGACGATTATTTATACAAGTACACGTATTTATATATATACACAACTTACATATTTATAACATATATACGATATCATCGGGATATCTGAAATTTATAATATTTAAATAGAAAGATATCAATTGAAAAATACGGGGAGGGGCAAAATATTTCGATAAACATCGGAAATTTAAAATTCGTTCAATACTCCGGCACCGTTACAAATATTTCGTCGAGAAAAGGATGTTGTGTAATACGTCATCGATATTAAACTAAGCTAGCTGAAAAAATTCCTACTACCGTTAAATATCGATTGCTGGCCCGATTACCGGCGACTGCTGAAAAAGAGGTAGAAAAGATGAAAATTCGTGAGATATCTCGAGTCAGCAGCAACTACAGTATAAAAGAGTTATGGTGGGAAATTTTCGCCATTATTACTATTACCACCGTCTAGGACAGCGATACTTCTGAACGTTACCTTTTATACGTCCCAAATAGCGTTTAGAATTTATCCGGATTTTAAAAATTTATTTTCTTTCGTCATTTTTCTTCAGGAGTACCTGTAATCTGTTTTAATCTATTTTATTTGACCCTTGTAAATGCGTACATTATATATTATGGACGTTCACTAAGATATATATATATACGGCACAAGTTAGGTTCAGTAAATGGGGGGTACGAAACTTGTAGTTTTTGAAAAAAAAAATAGTGTTTTTCAATAGTCATAATAACAAATGTTATTCCATACCTTAATAATAGTTGAATTAAAAACTGATATTATATTCTAACAATTAATTAAATACAATTTTTTTAAACGTCACAATTTAAACATGGTCATCAAAACAATATTTTCATTTTATATTGTCCGTGTTATTAAAAATTCAGCAATTATAAATTTATACTATTTCGCTGTAATATTTTAATATAAATGTTCGTAATGTTTAAACAAATGTTTTGGCGTGTTTTTAAATTCGGGTGATATTCTTTTTTATTATTATTATTAATTATATCGTTCATTGTAAAACGCTTTCCTGGCGTATACATTAATTTTTTTTTCACGCGTTAACTTCAGTATCATTCAATTGAGATAAAACCGTGTATTTTAAAAATTGTCTTTAGTTACATTATAAATAATAATTACACAAAACGAACGTTTAATATAATGTTTTGTAAGGATTTTTTATTACTGTAGTGAATAATTAATTTTTGTAATGACTCATCGATTTTAGTAATGAAGATTTAATTTTTGGATTGTTTGTTATTATTTTATTTATTTTCGTAATGTTTAAATAAATTTTCGAACGAGATTTCCTTTTAAATTTTTTCGATTATCTTTCTTACTGCTTATTAAATTTTTTACTTATTTATACATTTTGTAGTTGATCATGATACTTGAATTACGTTCTCATTTTATTGTATCGAGATGAAACAGTTTTTTTTTTGCATTATTTTCGTATATATAAAAGACTGTTATAAAACGAGTACTATATATAAGTTCATTTAATGTCTAAGTTATATAATGGATCAAAGAATTAGTGGGTAATAAAAAATATTACGCACACACACACACACACATATATATATATACATATACAAATGGTGATTAAACACTTCTCAAATGTACTTCAAGTTAGACGTGAAAAATTAGATGAGTAACATAGTTCCCTCAGTCACCATAATGAGTACGCTTAAACATTATCTAGACGAGTTATATAATATATATGAAAATTTATAAAAACAAAAGTACGCTTAAGTCATTTAAAACATAAATAAATGATTAAATTGCAAATTAGCACAGTTAATTTAAAATTACCGATTGTATATATGTAAAGCTGTTTAAATCGGGCCAACAAACACATAGGAAGTGAAAAACACACTAAATGATTAGAACGCCATAAACGTTTAAGATTAGTACTACTCTTAAATTTCTTGACCATAGAAGATTCTATAAACAATGATTTAGCTTCAGTTGGGTACAACATTTAATTTTATATTTCAAACGAAGGTCTGAGAAGGAAGGACAATGAAACATCATATGTTCAATGTCGTATATATATAATTGAAATGTGTTATATATATATATATATATATATATATATATATATATATATATATATATATATATATATATAGATTAGTGATGGGCATAACCGACTAATTAGTAACACTGTTTCTGAAAAACCAATTAATTAATCGTTTTTCAGATTTACTTTAATTCTTTATTAGTACAATGTAAATAGACATAGCAAACGAAAATATCCCTAAGTGATAATAAGTTATATAATGAATAACAGATATAAAATAAACTAAATGTTTTTAAAATAAAGTAAAATATATATATATATATTTCAATTAAAGAGTAACTAAAACTAATCTAGAACTTTATGAACTTTGTGAAGTAAATCACGTAATCATACAGATTTTAGAACTCCATCAATAAATTGAATATATTTTAATACAACATAAGTATATACATAATCGGTGTTTCAAAATCAATGATTTATTCTAGTAAAAAAATAAAACTCAGAATCGCCGTTTTCAAAATTCAAATAATTTTCAATCGGTTCGAGTGAAACCTACTAATATCGATACCGACTTTTCAGTCGGTTTAGCAAAATCTATTAATATAAGATAATCTAGAATTGTTCGAAATTTTATGAAATGAATTGTGTAATAGTACAAATTTTAGAACCCTATGAATAAATTAAATATATTTTAATATAACGTGAAAATATGTAATCGATCTTTTAAATTAATAATTTATTCTGGTAAAAGTTTAACTAAGAATCACAGTTTTCAAAATCCGACTAACTTTCAATCGGTTCTAGCAAGACCTATTAATGTCGATATACATACGAATACTTTTCAATCGGTTCTAACAAAACCTATTAATGACGATATTTTCAGCCTTTCATATACTTAAATCAAATTATAATTACTTAATGTTAAACTCTTATTGTTGTATCCAAAGTAAACTTTGATAAACACAGAAAAAAAAAACACGTAATAGAATATTTCAGTCGAAACGTGATTACTTCATTTCAATCGAATTAGTCGAAATGCAACTAAATTCAATCGGATGTACGTCATCCGATTTAAAAGTAGTCGTTTAAGCACATCGCGCACTTCTTAGCATATCATATATAAATTAAATAAAACATTAAGTTTATTTATATGGACAAAATAATATCTTTACGGGATTTATAAATATATGTAAATATCGTATATAAAGAAAAAATAATAATTAATTCAATTAATAAACAAATTTAAAAAATATATTTTCAAAAATCGACTGATTCCTTCGGTTATTTGGGAAAACCGAATTAGCCGGTCATTTAAAAAAACCGGATTAGTAAAGTCAAAGTTATGCTCATCACTAATATATAGACATAAATTTAACATCATGAGCTAATTCTTATCTTTAATAAATAATAATAATAATAAAAGTAAATTAATCGAACTGTGAAAGCAGTATCTGGATTAACTGATCAATCTTCTGCCACTGCGTTTATTAAATGTTTAGAAAATTAAGTCTGTAAATAAATTATTTTATTTCTTTCGCCGTTGGACTATTATATAAGCGATCACTGGTGATTTTTGGGACTATGTTATTGTCATCATGACTACCACTTTTAAATTATAAGTACACAATGCAGATGGCTTTATGCACAAACAAATAGGCATTATACAATAAATCTATGCACCTTACTTCTTCCGTTATTCTTTACTTCCAATGTACCTGTAATACAAGCCTCTGTACCTTTATATATAATTATTTAAAAAATACATTCACCCCACTAGTTTAACGGAATAGGAGAAAAATATATATACATACATACATAAATACATATATATATATATATATATATATATAATGTTTCAGACAATTTTTGAATATTATTAGTTTATTATTTTACAAGTTCATAATATTCCATCACATTCCAAATTACTTTGATAATACAAAAATATATATTATATAGAAAAGTGAAACGAAATAAATCTTCGAATTTAGTAGATTGAAAAGAAACAAAATTCTAACGACCGCTAAAAATAGAATACAGTGATCGTAAGAAAAAACGAAGTGAAATAATGAACAAGTATTACCCAGAAGAAAGATCAAACTAAACGAGTCAAAATCAATCCGAGTTACTTACGCCCCCCGCTACCGAGAGACCTATACATCTGGGAGTTCACACATTAAACAGGTTCCAATATCTACATACGCTAAATAATTAGTAAAATGAATCTGAAAGCGTCATATTATCACGGCTAATCGTGATCAGGTTAAGGTCAGAACTCGTCGAGTATATCTAGATTATTGTAACTGAGTTTATCTTCGTTTTATTTTTAGTTGTTTGCTTTCAAACGTCGTGACTAATAATGTAATTTTTCCAATTAAATTCCGTAATTTATTTTTATCCTGCGCCGTTTTGATTAGCTGCCGCATTGATAGTCCCGTCATGCCTTGGATGTAATCCACAAAAATCGACCCCCGTGCTTCTTTTTCCTGCAATTACTCCTTATCTTCTTCAATACATCGCGTCGTACAACATGACCAAAGAACTTAAGACATGTTTTTATTGCTTATCTTTTTGCTCTATTCCGAGTTGTTTTAGGATAGTTGCATTAGTCCGACGTTCCATCTATGAAATCCTGAGCATACGTCTAAAGCAGCATATTTAAAAGGCTTCTAGTTTTCGGCATAATGTTTTGTTTAATGTCGACGACTTTGAGCCATAGCACGCTATTGAGAATACCAGTGATTCGATTAACCGTTTTTTCGTTGTTATTTTTACACACAATGATCTTTCCATATTCTTGTTAATCTGGCTAGTGCGCAAGAAGAAAAATTATATTATATTATGTATAATGTATTTAAATATTACGGGCAATTTTTGATTAAAAAAAAACTACAAACAAAGGAGAAAAAAAACACAACAGTTTTTACAATGTGCTAGATTACTTAATACTATAAATAACTCGATATACAACATTTAATATACATTAATTTAAAAACCGGTACGTCATATATATATATATATATATATATGCATATATATACGGCAATAAAATAAAAGTATGTTGCTTTCATCACGTGGTCCATAGATGGCAAATTCGATGAAAAAAAAAATTAATGCAATACGTAAAAATTTCGAAAATTCTACGACGAAAGAAAACGAGCACAAAAATGACGATTAGATAATAACGGCTCTCCAGAAATGTCTTAATACAAGCTGGAGGATGTAAATATCTCACTTAAAACCACTATACACTATAAATAATAAATTGCACACTCTCACAAACATAAGCGCGCGCACACACATACACATACAATGTATATGCGTATATGTGTAAATTGAAAAAGATCGGTCAGACTGATAATCGGAATAAACGACAACACGATTGAGGCCAAAAACAACATTATCATCTCTAATCTATTTTTATCATCTTCACCACCTACGCGCGAAGTTAATTTTTCAACTTTAGTTTTATATCGCTTTCAAAAGATAGCGCTAGCGTTGCTGTTCGCGCGTTACATTAAACACAGTTTCAAAAATCACCAGTTTTATTACAAAATGAAAAAATTATCTCAAGCAAAAAATATCCTGGAGAAATTACAAAATTCATTTAAAAAAAAAACATCAGGGCTCCCTTTTCATATATGTCAAAAAACTGTCATTCTTAATTATAACTTTGGAAATTTATGAAACAAAATTCTACAAGATTAAAGTAGTTATAGTTGTGTATGTAACGGTTTTCAATGGTATTTAACAATAATATATAATTTACACACGTTACTTCTATATATATATATAAATACATACACAAACAAGAATATTAAGTACAACTAGCAATAAAGCCATGAAATATTTTGCATTTGGAAAATTAAACGAGTACAGAATTTATAATATGTTATCAATAATTTAAAGAAAAACATGTTCAATGTGGAATTGTGTATTTTTTATTAAAAATTTTCGTAAAGTACCGATAATTTTTTATTGTTTATGCGATTTAGTGTTGATAAAATTACAATTTTAATTAATTATGGTAAGATATGTATAACATTTATCGTAAGAATGTGCTTATTTAAATAAGCCATTTCGCATACTTCGATGCTCGTATCAAACGTAAAGACTTCAATTTAACATAAAATTAAAATTAAATTAAAGAGTTTCAGATATCGATTTTGACGTGGAAAAAGGTAAACCAACAATTATTGAGTAACGATTTATTATATATATATATATATATATATATATATATATATATATATATATGTGTGTGTGCAATTATCAAAAATAACTCGACACCGTAGTATTTATTAGTTTTCATACGGTTGTATAACATATAGATAAGATAATGGATCGTATCCAAGTGAATGTGTAGATAAATTAATGTACATTTAAGTTATAATTGTTGTATAGTCGAATTTAAGTATAAAGGTAAACTGCACTAATGAAGCATATTATTTCGTAAATACGAAAACCATGTAAATATTTCAGCATAAATGAAAAACTGTGTATAAGTACACATATGTACAAGAATATAAGTACGCAACGATTACTATATGGCATAAGTCGTTTACGAATGACATTATCTGTCGTTTTTATACGTATATATTTATTCGTGTTAACGATGTTAGAAGTTCGAGATAATACGTGTGTGTACACGTGTAACTAGCCAGGGCTAAGAACGTAGCTTTAGGATATGTCTTACAGAAGGTGTTGAAAGGACAACCTCAATTCTCCATAATGTACGGTATTAAAAATTAACAGCAGAAACTTAATATTAATGATAATTGCACAGAAAATAACTGATTTGAGGGCGGAAGTCAGCCAAAATATCTATAAATATAGACGTAGATTTTCTAGAAGAACAATTTTTGTATTTCACAACCATCTTTCTTGCATGTTTAGAGTTCTTCAGGTCTCAATAGCAATGGAACTTTTCCACGTAATATCCTTGGTCCAATAACCATCTAATTATCGGGCGGTTTTATCACTACCGAACTAATACACATCTTTATGTAATCATTATGACCCAATAGAAATTTGAAGAAAGGTGATGTACGGAAAGTTATATAAGCATTTTCATATTAGTGTTAAGTATAGAAATAAAAATAAATTTTGTTACTTTATAGTCGCGAAAAGATCATCATATTGTTCGCATTTTCCATTCAAAAATTAACATACAACATAATACAGGTGTGTGTGTGTGTATATATAAATATATATGTAATAATTTAAAATATTTATTTTCACCGATCTTTCTTAAAGTATACGTAGTAATTAAGCGAGAGGTTAGACATATAACATGTACACTTAAAAAGAAAAACTATCTCTCTTTAGTTGTAAACTTAAATTATTGTATTTTTATTTTTTGTTTAAATTGTTCTAAAATTTTTTCCAACAAAATGCTATATACATCGATTCGTCATTTTAGTATCATGTTGCTGATGTATATTAGTTCTTCCATGTTTTCTAGATATTCAGTCAGCTTATGTCCATATTCCGACTCTATTTAATCGAATTATTTAAATCGGTATTCCTAAATTCCTTGTCAAATATATTAATTAATCCCTTCTTATTTTTCATTCTTTAGATTATTCCGGCTGTTTACTCGGAACAGTTTATACTAGTCTCCCCCAGGAGTCTGTGTTAAGCCCATTTAATGTTTAACCTATTCTCCTCTTTTAACTGATATCTGATAATATATATTGTATTTCCAATGCGAATGACAATGTTGTATATAACAAAAAACTACAGGATGGTCTGCATGCTTTACAAGAAAACCGGAAGATTTTATTTATTCTTTGAGACATAACTACCTTAACGAGTACGTTTTCTCCCTCAAACATTTAAATCCGACTCATCTCTTGCTTAGAGTAAATTGGGAACCACTTCGCAGAAGCGTTTCTTGGGAATTATAGTTGATCAAAAATTAATTCGGGGTCTACATACTAAGGACTTCGCAGGGAAAACACTCTTAAACATCCAACATTTTGAAGTCTCTAACTTCTATTTTAAGGCTGATCCAAATATATACTTCATACTATTTAAGAATCGACAGCATGCACGAAGCTTCTGACCTATATTAGAGATTTTGTTCTAAAGCTATCGACTGACTTTTTTATTAAAAGCTCATACCAAAACAATGTACTCGTATTCTCGATCGCTAATTACGATTCTAAACAACTTCGTTTCATGTATTCCAAATATAAACACAGGCGACTTAAACATAACATGATGTAGTAATTAATTATAATTTATTTATTGGTATTAACCACTTTACTTAGTAAGCACCATCGACATGTCACCACTTTTTATTTTTGTTTTATTATTATTGCTTTTTTCAATTACATAGTATTTATTTAAGAACTCACAACCTAAACAATATATTTTTGCAGTTTAGACTTAAGTTTCTATATTAACGTGTACTATTTATAATTAGAAAACGTGTTTAGTATGTAGTCACAGGTTTTATTTGATTTTTTCTGAAGTATTTAACGTTTTCTTTTCTTTTATTCTTTATTTTCTTAGTGTGTTATTGTGGTAAGGTGTACACAATGTTTGTAACCCATGTTTTTATGTTTATAACTTATGCAAATATACTTTGTTGTTGTTGCCGTACTATTTATATTGCTGCTATCCGTTCCCGATTAGAATATGGCTGTTTTCTTTTCAGTGGAGCCCGTAAATTCAAACTCAATGGGTTGACAGTCGTTCAAAGTACTTGCTTGAGAATAATAACAGGAGCTTTTGTATCAATTTCTACTTTTGTATTACAGGCAGGGGCCTTCATTCCCCTCTTGTAATTAATATATACTTTTCTGGCGGATAGATTTTTATTTTAACGAATTGATAATTCTGAAGCATGTATTTTCAATATTTTCAGTCGCATTAATCGGAATTGGAGATTTATCCCGCAAAAAATTCCCCCACTTAGCTAAAGAAATATATTTTACAGCTTTCTTTCGTTTACTATAATTTTGATCACATTTTCACTTTAGTGAATATTCAACTATACGCATATTTTCATTCTTTAAATATATCTTCCCTAGAAATTAATTTCCCGCTGCAAATAAAATTAAAAAGGGTAAAAAAATAAAATATTTCAGTGACACTTTTAAACCAAAACACGCTTCCATGTAAAATGATTTGGACGCAGTCCATGCAAGTCCAACAGAATTATTTTAGTTCTGTTACCGGAATGTTTTAACCACACATATACACGTATATATATATATATATATATATATATATATATATATATATATATATATATATATATATATATATATATATTCTTTTCAAAACTAAATACTGGTCTCTTTTGAACGTGACATAAGATTAACGCGTTATTATAGTGGAAATTCTATTTTTTTTTTTAAATATTGTTATGACAGCTGGATATTAGCTACCTAGTTTTTATCTAGACGTTGTTCTCAGACACCTTCGTACTAGGAATACATAATCTTCGATGGTTCTCTGAATTCTCAAACGCAATTATCGATGCAATTTAATTTCACGCGCGCACGTAACCAGATAATATTTTATGCATATGATAATGCAGAGGTGCAGTACAAAAAAAGAAATGTAATCACAACAGTTATTAAACTCTTTAACTTATCTCACGAACTGCATGGGTCGTATTATTTTTATCTCATTATAATATCTGTAAATAAAATAAATTCGTCACGGCCGATTAATCCTTGAAACAGCAGCCTGACATAACTGTATAATATTCCAACATTTAACCGGTATAGTAATTCGTAAGTGTCATCATGGCCCATATTAATAATAATATTATGATGATGATGATGATGATAATAATAATACAAAGGGCAATAATGAATAATAAATTACGAATAAACGTAAACACATGGTGGAAAAATAGAATTTGAAAAAAAAACCGCATATACTCACATATTCAATTCAAGAGTTAACAATGCGCCGTAGTGATAATTACGTATAAATAAAGAAAAAAATAACGCGGGTGAGGTTAATCGAACTATAATCAAATTCAAATATAAATTTTGCTCGTCTCGGATAAATCGTTAATTTCAATACCTTTAGTAATTGACAAATACGAAATATTTGATTTAGACGATTCTATTACATTAACGTTAGAAAAATCACAAACGAAAAACAAAATTATTATTATAATTAATTGCACGAAATAAATAAATAGTAAATTTTTATTTTACGGAAAAGATTTTTTTTTTTTTTTTTGTAATACACTTTCCCGAAATCTTTCATAATCCTGGAGTCGCGTACGGAAGTCTAATCAACAAAACCACCTATCTTCTATTAAACCTAATCTTCCGCTATCTTATGTTGTTATTTCCTTTCTGTCTAAGGAAGAAAAGTATTGTCCTTAGTATAGTTCGAATATCCACTTCAAATCTTACCCATGATTACCTTCTACAAAGCACGGGGATCCTCTTCGAAGTTCTTTCTTTTTTAATGATACAACCGCTTTTTCAACACATACTAATATCTAACAACATTTAGAACTCAGCATAGCCCCTCACTTACCTCAATTCTTATCTGAATCTCCCGGCCATACTTACAATGTTTTCCGTTCCCTGTATTCGCTGAATCTTTTAAATTCGATCTAGGACTACAGTAAGTACCTGGGTGCATACGGCCCTAGCCGGCGCCCGTATTACCGAATAATAATAAAGAAATACGTAATTTCAGGGGGAAAAATCAGAAATAACGGATTAACCGCGACAAGAGAAATGTTAATGATAGTTTAGAAATATTATCGAGTAGAGGAAGATAATAAATAAACGAGGATAAAAATATACCGCGTTTAATCCGTCGATAATGCTAAACTTTCGATCGGTGAACTTTCCGACTTCAACAGTTATCTAAAAGCTTAAACTCCTTATAGGCGGAATTAATATTCGACGCTTCGGGTTAAGCTCGGATTCTCATCTACGCTGATACCTTTGAGAATTCACCGGCCGATCGTGTTGGCAGATCCTCTAGTAGCGTTTGATTATTTGTTCCTTACACGAGATCTTCTGACCATTATACAAATATCTGGCGAAGAATAATTCTTTACGGTTCAACCTTTCATTTGAAATCGTTATAATCAAACATTCTTCGTCTGTCGTGTTTCGATAATATCACCCCCTATTTTTAATTAGTCGACTGCGCTACTATTACCGTATTCTTTTATTTCAATTTTTAAAAACACAAGACAGATTTCGATATTTATTTATATTATTTCGCTCGAGACGATCGTGTATACCGATCGAAACAATGTTTGCCGTGACCATTATCGCCGTACAGGGCTGATTTATACAAGAGATGAGTGCAATTTTTTTTGAAAAAGTCCAATTTAAAAACAGAGAAAAAATATATATATATATATTATTTGTTTAATAAATGAAAAATTATATCGTGGATAAAAACGTTACTTTTTCTTTAAAATCCGCGAAAATTTTTAGAAATCGGGTATGTTATAGCGAAATCTAAAATAAATCGATCAAAACGAGCATGAAATTGTACGCACAAATAACCGCGTATTAAGCGTAATAAATGAATAAACTTTCACTCTTAACGAGAAATCGATATTTTAAGATCGTAATAATTGGCGAAGGTAAACATTTTACACATTCGTATATACCACGGAACGAATTAAAATTTACTTACGCATTAAATTAAATTAAATATTCCAATTAAAAATTTTTTTCAAAATTTCGTCTAGATTTCAAACGGATGTATCGACGCAATTTATTTATTGAAAACCATCGCATCGAACAAGATGACAAGGCAGATTCATTTAAATTTTTCCTTTCTTTCATTTTCGGTTATACAGCGATTTTTGTATATATAGGGTGACCCAGAGAAGACGGGCTGTTTTGTTTTTTGAATAGCGCAGTTGGTAAGATTGCTACAACGCAAAACGCGTGCTCCACGTTTAGTGTACACACTAAAGACTCGTTTTTGTCCTCGTGGCATCCTATAAAGAGAAGGAGTGTGGGTTTTGCGTGGAACGTTATTTTTTGGCGTCAATAGATCACGACAGTGCAAAGAGAGTTTTAAAAAAAAATTCAAACTTGAACGATTTTTTTTTTTTTTTGCGCGGATACCTTAAAAGCCGCGATTACAAAACACGTCTACGAGATCTGGAAAACCTGAAAACTCGGATTTCTGAAGAAATTTTAAAAATTCAGCGACCTATGCTCAAAAAATTCTTCGAAAATTCTGTAACGACTGAATGAATGTATTGTTGCAAAGTATATATAAAATATAAATAAATAAAAAACACAAACAAAAAAGTTTATATTTTATGATTTTTAAAACATTCGAAAATTATCGTTCACATATTTACCACCATGTTATATGACAAAAATAACAGAAAGTATTTTTTCATATATATAACATACATAATCTACTAGTTTCGCAGTCCTGATGATGCTGTAACCAGTGAAAAACTATTAGACTATTTTGATTAAATATATACATCGTGAAACGGTATAAAAGTATTTTTTATTTCATTTAATTTTTAATGTACAAAAACCTTCATAATAAATAACAATAAGTATGCCGGTAATTACGTTGTAAAATTATATTTAAATATTAATAATAGTAATAAAAATATTAATAAATAATAATTTAATAAAGTAGATAAAAGAAACAATGTAAATATAATAATAATAATTAAGTCAAATTTCAATGCATTTACTCGACGTACAAAGTCAATTAAAATTAATTATTAAACCGTACATGTACAAAACTACGCCAATGGCGGCTACATCGTTATCAGATAAATGTACAGAAATTACTGCTCACATGTGAACATTCACATTCGAGAAACACGCAGATATCATATACACGCGTATAGAAAAAATTCATTTTTTTTTCAAGTTTATTTGCGTCAATAAGAATTTACAAAGTATTACTTCAACACCACTATCTATTTGACCTCTCATTTAAATACTGACTAAACACGAGAAGAATGCAAAAATATTATTGAATACACTTTTAAACATGTACTTGTAATCTCGCATACAGTGTGCGCACGTATTTCATAATTTGAGTAGCTTGCAAAATTAATTTGAGTAATTATTTACACACATATATATACACATATACATACATAAATATGTATAAACACGTGTGTGTGTGTTTAATTTTATATAATTCATACGTGAATAGAGGAAATTGTCTTAATAAAATAATTTCATTTGGTTGAAGAGCAGCAAAGTCGATCTTACACAAATGTCTCAGGTAGTTATAATCGCTACACGTTTCTTTAGTACATGTTGAATGTTTTATACTATCACTGATAATATTTAATTCATTTAAATAATAACTATTACAATCATAACCGGAAAATAATTGGAGTCATGTAATTATAATTGCATGAACTTATACACATTTTATTTATGAGATACACGGAAAATAAAGCATAACTGATTTGGACATGTTATGCGAATGAAAACAAATTTGTGTACCGAGTAGATACAACTAGACAGAAGAATATTGATGAAAAGACCCGAAAACGAGACGAAATGCAAAAAGAATTGTATACGTAATACACAGAATCGTGTATCGAACGGAAACAACTGGGAGAACAATATTGTAGATTTCTGTAGATTGAAAGAGACCAATGCTCGATAATGGACTTAGTTTTCCTAATATAGATATATACTTAACATATTCAGTAATACCAAAACATAATGTAATTAGTATTTAATATTCAAAATGGCATGTAAAAGAAATCATACTATTTCTGCACTTACACGATATACCCTAACAAGTGTATCGGGTAACGGGCGGTCATTTGAAGTAATGCATACTGACTCGAATTCGCCTGTTCCTTTGCTGGTCCAGAACTCTGTAGAAGAAAACACATACATGCTAAAGATAAACTAAATAATAAAAGGAATGACACATACCGAATTAGTAGCTGGAATGAAAGATCACTAAAAGTATGTGGAAAATTTGAAAACCTTAAACAAGAAACGACTAGAATTAAGATAGACATTTTAGGTGTCAGCGAAAGTAAATGGTCAGAAAATGAAGATATTAATAGAGCGCAAAACATAGATTCATTTACACTGGATCACCTAAGGGAAATACAGGAGTTAGATTTCTATTAAGTAAAAACATAAAGAATAAAGTTAAAATGTAATGGGGTTACAGCGACGAAATTATTCTAAATTTCAGCAGCGTCTAAGGATGTGACGCTAATTCATTTTTTTTTCTTTTAACATAGTGTGTATATCGGCAGATGAATAAGAAAATAATACGTAAATGGAGCTTGAAAAAAGAAACAACAGTAGAGAAATACACACAAAAATAAAATTCACGATAAAGCAAAACATAAAAAAAACAAAACAAAAAACATCGATATAATGAATATAAAAAATAAGCTTGGAAGCAGTAGTCAAGAAGAAATATTTGATAAATGGATGGATTAACTGTACAAAGATGATGCTGGACCAAATAAAATAAACATCAGAAAAAGAGAACAAGCACCTCGTAATGCGGGAGTTAGATAATGCTATCAGAAAAGCGAGAAATAATAAAGCAATTGCTGGATGTACTAAACAAAATATATAACGACGCTATGTTACCGGAGAATTTTAAGAAAAGTAACGGTTATACCGATTCCAAAAAAAGGACAGGCCCAGGCGTTTACACAATAGAGAACAATAGCTTTAATGAGTCACACGTTAAAGATACCGTTAATAATAATAAACGCCAGAATAAAAAAAAAAAGATAGACCTACAACTAAGTTCCACACAATTTAAATTTATAGCGAATCGAAGAACACGCTATACCGCTATTGAAACTAATTATTCAACATACCTTGAATATAAACAAAGAAATAATAGCGTGTTTTATAGACTACGAAAAGGCTTTTGACGGAGTAGTTCATACAAAACTAATAAATATTTTACAGAATTATAACGTAAACGAAAATTATGTCATTAAAAATCTCTATTGGCAACAAACGGCTAACATTAAAACCAAAAATTAATTACTCCGATCGAAGGTGTAAAATACGTTAAGGGGTGAGAAAAGAATGCCGTCGTCACCACGGTTGTTCAATGCGTATGCCGAAGAAATAACAAAAAAATCACGAATTAAAGAAAATCCGTTGCAAAATAAATGGGAAAGTTATCAAAACAATATTAGTTACGCCGACGATAGGATAGTAATTGCAGAAACGGAAGAACAATTGCAAATAATGTTGGATATCCATTAACAGTGAATGAAAAAAGTATGGGATAGAAATAAACACCACGAAAAAAAAAAACATATAATGAAATTCTCAAAGGCCGAAGGATATAAAAATAAAAATTAACAAGATAATAAATCAGGTGACAGAGTTCAAATACTTGGGCGCAATATTCACCAGCGATGGCCCGGACGTAAAAGAGATAAACACGCGGATAGCACTGGCAAAGCAAGCTTTTAAAAATTTGGGACAAATATTACAAAAACAGAAAGATGGATTTCGACTTAAGGAAAAGAATAGTGGTTGTTACGTATGATCCGTTATGGAATATGCAGCGGAATCTTGGACAATTAACGTCGAAAGCGAGAGAAGAATAAACGCATTCGAAATGTGGACGTATAGTTGCATAAGATACCGTAGACCGAGTGCTACATCGATGCAACGTTGATCGAATATATAAAAGGAAAAACACCGGTAATAATCATATAATTGCGAATACGTTATTTGGCCAATCGAAAGGATGAAGCTATACATGGAAGACACCAGCAAATATAAGAAACTATCAACTACTTTAGTTCGCAGTAAATGCCGAAATTAAAATATGTAAAAGCTATGCCCTAGTGATGATATACAATCAGTTCATAACCCATTAAAATTAATATACTATTTCGGATCCTAACAGGCTTGCACAAAGATTACAAACGATTACTCTTTTATCTACACAAGAATCGATAACTAATAATAAATAGCGCGATCTGGGATAACGTTAAAAAGGGAGTTGGACAAGGATGATGCCTGTCAACAATTCTTTATTATATATATATATATATTTACAACACGCTTTAAAGATAAAAATTTTAATGTAAATTACTATATGAGCCAAATTCTTACAGGACATGGTTCTATTGGTTATTACTTGCATAAATTAAAGATAATTAAAAGCAACATATGCGGTAACTGTAATAATAACGTAACAGAAACTGTTTATCATATAATATATACTTGCCCAAAATATAATGAATTAAGACTACAATACAATATAGACTGCTCATTGCAGTTTAATGAAATTGTTCTATTGGAACAATTTCCAACATTTGTATACAATGTATTTAAGATGAAGCATATTTATAAATAACCACTACCGGTAACCATAAGCTGTATAGCAGGTTACTAAAAGTTCACAATTTTATCATGTATTCATGTAATTATAGTTAAAATATATATATATATATATATATATATATATATATATATATATATATATAATAGAATCAGCAATGAAAATATTTGCATAAAATCGGAAAGCGGGTATCAATATTAATGGTCAGTGGTACAATTCAGTAGGGTACGCAGATTATATAGCATTAATAGCAAGAAACGAAGCATTACAATAATCTATTAACGACTTAAATGAACTACTAATTGAAAAATGTAAAATGAAAATAAAGGTAAACAAAAACAAAATAATGTAATGTTCAAGACCGAAAATAAAAGATATGAATATATTTCTAGACAAACATTGTCACAAGTTCAGGAATTTTGCTATTTACGAAGTTTAATCGCAACGGATGGAAAGAACGAAAACGAAATTAGGAAAAGAATAGCACAGGCGCCAAAAATGTGTAATTAGAAGAGAAACTTACTTCCAAAAACATTTTATTGCACACAAGAAAACTATTTATCCAAACTTACGTTTGGCGTGTGACATTGAGCGAAACTTGGACTATCTTAGAAAAATAGGATTTAAAACTGAAAGCATTCGAATTATGGTACTACAGAAAAATGTCGAAAATATCTTGGACGGAGAAAATCAAAAACAAAGACGTACTTCAGAGTGTAAGAAGAGACAAGATTAATGTCGGTAATAAAAATCGAACAAACAGAATGATTGGTTACTTATTAAGACATTCTTTCTGGATAGCTAACTTATGTAATGGCAAACGGAAAACGGCCGAAGGAAAGACTAAGAAAACAATTTATGGAAAACATACTAAAGAAAAAAAAATACTGAAATCAAAAAATGTTACTAGACGACAGCCATGTTACCCACCAAGGAAGAATAAGATTGTGTGTGTTTTAAAATGAGAATAAAGGCTATTGTAATTGTAATATATATATACGCGGTATTACTGATGCAATTTTTTACCACTACCATCGATGATGGCAAAATGCAGAGAAAAGGGGAAGAATATGTACACGGCTTTTATAGACACGGAGAAAGCTTTCGACCACATCCCTCATAACTTAATTTCTTTCTGAGAGAACACGAACTTCCTGAAACACTGATAAAATGTGTTCAAATATCTATAAAGATGTAACAACCAGGGTCAGATGCGCAGTTAGCGAATGTGAAGACTATCCCGCCTAAATAGGTGTACACCAAGGCTCGGCACTCTTGCTATTTAATACGATTTTAGATGCAATCACGCGCGATATACAAACGCCTATACCTTGGACACTTATTTATGCTAACGATGTTGTCTTAATCGAAAATACAAAGAATATACTTCAGAACAAATTCGAGATAGGCTGACCGATTAGAAAAGTTTATGCGAAGAAAACGGAGTACATGACTACTGATACTAACAATTGGGTCTATAAAATTATCTGGAGAACAACTGGCCCGGATAAATAACTTTAAATATCTCGGTTCTTGTGTACAGAGTGGCAGTGGCACATCCGAAGCAATTCGCCATCGAATAAGCACATGGCTGAAATGGAAATCTATGACAGGCGTATTGTGCTACAAACGCACGCCCCTTCGACTGAAATCAAAAATTTACAGAACAGTTATTAGACCATTTGCGTGTGCTGTATGGTGGCGAGTGTTGACCGGTAACAAAGCGTGAAGAATAAGCGCTTCATGTAATGGAAATGCGCGTGTTAAGATGGTCAATGAACATCCGTTTGTTCGATCGAATCAGAAATAAACGAATCTACGCAGCAATAGGAGTTGCTCCTATTGTAAGCAAACTTTGCGAAGACTAAGGTGGTATGGACACGTGCTACGAGCTCAACATAATGACGGTGGTTCACTGATAGTGAGTTTCAAGTTTCTGGTAAAAGACTAGTAGGAAGGCCAAACCAAAAATGGCACGATATTATAAGGCTTGTCCTCAGGGTATGCGGCCTAGTGTCCCAAGAGCTACTAACTTACGTAGTACGCTATTCCTGGTTGCAATCTTTATTTTTGCATTCAGACAGTGTTTTATCAAGGGTAACTCCGAGATACATGAGGCACTCGCTGAAATCCATTTTTGTCCTTTGGCATATTATTTCTAGCTGTATTTTAGCGTCCCTGTTTCCCCAGTGAAATTGCTTTTTATTCGGTTTCAGGTGATTTATCCTAGTTTTACTAAAGTACTGGAGCGATCTTCTTCAATTACTTCGTACGATTTTAATTGGCAGGCAACACCAGGTCTTTCGTGACTCATGCCTTTGACAATAGGCTAGTTTGTTGTTTATCACTATCAGCAGTCAAACATTAGAACAGATGAAACATTAATTATTTGCAGTTATGCATATACTATTCCACTATACTTTCTGGTTCAAAATTGCGTATTGTATCCTTGCATTTGGACGTTTGTCTGTCGTAAAAAATTCGCTTTGAAGTTACAGTCTCCCTTTTTTATATATATAAAGAGCCTCAAGAGCAGCTAGAATTCCTGGATTGATTAAAATTCGTAGTCTATTTGTTTAATGTTTAGGAAAGTCGAGTCCAAATTCTAAGCGGTACAAAAATTCATTTTTTAGTTGTTTTATTTTTACTAACAAATAATTTATAATAAATATTTTTTCAATAATTAATTTTTTTCTTATTACAATGATATTCGTTTCTCCCGCAGCACTTAATAACTTACGTACGGAAGTAAAAAAAGGTAGAAAAAGGAAAACGAATAAAAACAACGAAAAAAAGAAATTATTATAAGGGAAAAGCGGAAAAAATTAACAAGAAATAATCGAACGATTCCGTGAAGCAATCAGTATCAAGAGGAAAGACAAAGACTTAAATAAGGGAAATTTTCCTAGAAACCTGATTAAAAATGATCATTTTATCAGTATTATACGAAATTATGTAAATTCATTATTCATACGAATAACACTAATTATTACCCTTGACAGGATAAAACTGTACATTGTCACGAGACGACTCTATTTAAACTTTCCCATATTTACGCTAAATCACTTCGCGTAAGAAACTATTCCTAACAAACGTTTTTAATGCTAATTTAAAATTATACATATATGCGTGTATATTTTTAATAATAATACTAAATATATAACTTACGGGGAATAAGATCAAGGTAAGTGTCCATGTATGATTATTTTAGCGTCTATAATTAATCATGTTCATATTGAGAATGTTATTCGCAGGAAAAACAAAAAGAAATATGTAACTGTCTAATTCTTCGAACGACTTGTACAGCATGACTGAGTGACAGCAGTTAAAATGAAAAAGTGTAATTGATAAAGGACCATTCTGACTAAATACGAATTATTAACACTCTCAACGTAAAACATTACATACACATACAAATATATATATATATCATACTTACGAATAATTCGTTCATTTGGGGATTTTTATTAAAAGTGTAAAGAAAAACATTACAAATTGTTATTTTAAATATATTATATTTTTAAGCTACATTTTGCAACATAGGAATTTACGTAATTTATACAGATTTAAGAAGGTTAAATTTAAACGACACAAAAAAAAAAACATCGAATTTCACGTAATTTAGATGCCACAAATGTTAATTAAATCGTTTTATAATAGAACATCGAAATTGCTAAAAAATCGGTATATTTATTGTGAAGCCCGTGAATATTATCAACGCGATTGTATGATTTTGCTTCGTACTAGTTGATAATTATTATTAATTAATTTTAAAGATTTCAAAACTATTCCGAACTGTTCTCGTTTTTATTTAAATCCATATATATCTCTTTCTGCTACAAAAAAAAAAAGGAAATCATAAAAACGCATATTTATATAAATTATAAAGAAATGAACAAATAATTATAAACGAATAAAATAAAGCATTTAAAAATTGTAACTTATTAGTAAACAAATGCGTACACGATACTGCGGGAAAAAATAAATCAAAAAAACCTTGCTAATAGAAAGAGAGAACTAAACGAATTGAAAACGAACAAGTTTTTGTAAGGTTAAGTAGAAGTAATATAAACCCATATCTCTTAATTGACACAATATAAATTATGAAAATAATAAATAATATTATTATTATTATTATTGTAACAGTAACGATGAAAATAATTTATGTTAACAAGCGTGAAAAAACAATTTACGTTTTAATCGCCTATGTTTAGATTTATTGTACACTAACTCCGGTTGGTTGGAATCGTAATTACCAACGATTGAAGTGTACGCATTAAATAAATATTTGTGGCAGAAATTTCGAGTATTATTCAGAACATAAATTTTAATAAATTCTATACTTAATTCTTTATACATATCACTTATCTTTATATATATATATATATATGAAAACCTTGGGACATTAATAATCCACCTTAAACATCTATTCCGAATTAATTGTAATTTGTCGTAACTTGCGTTGGAAACGCAATTCTAGCCCAGGTAAGAATATGTAATCACTAATAAGTACCATTATTAGTTTATTGTTTACGTTGATGAAAGATTTAACGATTTGATAACGGATATATCAAATAAATGGATTTGTTTGCTTCCACGCGAACATAATTTATGTGCTTTGTAAAAATCGATTCACTGTCAATCGTAATAGCTAAGTAGCGAACATCCTTCGATCACTTGATAGTACCATATATTTCCAATTCACCGAGTAATACCGGACGTTCGCGATTAAAGGAAATTATGTTTGTTTAGTTTAATTTAGAGTAATCTGACATTTCTAGTATTTAGTATATATAGTATATTTATATTTATTGCAATACAAAATTTTATAAATCGCGAAGAATTTACATTCACATACACATATGTATCCTTAAAGTTACCTTAGCAGTTAAATACAACCAGATGCCTTTACAAAACTAAAGAAATAATAAAGAAAATAACAATAGGAAAAATCACAAGAAAAAAAAAACTATTAGCTGGTATATTAAATTTAGTCTTGTATATAAATAAAAAAAAATCGTAACACAGATCGGATCGTATACATTAGAAATGGGTGCTTATATCTAGTGTAACGCGTGTTGAGATCAAGCATAATCCCCGATTACCTGAATTAAGTTATTGTCACGATACATTTATCATAAAAGTTCGTTGATAATTTATAAATATGAGGAATATTTAGCGTGGAATGCACGTACTGTATTTTAGTCCATCGAGGAGCATTTAATGATATTCTGCAACACCGGTTTTGCATTACCAGGAGATTTTTGTAAATACTAACGGACACTGAACACTAGACCGGACAAGCATAAACTAGGTCTTATAATGGTAGTGTAAATTAATTTCTTGTTTACTGAAGAAAGATGAGAACGGTAACTGAAAATTGGTGCAAGTATTCTCAAATGGTCTTTTTCGCATTACCCCAGTAGATTTATTAATGAGACGAGAGTCTACAGTAACTCCTAGATAGTTAACTTGCAGATAATAACACAGTACAAGAGATAATCCTGTTTGTGATCTATTACGATGCGCACTAGGTTTGTATGAATTACAAAATAATGCAACGTCATCCGTATAAAGCGTAACCCGTGTATTCAATAATTGGGGAAAATCGTAAAAATAAATATTAAATAAAAATGAGTCCGACACAATTCTTTCAGAAGCTGTACTTTTCAAATCACCGATAGTGACATAAGAAGATCGATTACTTAAATGAATTTAATATGAAGGGAATTCAAACTCTGAATCATTTTATAAATAATTCCCATAATTCCCTGGTATCTAGAGTCTTATTAAAAACTTTAGCTACATCAAGTAGTCGCGGGTATATTTGTTACAAATAACGGTTATATACTGATAAATTCGGTCATTCGAGGAATCTATTGTGTATCGGAATATACAGGATGGAATTCAAATTAAGTCTTCTTATATATCAATTTAAAAAGTTTTCAGTACAGGAGAATTTCGTCCAAGATTAAATCGATGCAAATCTGTGAAAATTATATTCGTTTTAGAATTTGCGCACGAGGTAAATGTATAATCCTCCTGAAACTTTTTATAGGACAATTCTTCATTTAACAAAGTGGTATAATTGTTTATAATAAACTCGATATATTAGTTGAGTCCAGAGCGATATATATATTGTGTTCTCTTACAAATTCTTTCAGAATGGTAGCTTGAATATGTATATGCACATTTTTTTTGTGCATGCAATTTGTATTTATAACAATAAGCAGCAGTGAAGACATGTTATCAAAACTCGGAAGGAAGATAGCGTCTCAATGGATGCTGATCCTACTTATTGATGATTACTTTTACATTAAGTAAATCTATCAGGATCGATAGCTGGAGAGGATTGAATCTGTTTATTTGATCGAATTTTACACAGCAGGTTCTTTGCTAATATATTTTTGTGACGGTTGAGTCTTTCCTTATACCTTGCACTTGAGCTGCGGATCTCTTCTTTAACAGAAATTATCTTCAAGTCTTTCGAGAGATAAGGTATACATGTATGTATTTGTACACTTTGAAATTTATTTATACTGGACTATTGTGCATCGATGGATGTATTTGTTTATATTGTATATACTTTTGTATGTACTTCAAACTTGCACATACGTGTAAATATTCGCAGTTGTAAAAATATCGCATATTACATTCAAATAAATTTGATTTGATTTTTCATAATTCCGCAGAAAGCATAAAAAATTAATAAACCTATTTTCAAACACATTCAGTAACGAATATTAATTAGACAGTATAGAAACTTACTAAAATATCGCGTGCTCAAATTTATATCCAAGTATCAAATGTTAGAAGAAAACAACAACGCTATTTAAAAAAATAACGACTTTTTATAATCGAGAATAGAAAAGGTAAATCACGATCATATCAGGTATATTGTTAAGATATACTTCAAGAATGTCTAAAATAATCACGGAGAAACAATAATAATAATAATAATTATTATTATTATTATCATCGTCATCATAAACCAAGAATAAGAGAAGGAAAATCAGAGATAAAAAAGATGTTGAAGAAAAACTGGTCTTAATGAGAAAAATAGTTGAAATGTTTACACGCAAATCGGTACGTATGTAAGAAAGAAGTAGATATGATCTTCAAACGGAGAAGATTAAGATTAGTTTTCTCTAATTGTTCTCCCAACGATATTTACCGAGTAAAATGAAGAATTACTAAGGTAGTTTATTTTTATTTTTATTTAATTTTTTATAGGATGCATTTAAAAAACGGACAAGATGTTTTATATATATACATATACATATATATAACAGACGTACGAACAGGATCAACAATTATAAAAAAACAAATAATCTCTTTACTTACACGTTCAACATGCAACAGTCGTATGTTTCAATTCCCACTGGATGTTAATTCTTGGAAAAAATTCTTACCAGTCTCGTACGTTCGGTCGGCGAAATTTTGAACAGAGCTTCCCCCCTTAACAATTTCGTTTGGCATGTTCGTGTATAAAATTTTAATTATAAATCTAGGCTACTTAAAACATATCAAACAAAAAAAAAAAAGATTTATTAAATACCTTCGTAATAATTAACAATCCGATCCTTAAGTCTTAAACCGAACACAACAAATGATAATCATAATTTTAATAATCGTAATATTTTTGTTTTGAAGGTTACATTTTTTCTAGTGAATACCGTGTAATTTTAGGACTTAAAGGAAAATCTAAAATTTTTCGAATAAATATACGATTTGTTTATTTATTTTTGAATAAATATATGATTACGTCCCACTCTGTTTTTCGTGGATTAAATGGAAATTTGAAAATATCCACGTATGGACTGAGCCGTTCGATGGACCACTATCACACAAAGTGACAAGCGCCAAAATAAAAAGAGATAAACGCAACATATTAGTAGAACGTCTTTATCGTAGGTTGTTTTCATAGTATATTATTACTATTTACACACATACACATATAAAAGTAAATCCCATAAATTGGGAAGGGGCATTGTCTAAATGATTCTCGTCAACACGAACATTACGAGATGATTTACCATTGCTTCCTCAGCTTTTCTTTACTTTTTAGTAACAACTTGGTACTTAAATCAATTGGATAGACAGCTGAGTTGGCTAAAGACCTCCTTACAGTGTAAAATCATCTTTCTTAATGGATTTCGAACTCAGATGGAGCGAAAGTTATACAATGCCTGTATATACAAATGAATGTATAACCTTTACCACGAATTACTTATTATAAAAATTTCGATTAAATACGATAAACACGAAATTAGTTATACACTAAAGGTCAAATATTTTATCTTTACCGTTTATTACGTGCAATTTTGTATATTGCATTTCTGTTGCCCAAGAATTTCTTAAAATCATTGTCTAACGTAATTTCATTTTACATTCGTTATGAAATAAAATTATCAGGCCTAATATAATTCTTTTATATCTTATTACATATATATATCGTAGGGATAACTTAGTGGATAGAGAACGGGCTTCTATACGAAAGGTACCGAGTTCGAATACGATCGACAACGCAAAAATTTTCATCGGAAAATAACAATATAAATAATCCTAATATTATCGCGTGAAGGTAATGGAAAACAGGCACGCACAACACCACATACGCGCGCTATTTATAATATAGTACACCAAAAAAAAAACCGCGAGGCTGTATTGTGTCGTGACAACAAAGCGAATACAATCAGTTTTCAGGGCGTATGTGCTATCTACGCTGACGTCGTATTATGACTACCTTGTATGCTACTTACTCTGTACAACAAAATATGTATAGGTAAGTAGTCGCCTATTTCCGATACGGAGATGGAACTTAATGATCTATCTATCTATCTATATATATATATATATAAAAGAATGTTTGTTTGTTTGTTTGTTCGCGTTTTATAGACGGCCAAACCGCTTATCCGATTGGGCTGAAATTTTGCAAGCTTATTACCACCAATACCGGAAAGGTTTTAGGCTATCAAAAATAAAAATCGGTCAAGCCGTTGCAGCTGTACCCTTATTGCCAGAAATGGTGTTTTTTTATGCTGCACCTAATCTAATTGGACGATTTCATTGATATGTACAGTTTTGGAAAGGGTATGTCCACCCAAGTCTAATAAGCTATCACTATGAAAAATATATCCAGCCGTTCCAGCTGTAAATTCATGGAAAAGTTCAGAAATACTTCATTAATCTAAAACTGAACGGAATAAATTAATTATATTATCGGAATTTCTAATTATATTATAAAAATGATACTGAGCCGACTGCGGCGACAGGGTTCACACCACAAAGAAATTGGGTTGGAGTTCGCGAGCGAAGCGATCGGGCGACGCTAATATATATATATATATACATAATCATCAATAATTGTCGTCAGCATTTCAGTCTGTCGGATAATTGTACTCGTAAGGATTATACAAGCGGCTTATCGCATATGGACGTCTAACTTTGGAACACCGGTGAAAGTAAAGTTCATTATCATCGATTAATATAGTTTTTATTTAGTAAACCAAATCATCTTTTTAGCTTTTAAATTTTTATACGTTCCGATCGACCTTTCTGATAGGTAAAAAAATTACGCGTACAAAAATGATTTGGAAGTTCGGATACCGGCTCTTACGCAATGGATTTCTATTCCCTGATTAACGCCACATCCCAATAGATGAAGCCCGCTTGGTTATGTATTATATATATATATATATATATATATATATATATATATATATATATATATATATATATATATAACCAAACGACTTTATATATGGGGATGTGCCGGGACTCAACCAGAGAAAAGAATAACCATCCATTCCATTGACGACCTAACAGTCGGTATGCATATATATATATATATATATATATATATATATATATATATATATATATATATATATAATCGAACTAATAAAGACGCGATAATTGCGCAAAATTGTAACCGGATGTTTTTTCCAGTTTATATGAACAGAATTAATTTGTTTCTCTAAAATCAAACTGGCAAATATCTTTTTCTCAAAGAAACGAGACTATGTAACGTGCGTATTTTCCGAAAATAAAAATGGACAGACAACCCTCCGCTTAAAAAAAAAAGAAATACACTAAATCGATAGATTTTCTCGTATGACTCTTGCTTGTCATCGTTGAACTGAATATCCTTGTGGAATGAAATGGAGCGTGAAGTGTAACCACCGTGTTTTATATATATATATATATCATGATCATATTATCCTCTACCTTCAATTCGACGAATTCATCCGCTATCATCCATGAATAACGCATATCTATCCGGCGGTTATGCCTCTCTCTTTTTCTAATTCTAAATAAGGTTAAAAGAATTTAACCTAACAGTGGGAAAAGCTGGGACTCCGGACGAATATACCTTTTGTGTAAGGAGTAAAATAATAATAATAATAAAATATATTGTATATTTCAGTTTGCGGTAGCTGTTTATAACGACGATATTCATCCTAATTTCCTGCGCATCTTTCTTATTATTATTTATAACAGAACGAAAGGTTACGACATGGCTAGAATAGAAATGCGTATGGACGCGATTTACAGTTCCCATCAATTTAACCCGTCTATCTGTAAAAAGTAACAAACTAAGAATGTTAGCTACGCACACATACACACTGAAACGTAACAGCAGAAGAAGAGTTCATTTGTGGCCGGTCATCGGACTTAATTTTGAATTAACCGTATCCTTACATTCGATACTTTTTTTTTTTAATACCACGCCGTAAAATTGTAAATTAAGGCAACCCGAACGAGACTGAGAACTTTTACGACTAAATTCTGATGTAATTAAGTTATTATCGTAATCACATTTAATCTCACGCATACATCATGAGAAAATAAGTACATTTGGCGGTTGATCGTCCAAGTTCCCCGATCCATACGTGTATAACTTAACAAAGTGCTTCCTCGTTAGTAAAGATCTATTTTTATCGAAAGTCATTTTTGCTAGACTAATTCTAGTTGATATCTCTTTGTCACACCTTCCATCTTGAGTAATTACGCTTCCCACGTATCTATATCAATTTATTACATCTATTATATCTTGTTTCGTAGCATATTTCATAACTACCGTTTTTTCTTCATTTATTGACATATTATAATTTTTTTGTTGCATTCGCTATACCGATTCTTCAAGTTATTTTTAATTACTTCCCACGATCGTTACGCCATCCATCAAACGGAACATCAACATATTTAATCATCGCACTTTAATCCACCTATCTCCTTAAAATCTTGCATTATTTTCTCTGAGTATACGTATATTAAAGGGTCCTCGTGATATACAACATCTTTGTCTTATTCCTTTCCCTGTTTTTATTTCTTCTTCTTTCCTTCGGATTCTTATTATCGGCTTTTGTGTTTCATATCATGTTTCGATTTTTTTTTTTTTATCTTTATCCGATGTTACGTTCATTACATAACATAATTAAGAATATTATAATATAAACACTATTTGTTTTCTTTTAAATTTTAATCATAATTTTTTAAATATTTAAATACTGCATCGACATCACGATCATTAACAAATAATTAATATTGCCTTATTAAAAAAGTATACCTTATTTGTATTTATTTATTCATCACTTAGTTTAAGAAGGACGTGAAATAGGAAATATTCTCGTAGGAGAAAATACCTAATTAATAAATATTCATCATTATTTAGTACAAAAACACCCGCTACATCCAAATAATTCTTATAATTAACACGTATAACACTAAAAAAAAAAAAAAACTCGTTTCTGGGTCAAGCTAATATATATTTACGACTTACTTTATATACAAATCAACTGCTGGACGCCCAGCTTTCTATATTAATTGTAAAGTTTGCTTTCGAAATAAAAACACATTTAATGGTTTTTAAATAAGTCCAACGCAGATCACCGCATCGCACGGACTACACATAAATATCACCAAAACGAAATGGCTAGCAGTAACATCGAAAGGCAGAGGATAAAACAATAAAGAAGAAAAAATTAATTATCGAAGGTATAGACAAATTGAAAGAGTCTCAAAATTTCAATATCTTGGTTCTAATCGATAGAGATAAGAGCGCGAATCGAGAACACAAAGGAAAGATTTTCTTAAAATGAAATACTTGATGACTCGGAAGGATTTGAAATTACGAATATGTCTAGTCCGATGTTAGATTTGGTCAATTATACGATATGGAAAGCTGGGTTCTCACAGAAATCTTGGAGAAGAAAATCTTTGAAATGTACGTTTATCGCAGAATGCTAAAAGTATCATATCTAAACCACGTGACCAACAGAGAAGTGCCGAATAAAATGTCAAATTAAGCTAAGGAACCAGAAACTTAAAATATTATAAACACATACATAGACATCCAGTATCATCTGTTCCATCCTGTAAGATAGTATCAAATATGCTCCAAGAGGGGCGATCAGAGATATAAAGGTTTAGTAGCTACTACGATGATCGCTGACCTTCGACAGGAGATGACGTAACAAAAAGAACAACTTAATCCCCCAGACGCTAAATAATATATGATTATTGTAGTGTTTGTTTTTAATAAATACCTAACCTTAATTTCTCAAACGCTATCTAAGGTATGATTATGCTAGTCTTTGTTTCTATGTGATATTATAAGCTGTTTATTGTAATTAATTTCGACTATACATCGCTATTTGTTATTATTTAAATCTTCCTTAAGTTCATTTTGAATCTCATTTTATTCGAATATCTATTTAAATGTAGTATTGAGTAGTTCCGATATTGACGCGTATTCCGTGTTGCTCTATTCGTTTAAGAGCGCATTTAAAACGAAGATCAGTTTGTAGTAGTAAGTGTTACATGATATATGATATTATTACTATTTAACATATCTTGTTACTCGTCATAATCGCGCGATATGTCTAACTTGTGTAATGAATGCGACGGTGAATTACCTACTAACGGACAGTACATCAAATGTAGACGGTTTGCAAACAGTGTTATCATTTCGACTGTACAACAATATCGCAACGTATAACACGCGATCAAAAGCAGATAAAGATGCGTGGCGATGCCAGAATTGTCGTAAAGAAAAAACCCATACAAAAGCAGATTACGTTGTATGAAGATAAAGAAAATGAGTCGATATTAAAAGAAATATTATCTAGGGTCGCGCAGATGCAAATAGACATAAAAAATAATTAGGATGCGCTAAAAATTGAAAATGATGAATTAAAAAATAAAATAGATAAATTAATTAAGAATAACCAAGAGAAAGATGCCAAAATAACCGAATTAAATATTAGAGTAAACGAGTTGGAACAATACAGTAGAAGAGATCAAATAGAAATTAGTGGAATCGAGGAGCGTGAAAATGAAAATCTACAAAATATTATTATAAGTATCAGAAAAAATTGGCGTAGAAGTAAAAGAAGAAGACATACAAATTATACACAGAATGGGAAAGATAAAAAAAGGCGGGAAACCGAGGACGATAAATAATTAGCAAGAGGAAGCCGATTGGATCACATGAAAACAGAAACAGGATATATATAAACGAAGCGATGTCACCATTTTGTAAAGACTTATTGTGGAAAGCAAAAAATCGAGCCAGGGAAGTGGGATATCGTTATGTGTGGTTTAAAAGGGGTAAACTACTTATAAGGAAAAATGAAGGATTTCGACCTAAACGTATACAATCGGAAGAAGATATTGAGAAGTATATAAGTTAACATACATAATGAATAAAGCAAAAATCCTATATATTAAGATAAAATTTATACGTATAAATATAAGTGTTAAATTAATGTATATAAGAATAAAGTATAAGTGTGCGTATGCGAATGCGAGTGTAAAATGTGGAAAGAGAAAAAACATAAATAATATAACAAGTTTATTAAAATTTAAGATAAAATTTATATATATTAATATAATTGTTAAATATTTGTGTATAAGAATGCGGTATATGTGTGTGTACGTAAGTGTAAAATATGGAAAGAGAATATAAAATAACCAAAAATTACTGATATGGAAATTAAACTTACTATAGTGTATGTGAATGTAAGATCATTGAGGATGAAATGGAATGAGATAATGATATAAAAGGAATAGATATACTAATATTAGGAGAAATTAATGTAAATAAATACGAAATGTCCTTATACAACATCGAGGGCTATGACAAATATCACAATTTAGAGGAGATAGGTAGTAAACATGGGCTAGTGATCTATATTAGACGAGATGGAAATATAAAAACAAATGTGATAAATTATAACATGAGGACGGCGGAAAGTATTCTAATGAAATTAAGTGTAAACGAAGTTAAACTATATGTGTGGTCTATCTATAGACAACCAACGTACGATACAAAGGAATATATAAATGAAATAGTCGAGATAGATAAAAAATTTCTACGAAAAAAAACTGCAGTGTACATAGGTGATATAAATATTGACACTGCAAAAAATGATTTAAGAGCATTAAATTACCAAACTACACTGGTAGAAATGGGATATATGAGCGGAATGAAAGGATACACTAGAGGGCGACTGTTACACACAAACCCAGATAGACCATATTTATACTAAACAGCTAAATAAATCGATTAAAATGAAGCATAAAAATCTTAACACTAAAATAGCCGATCATAATATGATAAAATGTGAGGTGTGTATCAAGGGGTACATAAAACCAACAGCTCTAACGTGTAGATAATATTACAACGAAAGACAAATTAGAACTAAATTGAATGGTATAAATATGAATAGTGACACAGACTATCAAAATGCCGACGAAGTATACGAAGAAATAAAAACAACATTTGACAAAATATACTCGGCATGTAAACATAACAGGGGGAGTAAAAAAGTGTAGGAAAATAAGTGCTATAAAAAATTGGATAAACAAAGAGATAATTGATATGATAAACCAACGTGACCGATTATACAAAAAATGTAAAAAAAATAAAAATAACACATCACTATGGAAAAAGTACAAAGCGCTGAGAAATAATGTAAACAAAATGATTAAGACGAAAAAGGATGAGTTTAACAGAGAAAAATTCAGAATATCTGGAGGTGATATTAGAAAAACTTGGATAAATGTTAGGAAATTAATAGGTAAGGAAACCACCCTTGGGGTTGATGAAACTATAGAAAAATACTTGTGTAAAAAGAATGGTATACATAATGTAATAAAATTATTTAGTGAGGAATTTGAGCATAATATAGAAAGAATAGAACACAAGTGTAACATACTAAAATTAAAGTCAAATGAATGTTATGCTCGTAGTAATATGTGTATTCCTAAAGCAACGGTAGAAAAAGTAGGAAACATTATTGACAAATTAGTAGCTGAAAAATCTTGTGGTAACGATAATATAAGAATTAAGGATATGAAATATGTGAAGGATAAAATATCAAAGAAAATAACAAACTTAATAAATAAAACGTTAGAAAATGGAATGATACCGCAAGGATTGAAAACATCACTAATAAGACCGATATATAAAAAAGGAAAACATAACGAAGTCACAAACTACAGACCTATTGCAATAAACAATGTTACAGCAAAAATAATGGAAAAGTATGTAGGATCATACTTAGTAAAATACTTACAGGAAAATGATGTTATTGATAGAAATCAATATGGGTTTCAGAAAAACAAATCAACATCGCAAGCACTTGGCGACTTTGCTGAAGAGATAAGGACAAATCTGGAAATGCGAAATAAAGTGATAGTGACGTTCATTGACTTAACAAAGGCCTTTGACACAGTGAACCACGATAAATTGTTAATAAAATTGAATAACATAGGTGTAACGGGTAAAGTCTGGAATTGGTTTAAAAATTATCTGAGTGATAGAAAGAGCGTAGTAAGCATATCCGGAGTAAAAGGAATTGAATTTGAAATGAGAAATGGTGTACCGCAAGGGAGCAACTTAGCCCCGATCTTATTTAATATATATGTAAATGGTCTGCAAAAATATTTAAATTATAGTAAAATATACGCTTTTGCCGATGACATAGCGATAATAACGACAAATATAAATATAAAAATAGCCGTTGAAAATATGCAGAAAGACTTAATACAAATTATCATATGGACCCATGACAATAACCTGATAATAAATACTAAAAAAACAAAATGTATGTTCTTCAAATCTATGATGGATATAGAAAGATACAAGCCTATATTACAGATGCACTCAAATGATTGTGCCCATTACATGAAACAGGACAATAAGTGCAGTAACAAAGATTGCGAACAAATAGAAATGGTACGAGAACACAGATACTTGGGTGTAATTATTGACGAAAATTTAAGATGGGATAAACACATAAGTTCTGTGGAAAAAAAATCGAGCAACATTGCTAGCATTGTATACATTACAAAACTATGTTAGCAAAGAAATATTAAAAATAGTATATTACGCGCTGATTGATTCACGATTAAGATATGGTGTGCAGGCATGGGGTTTAGCTAAGAAGTATTATACTGTACGTATCGATCGTTTACAAAGAAAATTCTTACAACTAATTACAAGAGATAATGATAGTGAATTACATAAACTTTTGAAGGAGGAAAACATGCTGGATATAAAAGGACTGTGCTTAATGGTTAGAATGTTGGATTATATTAGAAATCGGAAACCTGTAAAAGTTAGGGAAAGAAAAGAAATAACATATGATCTAAGGAAGATACAAAAATATCATACTCAAATACCGAAATCGAAGAATGGAAATCAGACAGATGTATTGCCGCGTATGATGAACGAGATACCAGAAGAAATATTGAACGAAAGGGTGGAGAGGAAACTAAAACGTGAATTAAAAAAATGGTTACAAAATAAGGAAAATGTGGATAAAATACTACAAGAATAATGAAATGACGAGGATTATGAAATATAAATATAGAATGATACAATGCGGATGTCAGGGTTCTACTACCGATTGGAAAATTAAAATTTTGGTGTAAATGGGAGTCTATATGTGGATGATTAGAGTGGAAATATATTGTTTGCAAATTTAAAGTTAATATGAATTAAAACTACTCTAACAGATGTATACATGAATTCTGTGTGTGTGTGTGTGTGTGTGTGTGTGAGCATGGTACTGATCAGTACTTAAGCTCACTTTGGCAATTAAGTTAGAGAGTATGTGAGAGTGTAAATGAGTTCTAATTATGTAAATAAACGGTAATTAAAGAAATCAATATAATAAATGTAATCAAAATAAAAATTTATATTAAGCGTAAATGTATAATATTAAATCATAAGAAATGTAATTACCCGTCGACAAGCGAAAGCTTGACGGGATAAGTAGTATTAAAATAATTGTATTATGTCGTATGAGTGTTGTTGTGTTGTTGTGTGTATACATGAGGTGTGATTATGAGTGTATATATCATTATAACATTTATCACAAATATACGTTTAAAAAAAAAAAAAATAAAATAAAAATCATCATCCGTAACTTCTCTGCGTTGCTACTACTAATCGGTACTACATCACCCGTAAAATCTGAGATTAATAAAATATTATCCATCTATTCGGACGTATATTATTTCTCGTTTTAATTCTTTAAATACCATTTTTAATGCTACAAAAAAAAAAAATTATTAATTATATAATCAAAAGTAACGATTTACACGTGTAATATGACGGTTTGATGATACGGACATTCACGAAGTTATTGAAATAACAGATTTTTAATCGCACAATAACAGCTCTTTACCGAAGTCTTACGAAATTTACATATTAAACACGGGCGAGCTTTTCTGGTCGCGAGAAAAAAATTTATCGTAAATTTTTAATAAGTAAATTTCATTTGGTAATAAAGTAATTTTAATCGCTTAGGTTCATTTTGATTGCAAAGCGATACTTTGTTCTTGAAAATAAATGGACGAAATTTTCCTTGCAAAATTTTCTCTTATAATATTAAAACTTTTACGCATATTTAATTATCTAAAAATATAAACAATACGCACAAATATTCGCGCACACATACACTATATATGTAAGCATATTTTGGTATGCATTTAATCAATCAAGAGGACTTAAAAGTGAGAAAATTTAATTCGATAATATATATCGACGTACAATTAGAAAATTTATCAAGGTTATAAAATTCATTTTTCGATTTTTTTTTTTTAAAAGAATAAACCCGAATTTTACAAGAAGAATTTCATATCAATGTGGACAAGTAGAATATACGCGAATCATTTTAGAATGTTCGAAATTTTGAAATGGAACGCATCATTTAAAATGTTTTAAAACTGGAAATTATAGCACGTCCTATACGGAATTATTCTCGAGCAACAACATATGTTGTTAAATTATATTAAATTTAAAATCTCTAATTTAAAATACAATTCTGGTTTTTCATAAGGACAACCACCGTAATAATTTATATACGCGTACGCGTCGTACATATTTATAAAACAGTTTTTATACGCAATTTGAAGAAAACGGGTTGTAATACAGGCGAATAACAGCACACGTAAAACGAGGGCGTAGTGCCAATTTTTCCTACAATTCGTCGACCGACCTATAGAAGAAGTATCGATCGTTGTAAATATAACCCGTGAGAAATATTAAATAATCCAGTCTGAAATAAAATTTAACCTTAAAAAAACCACAAAAAAAAACAATTTTATCTTTTTGTTAGGTACATTTTAACAGTTTTTAAAATTTTACACATTTTACTAGGTTCATTTTGTCCAACGATAAGTACAATAATGACAGAAAGAAATATGCGAGAGTATAATTTTTATAAAAATTAATCCTATTCATCATATTTCCAGCACTGAGTATAAAATTAAATAAAATAAAAAAAGTATTCCTAAAGAAAAAAACTAGTAAACTGTTGCGAATATAAACATGAAAACCCAGTAATTAATAAAAACATAATTTAGTAAACAAGTTCATTTTTGTGTAATTTCCAAGAAACTGTTTCACACCTTTAAAATGTGAACGCGGCTTAAATTTATATTTAGTTCTATAATTTATAATTTATATTCGTGTTAACATTCGATTCTACGTTAAAAAAAAAAACAAAACAAGGTTATAACTCAACGGACACGGGACCAAAACCAGAAACATAATACAAAAACTAAGAACAACGTGGGGAGCGCTTCAACATCTGCAGTATGGACACGCCTGTCCTCGCGTTGATTTACTCAGCGGCTGAATATTCCGTTCCAGTGTGGCTGAACAGTACTCACACAAGAAATATCAACATAGAAAAAACGCAGCTTTACGTATAATTTCTGGTGCAACTACTACGATGGAATGGTTGAAAGACCAGAAAAACTTCTAGAAAGCCTACCTATAGACTAGCTGTAAAACTTTTAGAAGGTTTCGAGGCAGTTGTAGCCTCGAAGGAAATGTAAAATAACCTAGAGAGAAATAGAATGATAGACACCAGATTGCAGGTCATTAATGAATACTTCATAACCCTCGGTAATAAATTTATTTCAGGAGGAGATTTTAATGCTAAGCATAGGGGTTCCCGATTGAATAACCCAAGAGGAAACCAGGTGCATAAATGTATTCAAATGAACAATTATAACAGTTTGTCAGTCGGAGAACCTACTTATTGGCCTACTGACAACAATAAGATTCCAGAGTTGCTTGACTTTTTTATCTGTAATAGGATCAACGCAAATCACCTGCTTAATCTTGCCTGGGTGGTGTTTCTGACCACTTTCCAGGAAATTATGAATTTTAGCTGTACTATCATTTATGCCGAAGCAAAACCAGTAATGTGCAATAGATCCAACTAAATGGGAAATATATCATTTAGTTGAAAATAAGATTAATCTAAATATTTCACTAAAATCTAAAAATGATATTGAAGCAGCGGTAGAAAATTTCATCAGATGTGTCCAGCAGTCTGCATATTTAGCAACACCTAAGAAACAAAATAAAGTCTTACAAATTAAAGGTCATCCAAAGGTAATAAAGGATATGATACAGAAAAAAATGAAATTAAGACGTATATGGCAGAACTCCAGAAACCCCAATGACAAAACTGCGTTTAATAAGGCATCTAAAGAACTAAGAAGCAAAATTCTCGAATGGAAGGATAGTACATTTAATAGCTATATATCTTCATTAATCCCTGATGATAATACTGATTATTCCCTGTGGAAAGCGGTAAGAACTATTAAAAATAGTCATCAGCCACGACTTACACCTCTAAAGATTGATAATAAATTGATGAGAATTGATGAGGAAAAAGCAGAAACATTTGCTAAGTACTTATCACAGATATTCAATCCACACAAAAATAATACAGCAAGTGTTGCAGAAAAAGAAGTAAAAAATTACCTGCAATCTCCACATCAAATGTCTCTTCCAATAAGATCTATGTCACCTATGGAAGTAAATAATTTTATACAAAAACATTTGAATCTAAAAAAATCTTCTGATTTAATTACAGCCATGATGGTCAAGAAATTACCAAAAAAGGCTGTTACACTGTCAGCATATATATATTCAATGCAATACTTCGATTAAGCTACATTCCTATACATTGGAAATTTGCGAACATAATTGTTATACCTAAACCGGGGAAGCCACCGATTGAGTTGGCTTCGTATAGACCTATAAGTCTGCTTCCTATTTTTTCGAAAATTTTCGAAAAATTACTGTTAAGAAGACTGAAACCTGTTCTGGTCGCAAATAATATAATACCTCACTATCAATTTGGTTTTAGAGATCAACATAGCACAGTAGAACAAATTCACAGGGTTGTTTATCCACAGAAGCTTTGAAGAAAAGAAATTCTATTCCACGGTGTTTCTGGATATAGAAAAAACGTTCGATAAAGTGTGGCACGATGGCCTACTTTGTAAAATAAAACGCAAATTACCGGTTCCTTATTACTTATTAATAAAATCTTATCTCTCAGAAAGATACTTTCAGGTTACTCTCAATCAGTCAGTTTCTAACATCTACCCTATTCGAGCAGGAGTACCCCAAGGTAGTGTACCTGGGCCAACACTTTATCAAATATTCTCTTCGGATTTTCTGCTAAATGTCATAACAACTACAACTATGTTTGCTGATGGCACTGTTATATTATCTGCCGACTGTGACATCGAGTTAGCATCAAACCGATTGCAGAGACATCTAAAGGAACTAGAAAAATGGTTCACGTATTGGAAGATTAAAGTTAACGAAACTAAATGTTCGTATATTGTGTTCACACTGAAAAAAAAACTATACGAATCATTTAGCATTAACGCTCAATGGAGTAGAAATCCCCACCACAGGTAGTGTGAAATACCTTGGTGTGTACTTGGATCATAAATATGACGTGGAGAAAACACATTTGTGCAAAAAAAAAAAAAAAACAAATTTAGTAGTATGCATTAGTTAATCGGAAAGACATCCAAGCTTCCAATAGAAAGCAAAGTCTTATTGTATAAGACGATCCTAAGACCTATATGGTCTTACGGGATAGAACTTTGGAGTTCAGCTAGCAATTCGAGTATCCATGTCATACGGTCAACCAAAGATAGGATATTGGTTCAATCGTCGGTGCGCCATGGTTCATGCGCAATGATGATATACAAAAGGATTTGGAAATACCATCAATCAAAGAAGTGATCAGCAGTCATAAGGAACGATACATGCAACGGCTAGACAAACACATTAACCACCTGGTCCATAATCTGATTGTAAACCGGTCCAAATTCGTACGCTTAAAAAGGTGTAATATTATTAACTAGCATATCCTATAACACTGCGCCTAGGGCTTGCGTACCATTTGGAAAATAGTCCAGTCATAAGATAAGGAGCTGTGCCACTGGGACACGCTCCATTAAATACATTTATTTTTAAAAGTTATCCTCGCCGCTTATTGCTTCAAATAGGCAGATTGCGAGCATAAAAAAAAATATTAGAATTTGACCCTGGGCGGAAAAGCTGGGTGCGTGTGAATCGTGTACGAACTGGCTTTCACATGCTCGCAAAATGAGGTATCAAAAGGTCCCATCTTGTGACTGTCAGCTAGGAGATCAGACAATGGATTATATCCTCACAGCATGCCCACGCAGAGCCCTTGGGAGCGAATGGGAAGATATCTGTGCAATATCGTGTGCGCCTACATCAACGGTTAAGAAATTTGGACGTTGATATTTAAGCTACCCGTAAACATAAACATACGATATATATATATATATATATATATATATATATATAGGTATATATAAAATTTTGTGTTTACTTAAGTAAAGTTGAAGATTATATTCGTATTTTAACTTTAGATATAATATAGTGCAAATTGTTATATAGGTGTTTTAGCTAATAATACATGTTCCCTACGGCATAAAGGATTTATGAATTATCGATAAAGCGGATAACTGAGTATTAATTCTATTCAAATTTCTATCGTGCTAAGACTGAATTCGTTATGGGTTTCGTAGCCTTAATTTTAAAGCGCATATAGTAAAAGTATTATTTCGGTATTGTCCAGATTATTCAAATATATGAAATACTTTTAGTTTCAACTTCATATCAAGTTGAAATCGGAATATGCAACATAAAGAAACCACGACATACGGACACAGTACATTTCACAGTAATAATTAATGTATAAAAACAACAAATTAACTATATTATAATAATAATAATAATGATAAAATTGGATATCACGCACATATTAAAATGTATAATGGAGGATTGGCACAGGTCAATTCAAAATTAAAACGTCTGAGAATTCAAACTGTGCTGTTTAAGAGTTAGCAAGGTATGACCTTTACAAAGCGACTAAAACTCACTGAGAGTAGAAAGTCGTACAATAATTACAGAGTTTTGATAGACAGATTTTCGTGATTTCTCTTTGCGTTCTCAACTGTTTTTCATCTCTTGATCTACGACTACTTATTTAACGTTTGTCTTATTAATACCTAATCTACGTACGCGCGGGCTTTTCCACTCACCCCGGGGATTCAGGTTAAAGCTCCGGACTCGAAAGATACAAAATACCTCGAGGTATTAAACATATCTAGTATGTAGAAAGAATAGTTGATTATTTAACATTCGCGAATGATTTGACGATTTTATCGGAGAAAACGAGCGATTTAATAGAACATATAAATATCCTTAGACGACCGAAAAATCGGAATTAAAAAGAACCTTTGAATAAAAAGCCTCATATCTAACGATCCTTAATTTATAATAATTATGTATTTCTTTAAATATTTCCTAATTTACAAATACCTAGGAGAAATTATACGAATAAACGGGTTAGATGAAATAGCTACAAATGTAATTAGCATTTCAATAGATAAAAAGTATATAATAAAATATCCGTAATCGTTAAATCTAAATTCAAACATTATAACGCAGTAATTAAACCGGAATGTTTGAATGTATCGGAAGGAAGAACTGAAACATTTTAAAATGAACAAAATGAAACTAACACGAAATTATAATCACCGATGAAAAAAATGAATAACAAGAACGTATATTTGTATACATAAATCAAAAAGAATTAAATAGATATACATATGTGAAGATTATGCATTCGTACCGAGTAGTGTTATTTCTCATACCTGAACTATATGTGTAATAAGATTATTAAGAAACAGTAAAACAATTAATTAAAGTACTTTAAATTGCAGCAAAAAATAAAAAAAAAAAAAAAAAAAACTGCTAACAAAGACATACAATCCGTTATATATACGCATATATATAAAAATAAATATATATATAAATATATAAAAGTAGTAAAGTAATTTGTTACAAATAAAATGTTAGCTAGTATTTATCATTAACCCAATGTGGATAAGTGCAGTACCGGCGTGAGCCTCATCTCGACCAAAAAATAACAACTCTATGGTTAAAAGCAAGTTAAGCGGGAGGAAAATTTAAAAAACCCGCAAACAATAAAAAAAAATATACGTAATGAGAAAAAAAATTAAAACTTACAAAGACAAAAGTGATAACACCCATGCGAGTTAAAACATACGAAAAAAAAAAAATAATAATAATAAGAAAAAAATACAAAACAATAAACTTGCTTCCGAAAGTTTTTTAATTGTAAATTTAATTCGACAAAATCTATTTTACGTTCACACGTTTTATAATACTTATATAATACTGTAGCATACAAGATTAATTAATTAAGACGAGTAACAAAGAAAAAAATGATCAACTATAACAACGCAGGAGAAAAAAGGAGAAAAAATTGCAAACAAACAAAGCGAGCATAATATTAGTTAACGTTGAAACTAAAAATTAAATAAAAATAATTAATATAACGTAACACTAATAATTAGAGAAATATACGAATAGTTCATTATAAAAAATTAGGTTTAATGCTTATATTTTATGTACATAAACATTAGTAGCCTGGAATCGTAAAAACTTATTATCATGTATACGGCAATCATCGAAAAATTTACACCATATGTTAAGACTGATATTTTGAAATTACCTCGTGTTAAAGAATATATTCTTAACATATTTATTTATTTAATTATTGTAAATAAATAAATAAATAAATATGTTAAGAATATATTCCTTAACACGAGGTAATTTCAGAATATCACTTATATACTCTATTCTAACATAACGGGGAGCATTTAGTATGCACCTAAGGAGGCACATGTTCTGGATGAGCTGCAATTTATGGAACACCATACACAGGACAAGCGTAAGTAAATACGTGTTTTATAAATAAGTTTATTGTACATATTATGGAATGATTTTCTATTAAACATGGGTTATACGGAACAAATGGATTTATTAGACCTGCTATGAATATAGTTAATGTGTTTAGTAAAGTTAAGTTTGTTGTCAAAAACAACACCTAAATATCAGTTAATGCTGTTTCCGACACCACCAGATTATTATTCAGCAATTTTGGTCGTCCGCGTGTAAAGAAAATTGCTTCCGATGGATTGATACTGATTTTATAATTTTTTTTTTTTTCAAAAATAGTATATTTGATAGAAATACAATTTTATATTATGAAACTTAAAGTGACAATCCAATTAAGTTTAATGCCACTTTAAATTCCATTTACAATCTTAACTTACATTTTTAATTCGATATAATACTATTATCATCTAAAATGAATAGTGAAGTAACAATATAAGAACATTAAATCTTAGTATATCAAATTATAATTTTTTCTATTATTTATTTCCTCAATAGCTAACATGTTGAATTCTTTATATTTACTATTTACCAATTCTTCTGCTTTACATTCTATTACAATATCATTACAATTACACCCCTGCAAGATATGATAAACCGTATCCGCAAAATTACATCGAATACAGTTATCAGTTTCAGCAATACCAAAACGTTTTAAATAAGTTTTGAAACTACCATGTCCAGTAATAAATTGTGTGTTATAATAATTGGGAATAAAATAAGTATTACGGAATCTATCATTTATATTTGGAAAATACTGATACGTTAAGCCACTATATGTATTCCACATGATTTGATATTGCTCTAAATAATATTGATTAAGTACTTTTTTAAACTGTTTATTGTTTAAGTGTTTGCCTTCGTATTTATATTTGTTATTAATATAATCTACTTGATTCAATTCGTGTGTTAAATTAATATTGTTTTTAATGTAAAATAAATTAATATGTTTACGTATTTCTAGGTCTATAGGCATAATTCCGGCTATTACTATCGAAGCCCAATAACTAGTAGTTTTATATCCTTTAAGATGCTGATTTTATAATATCTGAGAATAATGCCGATTTTAAGCCTGTTCTGGATAGTAGCTGGTCTAAATGGACTACAAAAAATAGACGCATTAGAGTGCCATTTGTACATTCGGCATTTCTGACGATCCCAACACACTTGTTTCGATTGAAATAATTTTTTCTGCGGCCTTACTTAAGTTGCTAAATAAACTAATTGGCCGAATGTTACACAAATCTGAGAACTTTCCTTTACTGATTTAGGAAGAGCAATAATTTTTGCGGTTTTCCAGGAAAATAATTTAAACATGTAGTTTAATAGATTCGTAAATTCTACGAGAGCCTTTAACGAGAGCTTCTTAATTAGCTATCGTGATAAGGCGATACGATATTTCTATAAATTATGTTTACCGACTGTATTTTAATTATTTAATAAAATATTTATTTATTTTATTTTTTAATATTGTAAGCAAATGAAACTGATACATTTAAGTATTTCGATATCGAATTAATAGATCGTCAATTTGTAAAAATTTCCATACTCTACGTTTGTTAGTGACCTTGATTAATGACGGTGGAAACGTCTAAACGAAAATCTGGATATTTTATTCTTTTCAGGTGAAAAATGCGAGCAAATACCTTCGGCTGGTATGGAGAAAATCTTAAAAATTATATGAAATACGCCAAAAATGGAAAAATCACAAAGAAAAAGTTATTTTTATTTTTATTTTTTTCCCAATTAACCATGTCGAATTGTTTTTTCCAATAAATTTATCATCGCAGAATAAAATTATGCGAATGGAGTTTTGTATTAGAAATTTATGAATACGAAAGTGAATACATTCATATTATCTACATACACACACCGATAATTCTAAATAAAACCTAGACGTAGTAATAATATAAAATGCGAATAAATACTACAAGATGCACGAAACACATCGAGATGTAAGAAAATATTAGAACAGAATTTAGTGAGCGTAATTATTATAAAGAAATACTTGTACACGGAGGAGTAAATTACGCGAGAGAAGATAAATTAACAACATGACGACGTAATAATATTCGAGAAAAAGTATGTAATGAAAATTTAAACTAATTACATATGTTGAAAACGTCCTTAAAAATGTAAGTAGTAATAAAGAGAATAGTTGACGTATGTAAAAAAAACACCGCACAAATTCGTTACGTATACGTAAAATTGTCCAATATTAGTTTATTTTACGCAATAAATTTGAGTTGAAATTAAAAATATAAATTATTCATTATTATTATTACGCGTACGTTTTAGGATAAAAACAAAGTTTCTATAAATTAATATTTAGTTTCTCGATTCATTTTTTTGTTTCTGCCTTATTAGACAGCATCACGTTATCGTCTCGTGTTCTGATATAAGCGACTAAGAATAGAACTTGTTAATCAACGTTCCATCTCTATATCGGGTATAATGAAGTTATTTTTTATAGTTTAGAGTTTTATGAACCAGAAAAAATAATCAATTAAAAGTATAATTTTTAAACACCGACGATTGTTAAATTCTTAAAATTTAATACCCGGATGGAATATTTTATTGCAGAATATTACAATACGTTTCGTATGCTGTTGCTTTTTCAAATTTAATTTTAATAAGACGATAGACTTAGCAATTTCCTTTCGGAATTAGTCGAGAAATCTATTCTTTAAGTTGACCAGTACTTCCTGTTGCTTGTACATTCTATTGAGCACATCTTTATCGGCAATTTTTTCAGTTCGTGAAATTCTTAACACGTATATATAAAGTTTAAAGGCAGATACGTGCTTCTCTAAATTCTCATCTACCAGTCCATGCTCCGCACCCATATTATAAAAATGACACTATGTAGCAGCGAAGCATCTCAGTTGAAGATAAAGCGGAAATACTAGTTTCAACATTTCAGCACAGTTCATAGTTAAAATAATTCGATGACAACCCGGTACCAAGAACGAAAGATGAAATAAACGATAAACAATTGTTCACTTCACACCACGGTTATGATTTCGCCAGTAGATCTCACAACAAAACATTAAAAGACTTATCTCCAACCTCAGACAAAAAAATTCAGTTGGCCATACGACTAAATTAGGATAAAAATGATAAAAAATCTGCCAACTAAAGCAATAGTCGCCCTGAAAATTCGATTTAATTCATGCATACGTCTGTGCTATTATACTGTGTCGTGAAGAATATCAGTCACGGTACCTCTAGCAAAACCTGGAAAGGATTCCTCCTTGGTTCAAAATGTTAGGCCAGTGTGTTTACTCGGTAATATAAGTAAGATTTTTGAAAAAATACTCCTAAGCGAGAAGAAATCTATCATATCTGACTAGCACCTTGGTTTTCGACCAAAACTAAGTACGACACAGCTGGCTAAAGTATGCGATATTATCGATAACTTTAACAGGAATAAACATTCTGAAGTAGTCTGGATGAGCATAAAAAAAAAAAAAAAAAAAAAGTTTGACACAACATAGTATGATGGAATTATATATAAGTTAATTAAATATAATTTTCCTTCATATCTTTTATTTACTATTAAATCTTATTTAATGAATAAAAAATTCTACGTAAAACGGAAAAACTACAATTTTGGCACACGATACATTAATGCTGAGGTACTTCAAGGGGGAATTTTAGGCTCATTCATTTTTATTATATATACTAATGATATACCGATAATATGGGAGTAATCTCTATGCCGATGATAGCTTCTCAATGGTATCATCCTATAGAATTGACACAATAAGCAACAGATTATCAAAAGCAATAGATAACATATTCAAATTTTTCTATAAATGGAAAATCTTAATGATGAGAAAACTGAGTCAATAATTAGTTATCCTCCAGTATCGTACCAAAATATTTAATTGATGAGACGCTGGATTTCTTCTCCTTCGATTTTCAACACACACTTTATTATCAGTTTCTTTACTAAAACCATTTGATCTTAGCGATATTAATTAAAATGCTATATTTACCGTTGTAATCTTTTATGAACAATTATAAGTACGTTTAGAATTTATAAATTAGTAATATCGGAGATTTCAATTCCAAATCGACTACAAATTACATGCACTCACCAGACTTGGTTGAAGAAGGGGGTTCAAACAAAACTAAATTATAACAGTAAACCCGAGTTAAATTGAACTTTAAGTAAATAACCAAAACTAAAGTAGGTTAAAAAGCCCTAAGTAATACAACTCACCAGAGTTATTTTTATACTTATTAGACGTCGAATATGTAATTCTATTAGAAGCGATAGAGGAAAAATAATTAAAGTAACTGAAACACATTAATAGTATATGTTATTGAGGACAGAGGGAGATGGTTACAATAAATTCCGCGAAAAACTAAACGATAAATAATGATTTTATATTTTTTGAAGTAATACTTAACTACATTTAAAATTTAAAGTCTGTTTTTCGCGTTTTCTACAAAATTCTTCTAGTACCTCCTATATTACAAAACTATTTATTTACTTCAAAAACAACGAAATTTAAATGAAATAAATGAAAATAAAAAACAAAATAGGTTTAAATGGAAAACTGCATTTAACAACGAGTATATATTTTCTTATTATCAGATTGATTCCGAGAGGGGGTAGACCCCAAAACCACCCCTTGGCTACGTTACTGCGTGCACGCCTATATTTAATTATTAATACATTAGACACGCGTACTTGTTTTCCAAATAAAAACACGAGCGTATATGCATAGTATAGTTTTCATTTATTTCCGTTATATTAATTAATCGTTTATTCGTTGTGGTAGAGTCACACAACTGGATGAAAGTAGAGTCTTGTATATTAATTTTTATAAAAATGAATAAGGCGTGTACAAATAAAATTATTACTTTTTACAATTAAGATTAACGTGTGTTAATGTTTCGCATTTATCTTACTGCTATTGAAAAAAATTATTCAAAGTTCCTTCACAAAGTCTATAAATGATAAAAACCATATATTTACTGATACATTTTTACTTAGATTGCATTTAAATTGTTCAGTATTTTAAATACATTAAAAATAGAACAGCTATATATTTTTCAAGAATTATTTTCCATTTTATTAGCTACGTATAATAGTACGTTTTAAATTTTATGCACATTATACGTAGACACAGTATGTTATATGCAAATGTATACATACATATATATGTATATATATAAATGTTATTTCATGCACAACTTCTTTATTAGGGATAAGATAAAACAATAGATGGAATTTAACAGACTTAGTACACACTTTTATCTCTATTCTTAATCAAATGACTTCAGGCCGACCGTGTACGGTTTTCCTGCTGTAACCACATATCATCATTATTACCCTTACCATCATGTAGATGAAAGACGCATCAAGTGGCTGCAAATTTTATTCACTTTTATCGTTCTACCATCTATATAATGTTGAAGGCTTCAATTACCGGGGCCAATTATGTCCCCACCCGTGGTAAAACCAATTAATTTCATCATTATTCCATTGTTCGACAGTAATAATTTCAACAATAACGATGGTGGTGTGTACGAACATATTAAAAGATTTGATAAAGTTAAAAGTTAAAAAAAAAAAAACCATGAAGATAAAAACATAAAGTCCGGTTATTAAGGTACTATCATCGTCGTAATTAATTTTATTAACTATTACCTACTTAATTATTGCGATTTTTTCATAACCAATAAATTGGAAAATAAAGAGATAGGCTTTGAAATACATCTTACACATAAATTTTGTTTTATCATAAACCAGTTATCGATACTAGTGCTTAATAAAACATTTTCTGTATTTAAAAATAACGTTTATTATCACGGGTAAAATATATATATTTTTTTCTCATTTTAAACTCTTAAAATAGTTAAATTAATATATTTCGAGACAAATTTATACACTAAAAAATCTAAGGCGTTTCGATGAAAAAAAGAATAAACAATATAATAAAAGTAAAAGTATAGCAATATAAAAAATAACGATCTTATAACTAGGAAATTAAAATATATGATGTAAATGCGAATATAACACTGAACGAGAAACTACTTGCACCGTGCTTAAAAAAAAAATGGTGCTTAGTTTCCAGGAATTATTTTTTTTATGCATTGATACCATGCATATATAAGATTCGATAATACTCCCGAGTAAGATATTTAAATTCGTGTCGTTTTACGTAAAATAATAAACGTGTTCATTATGTCCAGTTTTAAATTTATTATCGAAATTCGAGAAAACAATTAGAAAAAATGATCTGCCCGGGTGTTGGTGATTATCGGTCACGATTATCGAAAAGTAACTAGCATTTTCGTAACATTAAAATCAAGTTTCAAATTAGTTGAAACTTATTTAAGAGAACACGGAGACAATGGTCTGCTGACTAGTATAAACTTTTAAAATTGCATGTGTACAAGTGTAAAACACAAGAAAAATACAATTTTAATTACTAGACACAATTTGATCATACATTCTTAACAATGTAAACTAGCATAAAATTTGTTGTTTTTTATTCTCTAACAGAGTTACCGATGTACGTAATCGACAAAAATATAAAACAACGATAAACTATTATTAATAAAAACTCAATATCTTCAAAGTATTTAAGGGTTGAAACTATGGAGGAAAATTTTGGAAATAAGGTGGCGAAAAAATAGCAATCATATTAAGAATTACGTGAAAATGTTGTTGACTCTGTAATAATGCAAAATTCAAATTATAACTGAAAAATATTTCATTTGACTGCAAAAATATGATGTAGTCATCATCACAGACGACCGATTGTAAGTCGCATCAACTTTTGCCTTTGCGAAAACATTGTATGACATCATTTTCATCGTATTTTATTTTCGGGTTTATTGTATACAATATTCTCCAACATCGATTAGTATCTTTTCTTTATTTTCACATGCGATTTTTCTCGATTCCTAAACCTCGTTCCATTTATTTACGCGTTTCACATTTTCACTCTTTAAGTTTAAATATACTGCCACTCAGACATTTCCAAAGTTATATAAATACTTAATCCATGGTCAAGTGGTTTGATCAAACTATTTTTCATCTTCAAATTTATTTAGAAAACTGAATCATTTAATTTAGTCTGAATCGTAGGACACTCGATGAAATGCTAATTAACATTTTAAATAAATTATTTAAAACAAGGAATATTCAATTTTCATCCAAAGACTTCTTATTCACAATTTTATGGAAACCATGTTACTGAAAAGTCAAAATAAGAACACTAAATCCTTAAAATATTTGGCCCATATTATGAAATAAACATTCATAATCCCATCATAATTAATTTTTTCAATCTTTTACAACCATTGCAATTATTATATTCAATAGAATAAAACAAAAGTAAACAATAAAATTCGTAAACGATAAAAAAAACATAACAGAATGTATTCTTATTATTTTAAACGAACATAAATTATATTAAATACCATAAAACAAACGTAAATAATAAAATTAGTCACGGCAATAACGATAAAACAAGTGTTAAGCATAACGAAAGTATTTCTTATCATTTTAAACCAGACTAAATTACACTGAATAGTACGTTACGTGTTGTTAACGACTAAGAAACTTATCACTAACTAAAATATTTATCTACCTGTAAAAAAATATTTAATGTTTGAATATATACAAGTTAAACGTATTTGTGAATCGGACATGATTTTTGCAAAAACGTTGAAGGTAGAGAAAAATTTTTTCAAACTTTATATGAATTAAGCACTTCAGACACACTATTTAAATTGAATAGCACTTTAAATTGTCGGAACATTATGTAACAAGAGTTAATACTTAATCTTGTATATATATACATGTATCAGAGAAATTTAACAAGCCTGTTATTTAACGCTTTCAAAAGAGAGTGCATCTTTTAATAATGGGGAGCATGAATTTTTTATTTTTGGAAAAAATTATTTTAATTTAAATAAGGTCGTAGAATAAACGGAAACTGAAATTATACAATCATATATCAATATTCAGGAATCCCGAAAAACTCATGTTGTATATACCAGATATTATGCATAAAATAGTATAAAAACATTTAAACAATTTGTGAAATTTTACTGAAAACATATATATATATTGTATAAATATACACGGACATAATAGTGATGAAAAAACGACCATTAAAACACAAGATTGTATTTAAACCAATAATTAAAAGCATAGGAAAGCAGTTAAGAGCACAGGACTATATTTAATAAACATTTTCTTGCAAATTAAGATGTATTCATCACTACAATATATAAAATTGCATATTAACAACATTTTCAAAAATATATCAGAATTAAGATTAATTTATAAATGCCGTGGCACGAGTCAAGAATATGGATATTGCATACTGATAACCGATCAGTTTGTTACTGTATATAAGAGTTCTGTATAAGGGTAAGTGCTTTCTCAAGAAGGCTATTTCAAATAAATTTCACGAATAATTCTGAGAAATGATCATTGTCTAATATTCAACAAGATTTCTTGATTCTTACACACTTAAAAAGAGCAATTTTTGAATTCGTATCAAAAGGAAAAGCACTGATAAATGTATCCTTCACATGTTATTCATGACTTACTACTTTAATAATAAATTAGCGACAAAGCGTATACTTTTATAAAATACAAGCACATTAAATATGTATGAAATAATTAAATATACTTAACATTTGAAGGTATATAAAATTTGAACGTATAAGACAAATCATAGATATCAATTTACGAAATGACGAAAATTCTCATTGAGAAAATGAAATGAAACAGATAAATATTACTTACTTCAACGATCTTTTGTCTTCTGTTCTGAATTCTCGGATCAACATCTTCACCACCAAATGTTAATGGATATGGACCATTTCCGCTAGCTGGTACCGTAATTACATTGCTTATAAATGATGTGTTTATCACTTTCTCATTTTGTTGCAAACTCGCGGCCGATGGAAGTGGCAAATTCATGTCAGGTTTTTCTAACACCCTCTGATTTTTCATTTCCTCTTCAACTTTAAGCATAAATTCTTGTCTATCACGTATAGCATGAACATTACCCTTTTTTTTTAAATGGTCACGAATACCATCGGACCCATTAGGAGGTTCTGGTATTAATAAATCAGGGCCAACTTTTTTTACATGATCGTAAAACTCGTTATACACATTATCTGTCGTACCCGTTCCTGTACGAGAGTCGGGGAGGTAGAAAAAGGTGCTAGCGAATATTATACAAAATAGGATGAACATCGTTATCAGAATAATTCGTTCACGAAGTCTACGACTCTTTATACATAATATAGGAACTCCACAATATCTGGTTATACTTACAAAACCGTTACGAGGCATTATTCGGGTTTAGTTTAATATTTATTTAATAAAATATAATAAATTTAGTAACACCATATTAAATGAAAAAATATACATACGAAAATCCGAGTCTACAAAACCGAACCAAAACAAACACTCATCGCGAACGGAACCAAGCCTAATGATAATATTACTGTTCATCAGACACTCGGACAGCATCCAACACTAACATATCTAACGTAGGCCAAAAGTTTATATATTTTATAAATATGTCGATATATAGAAATCGATATGATTGCAAGCACGTCGAAAACTTCAAATTACTTATTTAAAAAAGTTTATTTTTTTCACTTCATTTGTTAATTTACAACTAGCTCTGTAGGCTAAAGCAAATTTAATTTCAATTAAAAGTATAATTTAAAAATTTATTTCTATTTATTAATTTATCTTCAAAATTATTATTAATAACAATACTAGCTTACAGATTGACTGGAACTTTAAACAAATTCATGAAAATACGACATAACATATTTAATAAGCCATAAAATTTTAATTTCTGAATTAAAATAATTTAAAAAAAAATTTTGAGTAATTATTTTTCACAAATCTCATTCTGATTTTATGTACACAGTTTGCGATATATATATACATGTATGTATATAAGCGTCTAAATGTTAAACTGCGTAAGTATCGAAAACTGATTGACAATAATTTATATAGGTCAATACTCAATAGTATTACAAATACAAATCAATAAAACACTAGTTATTTTAAAATGTTTTGTTAAAATTATTAATCATTTAAATTAAATTATACTTTTGTTTCAGTTTACTAGTTATCGTTGTATATTGTGAATTTATTATTATTAGATATTAGCGAGAAAAAACATTAATATTTATAACATTTATACTACATTTTGCTACAGCTTCGGTGTTCTCGCGTTTGTGGCTGGTTTTCTTGTTTCTTTAGTGAAGTGTGAAACTTTATTAAAAATATTTATGTTTTTTTTTTTAATAAATAATTTTATTCGATATAGAGTGTTTTTATACAGAATATTTAGATCCTTTTTCCGTATTTTAAATTTTTGGTCATGATGTATACTAAAATAAACTTGACAACAGTTGTGTGAAAAGGATATAGCTAGTATGCTGTGTGAAATTAAAATGATTACAATGGAAATGATGAGACAATTGCACAATTACTTCTCTTGTTAATAAAAATAAAGAAAGATTTTAGAATCGCACTATTCAATGCATATGGCTTATTAGGGAGAATTCTAAAACTTTAAATGTTCCAACAGCGAAAAACTCGATATAATGCTGATTTAATAAGCGCATCTAACAAACAAAAGTTATATTAAAATTTAGATTTATGATACAGAACATATGTGAGCGCCGATTTAATAATTAAAAATAATATTAAATATAATACACAATAAATGTGCAATGAAACATTTGCAAGTATCCTCAATTCAATGGCAATAATGATAATGGATAGTAATGATTGTATTTCAATATTCTCCACCTAAACAAAATAAGCAAAGATTTTATCACAGTGTAAAACTTTAGGAAATAAACATGTAACAGGTGTAGACTACAACTTTGAAAACACTTGGACTCACAGTTAACATTCACTAAAGGTCAAGAATTAAAAAAAAAAAAAACAATGGATGTAATAAATATAATGTAACATAAACTGGTCGACCATTATACTGACCCAAGAAAGAAGCCAGATTTGGACTTATTTATGGTGAAGGGGATTTCATAAAATTATGTAATGGTAGATTTGACCTCAGATCATACTACTATAGTCCTATCAGCGCTAATATTATATACAAACAAAATGATATCATGTTAAGTTATAAGCATATAAACTGGTGGTAGTTTTTGAATACATTAGAAAAAAATTTGTTGTTAAAATTATCATTATAACCGCCAGCAGATAGGAAATTGTATTGATTATATTGTCACTAATATTTATTCATTAGTGCCATCTTCAACACCAGAGTTTAAAGCATAAAAATAAATCTATATATAACTATCCAAAATGTACAAAAGAAGCATTTTAAAACAAATGCAAACTGAGAAAATTCTGGCAAAAAAAAAGCAAATCAAAAATAAATTATATCATTACAAAAAATAAAAATTATGTTTGAACCACTAAAAATGAAACTTTCACCGAGTACATTAAACATATTTCACCTTTCAGGAACCATGAATACACTTTATAAAGGGCTACAAAGAAATTGTAAATACCCATACAAATCGATTCATCTCTTCTCAAACCTAATGAGGATTGAGTTGTGAAAGGAGAAGGAAAAATTGAAGAGTAAACGCATAGCGTAAAGAACGACAAGCATATAATACTTTGCAAAAAATTAGAATAAACTCATTGACTATTAAATTCATATCGATGGGAGAAATTAAATGTTGAATCTAAAGAAAGCTCCAGCCTTTATTATTCCAAAAATAATAAAACATATACTTTTATTAGAAAGAATTGGATCATGTAGTCCAATATTACCTATTTTTATAAATATTTTGAAAAATTATTGAATAAAATACATTTACTTATTGTGTAAATACTATTACATAACATCAATTCAGATTTAAAAATTACTATGTTACTGTTGGACAGGTGCATTTTACTATCAGCAAAATAGAAAGAATTGAATAAAATGAAACTTTTCCTGCGGTGTTCCTGGATATATACGGAAGGCATTTGATACTGTGTGGCACACTATTCTGATTTACAAATTGAATAAAATATTACCAGCTAAGTATTGTGCACTGTTAAAATCATGCTTGCAAGATCGAGCACTTCAAATTAAACAATGAAAGTCTTTATCTTCAGACCGCAGAACAGCGTATAGGCGCTTTATTTTGTCAATAACAAAATACATGTGTAAAAATCAGTATCCTATCTCGGCATTCATCTTGGTAATCAGTTGACATTGAAATAACGCATTAGAATGAAATAAAAGCAATTATGCATAAAATCTTGTGATATGTACTGGTTGCTAAGTAGAAAATCATGGTTATCGAATGATAACAAACTTTTGCTACCAGATGTTGCAGAAACCAGTCTAGTCTTATGCAGTCCAATTTGGACACTTTGGGGATATGCTAAAAGAAACAATGTATTAGTAATTTGATACGTACAATAACAAATACTCCTAGTTTATTTCGAATAAAATACTACGTAAGAATCTGAACATCAAGTACATAACAGTTATAAGCTATAAGGTTCCTGGGTAAACTTGAACAATATGATAATTCTCTTGCAGTTATGCTTATGGACAACTTGGAGGAAATTAGACGTATACAAAGAAGGAAAGCCTTTAAATCGATATATGCAGAGCAAACCTAATATAATCTCTTCTACCTGAAATCCATCTCCAGTAAAGGTGAATTTCTTTCAAGATTATTTTTCGCTTTCATTTTTTTTTTTTTTAAATATATTCATCGCAGACTTACTAGATAGCTTTAAGACTAATTGTAAGATTGAAAGAAAAAAATGATGTATGCATATTTTAAAAAATTCAGATCGAAAACATGAGTTTAAGATTAGTTAAATTTTTACTTTATTTTGTATTTAGCGTTATCATTAACGGTTATTAAAAAAAAACAAAAAAACAAACCTATAAGTATTCCACTTTGGTGTAATTAAGCTTGAATTATAAAAATTTCTATGCCGCCAAAAAATTATGCACCGTAAGAAATAACATATATTTGTAAATTTTGTTCATCAAATTCATTTATTTGCATGTTTCTGTACATTTAATTTTCTTCAAAAACCAGTGCAAAAACATTGAATTATTTATGTCTACGACCTTCTGTGTTTACATTAAACTGGTGCATTAAGTGTAATAATGCACGTATTTTAGAACATGTTATGTTAATACGAACATTACGTTTATGGCAGATTTTGGTATCAACGGGTGTATAGGTGTTTCGAGAATCATTGTCTGTTTTTTCAAGAATTAGGTTACACGTCGATCGGCGTACGAAATTTATAAAAAATATGCGGTAAACATTTATTAAACACTGTATTCAAATTAGATTATGAATTGTAATTATGTTCATGCTAATTGTCACGACAGCTATTTTATATAATTATTATAGTTTAAAGTTAAATCTTGATCTTGGAAATTGGTTAGAACACATAACAGTTGTGAGTTATCTTTGAATATTGATCTGGATGGAGTAAATTAAATCGAGCTCAAAGCAACTAGGATAATTACAATAATCAAATTGAAAACCTAATGTGGAACTCGAGAACTCATTCTAGAATTCACGTAAAACGAATTGTAGCTTACGAAATTTGTTGCCATAAAATACTAGAATTACATTGTATTTCTGACTATTTCACAAGTTCTATGGAATATGGAAGTAATTTAATATGTATTTCATACAAGAATTCTTTCTGTGTCGTAAGACAATTATACGGATTTCATAATTGTAGTTGAATAGAGGGTATTATGTAAAGTTACTTTCGAGATTACACGAAGTTATTTCTATTCATTAACAATATTCTAAATCAACCTAACTCACTTTATCAGACAAATCAAGTGATTAAGAATTTTGAGTTTTTTAGTAGTAATTAATAATACCGGATGTACAATTATATATAGAGCTAAAATATCTAATAATAGTAATTTTATTAGAAGAAAATAGAAAACCTTAATAAATTCTCCTATTCGTAAAATGATACCTGCCTATATATACACTTATTTTATACAGAGATCAGAATATTTTACGAGCATTTAAATTCCGTATTAGAAAATAAATTTTTATATAAACCTTTATACGCGTATCTTCATGTAACCGGTTAAAACACAATGTTGAAGTTTAACAATGACATCGATTATTTATGGTTATGGATAATGTCATAATATCGAATGTTTACCATTCGTCAAAATTAATAGGTACTTGGGAGGATGGTAAATTGTGATATGCTGCTAACTACAAGTAGCAACATTTCAAAGCCTATTAGTTAGCGGTTAACTTAGACAATTGGAAATAAGTACTAAGGTGCGGTACGTAATTGGTCGGTTTATTGTAGTTTTGATGAAGTCATTTTTAAATTATGAAGATTGCATTAAATATATTGAACTGATACCTAAGCTGGGAACTTTAAAAAATTGGTTATTTTTCGAATGTTCTCAAAGTAGTGCAACTAATTCGTCAAAATAATCAATATCGTCGCAATTTATTGCTTCTACGATATGACTTATGTTACCCGAGGCGGAATATAATTGCAAAAAAGTTATAATAGTGCATAAAGATTACAACCTTAATATGCAACATAAAAATATATCGTGAACTTTCGTGATTCTAGTAAAGCATTCTGCCTTAGGTTAGACAAGTCATATCATATAAGTAATAAATCTCGTCCGTAACAATTATTATGCTTCTTATCCAAGCTGCTGCACAACTTAAGGAATATTCGAAAAATACCCAATTTTTCAAGTTCTTAGATATCTGTTTAATATTCATAATGTATAATAAAATTTATTATTATATATATATATATAAATATGTTAAACTCGAATACATATAACGTTAAATCTATATAGAATACAAAAAAAAAAACACAAATAAAGTTCAAAAGTTAATTTTCGTAATTTTAAAATATTTTTTGCCCGCTATTCTCTAAATATTCAGTTGACAAGGATTGGTTAAGCTCCATTTAAACTAACGAGTTGATGGAAATTATATTTTATAAACAAACAAATTCATATTTAAAATAAAAAAATCCTTTGTAATACTTCTTTATTTCGAGCACGACAGAGAAACTGACAAATTGAATTCTTATAACCAATTTATCGGATGTGTAAGAAAAAATTCATACATATTGTCTAATTTTAACCTTTTCAGTCACAGTGCATTAAAAAATTTTAATGCTAAAAATTTCTTTATTTTTAAGTGACATTTTATTAACAGAGAATGTTTCAATTCTTAAAATATTTATATAACACATTAAAAATTATCTAAAAAGCTGTATTACGTGCAAAACATTATTATATATTTTCACATTCTCGAGACATTTTCATTAACTAATTCGTTAAAATATATATTTTTTTGCAAAAAAGATCAATATGTGACTGAAAGGGCTAAGAAAAAACACTTTTTTTAAAATATATACAATATAATGACCAAAAAATGAGAAACAGTAAAAATTAAAAATATTTAAAAATTCATATATCTACATACACCACGCACATTTACATATCAGCATATACAAAATATATGAGCATGCATCATACATATGTCAATATATACATATGTATATAAATATATACATTATATATGCACATACATATGTATGTATATACATGCACACATACACAAGTAGTTTTAATGAACACTAAAAGATTCTCACCGACACATTTGTATGTTTGCGTGAATGTACTTTTGGTACTTTGTTATATTGATTATCCAGGGGGACGCTGATAACTCCTGAGTGATTAAGAAATATCATGCAAGATTTATGGAAATATAAATTATTGAAATTGAATTATATCCAAAAATATGTTAAAACACTATAAACGCATTAATTACGTTTTTGGAATCTGAAGATGACGCTGTGTTTTCAACACGATTAGTGTTGTAGTGACTGACAGATTCTAGATCTATTACTTCCAACGGTTGAGTTAACGACCAAGCAGGACCTTCGACAAAATGAACAAGAAAATATTATTAATCATCATTTTAAACTAAATTTACTCACACACTAGTTCATTCGGTTCACACACGAGATAGTCTAACTATACACTTTTCTCCTCATATATATATATCATTATCATCATTGAGTGTCGTCTCCGCATCGGATGTATGCGACTACTTATCTATACAATTTTGTTGTACAGTATAAGTAATGTACAAGGCAATCGTAATATTGCGTTAGTGCAGATAGTGTTGTCAGGTCACAATGCAACCTCCCCAGTTTTTCTTGTGTACTATATTATTACTAAGATTATTTTATTAGTAATGTTTTTTTTAACTTTGCTGATTTTTGCAAATTGTAATCTAAATGAATATTTTTCCATTATATATATATATTTAAATGGTAATATTTATTGTGCATGCTTGAAAATGACGTAATTGTCGAAATGCTTCGCAATAAAAAACTTTTAGTGATTAAACGGTGTTATATTTTGTTTGGTTTATAATTATATATATTTATGCCAAAAAGCCTTGTAATTTTTTACGAAGAAAAAATTTTAGTGGTTTTAACTTTTTTTTGTTTTGTTTATTAATTACGGACAAGACTACAGCATGAAGGGAAAATAACGAAATTACATAAAAATTAGGATGAAAAGTGTAGAAAAAGAAGTAACAGTAATCAGAAATAAATATGAAAGAAAAAGTAAAACAGATCTAAAATTACACGTATAAGGAAATGGTTTCCGCTTGATGTAACTGATGAATTAGTCTTAACGGGAGAATATCAGATTAGCCGACATTTCTGTCTAAATGTAATTTTTGCCGATTTTTAACGTGTTCGGGTGGTAGGCTATTCTCTCTTTTTTTTTTTTTCATTAATCATATTTCTAAATCTAACCGCGTATAACATAACCTAACCTAATTGTTTATTAAAAAAGGTATTGAAACTTAAAATACATGATATTATTTATTATTATAATAAAATAATGTTTAAAATAAAACAACAATTATATAATAATCCAATCGACACTACCGCTACATAATTATGAGTAAAATTTTAAAGGGTGTAATTTATATTTTTAAAAAATTTGCACTTTTTTATTTATTTTTTATCATTTTTTATCGTGTCTAGAGAAGTAACATACATCGATTTATCCAAGCGTCGATTGATTCTGAAGTGGTCAAGTATTTTAGGACTAAATCAAAATAAACAAAAAAAAAAAGTTTTGGAGGGAAGATAAAAAAAAAAACAATGACACACTGTTTGTTCGATTGTAGAGAATATAGAAATAGGTTTAAAAGTAATATTGTATAATTTACCGGTAGAAATTCTGGACGGTGCGGTAGACGGTCGTATTCGAATGACTTCCTTAATGATTAACGAAGAAGATGTAGATCGTTCGTTGACGTGTTTACCGCTTACTGTAAATAAGGAAGTTATATCGTTAACCGTGTTGGAAGTATTTTGACGTACTTCTTGTTGCGATGTCATAGGCGCTGTTTTGTTCGGCCGATTGAATTTTAACTTATTTTTATGTCGACTGAACAAGCTTTTCCTTTTACGTTTCTTAATTGTGCCATTCTCGTTTGTATGGTCACAGGCCGAAGCGTCTAAATCGTTAATAATAGACAAATGACTTACCGAATAGACAGTTATTATAAAAAAAAAACACCGACATACAATTATACATAATAATAATAATAATATTGTTTTGTGTGTATAAGTATTGTTAAGCAGTTAAATAATTGTAAATTATGCCCAACATCGATCAACGGTCTTATTTTAAATTTTATTTTCGAAATATATATTTAGCTTCTATCTGGTTTCAAGTTCTTCTGTTTTATATGAACACTATTTCAATTCAACATGAATTTAATCACGTTATATACATATACCCGCCGGGGGGTACTTTGTACCTTCCGGGCCGGAGCTTTAACCAGAACGGGCGCATCCACAGGTGGGGGATAGTAGAATGGCCTGCAGATATTTAGATTAGCTACGAAAAGACATCAGTCAAATAAGTAGTTGCGGAACAAAACCGGCTACTGGTGGAAAGTCTTAGGCAGACAATTCCAGTAGTTACAGGATAATGAGACAAGAGGATGTTGATGGCCACTTTGAGGAACTGCCCGCTAAAAGTCCGCAAAATCCTACGACTGTCTCACACTCAGCGAGGTTTGGTCGCTGTTAAAACTTTACACCGCTACCTTCTCAGTAGTAAACCGCTGTCTTGCGGTCAGTATTCTTATCAAAAGGCTAGTGTGTCACCCTGAATTAAGTGGCAATTTTGCCCTCCTTTCTTTATTAGTTTTTTCCTCCATATTTCCTTTCCACTATGCCCGCAGTAATGTAGCAGCTATTATGTGTCAGTTGTCTTGGTCTACCCTTGCCACTGAACCGCATATTCATGTCATCAGCGCGTATGCACCGATAATGGACTGCTTTTCAAGCTGATCTATTTACACTTATAGACAATATCTCTCCTAGAGAACGATTATTCTTGTTGGGAGATTTCAATGCCCGCGTAGCAAATGACACACAAGTTTGGAATCGTGTGATAGGCAAGCATGGGATTAAAGGAACAGTAATGGAGAGCTACTCGTGCAATTATGTACAAGGCCTTGATTTAGTAATAACTAACACGTTGTTTGAATTAAAATCCATATACAAAGGAACATGGATGCATTCAAGAGCCAAACATTGGCATATGATAGATTTCGTCATTGTATGACGAGAGCATGCAAATAAAATACGTGTCACTAGGGTAATGAGGGGGTGCTGAGTGTTCCACCCCCTCATAGACTAGTAAGGACAGTAGCATCCATCAAGGGTCATCGGTTATTTAACCATGACACTAAACCAAAATCTGCTCATCTCTATGTCGCTACTATAAATGAAAAAACCCCTACTTTCAGATAATTTGCTGCACTGAACACTAATGGTAGTAATGGTGTTAATCAAACGTGGAAGTGAATAAAAGAAGCGATACTTGAGAAATGCAAGAAAGTTCTTATGAAAAAGAAACGTAGACACGTATTTCAACGAAAATCATAAAGATATTTCTAAAATGCAAGCGTTCGTTAACTGGAAAAATAATTTAAATTATATAAAACTCAAGCAGAAGTTTTCAAACATCTAAGCGGAAGTTCAAAAAATAACGCGTAATATAAAAAAAAAAAAACTTTAAGAAAGAGCACCTACAATTCAGTCATACGCCGATGCAGGTCAAACGAAGACTTCTTCGCAACGGAGAAAACAATTTTTGGACCGTCTCCATATGTAAAAGTACCGTTAAGAGACCAAGCAGCAGTTGGACGCAGAAGGAAATTATCACTTTGAAACAGTGTTAAATAACATTACTGAAGTAGACATGATTCTCCGGAGATAACGGACTAGAATGAGGATAGTAAAGAAAGCAATAAAACAGATAAAATCAGGAAAAACCTTCGGGTTGGATAGCATACCTCCCGATATACTTAAACCGGATAGTGCAAATATGATAAATGCACTGCATAATAGGATGAAACCGTTCCTAAAGACTTTCAGCAAGCAGCTGTAATTCGGATCTATAAAAACAAGGGAGATCGATACGACTGTAACAATTATAGGGGAATATCCTCGCTTTCATCTGCCGGTAAATTATTCGCTAGGATAATGTTGAATAGGATTGCTCCTGTCCTAGATAATATTCAACCTGAGATGCAAAATTGCTTTCAGTCCAGGTCGCCGAACTATAAACGCCATATTTTCATTAGGACAACTGAAGGAAAAATGCCAGCAAGAGAAGATAGATCTGTACATTACGTTCATAGATATTAATAAAGCTTTCGACACAGTACATAGTTACTAATGAACTACATGCTTAAAACAGGATGTACAGGAAAGTTTGCAGAAATTCTATCGCTATTACATGCAAATAATAAAAATGCAGTAATTCATGGAGACTGTAGAACTGAATCGTTCAGCGTGTCCGTAAAATAGCGTAGTAATTCAGTTACGAACGGAACAAAGAAAAAATTTCAGATAATTCTCTTACCAATATCGGTATTTTTTGGTATATTAGTTTTCACTTCGTTTTTCGATATATTCGTATTATCTCGAACACCAGACCTATTATATAGGACGCCGTTCGTAATTTCCGGGCCTACTTTACGCGATGACGATGGTCTTAAGGCAACCTATATCGAAATTATAATGAACGAATATAGATGTTTAACAAATCGGTAAATAATTTATTCTATAAGTAAAATTTAAACGGTTAAAATATTTATTAAGCGACATCGCGTCGCGTAATTTAGACAATTATATGATTTTTAATACATATAGCGAAATTCAAGTTTTGTATTCAAAAATATAATTACTGTCATTCAGGTCATTTTTTTTTCATCAACCCGTTCAGAGGAATTACCCGTCGTTATTTTGTTTATCTGTTCAAATATACGAGAAAATTTCAGAGATTGAAAAGGTAAACCATATCCAAAATTAACGAAGAACGTAAATTATTCGTAAATTAAAAAGAAAATTTAAACGAAGAGTAAATATTAAATAAATAGATTAAATTGAAAAAAAAAAATAACCTGCTAATTAATTGACACGTTTATAATATATAACTAACGCACACACGCGTAATGTAATTAAAGTACATAATTTATACATGGTTTTCTAAAATTTGACGTCAACTGAAACAAAAACTATTTAAATGAGCATCCAAGTTTTCATTCTCCCAAAATAATTTGTTGAAATAATTTTTGCCGATATTTTTTAATTTTAATCGGTAGAATAAAAATTTAAAAAATAATTAATCGGTCTTAAATTTTTCATTTTCAAATCATACACATTACTCAAAACAACGAAATCAGACTTTCCTAACATTGTAATTCTGACTTTTGTGTACCTGATTTTACATATTTGCTTAGTTTTCGTATATTTTGTAGTCAGAGAACTAGTTAAATGGTATTTATATATATATATATATATATATATATATATATATATATATATATCATCATCAGTGAGTCGTGTCACCTCGTGCAGGAGTATCGTGACCATGATATGTCACACGACAGACTAGGCTACGCCAGCAAATACGGTCGCGTGCGATATTTACACAATAGTGAAAAGTACAGCAAGTTGTCTTGCAAATCGCGTCCGACCATCTAAGAGGTACGCGACCGCGCTCTCTTTTACCAGCCATTGCACCTTGAACGAAAAGCGCCTCCATATTTTCTGCTCTAACTATATTCTGTTGAGAACGATCGACTTTAATCTTTTCGGATTACCAACATCGTCCAAAATCGAAGCATTGGTTCCCCTAGCTGTCCATGAGACACGCAGCATTCGTCTCCAACACCACATTTCCAGTGCATCCTTATGTTTTCTGTCGGTACTGCTTACTGACCAGGTTTCCGAGCCATAAAGGAACACTGAGAAAACAAGTGAGTTTACTATTTTAATTTTAACCGATTTGCTAACTGCGGAGTCTGTCCAGATTCTATTCAAACGGCTCATTGCGCTTCGGGTTAGTTGGGCTCTATGACGTATCTCACTTCTGCAGCCGCCGCTATTTTCTACTATAAATTCTGGATATGTAAACCGGTTTACCACTTAAATTCCATCAATTTCCCGTATCGCGTTGCAGTTATTCTTTGGACGATTAATGATCATAATTTTAGTTTTAGCCTTGTTGACGAGTAGGCCATACTCCGCATTAATTTTTATTAACCGGTTTAAAATATATGACATTTCACCTGAGTGTGCATTAAAGAGTACATGCAGTCATATATAATTTTGATCACTACTTTGCTTATGTGAGGTAATAGTGAGATAGTCCGATAATTTTCACAATACTCAGGTGATCCCTTCTTATGTATAGTAATATAAGTTGCCTGACACCACCCTTCAGGCCATTCTCCTGTGAACCAAATCGCATTACAGGTATGGTAAATTGCTTGTATAATTTGTTCACCCGCAGCTTTAAAAATTTCAGCGGGGATGCCGTCTGGGCCGGGAGCTTTATTTATCTTCAGATATTCAATAGCATTTGCAACCTCATCCAGTAAAATTTCTGGTCGATAAAATTTCCAACAGAGTTATTAAGTGCCGTGTTAACGATTTCATTGGTATCTTCTGCCGTGTATAGTTTGACGCAATACTTTCTCCATGTTTCAGCTATTTCTTCGGAATCAGTGCGAATTATATGGTTTTCATCACTAATTGTTTGTTTCCTCATTTTGAATTCTCTTGCTATTAAACGTATTTTCTTGAAAAGGAAATGTGTTATATATATGTATATGTATTATATTTACTTTAGCCCATAAATTTACTAATTGGAGATAAAAAACTTCGCAAATATAAAACAAAAACTAACAGATTGTTAATTACTTCACTTATTTTTTTTTTAATCCCTAATCCAATTCAGTACCTAAAACAATAAATAATAATTTTATATATCATAAATTTACATATTTTTAAAAATATTTATTTTTGTATAACTTTTTTTTATGTAATTAAATATGTACCACCAAAAAATATTAATAATATATTTTTAAAAATTATAAACAAATCGGATGTAATAATTATTATTACCTCAACAGTTGATAGATATACATAAACGAAGTTTAAATGAAACTTCACGAAAAAACCTTTCAAATTGAGACGAAATGAACCAAAATATTAATTACATAAAAAAAAGTTATACAAAAATAAATATTTTTAAAAATATGTAAATTTATGATATATAAAATCATTATTTATTGTTTTAGGTATTGAATTGGATTAGGGATTAAAAAAAAAAATAAGTGAGGTAATTAACAATCTGTTAGTTTTTGTTTTATATTTGCGAAGTTTTTTATCTCCAATTAGTAAATTTATGGCCTAAAGTAAATATATCGTTTGAAATAAATATAAATTATACAAACACACTTTAGAGAAAATTATGTCGCACATCTTAAAAGAAAATTACGCTACTCTGGTACTATTTTAAAATTGCAAATCGTTTTTTGAATAATTACTAATTTATAAAGTAATCGACCTATTTTCAAAATATTACACTAAACGTGTTAAGACGACAAACAAGGCACTATTTTAAGTTTCGAAACACAGTATATTTTTTACATATCAATTATAAGTCGTATACGGCATATACGTACTAATTTAGCTATTTATGATTGTGAATTGTGTGGAATGCAGTGATTAAAAACAAAATAGAAAAAATCTTTCAATAAAAATAGGAAACAAGATAAAAGGAATTATTTAGGTTTGATAAATTATGTAACAAGTCATATCTATAAAATAATATTTAACAAGTATAACATAGACTTAGCAATAATAAATAATTTTATTAAAATCAATAACAACAAAATAGAAGATATAAATATATTTTAAAATTCGGGAGTATATAAATTAAATTGTAATCAATATGAAAAAAAAAAATACATACGAGAAACAGTCAGATAATTCGTAATAAAAATTAAGAACCTTTAAATTTATATATAAACAATGATGTAAAATCATTATTTGGAAAATGTTGTAAAGAATCAAAATACAAAATCGATAATAATAACCAAAACTACAAAATTTTATATATAGAAAAACATTATAAAAAAAAAAGGAAACTGTTAGAAAAAAGTTAAATAATAAAAGAAAGGAATAAAAATAATTTTATTAAATTCAATGATAAATATTGATGCAGAATTAGTTTTAAGAAGTATATTATAAATTTAATCAATTTTCATATTACACAGGAATTTTCTGGCTACGTTATATTATGCCGTATGGACGTAACGGTAGGTAAATATAATCAGACACGGGAAATTACTTACGTCAATTAATCTACCGATCGGTTTAAACGGATTTAAGCCGATCAACGAATCTCCTATTTTGTTGCAATTTTCTTCATCGCCGATTGATAAGTCTTCATCATTTAGTCGTTCACGTTCCATCTTTCTCTTTCTCCATTCGGCTTTTTCACGCTCAACTTGCAACGATCGTTCTGACATGTCATTCTTAACTCGTTCATTGAGTACGTTATAGTTTTCTATTATCATACTCATTAACCAACTGCGCGAAAAAATAAAATTGTAATCAACGAAAGACGGTATAAATGTAAACATGTAAAAATTCATATATTTGACAATAAATTTAAAAAAATGAATAAAGTAATAAGAATGTGATTAATCTAACGTCTCTAGTGAGACAATTAGATTCACAGTGACAGTATCATCAAAGTCGGAGAACTGAATTATTGGGTTGTTTAATTATTATAACGTTACATAGGTCTATTATTCGAATTTTATCCAAAGTATTTAAAATCGTTTACTCTTGTTATTTGAACTATTTCTTCTTTGAAGTTATTGGAAGAGCATCTCAACACCATCTCCTCCTTTTTAACCGTCTTGTAGGATTGTCAGGGAAAGTAAATAAATACATTATGCGGACATGCGGGCTACTATTAATCTGCAATTGATCAAAAAACTGTTTATACTAGATTACATAAACTTCATTGACATATGGTATATTTAGGTCATTATAAAGGGTTAGATACATATTTTGGTGCAAATGTGAGGATACGAAGTATTCGTTGTATTCTCAGTATATTGCTTTTACATGCAGTTCCATATAATTTGATTCCGTATTTCCAGATCGGAGTTATCAGAGTTAAATAAATTTGTCTTTTTAAAGCCAAGTTTAAAGCAGATTTTCTTCCTAAATGAGAATACAGCAATCTGGTTCGCGAAATCATAGTTTTCCTTGTTTCAACCATATGAAACCGCGATATTATCCGTCGGTCAATATGCATCCCGAGATATCTTACACAGTTTGTTTGCTGAATTTCATTGCCATGGATACAAATTGGAGGACATGTTACTTGTTTGTTAGTTAACGCTGGCATTTGGATGGATTAAATGTTACACCATTTATGTGCCCACTTTACAATTCGATCCACATGATTTTGAACAGCCGTACTAGCATATTCTGGAATTGAATTAGCAGCTAATATAGCTATATCATTAGCAAATGTTAGTAATATTGTTTGATTCGAGATGGGTATATCCGCAGTATAGATGTTATATAATATTGGACCAAGCACACTACCTTATGGCACTGAAGCTAAAACTTTACGTTCTTGGTTAAAGACATCATTTATTCTAAAAACAAATATTCCTCCAGTTAAGTAACGAAGAATTTATAAAGGTCGGGAGTTAAAAAATTGTTTCAAGATACGAGAACGGGGAATTAGACATTGGATTAAAAAAATGTAAAGGAAGGAAAACAGAACGGGAAAAAGAGGAAATGAGAGAGAGAAGAAATAAGAAAATCTGTAGTTATTAAAACGATATAAACATTAAAGAATCGTTATTAGTTATATTGTAAGAAATACGAGTTGCTTTCTTTTTCGCATTGATTTAAGTTATTTCTGTTTATTTAAAAAATGTGTGCAACTTTACTTATGTTAGGTATATATGTATACGTATATTAAATAACGTGTAAGGTTTTATTCATGATAAATACAAATGTAAGAAAGTTTCCTATACGTATTACATACGGTAGTATAAGGAATTATTGTAAAATTTTAAATATCGCAATAAACGAAAGTACTATCGTTACATATGTTGGTCTACCCTTTCACAAGAATAGAATAGTAGTTTTACATGCACACACACCGCACACACATTAAGAAGAACGCAAAAAGTAAGGAAATACACACAAGAGATCACATAACATACGTACACTGTCGTAATAACTAGAGACATTCGTATAAACATAATAACACAATTAAATAACACACGAAGAAATAGAGTAGTTGAGTATTAATGCGAAGAATGAATTTAATAGCGTAACAGATTTTACACACACACACACACACACACACACACACACACACATGTTTTTTTTAATTGGTTCCCAAATTCCAACAAACGGATAGGGCAAATATATTTATGAAATGTGTTTATAAAAGAGCAAGGAACTAGTGTGCATTGAGTTAAAAAAGAAAAGGGTGTATACATGAGCATACGCTATTATGTTATGATACATGGTTAAACATCAGCTGTGTGTAATTATTCCTTGCCAAGTGTACTTAAAAATAGAGTGGAAGGGGGATGAATAACATAGTCCCTACGACCATGTGTGTGTGCAAGTAATTAATTGTTCCTTAAATTTATATATATATATATATATATATATATATATATATATATATATATATATACAAACTTTGACAAAAATAATATACAAGTTTGTTACAAATGCACGCTTATAATAACTTATGGTACTAATGATTATTGCATAACACTTTTTAGAAGTATATTGGGCAGAGGTAAACCATGCAAGATACAGTTTTATGGCATGGTTCAGAATTATCAGCATGATGTTTGAATTTGTTTTTATTGGACTTTCTATTTCTCTTAATCATCTAGTGCGAATTTTCTTTGCACTTCCAATAGTCATATTCTGTTTTAATGATAAGTTTTTTATAGTTTTGATTGAGAAGATTTAGGACTGAATTAATGTAGAAAAGTTTAACTTGATTTTTTATTTTGGACTTTATACGTCTGATATTGTTTATTTTTTTTGCAATTCTATATTCCACCAGTGTGCTGAAGCTATTTTAGTGTGCTTTTGACATTGTCCAATAAAGAATGAAATGTAATGATTAAAATCATTGATTTTGCAATTTAACGTGTTTGTATTATTACAGTTATTCATTTCTGTTTTTATTACTTCGAGGTACTCATATCTTAGTTCGATAGTAGCAAACATACACTCACGAAGAGGGAAAATGGAAAGGTAATTAACAAATATGACAAAGGCTGGTAAAACCGGCGGGAACTCATAATGGGAATGAGATCGTTAAAAAAAGAACTGTTGGGTGCAAATACGATTATTTATTTTCAGACTGGTCGATAAACAAGAAAAAAAGTCGATGTCAATATTATAAAAATTTTAAAAAAATACGATCACATAAAAACCAAAACAAAACAAATAACGAACAAAGTAAAATTCACTTCACTTAGAAAATTGATAGGTGACGTAACTTGATAATCCCGTCAATCTTAAGGATTTTCGGCAGATACCACTTACATTTCAATTAATTAATATATAGGGTACAGTACGCGCTGTAGTATATTATCTGCGTGCTCCACGTTTAGCGTACATACGAGAGATTCGTTTTTGACCAGTTTCAGTTATAGCGACATCCTATAACGAGATTTTGCGTGAAACGTTATTTTCGGCGTGAATCGATCGCGACGGTGCAAAGGCAGTTTCGAAAAGAATTCAAAGTTACGGGTTTTTCTTTTGTGGACATACCTTAAGAGCCGCGTTTACGAAACACGTCCAAGACTCGTCTGAAGAAATTTCATACTCGAAAAAGTCTTGGAAAACTTTATAAAGACTGAATGAATGTATTGTTTCAAATGGCGGTCATGTGAACGATATTGTGTTTCACAAATAATTGTAAGCTAATCTCTCGTTTTCCTATTTTAAAATGAAATTTCATTCAAAAATGTTGGTCGAGTAGTTTTTGAGTTATTCAAAAACCAACAAAGCCGTTCGCCTTGTCTGGGTCACCCTATAGTAAATGAATAGAATTTCTTACTTAAATCTTTTTGTTATAACATATATTAAATTAATCGAATAGAAATAACTTATTTATAACTCCCTGTATGATACGTTTTAGAACCAAACTCAAACTAAAATTCCGCCCTATAGCTACTGGTAATTTTCTCATATATATATATATATATATATATATATATATATATATATATATATATATATATATATATATATATATATGTAAGATGGTAATTTTGCGACTAAAGACTTGTACAATTCACTTTACACTGTTATTTATTTTATCCATTACTCTACTGTTGCGTTTATATTTTCTCTTTATCGAACTTTCACTTTCATTTTCCATTGCCCCAGTACTTTCTCTTTAATGATCTCTTGCGATATTTTGTTATATATTACCGGTATAACGTATTCATTTCTCCTATATAACAGTTTGTTCTTTTTTTTTTTTCTACTGTTTTCCCTCGTATGTTTTTGTTTTCCTAGTGTTATAATGTTTATCCTTGTCCCTCCCCAATTGTTTATTACTTTTTTAAAGGCTAACAATACTCGATAAAAAAAAAACATTTTTAGGAGTAATATATCTGTTTCCTGTAGAACATCCCTTATTGTTTTCTAACATTGCATATTAACTTTAGACATCTTTTTTGTCCGTGATTTAATTTCACTAGTTCACTCGTATCTGCTTGTCCTCATACACGTAATTGCCACGCTGCACATCGGAAAAAAGGTATCCATCCGTATTCTTATTTACGTGCCACTACAACGGTACATGGGCGTTTAATGCTAACAAGATCGTTTATTTATTTTTTTTTTTAAAACGGACATTTATTCGACATAAAATGTTTAAATTCTGAAAAGATGTTCAATAGACATTAAAAATTATCTAGATATTACTTATTTTCACATGTTTGAATCATTTTCTTTAACGCTTTCAGCCACAGTGTCCTCTATACGGGACATAATTTCATAAAAACGGACACTTAGTTTACGAAGAACGTTTCAATTTTGAAAATATTTACATAAAACATCACAAATGTTTTAAAAAATATATCGCTTTAAATGTTCACCTCTTCGAGTATTTCTTTTCAATTATTTCATATACAAGAATGTATTATTTCGTATAAAAAATTAATACCGCGTTACTGAAAGGGTCGTGCTTTATAGAAGACTAGTCAAACGACAAATCCTAGGCAAGATCAAGATAATTTTATCCGTCTTCCCCTTCTCCCGGTTTCTTTACTACTATCTTCGACAGCCGGTGGTTCATACTCATTTACGATAGTTGAATCGGATAGAGATATTTTTACCGTGAAAAATTCTCGTTCTTGGTGGGATTCGAATTCAGGAATTCAGGTCTCTCGTTAACATTAAATAAGGAGAAAAACAAAGAAAATAAAGATCGTATTTTATAAAAAATAAAAATTACAGGCATAAACTTATATCGTTCGAAAAAAATTTCTTAACGGATACACTTAACAATAATCTACAGTAGGAAATAGTAAAGAAATAGTATTTATTTCGTGCTATAAAATTATTGTTAAGTGTATCGGTTATGAAATTTGTATTTTTTCAGAACGATATAATGTTTAGTTTAAGAAATACGTCGTTTATGTTTGTAATTTTTATTTTTTGTACAAATGCGAATATTTATTATTAATACCTACTGATAGCCATTTTGTAATCGAACGTCCGTTTTGATCGTATCTAATGCCGAGCAAATTTCCACGCGCGTTGGACACTGTTGACGATTAACGGTACGCTCTATTTTTAAATTATCTATTACGTCCATTTCGTCTAACGCATCTTCTTTATCTTGTTTATTTCCTAACCTAAATAAAAAAAAAAAACAAATTGCCGAGTTTTGAAAAATAAACTACGAATGGAAAAGAATGCAGAAAGTAGTGAGTAGGAGTCAAAAGAAGAAACGTATATTTAGTTTTAACACGATAACAATAAATAATAATAATAATAATAATAAAAAACATAGCGAATTATTCGCGATGGGAAAATATGATTTCCTTATCGCATAAACGTAATATATACATTAGACAGCCTAGTGGTTAGAGCACGGACTTCTATACGGAAGGTATCGAGTTCGAATACGATCGACGACGCAAAAATAATCATCAGAAAATACAAATAAAAATAATTCTAATATTATCGAGTGGAAAGGGCAAATCACCACGCATAACGCCATATGCACGCTAGTAATAATACATTACAAAAACACGCGCTGGTCTGCACTGTGTCGTGACAATGAAGCGATTACAATCAGTTCTGCCGGGTGTGTGTCTATCTGCGCAAACGCAATATCATGATTGTCTTGCATGCTACTTACACGATACAACAAAATATAGGTAAGTAGTCGCCTACCTCCGATACGGAGACGGCACTTAATGATGATACATTAATGTGCGATTAAAGTAATGGGAAATAAAAATTTTATAATTACTGAGAGGAAAAGTTAAAAGAAAACCTGATACACGTAAGCTTATTACCGATTTACGTTATAATAAACTTAGCCTAAAATTTAAACGATAAAATGATATTTTTAGTGTTTTAAGGATTTATCGACGGAATTTATCAATTTGGAGAGAAACGAGAAATGCGGAAATATGAAATACTCAATATAGTATATGTTTATTTCTACTTCTTCTATCTAGATTTTAAGACTGATAATTAATCACACAGTAGCCATATTATTTACAATTGTAACATCGGGGTGACATGGCGCGGCAAAGAAAGAATTTAGTTGCACGTTCTTTTACGATATCACCGATGAATGGAAAATGAAGGTAATCGTATATTGTTTTAATGCGAGTGCAGTTCGGCTCATTTAAGATGACTCTAAATTAGTGAGTTTGAAGTCATTGGAGTTTCTTTAAATTAATACAGCTGATTGAACACTAGACTGGAGCAGCGTATAATAACGTAGGTACAAAATTATCTGAAGCTATTAGTGTTGATTTTTTATTTAATGGGAACAGATTTTTTTTTTAATTTTTTTTCCCCGTTACAATTTTAACTTAATGTTAAATACGTAACTCTATTAATAAAATGCTTACCACCTAACACAGTACGTATTTTGTGAAGTGATATAAACCGAGTGTGAAGAAATTAACTCAATGGTTAAAACTTCCTTAAATCTAATTATTGATCATTAAACTAAATATCGCGGTTTATTACGCTTAAGGCGTCCTAATATCTAATTTAATATCCAGAAGTTTAACGGCTTCCATATTAACATGTTGAAACAGCCGCTTCTCGTACTGCTTGGCAAAATCTTTGATGACATCGTCGACGAACATTATCCGAAGATCGTGGTGAATGTCATAATTACGTGAAAACCGGTAAGCGTCAACAATTGCACGCAGGATGACATTCCGTCTAGCCTGAATCTTGTTGCGATTTGTCGCCTCAGCACATCCCCATAGTTGGAGAGTTCAAACTGACTTTATAACCTGTTGGTATAATAGCCGCTTACACGATAGATCTAATGTAGAATTTCTACCGATGAGCCGGTATAATTCACGTGTTTTAGCCTTGATTTGTTCAACTTTCATTCTGATGTGGATTTCCCAAGTAAGGCGCTTAAATGCATTCCTAGGTATGTAGCTGACTTAGCTTGAGCTACAACTAGATCGCCCAAGTATACTTTATGTTGCGCACTGATTTTACGACAGGTGTAAATGACATGGACTGATTTTCCTTCATTAAGTTTAATCTTCCATTCAATTGTCCATTTTCGGATACGGTTAAGCGTACGTTGAAGTTTTGCGGAAGCTTCCACCGGATTATCGCTAACGGAAAGTACTGCGGTATAGAAGAACAAATCTTACGCCGAGTTTTAGAAATGCATCGGTTATAACCGTTTTATCCAGCGTAATATCTAAATGAGTAACCTCATCTTTCCATAGTTAATCATGTTGTTTTCGATTCTAACGTCACGGTTAATAATTGGTTCACGTTTTGTAAATTGCTTCGGATTTGTTCTGGTTGATGTTAATTCTCCAACTTATTATTAAAGTACTTAACTAATTTATTTAGAGCATCGGTAAGTCGTCGATAAATCGTATCGATTCGGTAGGATGTGGCGACGAATGCAGTATCATCGTAAAGATTTTGATTTATATGCTGCGTGAGCGAAGATCATTTATATATAAAAATAAATAGGTAGGGGTCCGAGATCGTTTACAAATAAATTATTGAGAATTACAAAGAGAAAGAAATTGTACGACATCTGTTCCCGACAAATTTTTAAATACCTTAATTAAGTAGTGAGTATGAAATAGACATTTACGCTGTTAGAATGCATTCAAGTTTGATGTATTCTAATATTATATACGTAGCTGTTAAAGTATTATTATTATTTAGTAGTGTGGCCGAGCCACATACACCCAGAGACTTATTGTGGTCCTAGATCATATTTAAAAGGTTCATCGAATGCAGGAAATGGAGAACATTGTGAATATGGCCGGGTGAATTAAATAAAAGCTGAGGTAAGAAATGGAGAAGGCTATGCTACATTCTAAGTGCTATTAGAACATGACAAGATGTTAGTATGTGGTGGAATAAGCAGTTGTATCATTTGGCGACAGAGCGTAGGATCTGTGTCTTGAAGAAGATAGGGGTGGGTAAAATTTGAGTGGGATATTCGAAGTCTAGTAAGGATAACACTTTTATTCCTCGATCGGAAAGGAAATGACAACTGAGATAGCGAAATAGATTTAATCGAAAAGCCGGGGTTTTGTTTATTAGACTTCCATACATACTTCACGATTTGGTTATGAGATTTCACAAAAGCTTTTAGGTTGCTATAGAAGGAGAGACGAACCGAAATGCGTGGAAGTAAGGATGCCTGCTTGGAAGCTCCGCCAATGTGCTCTTTACCGGAGAAACCGACATGGCTGTGAGTCTAATTGAAAACTATGTAAATTTGCGATCTAGTAAGGAAGTCATAGAGTAGCAATATGCGTTGTAAAACTGCATTGTCTGTATAAAAGTTGTGCAGAGGCTTTAAAATATTAAGTGAATCAGAAAGGATAAGGAATTTAGGAGGCAGCGCCGTGGACATGAATTAAAAACACTTGAAAATAGCAAACTATTTAACTGAGAACATGGTGCAGGACTTACAGGAAGCCAAAAACGATGAGTAATATAAAAAGAAGGTAGACTCCACATATCCTCATATTTAGAGCTATCGTTATAACAGCAGAGTCGTTATATTTGAAAATTTCAAGAACGATATAGTGACATACAAGTTTACAAGAATATAAATATGTAAAAATATTGCTATGTATATTTTCTTACAAACTTAAAATAAATGAAAAACTAATGAAGGAAAAGTTTACACGTAGCAATCCACTGTTGATAAAATTAGAAAGTAGCGTAACACTACAAAAAAAATTGTATTACAGTTTATACGAATATTTCATAGTAAATGAAAAATGTCAAAAATGTAATACAGGAATATATTTAATAATTCGACCTGGTTGTTAGAAATATATACTTAGGCCGGCTAAGTTTCGAATAAGTAGTGAATATATACATCATCATCGTGGCTAGCCAATTGTACGTTATTTTTTCATGCAAAATAAACTAGCATTCAAGGCACTAACTTTATGCTAGGCAAACGTCTTCTCGTATGACGTTATACGGAGTGATGTGTCACTGCCTTTACCGTGATAATTTAAGAATTATACGATGACGATGAAACAATTTAAGCGCTGATGATTGGAATCAAAAAACGGTAATTGAACGTTGTAGCAAATGTTACTGCAGCAAATATAAATATTAGTAAGAGTTAATTAACAAAGACAGATAAGAAAAATATTTCACTTAATCACAGTTCGATATACTCATTTCTTAAACTAAACAAAAGAAAGTAAAATATGCTAGAGATGTCTTAAAAATTATACACGGAGGGAAATCAGTGATTTATTCGAGATACTTCATTAGATAAATCGTTCTGTAGTAATGTTTATGTACACATGTAAATGTGAATTATTTTTCAGCTTACACTAAAACCGGTTTGCCGCTAATTTTAGGATTTGATAATATATCCTCGAAACATCGTTCGGCTTCATGTATTCTGTTCGTACTACTTGCATCCAGTACAAATATAACACCGTGAACCTATAACACGATAATGAGATAACATTATAAAATTAAATATTAGACAAAAATATAAAGATTAAAAAAAAAAAATACGAAACAAAGTTGTTGATACACACGTCGAATACGCAATTTCTAGGTCTGTAAAGACAAAAAGGTTTACAGTTACACATATATATTCAAAAAATGGATTTAAACCTTATAATTTCATTTATAATAAATTACCCGTGTGGAGTTTTTCCGATTTTATTATACGCAGCAGAGACATGTACTTTAAAAAAGACAATACCGAACCGAACAACTATCAAATGTGGTGCTGGAGAAGGGTCCATAGAATACCGTGGACGGCAAAGATAACTAACGTAAAAAAAAATCGGCATGTGCAAACGATTGTTTAAGACAGTGCGTATTCGCAAGATAAATTTTTTTGAATATCTTATGCTGAAAGAAAATGGGATGGAGCGTCGATTGTTGCAGGCTACAATGGAAAGCGTAAAGCCACCACCAGCACGATTGTTCGATGGAATTCAAGAACTAACAGGATTAAATGTACAGGTGTGCAGTCACCGAAACATGGATCGGGAATATTAGATAGGTTTGGTTAGATCATCTTTATCGGAAAAGTCATGATTACGACATCCAGCTGGGGTAATAGATAAAGAACAAGATATATATATATATATATATATATATATATATATATATATATATATATATGTATATATATATATGTATATATATATATATATGTATATATATATATATATGTATATATATATATATATATATATATATATATATATATATATATATATAAATATGTATAATTTTCATTAATATTTTACATTTTCAAATACATTTTGGTTTTGGATATTTCCTAATTACGTATATAGAGACGAATAATGAGAAATAAATAAATTATACACAAAATGCAATAGACCGTTCTTTAAACATACGATCGATCTCCACCATATTATGACATGTTATTGGCAATTACTGTATCAAAAATGTTACTATATTAAATATATATAATTAATTTTGGATTTATTACTGATATTTAGATAAAGTAACTTTTTGCTTATTTTTCTAAACCTTGGGTATGCTTTCAAAATAATTTCATAACGTTTAAATAACAATCACGAACATGTTTTGTTTTGTTTTGTTTTGTTTCTAACGGATTCACATGACTTGAACATAGTATAACATAACAAACACGTAAATACACTTACGTCGTCGTAATATCTTTTCCATATGTCACGAATTTGAACGGCACCGCCAAGATCGTAAATTGTAACTTTATAATAACGGTAATTCATTATAACAGATGAAAATCCAACAGTAGGCAAAATATTGGTCGACGTATCTGAAATAACAAATTCAAAAAAATAACAAAAAAGCCATTTCTTGACTATATATATATATATATATATCAAAACGGTGACGACGTTGTAAAAAAAGTATACATATGCAGTTGGGATAAAAAAAAGTTATAAATATTTGTATCGATTGTTCTCATATATAATACGCTAGAAATATAAAAAAGTGATTCACGTCATCATTATTGCTATTAAGAGCTTTGCTCTTGTTTTTGTAGCTTAACCCACTATTCTTTTCCATGTTTTTCTATCTTGAGCTGCGTTCTTAATATCTTGATAATTAATTTGCGTTTCTTTTTTTATCTGGTCTATCCATGTGGCTCGAGGTCTTCCTCTCTTTCTCTTCCCTTTTAATTTCTCTTCAATCATTGTAATCATGAAGGTGTTGTGGCGTAGCATGTGTCCCAAAAATCTATTTCTTCATTCACGTCGGACATAACAATTAAACGAGTATATCATGACGCACATTATTGTAATTATCGAAATGGTATTTTATAATAATTCATATACATGAAAGTTGGTTCTATATATATTAATATATTCATACGAAAATAAATATATCATATTATCGTTAGTTTTACTTCTTTTCTTTATATTTAAGAATAAATTGTTCTTCAAATATATGTGTTCCAGACGACACTCACATGAGCCACTTTTCAATGGCGTATTACCGCACGCATACCAATGTTTTTTACAGGACACAGATTTACAAAAACACGTTTTAAAATAAAATTATTACAAAAATTAAGTTGAGATGCGTTTTAAATGGGGCACATTTTGTTAAATTTAAAAACCCGTACACTAAACTGTGGATATTACTTTCAAAGATACAAAAAGTAGGTTACGTGTTTAATTTTTTTATTTTTAATTGCTGCACAAAATTTTAACTGTAAAGTACGCTTCTACTTAAGTTGTTCATATTTGGGATGGTTTTTATTTACGAATGCTTACTGTTTGTCATTTATTCTAAGAAGTTTGTCCACCAGAAACTTTATATAACAGTTAATTTTATAGACAAAATAAATTATCAATGTAAGCTTTTTAATATTTTAATTCCGATCCCGTAGATATCATAACTTTATGTTGAACTTAAATCAAATTTTAATCGTTCACCAAGCTTAATACTTAAAAGTTTTCGTATCAGTTAAAAAATTAGAATTTATAGTTATTGCCATTAAAATTTTTCATATTTTCTTACAGGAAAAAATGTTAAAAACATTTCAAACAAATAGGTACACGGTACTTAGTTTTTGAATTAGACAACGGTAATTTTTATTTATACAGAATGAAGCTTTTTGAAAACGATTTATATCTAAAAACAGAAACCACCACGTTAAAAATGTCTACATTTGCTATTATGAGTTTTCAACACGTCCGATAAAAATAGTTTATTATTCAAATTATTTTTTCCTGTATAAAATTTGTTCGTAATTAACTGATTAAATAGAAAAAATATATTTTATTGAATTTTTATATAAAATAATCGGATGACGTTCGTTATTTCATACTTAAAAGCTTTAGTAGCTTTTGATAGAATCGTATATACTTTGGTTTTTATTATTGGAAATTACATACATTTGATCGGTATATATAACTCTCTTATTTTAAAATTCTTAACGTTTACATTATTAGTATTTGATATTTAATATGTTCTTAAGTTATCTGCGAACCACATTGCAGGCATTGATAAACAAATTAAACAGAAAACACGAATTGTACGCGATCATTACTCGTACATTGAATAACGTTCATAACAGTATAATATATTTATTTTTCATCATCTTTAATAATTTTTTTTTTAATACAAAAGTTTTAAAATATTCTTATTTCGTTTATTATAGATACACGTGAATCCAGGTTTCAATTTGTCGGTCATGGACGGATATTTCATGTAAAGCAATGTACAGTAAACTACTTAACTATTTAAATAAAATTAAACTAAGAAACAGAAATCGCTATTACCGCCATTTAACCTTTTTGCTATTGTTGTTTTGCCAGCATTGTCTAATCCCACCATTAATAGTGTTACGTTTCTGTAAAAAAGAAATTTATAATTAATATTTAAAATATTTCTGTTTAAACTGTAATATATAATTAAGTGAATACGAATTTATTTGAAATGTAGAATTAATTAAACGAATGAAATTATTTATGAAAGCACGATTCCATCGAAATATTAAGGGTCGGAATAATGCAAGCCGTTTTTTATTTTCTTTTTAAAAGTCTTTAATAAAAATTTACTATGCTGATTTTTTTCCATATAATGTTTTTTTCCCAGATAAATGAAATAAATCGCAATTAGAATGAAGTCAATTATTTTAAACAAATATTTTCATGTACAAAACTTCAAGTAATTTGCTAGTTCGAAGGATCTGTACTACCTTCTTGAAAATATTGTCAATCGTAAATCCATAATTTTAATAAATTTATATTCATAAATTCAATATATATTCACAATTTTTAATATTATTGTTTCGTATGATTTGTTAAAAAGAAAAATAATCTTTTTTTTTTAGAAATTTATGATAATTACAATTATATTTTTTAAATATACGTGCTAAAATTAAGAATTAGCTGCGAGTGAAAGATGCTCAAATAATATACCGGTAAAATTGGGCAGATCTATTCCGATACCGTACACATCTTTGGCAACAGTTTCCCATTATAGCACAATTTACAAACTAGTAACTTCATCGTGTTTGTAAAAAATTTAAGATTATTGTCATTTAATTAAAATATGCTGAAAACAACACTTTTGTTTACTAATTACTAAGTAGTAAATAGGATTGTTTCCATTTACGTGATACACTATAGTAAACATAAACAAGTGTTTTAATAGGGGTGGTAATTTCCACTCAGTGCATCCAATTGAATATTTTTAACGACATAAGGTTAAAATAATTACGATCAAATTCAACAAATAAACGTTTATTCCACGTAATAAACTTTAATACTTTTATTTCTATCAATTAATGTATTCTTTATTTAACATTAGTATAATGGTATTGTACTGATTCTGGTTTTAATTTCACGCCACGTTATCATTTAAGTAAATTTTTGTAATAACTTTAATTAATCAACGTACATTTGTACCTAGTGAAGTTATTCATCTAGAAAAAGTTTACATATTTTAAATAAATAGGAGCTAGATATTACGTCACATATGTCACTTTCTAATATTACCCGTCTGAAATAAAAAATTTCTACATAATTTGATACCATATAACCCATCTGGATATGTCTTAATAAGTGCGATAATGCTAAAACACTTGCTGAAAAGTTAATTTGTACTACTTACATCTATTATTTAACTCAATAATTTATATGAGTCATCATCCTTTACAGTGGAAAATGACACAGATGATAATTATTCCTAAATCAGAACAGTCCACCAGTGAAATACTTACCTACCAATCTATTAGATTATTACTAACGTTATCGAAAGTGTAACAATTTAGTTCGAGACTTGCCCCAATTTTAAACAACTCATAATTATTTTTGTCAGTTTGGCTTTAGCCCCGATAGACAAGTTTATTATGTATAAAAAAGTACTGTTCAATTGCTTATCATTTGACCATATGGCATGAGTTCTACTCTTTAAATTAAAATGTTTATATTTCCATGTACTTTCTAACTATTATTCCAAATGTAAAAAAAGCATACAACGCTTCCAATTGATACTTTACTTAAGAAGACAGGCAAAATCTAATAATCCAACCGCCTTTAATTTATTAGATAAACGCGAGGATGTTAGGTGACTAAATAATCCCCTTGATTTTACTTCCAAGTTTTAACTAAATAACTAAAGGTAGTTTTGAATGTCATCAATGGATGGCGACTCAACATGTATTTTCATCACAATTACTTATTGGCCGTCTAGACAAAATCGCATTTATATTATAAAAGATAAGGTTTCGTTCAATTAATGTCGCTCCGATAAATTCCATATTAAACTCTCCTGAAATTATTAAATTTCGATAAAAAAAACTCCCGCCGCTGTATCATCTCCCAAGACACAAAATCAAAAAATCCTCTTGTTAATTTCACACAATCCTTACTTTACCCATCTGCAGTACTAAACACAACCCTCACCAATGTTGATTTCTAGAAACCCCCTGTTAACTTATCCCGTTCAAAGTGTATAGCCACTCAGCAGTCTCCGCCTTGGCCACATACCCTTATGAACATTTATTCTAACGTACTTTGCTTTTTGCTTCTTTTGTCTATTCCCAAATTACTCTATTATTCGTCATATTTTACTACACTCCATCCTTATCGATATCCATCCGCATACCTTATATGGTTTCCTCTTCAACAGTTTTTCAACTATTCCCGATGATATCGGCTTCTTCATATTTTCTTTTATAGCCCATGTCTCGCTTCCATATAGGAGCGCTGACCATACTTCAGTATCTTCGTTTTGCTCTCTGAGCTTAACATTCTGTCGCAAAGCGAGTTTCTTAATTTCATAAATGTACTTCTAGCTAATTGAATACGAGTTCGTATTTCCATATCAGAATCATTATTTTGTGTCGCCCAACTGCCCAGATATTTATATTTTTCCGTCCAATTTCTTCACAATCTAGTAATAATTTTTCATTTAAATTAGCTCGAGATTATTACGAATGTAGTTTTCTCGGAGTTTATATTTATTCCTTTACTGTTTCTAATTTCACTATATCTAGAAGTCTTTGAAATTCTGTTACGGCATTATAAAAATTAAAAGAAATAAATAATAATCGTTAATTAAATTATTACCGCGAGACATTTTTTATATACATGGAATTTACTTTTTTTTTCTTTCTTATATGAATGGATGATTTTTCATCGTCCCCAATTTATTCGTAGCTTATATTATTATATACCAATGAATTAAAATAATTCGATTATTTTACCTGTAAAATAAAATATAAAAAATAAAGATCGTAACGTAATAAATAATATTAAAATATATATATATATCGAACAATAATAGTTGCGTTGCATATTAATTTGAACGACATACCGGAATCCACTACATTGGTTAGAATGTGCGTTGTTTCTTTAGAATACAGGTTCGATAAATAATTTCTCGATGGTGTTTTTTAAAAGTAGTTAAGAAATAAAATTGTTTTTTAAATACGTTTATTTTATCGATCGAAAAAGCTGATTTAATTAATATTAAGTACTATTACGATATATAATATAATGCACAAATAATATAAACAGTTGTAAGTTAATCCGCAAATTATAAGTATATATATATATATATATATATATATATATATATATATATATATATATATATATATATATATATATATATATATATATATATAAGAGTATATGTATTTTTATAAGCGGCCATGTTAATTATAATTTGACGACAATATTATAAAACGAATGAATAAAATAAGAAGACCGAAATACTGATTCTGAGGAACGTGAACGATTAATAAAGTTGTTGGAATTTTAAATGCAATCACGTTATTATTAAATTTTCGATATTAACCGAATTTGTTCGTTTCAATTTATATTTATTTTACAGCGAGATTACATTTGATTCAGGATTATATAACATTGCGGGCAAACCTGCGGCTTGCGAGCCACATGCGGCTCTTTGAAGGATTATCGGTGGCTCTCGATAAGTGTACCCCTTTTCATTTTAATGCTATTATATTAAGAAAAATTATTATCGTTCCGTACGTGTTTCAAAATGTCTTTTAAATTACTGACAAGTAAAGATTTAAATCGCCTTTTGATTTTTTTCTGAATCCATTTGAAATTAACAGAATTCAACTTCCAATATAATTACGACCCAAAAAGCATCTGGAGAATTAGAATTAGTATGCAAGAAGATCAAGCTGTACAATTAAAAGTATAAGTCGACGTCGATGAATTTTTGAATACCAGAATGAAAGTATACCGAATTAAAAAAAAAAAAAAAAAAAGGCTGCTTGTCGAATTATTTCAATATTCGGAACAACGTACTTAAGCGAATCATTTTATTATACTTTAAAATTTGTGAAATCCGAACACCGATCTTACCAAATTTTAAAGAATTATCATAAATGTGTTTAATTTTTAATATTTAAATCTAATAGATAAACATATATATAATTTCTTCCAAAAAAAACTTGTTAATACTTTTTTTGCATACCTCTTAAATACGTATTTAATTGCGGCTGGCGAAAAATTATTTCAAATTTTGAAAAATACCTCGTTATACCGCTCTGTTATATAGTGTTATTATGAAAAATTTACGTTACGTACATTTTAATTCGTAAATATTATAAATGCGTACGTCGACAATTAAACGGATTTTATATACATATATATATAAATTTTGTAAATAAAGCAAGTAATATGGCAAAAGTCGGCTGATATTATTATTAGCACGCAACATGACTAGAAATAAATTGCGAGTACTTGCTTTCTATATATAGTACAATGCTGTTAAAATTTTTGATCGAATGGATTCGGATAGAACGAGTTAAGGGTGAAAATTGTTAATTTAAATTCGTTTTCACGCAAACATCTTATCGGAGTGATTATAAATTTTCTTAATGATATAAATTACTAAATTATTAACCTACGAAACGAAAATAATTAAATGTATAAATGTTAAAAATAAGATAAAAATGTTTATTCAACGCTCGTGTCTTAGGCGTAAAACTAAATTAATAAGAAACAGAAGATATATTCCTAAACAATAAAATAACATTTGCTGCAGAATCTCTTTTTAATATTCGAAATAAATTTAAAAATGTAGGAATTAAAAAATATACGCATTTTACATAAATTAAATGATAACGTGCATTTCGGCGTAAATTAACAAGAAGAACAAAAAAAAAAAAAAAAAATTCGATACATCTTCACAAAAATGTACTATATAATAATATTTCGTCGAGTTACATTGTTTTTTGTACTTGAAATGCAATTATTAAAATTATCGTTTTAAATACGAGACTATTCCCGTTTAGACGTTCTGAGATTGGATTATTATAGTTAATTATTGATTAAAAATAATTATAACAAATTATTGAGATTCTACAGTTGCATCGCTAATAACAATAAAAGAGAAAAACCAAAACGTAACACGTATTGGACGGCATCACATAATTAAGTTATTCGAAGAAAAACAAAAACTTTGGAATGCGTAGTAAATTATCAACGTTGTTCAATTTTCAACGATTTATACTAAAATTTATCGATTAGTCGACCGAATTTGAAAAACCAAATTACTAGCCTTAATACGTAAATAATAATTAACGGAATTATATATGATTTTCAGGCGGCAACTAGAAAGTAATTTTTCAAGTTACATGAATACTTACGCTATTTGTCGCTATTATACTTAAGTGCATATTTTTAGGTTAAATACACGTATTAGTTTTGTTCTCTTTAGAAAATAAGTTTAATGTGATAGGCCACATGTACCGAAGTATAGTTGTGCATAAATCTGTGTAATACGAATACTTCGGATTTGAATGAAATATTTTTGGCACAGTCCTATAAAGAAATAAACAATATACATCATATAAATTAGAATAATATTTAAACATTAAAAAAAAAAGAATAATACACTTTTTTAATTATACATATATATATATATATTTAATCAAAACAATAGTCTAATTAATCATCGGGACTGATGCGATAAAAAATAAACGCAATCTTCTTTCGCTTAACACGACGTTGTTAATTGTTAATAAATGTTTATTCGAATTACCTATTATATTTTTCAATTTTTAGAATATGTAATGTAACGAATTCTATTTTATCTATTTTAAATATTCACTCGATAATGGCCTAACACCCGAAAAGCTCTGTGATTTTTCATAAGACTAAAGAAAAAAACTTTTATTAACTTCTTGTTCGTCGTTTATTTAACGGTAAATCATTCAAATATATTTTATGTATGTTTATCGTTTGTTTTTCTTCGTGTTACATATTATCCACGGTAAAACTTTCTATATTCGTTATTTATATAGTCGACGATTAAAATCGTATTATTGTCGCATTCATTATTTGAATAATAGTTTTGATTAAAAATCTACGATCTAATATCAAAAATATTCAACGCCCGAATTCGATACGCGGCCGTACAAAATTAAAAAAATAACAAAATATTATTTCGCAATATTCTGTTAATTATAGAAAAATTTAGTAATTAAATTAACGTGAAAATGTTTCAAACCTAACGTGTGGATAAATTTAAAAATCCATTTCTTTATCGCCACTTCCTTCGATAGTATCCTCGTCGTCTTGGTCATCATCGTCGTCATCATCATCATCCATGTTATCTTTCGTCATGTAATTCGAAATATCGTTTGACAAGTTTTCAGTTGTAGTTTTAACCGTTTGAACATCGTGAAAACCTTGCGTCACCCCGTCATTTTCATCTAAACCGCTTTTAGCCAAAAATAAATCTGAAACACGTAAGACGTATGAATAAACAGACTGTTTTCTAGCGAAATGTTTAATTTATAATATAAAATAATAAAAAAATTCATTATATATGTATATATTAAAAAAAAACACTGATAAAAACAGATGCGATAAAAATTAGGCGATTCCTAAAAAAATAAATGTATCAGATTTTATTTATAAAAAATATATACGCCGGAATATTATTAAAATCGCGACTATCGCGCTGCAGTTCTTGCCGAATAGAGATAAAAGTTTATTCAACTACAAATCAGCAGAAAAGCTAGTTGAGACAGTCAAGATCTTTATAACGTAAATATATGTCATAGTCGTAAGACTAGATTAGTATCGTTACGAAAAATGCATTAAAGCCGAATATATCTAAACGCGTTTAATGTTTAAATAATAACAGTCGTAATTAATTATGTGCACACGTAACTGATGAGAATAATTAAGTAGGTTTGAGATAAAATTCAAAATGATTATTCTTTAACCTTATTTGATCACCGCTGTCAATCCGTCATTAAGATATACTACAGAGAAGAAGAACGGTTTTGTTTTTTGAATAGTGCAGTTGGTAACACTGCTACAAGGCAACCACGTTTAGAGACTCGTTTTTCTTCAGTTCTACTTATCATGGCATTCTATAACGAGAAGGACGTTATTTTCGGCGTGAATCGATCACGACAGTGAAAACAGAGTTTCGAAAAGAATTCAACGTTACACGTTTTTATTTTTCTGTGGATACTTTAAGAGTCGTGTTTACGAAACACCGTCCACGAGATTTAGAAGACCCGAAAACTCGGATTTCTGAAGAAATTTCAAAAATTCGGCGACCTACGCTCGGAGAATTCTTCAAAAATGTTGCAAAAAGGCTGAATGAATGTATTGTTGCAAATGACGGTCATTATTGTGTTCCACAAATGATTATAAGCTAATCTCTCGTTTTCCTGTTTTTAAATAAAATTTCATTCAAAAATTTCGGTCGAGTAGTTTTCGAGTTATTAAAAAAACAACAAAATCGTCGATCTTCTCTGGATCACCATATCTATATATACGAGTATATATATATATATATATATATATATATATATTAAAAATTACGCGCAATTATGATTTGTTGCATATTTAACGAGCGTCGGTAGTTTGAAGACAACTGATGATTTCCATTACTTTAAACAATGATTGTAATTGTCAGAATTGAACGAATTTGGCAATTTAGTCCGGTTGTTTACAGCAATTTGTTTATGTCCATACGCCGTTCCATACAAATGTCCTATTAATGATCCCAATCGTTTGTTTCGAAAAACAGTAACATTATTATATCGAAATTGTTTTCGAAAATCTATACTATAACACCACTATCACGCACAACGAAATATTGACGAAAAATGATAAAAAATTAATTTTACATTAAGAATACGAGTGAAAACATTACCTATTACTGTTAAAACATATACCGTACACAAATACGTTGGACTGCACTGTGACGCGACAACAAAGCGATTCAAATCAGTTCTCCAAGGTGTGTGTATGTCTATGTACGCTAGTGCTATATTATGATTGCCTTGTACGCTATTTACACTGAACAACAAATTATGCATAGGCAAATAGTCGCCTACCACCGATACGAAGATGGCACTTAATGATAGAATGTTGTAATCGAACGTTAACATAGTCGATAAAAAACCAAATGCGAAAAGGTATACTTACCACAATTAATTTTTCCGTGAGTTCTAGAGTTTGATAGTTCAACACCATGCTTAGTAACGCACCAACATATACCTGTTGTCGAATGACACTGCATTGGTTTGTAATACCCCTCCTTATCACAGCGTGGAATGTACATACCTATATAATACATAGTATAAAATCACACATATTACGCATAATAGTGTTTGTTCATGTCGCGAGCCAATTTGTGGTTAGTACACATTTTTAATTACAAACTGACACAACGTTCCGCGCTTAATGATGTATAAATTATACTCTCTAATGAAAATTTTAGCCGACAAAAATGAAAATTTTGAAATTTCTCGTTGGTTTAACGTAACTTCATAGGATGCGACATGTTAAAGAACTATATATATATATATATATATATATATATATATATATATATATATATATATATAATCTAAAATTGAAACCAACATAAAAGAAGATCAATTCGGTTTTTGGAAAAACATCTACCTACGTTTAATATTTGAAAAAGCGTTTAGTAGGAAAAAGGTTTATATAGTTTTGTAGATACAGATAAATCTTTCAACTATGTAGATTGGAATATACACTCCTTGAAGAAATAAGGTATAGACTACAGAGACCGACGACTGCTGTTTCAAATCTACAGAAACCAATCAGTAATCATAGGTGAACAAAATGCAAAAATAGACAAAGAAGTACAAGGCTGTAACCTTTCTTCGTTACTTTTTCACAGTTACATCGAAGAGGCAATGAATTTTTATTGAGAAAATAAAAATAACGGAATAAATATTAACGGTAAAATATATAACATAATTAGATTCGTCGATGATATAGCAATAATAGCAGAAACAGAGAACGGGCTACAAGAATCCTTAAATGCGCTAAGCAAAGCACTACAACAAAAATGTAATATAAAAATAAATACTGCGAAAACTAAAGCGATGAGATCAACAGAAATAACTAATAAATATTGTCCTAAATCGACAGAGCTTAGATCAAGTAACGAAGTTCCCTTACTTAGGAACCATAATATCCGCAGATGGTAGAAGTATGAAAAATATAAGGAGAAGAATAGCACTAGCAAAAAATGCGTTTAGGGGAAAAACCGATCCTTGTATATCAGTATACCAGAAATACTTTGTAAAAAGCTTTATCTGGAGTATTTGCATAGATGAGAGACATGGACGATTTTAAAAAGAGAAAACGATAAGCTCAGAGCGATCGAAATGCGGTGCTGACGACGAATGTTACATAGACGAGTAAAATAACTAATAACGAAGTTTAATAAATGAACGACGCGAAATATAAAAGACGATAGAAAAGAGAAGAAACGAAATGGTCGGACATTTCATCACACATTCGTAATGGATGGCAACACTAACTGAAGGAATTATGAACGGAAGACGAAGTAAATATGGATCAAATAAAAAATGTCGAAAGTTATGTCGTTATAAAAGCACAATCATGTTCCCGTAGACGGATGTAATGTGTGCTACATTATACTCATCCATCAACCGCAAGGTTGAGGAGAGAAAGAATATATATAGCATTATCACTATTTTATTAAATTGAATTAAACAGTTTGTATATCTTTACGAATATTTCAAAAATTTTATCGTTAAAATAAACATATAGGATGATACATTGCCTTAAATTTAATCACATATTTAATAAATGAATGGGTACTTATCAATAACACAAATCGTTCGATAGAAAAGTACGAAAATGAGAAGTGTTGTTTATTCTAAACAATCAAAATTGTTGACTGAATAATTCAAATAATGGTTACACCACATTGTGAAATTCGAGAAAATAATAAATATAGTATAAAGTAAAAATAAGACAGAAATTATATCTAAAAAAAAAATTAATTATTAGCAAAGTATAAATATCTTCATTTATTATAATTGAATTAATTAAAAAATAAAAACCTAAAATAGTCCACGAAGCGTGCGTTGGGGATATAAAGGGAAAAGTGTAGATGCTAAATAAAGTTATACGTTATAACAAACGCAGTCGCTTAATTGAAGTTAGCACTTTTTTTTTTGGTTTTGTTTTTTATTTAATTTTGTTTTTTAAACATTCGAGAAGTATCAGGCGACTGTAACTGGTAATTTTAAAAATGAAATAGTTCTTATTCTACATATTAGTGTATATAGATGACTAAATTTATATCCGAATTAAAATTTAACAAACCTTTACTTTCAGGTGGAATACGTTTTTTAATAGCTTCGCACGGACGTTCGGACTTCATAAAACAACGACACCATTCAAAAGGACTGACAAAAATATCCCTATAAAAAGGAAATACATTACGTACAATTTCATAACGTAGGAAATGCATAATGCTTAAATTAAATCATTTATTAATACGATAAACAAATCAATGAACGTTACGAATTGAAGGATGTAATTTTTGACTTTTTTCACCATCTCTTTTTTGATTAGTGTTTTAACAAAGTTTTTATACATATGCATACGAAAATTTTTATTTTCAGAAATTATAAATATAATTCTGACAAGTGAAAATAATTTCGGCGACTAACATACGTTTTTTAATGCGAGAAAATATAATTTTAAACATTATGTTTTATTCGTAGAAAAAATTACGTTTAGAAATTTTTCAACTATAACGCGAATGGTAATAATATCTCCCCGCTTCGTATCATTTTTTGGAAACGAAAAATTATATATGTTATTTTTGTCTTCTATTTTTTAAATCGTATAAATTATATTACTAGTTTAGTAGTTGAACTTTTCAAATTAAAGTAAAATCGTAGTTTTTTTTTTTTTTAAACTTAAATTTGTTTTCCAGCGTAGAAGCGATAAAACGATCAATAAAATTTGTATTTTTAAACTGTAAATACCGCTCTCTTTACCTGGGTTTAAAAGTAAAAATCGAATTTTATCTTTTAAAAAATATGAAATTGTATTTTACGTAACACCGAGAAATCAAAGTTATGAAGTTCTTTAAAAAATAAATAAATACAACTCGTAATATATTTACATCTACAAAATTTACGTATTTATGATTATACCTGTTTAAGTCGCATTTATCTAAAAATGGTCTGATACAATGTTCATTTTCATCATGTTCCAAATCGTACAATTCTTGAAGAGAAAGTTGCGAGTCATCATCTGAATCAAGATGTTGAAACATCCATCCAACCTCACGCTTACATCCAGTTGGGTACATAGCAACTGTAAATAAGTAACAATAAATTATTGCGAGTACTTCGACTCTTTTTCTCTCTCTCTTTTTTCTTTTAACAGAGAAAATTATGCTTTATATAAATAACATTTGACGCTATAATTATCCTGCATGTTAAATAATTAAATGCACACGTATATACACGCACGCACGTTAAAATATAACATAGACCATTAGACGCCTAATAATTACTCTTATCGACCGAGAAATTCTTTATATATATAATATAAAGTTGACTATCTCAGAAACAGCTCTAACAATTTCGATGAGATTTTATACATACATCTATTTCATTAAGTAATAGAATATACGAATTCAGAAATTTTGGACCCCGACCCGTGTACAAGACATCAAATTTTGAAAATTTCGTTTTTTTTTATCGCTTTCTTTTTATCGTTACATATCTACTGTACGTTGAAAATAATCGTTCGAATGAAGAAATAGCGAACAAAGCTTTATCACCCAGGTACTGAATTATAATTACTATACCATACCGTTTTCTCAAACAGTACACGTCTTGTTGTATGTATAGAAGTAGCACGGTTTGAATGTTTAAAAAGCGTATGCAATCATCTCGAGCGTTTGATGTTAAATTGTCGAATTAATTCATCAATTTGTATTCTATCTTCGTCGGTGTGAATTATATATAATACTCGAATACCTATCCAGAGTCCATATGACCCATTGCAGCGCGCTATTTATGACGTTATGCAATGCCTATTAATATTATTATTTAAAGAGAAGATTTTGCAACTATATATAAATGATCGAGAGTTTGAAGTTTTCCACATTTACATAAGGGATTCGAAGACATTTTCGATTTATTCAACGTATAAGCATATTTACCTTTCCCCGTTCGGAATCGATTTATTCTGCACTATTCTCGCCATGAAAGGTTCTATGCTGTGATCGTGTATTAAGATCAGCTTTAATGGTTTAACTCTTTGTTCATTTATCTTTTATCTTTCCTTCTAGTTTCTTGACGTGTTTTTTTATATGTACTGGCGTTTTCCCGTGTGGCTATTAGATTTCAGTTCCCTTATTGGTTTGTAGTCTTTATCTACATACAATAAGTAGTTCTCCGTATGTATAAAATGTTCCAAAGTTTTCAGAAAGCTTCTTCTCGTTTTAATTTTGCAGAAGCAATGTAAGCGAGAACAGGAAGCCAGTCTTTATTCGTCGACCTTCATATGCCGCTAATTATTCGCATTGCGGTTTTCAACTGGACATCTATTTTCTCAGTATGCGCACTGTTCAGTCAAACAGGTGTTCAATACAGTTGTTGTTCTCAACACCTTTTCGGCTGCTCCCTATCCTGTGCCGGCAGGTTTTAAATAACGGAAGGGCAGCTGGAACATCTATAATAATATTAGTCGTTTTATAAGAAATTCCTCAATACTACTGATCGAACGACAGCGAAATAGGAGTGTATTTGAAAAAATACAATTTGTTCGACTAAAAAAATATCGCGATGATTTGAAGCTGTCTCCTACTTTTTAAAACTTGAAATTATTGTAATTTCTATCCTATTTGCGATATCAATGTGAAACAAAGCTTAGAACGATTCCGATAATATAGGCTATAAGCTGTGCGTATTTCATAAATTTGTGGTCAATGGAAATGAATCATCAACCTACAAAATTGAAGCGGGTGTCCCTCAGGGAAGTGTACTTGGTCCTCTTCTATACCTGCTGTTTACGTATGATATGCCACAAACTGAAGATACATTATTAGCAACTTTTGCTGATGATATGGCGCTCTAAAAACTGCGCGAGTGGTTTGCGTCAATTCAACCTTATATTGTAGATTCCGATTAAAATTCGTCGATATTACTATTATATTGTCGCTTAAATTACGATTTTTCGGATAGAAGCGAACGACGTACAACTATAACTAGAATTTTAATTAGCCGGACCAAAGGGAAAAATTGACGAAACACTTTAAAGCTGGCTTAAACGTATTGAAAAATTGTATAGTAACGATATTATTTGATTGTTCCGTTTTTAAACAATTTATTCGAATAACAAAGGACGTGAAAATTTTAATTTCGCGTTAAGATGAACATTTTATTTACCTCTCATTGTTTTACTATTATAATAATTGGGATTATGTATGAATACACTAACATTACCCATTGTCAATACTATTTTATATAAATACCAAAAAAAAACAACAACAAAAAAACAAAAACTGAGATTAATCTTAGATATGTACACATAGGTGGACATAGCTGCGAAGATGTTGTTATTCAGGACCAATAAGTTGCCAACCGATGAGGGTAAACATTTAATTATAAAATTTTAAGGCACCTCTACTTCTACTATATAAGTCATAAGCAAAAACGACATGATTACCGTCAGCTATAGTCCCCGCATTCACAGGACAGTATACAGAGGCAATAAGATTGATGGTGTACAAATGGCTAGGAAAGCAATTGTAGTTGGAACGAAGTCTGATCAAGATAGGGAAAAAAGGCGAGCTGAGGAGTTCTTAGAAGGAGTAAGTACAAGAATGGATGTAGTAGGGAGATTAGGTTGGATAGATTTATAAAAGTTAAGTTGTCTTTTATAGAATATACACTTCGATCGATGAAGATCTGCACGAGCGGATGCAATTAAACAGGAAGAAGGAATCCTCGGAATAAGAATGCCTTACGATGCCCCAAGTTTAGCAGCCAGATCGTATACTTAATTTCCCTGTATATCCTCATGAGCAGAGATACAAAGACATGGTTATCGTATAAATAAAATACATTTTCTACAATGATTAACAAAATAGTCACTATGGTAGGTTAGTCTAGGGTTCTTCAGGGTTTAAAAACACTAAGAGAGTCACTTGCGATTAATATTTTCCCTTACATCGGATATACCGAATGGCTTTGGGATTGGCGAAAGCCTCTGATGTAAACACACTACAAAAATTTCGGAAATCTAAACAGTTTGGTGTAATTTAGATAACGAATATAAAATGCTGCTCCAGTAAGTTGAGATGCCGTATTTTTTGTAAAAACTAGCGTGTGATCGAGCTTTAAACTAGCGGCCACTGATAAAAATATGGCAGTTGTTAATATCGATCTTTAAAAAACCACACTTATAGGGAATGGATGGATATTTGAGAGGAAAGTTAGGTATAATAAGATCAATATGGGGTAGCTACATCTAAGTTCTATCAGCTAAGCGTACCTCCCAATTTTGCTTTGTACGAAGAAGCGAACGACGTACGAACTATAACAACCTACTAGAATTTTAACTAGCCTGACCAAAGCGAAAAATTGACGAAACGCTTTAAAGCTGGCTTAGACGCATTGCAAAATTGCATAGTAACGATATTATTTGATTGTCCCGTTTTAAAACGATTTATTCGAATAAGAAAGGACGCGAGAATTCTCGCAGCCCGAACGATAAATTTAATTTCGCGTTAAGATGAAAATTTCATTTACCTCCCAATTTCGCTTTGTACGATGTTGGTTTCTTCTTATTGCTAGCCATAATCACTGAAAACCAATCCACTAAACGATCTCCCATCGCTTGTAACGCGACATCCGTACAACCGTCCTTTCGCGCTGTTGGATAGTATGGCGAACGAGTTGAAGCGATAATTTCATTATCTTCCCAAAGTTCGTTCGAAGAACGACTTGTAGATTTAATCGAAAACGGAGATTTCGTAGAATATTGATTCTGAAAATAAAATACGATTTTTTTTTCTATTCCCGCTATCGACAATTTATATTGTTCTAGAAGCACGATTAAATGCTGTACGTTCGACTAGATATTAAATTCGCGATCGTCGGTAATGATGTAAAAGTTATGTAATGCAAGGTGTTTGTACAATTGAACATTAAAAACATACCGAATACGTGAAAAATAATACGAATCAAGTATTGCGGTATTGATGAAAAATGCGGATTTCTAAAGTAGTTACAAAAGCATACAAAACATAACATAAAATAAGATAATTTATTTAAATTTTAAATTAAAAAATTACAAGACAAAAATATTTAAAATTTTATTTATTTATTTACAAAATTAGTTTTACACGCACACTTACACTCTCAATAGATAAAAATTTAACGCTTATCGACGGATTTAATTCGTTCACATTATTCGCGCTCATATTTGTTTAGATATAATCATTTTATGTACTCGCCTATTTACACTCTCACATTTTCGCTTATCCCTCATTTGCGCGCATGACACATTTATCTATCTGTCTTATATATATTTATTTTAACTTAAAATTTTATTTTAATCTGCAAAACAAATTTCAATTTTTTCTTTAGGTATGTATAGTTATCTTTTTCCTGTAGCATTTCATTTGATAATTGATTTAATATTCTTGTTATAATATACTTGTTTTTCGTTTACTCTCTCATTAGCTCACACTGACTCTCCCCGTACACGTTTATTTTAATAATTTTTCGCGTAATTGTAGCAAAATTCAGTTGTACATCTAGTGTCCATACATTTCTTCAATCGATTTTTTTGGTTTTTGTCCTATCGTAAATTCAGTTTTCTTATAGTATATTCCTTTTCCTGTAATATTTAATTTGGTAATTGATTTAATATTCTTGTTATAATATACTTGCATGTTTGTTCTGCATGTTTCGTCTTCTTCAATTACCTTACGTTTTATGGTTTTGCTCAGCATTTTGTTTGTTTTCTTCTATTTTTACCTTATTCACCATTATACAACGCAAAACAATCTCTTGAAATTCTATTTAAGCTTTAAATTCACCAATTTCGCATCACGGAATAATTATAATACGATATTCAGGAGAATGAATTAGTAAAATTAATCCCAACGATAATTATTTTTTCAAATAAGAAAGTAAATTTAATCGTTATATATATATAATATATATAACAGAATTATAAAACAAAAAAATTAATTAGTAAATATTAACTTTAAAATTGTCGTGATGATACCTTAAACTTCTTTTCCTTCATATTGTAGGTGAGATATTTATAATGTTTGTTATCCAATTTTAATTCTTTCGATACCAGCTTGTATTTTTGCTTCTGCTCCGGAACAATTAATTTCGGCTTGATTTCTTGCGATGAGTCGTCACGTTTGTCGGTAATTTCAGAAAATTTGCCGGAATTGACTTTACCTACACCGTCGTAATTAACAGATTAATCGCGAAAATTGATTTTTTTTTTTTAAAGATTTACGCATTACTAATTTATTATATAAATTCATTTTTACAAAAAAAAACTCAATGATTTTAGAAAAAAATCAGATAGCCTCATTTGCCTAATAAATGGCAGATTTCTATTAATGGAAAACAAAATTAGAAATGGATCCGGTATTTTTTATAATGTTTGTCCTCCACATATTTTAAGGCAATCTGAATTAGGGTGGTTTTTTTTTTCTTCAAAATTCCACGAGTTTTCATATATTATAAAGAAAACGAGAAATATCAAAAATATTAAATACACACCAAGAAAGATGGAAAGCAGAGAGATTATCTCTACTAGTATCGTCATTTAACTATGTGTAATAAGAATAAGTAATTTTGTTAAGGATTTCTGATGATATAGCGATTATAATCGAAATTCAAATAAAACTCGTAATTAATACTAACAAGCTATAAAAATAATTAATACGGAATAAAATGAAATAAGAAAAAAATTTGTAATCGCTTAGTTTTCTGTTGGAGACGTGATGTGTGATGACTTATCCGAGTTAATAGTAATTTTTTATTGTTGCGCCCACTGATGAACCTGATCTATGCTATATTATGCAATTTCGTACTGGCAGTGTCAGCATTTTTATCTGATGCGATGTTCACAGTATCATCTGCGAACGTTGCTACCGGAGCAGATTCAATCGTCGGCAAATCTGCTGTATAAAGATTGTATAGCAGGGCTCCTAAACACTGCCGTGTGGGATTTCAGCTAGAATTGAATGTACATCTGGTAGATTGTCCTCAAGTTTGACCTGAAACTGCCTGTTGCTTAGGTATGATCGTATTAACGGGTGGAGTTTCTCAAGTAAAACTAACAATTTATTTATAAAACGGAACATAAATTTTCAGAAAAAGTTGTTTAAAAAGATAGTTCACTCATAAATATAAGCGAATACATTGCGCTATCTATCGAGTAATGATTTAATTTTATTTCATTTTTAATTTATTGTAGTTTGACGTCCGTTCGTTTTAATTTCAATTTTGTTAATTTTTTTTTTAGCTTTTTTTTCTTCTGGTTTTCGTTACATTATACAATATCGTATTAGATTTTATTTGGTTCAACCTTTAACTGGCGTGAACTGTAGCGTGTGAATCAAGAAACGGTCCAACAAATAAATAACTCTTTTAAATAGACTGTATTTTATTATGTACACTCACTTATTGTGATAAGTACTATTTTTAGTGTACATAATGCGATAATTAATAGATAATTATAATAAAAAGGTTAGTTTCTAAAAATTATGCTAATAATAATAGCAATAAATGAAAGTCACAAAATTTAGAATTTTAAATTAAAGGAAAAATCAAAAATTAATAACACGAAAATTTAGTAAAATAGCGACGTATTCGTCGGAAGTACTTATTTCAACTGCGCGCAATATTAAAAAGTTACGAGTGAAGTGGAATGTAAACAATTGCAATTATCTTCTTAAACATGAATGAAATTTTAAATGTTGTATACGCTTACTCACACGAGAAACAAAGAGCACTTACAGTTTGTTGTCGAAATTATTGCCAGAGAAACAGTAATTGATACTTTATGTCAATCGAATAAATTTCACTTTAATTATACCTAATTAGCTCCTGTAGTTTGCGATTACCGTTGGTTTTTATAATATACATTAAGTGGTATATCGGTTTCTAACCAGTTTTATTTATGAAATATATCCGCGTGTATTACTTTTCACGAAATATACCGTTAAAAGAATAGAAAATTATAATTCTACACGAATTTTAATGAATATTTTTGTAAAATGTTTTAAAATTTTTCACCGTCTACGATAAACTGTTATACATTTGAGAAATATTCATTAATACTAACGCGTTTATCACGCTCGTCCACTAATATTTACATAATCTTACATTTTATTGTATATACATATAAATTTATTAAATACCGAATTTATTCATATTTAACATGGTTTTCACAGAGTACATATAATAGAACTCTGTTGTGTTACAAAGGAAAGATTTGAGTTCACTCGACGAATAGAAATGAAACAAAATACGGACATCACGCACAAATGTGCACCGTACAATAATTATTGTGAATTTTTAAAATTACCTTTACACGGACAAAATCCTTTACACGAGACTTTAACAGTCGAACCGTGGATACAATTATGATAATCCAAACGGCATAATGAACTATAAGTTCGATTATCATTTCCACACACGAATACCGGTTTAACCACTGGACAAGTTACGCAGAATCTAAATAACAAAAATAATACCAGCTTTAAGTAACTATGTGAATTTCGAGTTTCAAATAAAGTAGAACACCATAAAGAAAATATCTTTCAATTGAGATTTTTATTTAAAAAATGATATACAAATTTTGTGTCATTTAAGACAATTAATTTTCAGTCAGTTCGATCATTCCTCGAAATAAGGAAGGTCAGTAGGCTATAAAGTCGGCTATGTTTAACGACTTGTGAACAAGGCGACCAACACCATACTATTATAGTTGATTACGCAATAGTAACCGGTTTAACGTATTGTTTACACTAAATATATATTACGACCATCAATAAATTTTGAAAAAAAAAATCTGGTTCTGTTTTATATTTATAATTATGAATGGTATCAATAAGTTATAATCGTATAGACGGAAATCTACTATACACAAACGCACGTCTAATATATTAAACTTTTAGCTATATATATATATATATACACACTCAATAGTCCTTTTTTACACTATATTTAATATTTTAAAAATCAATTAAAATCACTAAAACTTTATTTTCTTGAAATTCACAAAGCTTTTCGGCAATTACGCCATTATCAAGCGACATTTAAATTTAGATAAAAATAAATATTTAAATGTTTTAAATATTTATTTTTTTCGAAATTTAAATATCGCTTGATAACGGCGTAATTGCCGAAAAGCTTTGTGAATTTCAAGAAAATAAAGTTTTAATGATTTTAACTTATTTTTGTAATTAAAGTAATAAAAAATCACTACATTCCACAATCTAAAAAAAACAATTTAATATTCCTAGATAACTTTATGAAACTTTCAATATAAAATTTATACGAACGGAATAAAATGTGTTAATAAATATTTAAACGTAGGCGTTTAACACATAAAAATCTTGAATTTTATAACTTATGATTCGGAAGTTTTCGATAAACAATACTGAAAAAACTTGTTTACTTATTTAGTAAATTCAGAAAAATATTTAAAAATTTATATATACACACACGCAGTAGCAGTAAAAATTAATTTTCAAATGCGATTCGGGACATTAGCGTGTATACAGACATACATTTATTAAAAATATATATATATACACACACATACACATAATATAATCACACGTTTACGGCATTTATGCGTAGGTGGAAATATATATAATTTAGCGTAATATCAGGGGATTGGGGTGATAGCAAAACATTCAAAAATTTATACATACAGATGCATAAAGTGTTAGTAGTAATTTTCAAATTTGATTAAAAACGTAAGCTATATTTGTATATGGAGTGAAACAATCTCACCGGTATGACATCACTTTCGCGATTTAGATTCCATCCAATAAAAAATTTTATATTAAAAAAATCATTTGATGGGAGAGTATTTGACAATTTGTAAGTAAAAATTTTTAGCAATATATATATAAATAAAGCATACCTTTGTATAAAAAAGGGAATAGGTCAAAATGTGAAAATTATCGTACAATATTTCTTTTGTCGCATACGAGCAAGATATTTCTACGGATACTAAATAACAGGATCTGTGCACATACGGCAAAAGAAATAGCCGAAGAACAATCAGATTTTATGAAAGGACGAGGCACACGGCAGCAGATTCTCAACTTAAGGTTATTCATAGAAAAAGCACGAGAATATAAGGTATCTGTAGTAATGTGCTTTATTGACTATCAAAAAGCCTTTGATAATGTCCAATGGAATAAACTTTAGGTAGTGTTAATTGAAATGGGTGCACCAAAGCACATTATACATTTTATAAAGAAACTATAAGATAATAAGTACGAAAAGAAGTCAGATAAGGTTGTGTTCTGTCGATTATGCGGTTTAATTTATACGCCGAATATATAATGAGATTAGTCCTACAAGCGTGGGATGGTGGAGTAACGATAGGAGGACGAAAAGTAACAAATCTCAGATTTGCAGATGACACAACATTAATAGCTGCGAATATGGATGAAATGGGAAAACTTTTGAACAAACTTGAAGAAATTAGTACGCAATACGGATTAAGTATAAATAAAAATAAAATACAAAATAATAATAGACCGAGCAAACACAATACTACACAATAAAAGGGCATTAACCGGCTATGAAACCGTTGAAAGCTTTGTGTATCTAAGATCACTTATAGAGATTATATATACACGTGTATGCTGCAATAACAGATTTTTTAAAAATGAATTTTCAAATGCGATTATGGATATTTGCGTATAATGCATACATTTATATATATTATATTGACACATCACATATAGACACATACACACACACACACACATATATATAGTTACCGAGCATTATATCGACATACGATATCATCATCATACATATATATATTCGCGCGCATATGCTGTTACCGAGCATATTATATAATATTTTTTAAGGATACAGACTTCCCACTTGCGTAGTCCGTTAGATAAACAATTTTACTTAATCGATAGCCCCTAGTTAATTTATTAAGTAAATTCAGAAACATATTACTTTATAGTAGCCCCTAACACTATGTTAATTCAAACAAGAAAGCTTAATTTAAAGAAAAGAAATCAGGCATACGTGAACGGTAGATAATTCTTAGCGGTGGAATATTACTTGAAAATTATGCATTCTTGTATATTGCAACCTAAACTTCGAATGTAAATTTCATTTCATTTTGTTTTAAACAATAATAATAATGATGCATTTTATGGAAAACTCCAAGTAGAACTGGATAAAGATACAAAAAATACGAAGGCGTCGAACATGTAAGTCACGAGTGGCCAATTAATGCTAGAAATTGAAGGGTTCATGATGAGAAATGTATGACCAGGTTATTGCTATTAAGAATTACAAAAAGAACGAAAACATAAATGAGTAACGAGAGTGATAAAGAAACACTAGAACAACCCCGATATATATGGGAAGACGTAGTAATGTAACCTCGCCCATCAAAATTGCACTAAAAGATATAATAGATCTAGATAGAGCTGAAAAGTCGTATTATTTATATATATATATATATATATATATATATATATAAAAATCAAAGATGGAAAATAGGCCTGTAAAAATGAATAACGTTTAAGTCGATCACTTTTAATCTGCCTGATATAATAATAATTGAAAAGGAAACCCGAGGAATTAAAGTTGTCGATGTCGTCATGTGGCTCAGCAGAAATTTAGAGAATGAAGGAAACACAGACAACTAGCGAATGGAGTTTAGTGATTACAGAAATTAAGTCACGTAGAAGTTGTACATCTCAGCAATGGGTATTCGGAGGCTATCGAGAAGCTTCAGTAGAATAAATTGCTGTATATTCAGATGTAAAAGTCTGTCATATCGAATACGTGCAATATTGCGAGATTGGTCACAGTAATTCTATATAGACATGCACTTGGGTAAATGCCAGTCCTAATCGGACTGGTGGGAATATTAATAGGGAACAAATTTACAGCGGAAAAGAATGAAAGTATAACTCGGATGGATAGCGTTTGGAAGAAGGAGAAAGATCAATGGGTTATACCAATGCTGATCTATGGGGCCGAAAACTGGCCTTTCTCACAAAAGAACTAGTGTATAAGATTGGAAAGACGAAAAGACAAACGTGTATTGTTGGGAATAATGTTAAAGGATAAAATCAAAAACTTCGATATGTTGAAAACAGAGGATACAAAGACACTGTAATCAGGATATAGCAAGAAACAAATGGAATTGGGCGGGGCATGTAGTAAGAGCCTTAAGAACATGATCAGAGATAATGGTGGAAAAATTTAAAAGAGACCTACAGCAAATATCGGTGTCGGAAGGCTTAGTAATAATAATAATAATAATAATAATGGAAATGAGAAAGTATACGCGTAATGATGTAACGATGAGTGCAATAGAAAAATACTGAACTCTTGTTAGACTTACATATTTTTAGGCAGTTAACTAATAATTATTGTTTCAATCGTTATTATTAATTATAGTTTACTTACCGCGTATTGCCGTCTTGACTGATCTCGGAAGAATCTGCAGCGGAAGGTAGTGGTACATCATCACTGTTAGCGTTGTTACTATCGTAGAAAATATCGTAATCGTCGGATCCGTATAAATCGTCATCGTCATCGTCTTCATTATCGTCGTCCTGTTGATCATCCATACGATCTAAGGTAGCAGACGATTCGGCGCCAGCTTTTTTATTCTCTTTTTCGGACAAATACTTCTCCATCGACATAATAATGTCACCGCTCTGATGTAACCGTTTCTTATCGACGCACACTGCCGTATATAGATTTTCCAGCAAGCATAATTCTTTCGCCTTGCAGGTTAAAGCGCGACATAAGAAATCTATAAAAACAGTTAGAAATGAAAGTTATACATCACGCGTGAAAATTTTTTAAACATTAAATCAAAATTTTCATTTTTTCTGCTAATAAAAATAAGACGGATATAAATTTTTAACTTTTCAACATTTTACACTTTTTCGGTATAAAAATAATAATAATATAAATAAAACAAAGGTCAAAAAGAACCAAAATAAATTCCAATCGGTATTAAATTAAGATATTAATCGGATCAAAATGCAATACAACAGATATGCTTAGTCGCTTATTTACTGCACACTTTACAAATGTAACCAATGATAATCGTGTTAAATCAATTGAACATCATATTTTTCGTATGAATTTCCCTAAACGAGTAACAAATACGGAATGAACGAAATTCATCAAATCCCTCTACGTCCCTCCATGAATAATATGTAACGGGTATTAAAGAATTACTGCTATTATTATTATTATTATTATTTTAATTTTAATTATTGCCATATTTGATACGAGAGTAACACAAACGAATATGAAAATTAATCGTAGATACGATTTATTCACGGAGGATATTACGTATTTGGGGTGGCATTATCGATTTAAATTCTTCTAAATGACATCGATAGATCCGCGAGTGTAATTATTTACACATGTTTAAATCACGCGATTCGTTATATTAAATCGTTGTAGGTAAATAAAACTTCCTGATACGCATCGATTCCATGTTACACAAGGAGTCTCGTCATTCTTTATTCTAGAAATAGAATTAAACGTAGATAATTTTTTTATAATTAATTTAAATTATTTTTATTTATGTAATATGTGTATGTCGTATGCGTGTACACGCGTATTTATTATATTTTCTTTATTTTCATTTTTTGCGAGTTTTTTATTTTTTCTCTCTTTTTTTTTTACATAACTTAATATTCATTAAATTTTGTCGTTCGTTATTATTCGCTTTAATACTTTAATTGTTAAGGTATCATCAGGTACTTTAAGAATCTATCGTATATCATTGTATCGTACTATTTCATTTTTCTTCTTCTCGTAGACCAAAATAATGGTGACAGTAGATTCAAATAAGCTAAATATTAAGAGATAATGAATTACAAGTAGCGAATGAGTATAGATACCTAGGCTTAAGAGATTAAATGCGGGATAGGACAGGCAAGATTAGCATTTATGAAAATGAAGAAAACACTAACATCGAATGGAATATCTCTTTCCGCATGAATTAGGGCATTAAAATGCTACGTACGATATCGCTATACGGTTGCGAAACACGAACGCTGAAAGCCAAAATAATAAACGCTATTTTCGAAATACGGTATTACCGCCGTGTATACTGCATATAATCGTGGACAGAAAATAAGAAAAATGAAGTATTAAATATATTAAAGAAAATGACAGAGAGTTGTCGGATACGATCGAACGAAGAAAAACAACGTACTTGGATATTAAAAGGATCACATTATGTACCGCCGCGGACCATAATTGTTGACAGAAGAACGATCGCGTGGCTCGATAATATTCAAAAATGGCCGTCTATGAAGATAGAAAATTTATTCCATAAAGCAAAAGAACGAACATTAATCGAGAAATAGTCGCCATAGCTGCTACCGATGGCTGAGAACAGTCAAATGGACAAAAAGGAAGTCTTCGTTCTAGGAATAATTTTTTCTAATGCATAAACTGAGAAGATAATGATCGTACTTATAATACTGTTCATTCGGCGTTAGTAGACCTCCGTTAGCTTTCCTGATTTTCACTAAATAATTATCCAAGCACACGAAAATAGTAACGTACACAGATAACAATGGGTCGCCAACGAAATAACTAACGGTAAATATATTCTTTAGTCGCGATAATCTAGACGCGCGTTTTTTAATATTCACTATCGATTAACGTAAAAAGAAAAACCATTAAAAATAAACGTCGCAACGACGAGTGAAATCGATTGATAAGGTATTAACATCGTGTAATTATTTTTATACGTGGAATTATTATCGAGAGGACATGTTTTATTGTTTTAATACCTCTGTTTCATCGGTTAAAATGTCGAATTTAAATTTTTGAAGAATCAAAGTTTAAATATATCAGATGTAACGTTAGACAATATTAAATAAAATGTAAACCGAAACTGTCGTTAAAAGGATAACTTTGTTCCGTAACCGTTAATTATTTATAATTACTTCGACTATTAAACGAAAATAGCGATATATCGACTACAGACTAATTTGATAGTGCAACATCATTTGTTGATGACAATATGTACTCAACGGCCCTAACGATTTGGATGAAATGTTCTACATACGCGTATTGTATTAAATAACTAAAAATAGCTTCTACAGAAATTACGGATTTTGAAATTTCGAGCATCCACCCCCCCGATTAGAACCTATAAAATTTTGCAAACTTCATTTTTCAGTCGTCTTTTTCGCGATAATTATTTGCTGAAAATTTTAGCTCGATCGTATTCATCGTTCGAACGTTATTTAGAAATTTGCTTTGTATTTCAGAGTGGGTATCGTTTGAATTTAAAATCTCGGATATTCCGTGTTTGTTTTTTTTTTTTTTAATCTATAAACGAAAAAATTCGATCCAAAAATTCCAATATTCGTTTTCAAACAAATATGTGGGTACTGTATTGATAATATTTTTTGGAAACTAATTTTAGATCGGATGTTTCGATATTCGTCGAAACTAGAAAAATAAGAAAAAAAAACATTTATTTCATTAATTAACCTACTTTTACAAAATTATTGGGCAAGTACCACAAATAGTTATTTCAACTTAATAATAAATTAAATTTTTAATATTCAGTATCATTATCACCATTTTAGTACAGTCCCAAGACTGGTCCAACGCCAAATAGTTCTCCAACATTCCCGGTTTTCTGCAGTTTTTTTTAATTCGGTGTAATTTTTTAACCCGGTGTCTTCTAGTAAAGTTGTTACAAACGTATTTCTCGGTCTTCCGCGAATTCTTTTTCCTTGGATTTTACCTTCAAATATATCTCGCAGTAATCCGCCATGTCGAAATGGCCAATCCAATTTATCGGTGTTTTCCTTATTCGATCGATTAAGGACGTTTTCTCTTCAATTTGCTGGAGCACCTGTTTATTTTTTACTTTTTCTACCCAGCTTGCTCCATTTTCCTCCAAGCCCACATTTCGAACGCTTGTAATTTTTCAATATTCCGTTTATTTAACGGCACCATAAAGGGCCACGGACCACACATACATCTTCAATATTAGACTTTTATCTTAATATACCTTGCTTCTCATGAAATGCGTATTTCACTACTCTAATCCGATGGCTAATTTCATCATCACAGTACAGACCTTCCGTTATAATCTGTCCGAGATATTTAAACTTCTGTACTTGTTCAATATTTTTTCCATCAATTTTTATTAAAAATGGTCGTGGTTTTCTTCCAATCTTCATTATTTTTGTTTTATTTAGATTGATTTCCAAATACCTTGCCTACTTTAATTAAACGGTTTATCATCTTTTGGAGCATACGGGGAGATCCTGCTAATATCACCTGGTCATCCGTAAATTTTATTGTTTTTAATTTTTCTCCTCCTATGTTTATTCCATAGTTTGTGTGTTCCAACGCTTCATTAACTATTAACTCTTAAGTACACGTTAAAAAGATATGGTGACAACAAACATCCTTGCCTTACTGCTTTATTTACATTTGATGGGTCTGATAAATCATCATTAATTTTAATTTTTTGTCGTTCGTAAAGATTATATATAAGCCTGAGTATGCGTTGAGGACATCCTATTTCCTCCAACAACGGGAAAAGCTTATTCCAACGCACTTTATCAAATGTTTTACAGTAATCAATAAAGCATATGTAAATATCACGATTTACACTCATCATTCGCTCTCCAATATTCCGCAATGCGCCTATTGCATCCCGTGTAGCCTTGTGTTTACGAAATCCAAACTGAAATTTAGTTAGATATTATTTCTATATATCGTTCCAATTGTTTTTTGATTATTTGCAACATTATTTTTGAAGCATGCTGAATTAGGCTTATTGTTCTAAAATCGCTAACAATGAATTAAAATTCGAATTTAAATGTATTTAATAGTTTAATCGTTAATTAACCTATATGCTGCTGCCAGCCACAAACACTCTGCATCTGCTCATCCATTCTAAACAATTTCAGATCCATTCTCTTATATCAAAATCAACTATCATTACATTTTATTTAAATACCCATATATACTGACATACGTACAAACATAAAAAATTATGAGCATAATATCCTTTATCGATCGATTAGATTAAAAATAAATATACCACTTACTACTTAAATTTATATTACACACGCAAGTTTTAAAATAAGAAAACCAAACTAAAACTGATTGACTCAACTCGGGAAAATAAAATAAATTTTAATGTACAAAATTATGAAGAAAGAAAAAAAAACAATATTCGAATATAATCGCTCCAGCATCAAAATCGAAACCTACGAGAACATCCAAGCTTAGATTTTACACAAAATGACAACATTAAAAACCAAAACATCCATTTATCGCTGTTCATTATTCGGTTACTTATTACAGACATAGAGAACCAAACACTTTCGTCGCCTATTATAATTTTTAAGCAATAATTTCACACTTTCTTAATAATAATAATAATAATAATGATCAATAATAATAATAAATATCAATAATAATGATTAATATAATCATTTAGAATTTTAGTCTGAACGCAGTATAAATTCCGCGTAATAAGAAGTAGTTTTATATTGAGAAAATTCAGATAAAATAAAAGAAAATATTACGGCTATTTGCGTTTTTTTTTTTAAAATTTTATTTAGAAATTCGAGTAAGTTCTTTTTTTTTGAATTTATTCGAAAATAGGATTATTTAGTTTTCTATGTGGTCCAATTACTTTCAAGCTGGAAGTCTTACAAATATTACACGATAAAATATGCACTTACTATCCGGATCATATATCCAGGTTTTTTGAGCCGTGTTTGATGATGCAGTGGTAGATTTGGTAGTTGTGGATTTGCCATAATCCTGTTAACAAAAGAATTAATACCAACCGATTATTTCGTAGTAGTGTTACGAAAGAAACGTCGCTTTAAAAAAATTAAATAAATTCATTCAGAAGTCTAAACATATATTATTGGTAAAAATAAGTAAATATCACTTATCGAGCCGTATTACACACACACACACACACACACACACACACAATATGTATATATATAAAATATGTATATAAAATGATGGGGATAATTTATATTAATTCAAAACAAAGAATTAAATGTAAACTTTTCATTTTCGTTACGTTTGTAAATAGAAATTCAAAAAGTATTTTCGAAACGTCGCATAGTGAAAAGAGTTCCAAATTGTCTTCTTAAAATAATTACGCAATTGTAATGTTTCGCGTGATCGTAATTAGCGAATAATTAAATAAAAACTTATAAATGTTGAATATATTGGAGAGTAGTGATTTTATAAATTATAAACCAAACAAAATTTAATCACTAAAAGTTTTTTATTGCAAAGCTTTTAGTGATTAAACTTTGTTATGATTTTGTGATTTTGTTTGGTGGAATAAGAAAAATCGAACAACAAATTGTAAAAAATTAAAATTATATTCTAACTACAATAATCGCGTAATTAATTAGATAATAAAACTGTAATTAAAACTGATAATCCTCGAATAAGGACCGAAAAAATTGTAAAAAATTTAATTAAAATTAAGAGTAAAATAATTATGTAATACATTGCGGACATAGTGAAAAATATTTGCCTGCAATGTAATAAAAACAAATTTAGAATTCGCGAATAAGAAACCAAATAAATAAGAAATTACACGAATGAAGATTTTAACTCAGATCATAAGGAATCCATTCTTTAAAGAACGAACACTACTGCCCCGGAAATCATAATTACAATCACATGACACGCTATCGAAATAGTTTAGAACAAGAATTACTTTATTAGTTGATTTCCGAAGAACTAGGAAACAATTATTATTATTATTATTTTTTTTTAATTTAATTTTATCCCTTGAACAATGTATAACCCTCTAAAGGAAACATTTTAAATTTCCATTTAATCTACTTTATTCTAAGGTTCAGTACTGTATCCAACGTTAATGAATCTATGAAATAACTTTAGGTTGAGTATTAACAAATTAACTTATACATATATGCATATATTCTGGCGCGCACGCGCGCACACACACATTTATATATCTAAATACTGCAAATTCAGGTTGTGTAATAAAACATAGATATCACAATCTACAAGCAAAATATATATATATATATATATATATATATATATATATATATATAACATTCCACTAGAAATGAAGATTTTTCACGACAAATCCATGCAATTGATCGAGCATTGACTGCTAGCAAAGTAAAGAATTGTTATCCCATTATTGGCTTGACCGTTATGTATCATTTTGATGGGCTGTTATTAATCACCAACTTTTGATTTGATGGAACATTAACGTAGTCATTTATTTTTGCAAACAAAATGGGCTAGTATTTAAGGCGTTATTTACGTATGCAGATAAAAGTAATTGGCGAATGAGCGAAATATTGAAGGCGATGATTATAGTAATAATATATATAGAATTTATTAAAATTACAAATTTGCTTATTAATTACATCTTTCCGATATTTTCACGTTCATCGAGCGTATATCAGATAACCACAAACATAAAAACATAAGCTAATATTGTAATTGCATCGTTATTAACGTTTTAATTTTCTATGAATAATAATCGAACATAAAATTAAATTACGTTTATATAAATTATCCCTGAAATGTAACTTCATACTAATTACATGTACACGTTTACAAGATGGAGTTTTCATTCGCAATTGTTGTTGTTTTGGGACTTGGAAAAATTAAAATTTTTAAGATCTTTATGATGATTAGAGACAAAATAAATCTACTCTTTAACAGTATAATTCGATTACGAGTATTTTTCACCTGGTATAATCGCCTCAGTCTATCTTAAGGAATAAATTAAATTTTTGTTAAAAAATATATTAAATACGAGATTAATACGATAAATTTTCAAGGTTAACAACAACGCAGTAACATCCCTACGTACCTAAGGAAATAAATAAAAATTTCTTTTTAATCATTGATATATATATATAACAGTTTAGTCACTAATTTGTCCACCGAAAGAAGACAAAAAAAAAAATGAAAAATTATTACAGCTAAATATACATAACTGCCGGAAAATACATAGAAAACTGCAACTTAAATCGCCGTCAAATTTAAACCGGTTCTATAGATAGAATAAGTGAATAATTATGTAAAACAACGCTTAAATTCAACTACATCTAGATAGAGAATTCGCTCTATAATAGCGAGCAAAAAACTTTTAACGCGACCTTGTTTCATCACACCTGGGCATTGTCATCGGCCAAAAATTCTATCCTAAAGAACGATTTAAAATGCAAATTTTTGTATTTACATTTTTTAACGCGTTATTATCGACAAACAAAGAAATATATCGTTATTACACCCACATAAAAAACAACGCACATATATACATGCATTATGTTTATGCTAATTAGTTACTCGTTTGAGTGAAAAAAAAAATTAAGAAAATAACTAAATTTGACGTTAATTAAAAAACATTTGTTTCTACTCATATTCAAAGGAAAAAAATGTAATTACATCTATTTTTTTTGGGGGAAAAACCATTTTGTTTGTGAATATTGTACAAGGGAAATTAGAACGGTATTTTCATATTACCCAGCAAGAGCGTAAAAACCCAACATTGTGAATACATATATCCATCGCTAATAAATAAGGAAAAAGTTACAAAAAATTTACAGATGTAACGCTAGTATTAGCGTATTCGTGTTTTATTAATTTATAATAATTATTTAAATAATTTTCATTTAAAATTTAAATACATTTTTTTGCGTGGTTAATAATTGCGATAGTATTTGAGTTTAGAAGACGGTTTGATTTATTGACGCGGTTTAATTTGGAAAAAATCCATTACGTAAAAATGCAATAAAAGGTAAAACGTCATAGCTTTAGTATTATACTTTAAATTAATCCATAATTTTATTATAAATTAACACTTTTAAACAATGAACGCACACATAAATTTTAAAGATAATATTTTATGTTATACCTAAAGAACTTGCTGCAATTAAAAAAAAAATTAAATTACAAACATTCCTAACTATTCAATATCGGTCGAGATAAAAATTTATTTATAGCTGAAGGAAAATGTTAGTTAAATTAGTGATTGATATATATATATATATATATGTGTGTGTGTGTATTTATTAAGTAAACTGTAAAGGTAACTTTAAAAAATTATTTATTAGACGATTTTTTTTAAAATAATCAATTATGCCACCGAATAATACATATAAATAAATATAAATATAAATATATATATTAACGACCCCAGATTTTTCATTCGTTAATACTCTCCTCATCTCATTTTACTTACGCACTATACGCGTTGCTAAATTCTATTTTTCACTTCGTTATATTCGTAATCAACAATGTAGCACCGACAATACGAATAAAAATGAAAAAAGGAAACGAAATTTTAAGACGAGGAGGGATTTACTTTAGATTAGAACGAAGGACGTCGGGGAAATTTACGAGGGAATAAAATTTCTCCACGTGCGGATACGAAATACTAAGAAGTTGCTTGCGGCCCGAAAATCGATAAGCATTTAGAACGTCGAGTGAGAGTAACTTTCACACAACACGGACGATAGGGTAATAGTAATGAAACTGAGGACAAGGTTGTTGAAAAGTATATTCACAAGCCACACATATATATATATATATATATATATATACGTAAACGTGTCCTATTTTTCAACTACATTCGCACAGGCTATTACAAAAAAAAAATAGGAGGAAACACGTTGGATAAAAGTTTTGGGAGTTGGCGCTGCTTAATAGCACTTCAGCGGTATTGTTCGAAACATCGCCATACAAATAACGCTGGCGTTAATACAAAGCGGAAATCGACTATTAAAGTCGGTAGCCATCTCGCCGTCAGCTTTCGTAAGAAGAGGCTTTCTAAACACGCCCTTGAGATCGTTTTTATTATACTTGATTTCGAAAAAGAAAATTATTATTATATTATTTAATATATGCGTGTGTACATATATGTAGATATGTATAAATGTATATTAGTGTGGGCGTGTGATAATGCGAAAAACGAGATATTTGATTTATAAAACGCGTAATGTCCCTGGGGCTTACTGGTCTGATTTTTAAAAAACAAAGTTTGGTTCACGTTCACACTTATATTTCATACACACACACATAATTCTTAAAAGGATTTGTTCTTAATACTAATTGCGGATTATAAAGAACTATTAACAACTTATATAATCCAACTTCTTAACCTACTCGATAAAAAGAAACAACGGGGTTGATTACTCTAGATGCTCGAAATTTGTTTACGTCATTCCTTAACAAACACATTAATATTCTACGTTAATATTTTCGTCCACCAAACATTTCTGTAATTATGGACTGGGTATTGTTTTTAAGCTAACGAAAAGTGAATTAATAGAAAAGTCTTTATTATATATAATTACGTAGATATCTATATAATTGTTTATACGTGGAAAATATTACGATCCCCCCAAAAATAAAGTACATATTATACATATACGTTCATTTCTAAAAATGTAACCCTACTCGGGTATTACTACACAGTTCGATAGAAACTATGAAAGCTCGTGTGATATGACCTTTTACCCTACTTTTAAAATGAGTTAGAATCTGACGCCAGTTTAGCGCGTTCGTATTTAAAAATGCCACGTCGCCCATAATCACTCACCCACACCTACACACATATATAGAAGTGCGTACACATTATTATTTAATTAGACCTTCGAAGATAAATTTTAAAAATAGCTAAAAGAAAATCGTCAACACCATTATTTTCCTTGTTTTTAGCATTCGTTTCAAGAATTTAAACGAACAAATAATTAATATACATAAAACAAATATAAGTTACATATTTATGAAAACTTTTTTTTTTTTTTTTAATTAAATGATTCTTTAAAATTACTACCCAAAAACCTACGCATCATTTAAAAATGGATTATTACGTCTGTACGAATGGATTCTACCGTGGTGTCCATTTGTATTTCTAAAATTTATATAATATGAACATCTTAAAGTAAATGTGATTTTAATTAAAAAAACAACTAAACAATGCGACCTGTTCTCCGTAACACGGACAATGCCTATTTATTTTCAAACATACGCAATTTTAAAGAGCACGCTTTTTTCTTTAAATATTTCTAGCTCCCTCCTCCTTCTCTCTAAACCTGTCTATTATATATATATATATATATATATATATACATACATCTGTATGTGTGTGTAACTTAACATACTGTAGTTTTGTTCTCGTAACGAGGCAGATTTTAATCAACGTTTGTAAATTAGCCAGTCATTTTCAATTAATTGTTGATTAGTTTGTGTTTAGCTTTTTCCATCTTAACATTAATTATTTTTCATCTCAACTACTCATTTATATGAATTAATTTTCGTACGTCTGAATAGCTAATATATAGGGTAGCCAAGAGAACACGGGCAATTTTGTTGTTTTTTCAATAACAAAAAATACACGACCAAAATTTTTGAATGAAATTTTATTTCAAAATAGAAAAACCAGAGATTAGCTTTACAATCATTTGTGGAACACAATAATGACCGCCATTTGCAACAATATATTCATTCAGTTTTTTTACAAGATTTTCGAACATAGGTCGCTGAATTGTTTTTAAAAATTTCTTCAGAAATCCGCCAGATCTCGTGGACATGTTTCATCAACGTGGATCTTGAGGTATCCCCATAAAAAAAACAACGCGTAACTTTGAATTCTTTTTGAAACTCTCTTTGCACTGCCGTGATCGATTCACGCCGAAAATAATGTTCCACGCGCTCCTTCTCGTTATAGAATGCCATGATAACTGAAACTGGATAAAAACGAATCTCTCGTGTGTACACTAAGCGCGGAGCACGTTGCGTTGTAGCAGTGTTATCAACTGCGCTATTAAAAAAAAAAGCCGTCCGTCTTCTCTGGGTCACCCTATATTTCTCTTAGTTTACTCTAAGTTTTAAAAAAAAAAGTCTTTTCGTCGACTCGTTAGGATTTAAAATGAGCAATTACGAATTAGTTCGGTACCGGCGTAATATCTTTGGTCGATATTTGCGATAACGTGAATATCTAAATTATACCGCATATTTTTTGTAAGAAGGTAATTGTAAACCTTCGGAATATACGTTTGTTATCCCGACTATATAACTAATATAGATGCGGCCGAACGGCAAGTCAAACCGAGCTAAGATATTCTACATAATCCGAAAAAAAAAACCGGGGGGAATATGAACACGTATACGTACAAGCAGTTTGAAAAACGTACTACCGTATCCGCGTCTTGCGCAGTATAGTGAATTTATTTGCTGCAAAGAGTCAGATAAGCGTAAATTTTCTCGGCAAACAAACACGAGAAAGCGGTAGGAAATGTCAATATTTTCAAGAGCACTAGAAATATATCGAAATTAATTGCCGCAGAGAGCTTGATAAGCGTAAATAGCAATATTGTAAAATTACTTGCCATATAGAGCATGATAAGCGTAAGGACCTGATGAGTGTAAATTTTCGAAAACCCGTAATGTCAATATCCAATCTTCAAGAGGCATAGCAATATAGCGAAATTGCTTCCAGCTAAGAGCCTGATGAGCGGAAATTTTCCCGGTTATCAAACACGAGAAAGCGGTACGAAATGTCAACATCCGGTCTTCAAGAGGCATAATACAGAATTAACTTTTTTTTTTTTGGTGATCGACACCGAATCAATATCGATGGAAAAGGTACGTCCAATTCAAAAGCATTAATAATTTGATTATTCGAACTGTTTTTCTTTCAAGTCAAATTTAGAAACACACGCGTGCGCTGATTACATTACGACGTAGGAAAATTAATCAAAAATTAATGAACTAAAAAGAAAAGCTGAAGGTCAAACCGGCAATTTTTAGTTTACATCGGTTTTATAGTTTCGGTTTTCGTTTATAAATCCAGCAAAAAACTCGATGTTAAAATAAATACTTATATTATATACACGTATACATTCATATCTTTTTTATTCGCGTAATTAGCGAGATTTTCTGATCCGGTTTAATCACGCTTGAATGATTGCAGCGTAGACAAGTTTCCACTTAAATTTCACGAATTACGGCATGATGGTTCGATTTTTTTCGTTTCAGAAGTATTCATACTATAAAATTGCGATACTAGCGATACTAGCGCTCAAGCAACGTGAATTAATTATGAATTGAGAATTTAACGGGTGTTTTTAAAATTATTTGAAGGTTTCCTGTTTAAACGGGACTGTTGCCAGTCATGAACTGAACCTTCAGCAGCCGCACTCCAGTCCTATTTTTTTTTTTAACTTTTTGGTTAATGGAAAATGAAATTTCAAACTAAAATCCGTGAAAAATTCATATAATGCAAAGAACTGTAACAAAATTTACGTTTATAAAGTTGTTACATCTTTGCAATTTTGAAAGAAAAACCAAACAAAATTATTCGTTCGGATAAAAGTTGACACTTTTCGTACTAAAATATAGTAAAAAAAATTATCGTAAATTTAAAATCAAGATCCATTAGACTTTATATAATTATTTATTTACACGTGTCCGAAGTTATAATTTTTTTATTTTTACCAAGTACATCGTTTGATTTTCAATAATAATTCTTTACTAATGTATTTACGACAACACTTTTTTTTTTTTTTTATGGGGATGCCTTTACAGCTTACCCAACGTGGTGCCGTAATAATCACTAACTCATATTTTTATGAACTCGGACAACTTCTCGAGAAAAGTCGCTATGTCCGGGAACAAACCTAGATACTCAATATGCAGAAGGGACATTACGTTATAAGGAGGACCATCACGAGATGCGTACAGTAATTTGAGATACAGTTCAGAGCGTAATGCTGTTAATGGACATTCGAAGAACACGTGATCAGGGTTGTAGACTACACGACCAGCATGCAGAGGACAATACGGATTTTCTCTAAGCTGCATAATGAACAGGCGGTCCGGCAACAAGCAATGCCCAAACCGCAATTTGCTGATAAGCACAATTCCTCTCCGCTTGATGTTTTTGAAAACGTAGAACCATGGGAACCTAGGGAGAGACGGCTGCAGTTGATAATACGCAGTAAGAGGCGACCGCTTTATGCACTCCATATATGTCTGTTCCCAGAGTTTTTTATGATCAGACTGTGTTATTCCACAAAGTAATTTCACGTCGATGACACTGACATTAATTAAGTTCAATGGTTACTAATTCGTGAAAAATAATTAAATACCAAATTAATCAACAAACAGCTTTTTATTTAAAAAAAAAAATCATCTTTATATAAAATTGCAAAATTTTGTTTAAAATAATATAGATGTAATTAAAACTACACGCAACACATTATTTTTAGGTAATAACAAACCAGCTCTGCTTAAAGTTGATGTTAAATGGTATTATTCTACAACTAATTTTTTATCGGTTACTATGTACAATAGATAACTCACTTTCAACTTCTTCAAAGTCGTAACCATAAATAAATATATCTGAATTAAAATAAATGAGTTGTCTCCTTTTTGAACTTTCAGAAATTCCGATCTTTTGGATGACATTGAAAAATTATTTATTCGACAAGGAGATTTTAAATTTTCAAATTCTAGCGAAAATTCATATCCAAATAAATATGTTTTTAATTCTAATTTATATTTAATAACGACAGCATAAGTTTTATTAGATCTGGGTTTATAATCTATTTTAAAATATGAAATGTCACACGGAAACATGTTTTTGGCGCAATATTCATCGAAAGTAGATTTACTAGCTAAAGCTTAGCAACTGTTCATTTTTATTTTCCTGTAGTATTTTTTCTGTTAGACAAGGTTGAGATAAAAATTTTGGACAATTTGGAAAAATATATGTTATAGCATTATCGTTTAAACGAATATGATTTAAATGTATATTTTGAATATTACCTGTTTTTGTCCTTTACAACTTTAAATCGAACAATATTTTCACTTTAAAATGCAATTCACATACTTTGCTAAATTTTGAAGGTAAGAAATTTTTTCTTGGAATATGCCCTATTTTTTTCTAAACAAAATTTTATTGCCTAAACTGTTACCTTTGGTGCATCGTCATAACCATAATTTCCAGTACAATTGGGAACACAACATCTATATGGCATTTTAAGTTCTTTTTTTTTTTATACTAAACCAAGTATAATACAAAATTCTCTTTCGAAGAAAACAAAATATTTTCAGAATATATAAACAAAAATCGAAGTTAACACAAAATGAATAAAAAAATGTCGATGTCAAATTATAAAATAATTAGCCGTGTTAAACAAATAAAAAGAAGTTTAAACCCCTTAAACTAAACCAATGAAAAAAATACTTGATTACTAAAAATAGTTGAAATCACTAAATTTATTTAATTATGCGAAGCTTTTCGGCATTTACGCCATTGTCAAGCTATATACAATTAAAATTAATTATATAAAAACATAAAATATTAATTTAAAACTAAGTTTACAATTTTACACAAAAATGAATTATAAATACTTAAAAACTATCTAACAATGACAGTGGTAAACAACACCATCAATTATCAGTAATATAAAATTTACAGAACATTAGCTAGAAAATAATTATTTTATAAAAATATGTATTTGAACAATGAAAAATATATATTTATGTAATTAAAAAAAAATCAATAGTTAGGAATAATATTTTTATAATATACTTTTTAAAATTAATTCTTCCTCAAACTTTACCATTGAATTTAATAAATTATTTTTATCCCTTTCTTTTATTATTTCCATTTTTTCAAGTAGTTTTCTTTTTTTAAAATGTTTTTCTGTATGTAAAATTTTATAATTTTGATTAATTATTATTTATTTTGTGTTTCAATTCTATACAATGTTTTCCAAATAATGATTTTTCATCATTATTTGTATATAAGTTTAAATGTTCTTTAAATCTTGTTATGAATTGTTTGCCTGTTTCTCCTATGTATTCTTTTTCACATTGGTTACAATTTAATTTATAGACTCCTGAATTTTTTAATATATTTTTATCTTCTATTTTGTTATTATTTATTGATTATTATTTGGAAAACATTGTATAGAATTAAAACACAAAATAAATAATATTAATCAAAATTATAAAATTTTACATACAGAAAAACATTTAAAAAAAAGAAAACTACTTGAAAAAATGGAAATAATAAAAGAAAGGGATAAAAATAATTTATTAAATTCAATGGTAAAGTTTGAGGAAGAATTAATTTTAAAAAGTATATTATAAAAATATTATTCCTAACTATTGATTTTTTTTTTTAATTACATAAATATATATTTTTCATTGTTCAAATACATATTTTTATAAAATAATTATTTTCTAGCTACTGTTCTGTAAATTTTATATTACTGATAATTGATGGTGTTTTTTACCACTGTCATTGTCAGATAGTTTTAAGTATTTATAATTCATTTTTGTGTAAAATTGTAAACTTAGTTTTAAATTAATATTTTATGTTTTTATATAATTAATTTTAATTGTATATAGCTTGACAATGGCGTAAATGCCGAAAAGCTTCGCATAATTAAATAAATTTAGTGATTTCAACTATTTTTAGTAATCAAGTATAAATAAAATCACTACATTCCACAATCTAAACAAATGAAAAAAATACGTGTTTAACGTTGTAAATAGAATGAAAATTATTTCCAAAACGGAATAAACAATAAAAGAAAGCAAGAACCGTCAAATGTACACAATAATTATAATATATATTTATGTATATCGGAAAAGCCATAAATAATCAAACTTAGAATCACAATTTAACATTAAAATCTAAATCGAACTTTACAACGTAGAATACACAACAAACTTTTTGGTCAGAACGAGAATCAAACTGGTTTGTTATGACTACTTCGTTCCACAAAAGTAGGCATGACGTCAGAGCCACCAGATCTTATTATCTGGGTGGTAACGGTACGTCCTGAATAATGTTTACCTTAATGAGTAAAATTGTCGATCGGTTATGATGTTTTTGTTATTAGACTGTATTAATCAGTGAATTAATTTGATTTTGTTATCGTTATTTTAATTTATAATTTGCTCCCCGTCGCGTCTTATTGCGCACATTTATTTAGTTATTATTTTTGCGTTAAATCATAATACTCCATATGATAAAATTCGTGTTAATATTTTTTTGCATTTCATTTAGAAGTGCGTTATATCTGAATTTTGCTAAATGGTTTCACTTAGGTTTATATCTGTGAATTTTCAGATATATATTCGGGGCGTGGTAGGAACCTCCACGCGGTGCCCCTGGAAACAGCGAAATAATTATGTGTAAAACAATGCAGAATTCGCTGGCTAATCCTACCAACCACGGTCAAAAGAAAAGGTCCTTTTCAGGACCAAAACCAAGTTTAACAGTAATGTCAATAAACATTAAAGGACTGACATCAGGAAAGGAGAATATTCTGTCTGAACTATGCAAGAAAACTAAATGCGATGTGCTCTGCATACAAGAAACACATTGGGAAACAAAATATAGGAAACCAAATGTATCCGGGATGAAACTGACGATGGAAAGACCACACAAAAAATATGGAAGTGCTATATTTACTAGGCCAGACTTGGGAATTACATCAACTTGACGTACAAAAGAGAATGACATAGAAATAATCACAGTAGACATAGGGAAATGTAGTGCAACATCGGTTTATAAACCTCCAAACATACCCTTCAAGTTCGAGAAACCTGTGAACTATGGAAGTAAGAGTACAAGTATTATAATTGGGGATTTCAATAGCCACAGCACGATGTGGGGATACTCAAAGAATAATGATGACGGAGAAGCTGTTGAAAACTGGGCAGAAATGAACTGCTTGAGTTTAGTTCACGATCCTAAATTACCTTCATCGTTTAATAGTGGTAGATGGCGGAGAGGATATAATCCGGATAACATTTTTGCGAGTGATAACATAAGGGATATGACCACTAAAGCAGTATTGGATCCCATACCGAAATCACAGCATCGGCCAATTCTATGTGAAGTAAATGCAGCAATAGTGCCGCGAAAAGTACCATTTAGAAGATTTAATTTTAAAAAAGCAAAATGGATGGAATTTGCAAATGATTTGGATAAAAAGGTAGAAACAATAGAACCAACACCAGTCAACTATCATTATTTTGTTGAGGTCTTAAAAATAGTATCTAAAAGGCATATACCAAGAGGATGTCGCACTAATTATATAAAAGGATTATGTCAAGAAGCTATTGACAATCTAGAAGAATACTATAAAAGATATGAAACAGATCCTTTTGACGAAGCTACCATTGAAATGGGAGAAAATCTCATGGGAATAATAGCAGAAGAAAGGAAAAAAAGAGTGGATTTCAACTATAGAAAATCTGGATATGTCGAAAAATAGTTACAAAGCTTGGAAACTGATAAAAAACATGAAAAATGAAAAACTACAACCAAAAGAATATATAAATATTACACCAGACCAAATAGCAAATAAATTATTATTGAATGGAAAAATTAAAGGTAGAACAGATAAACCAAAACTGATATAGAAAACAACTGATAATATGAGCCAACTTGATGAACCGTTCAGAATGGATGAACTAGACAGGGCAATTAAGACAATGAAAGATCGGAAAGCACCCGGAGTCGATAACATAATGACGGAACAAATTAAACATATAGGACCTAAAGCTAAAAAATGGCTTCTGGATATGTTTAATAATTGCATTATCATGGACCGAATTCCTAAAGAATGGTTAAAATCGCACGTGGTTGCATTACTTAAACCGGTAAAAACCGCTATAGATGCTGGAAATTTTAGGCCTGTCTCTTTACTTTGCCATAGTTATAAAATATTTGAACGAATAATATTAAATAGAATAAGTAAAAAAATAGACTCAAAACTTATTAAACAGCAGGCCGGATTTAGAGCTGGAAGGTCATGCACAGCGCAAATCTTAAACTTGGTACAGGAAATAGAAAATGGATATGAACACAAAATGGTAACAGGGGCGACGTTCATAGATTTAAGCGCAGCATACGACATAGTAAATCATAGAATATTAACAAAAAAAATTTACGAGCTTTTTAACATATATACTAATGATCAACCAATTGGAAGTTCAACAAAACACTTCATATATGCTGATGATTTAGCTATTATAACTCAAGAGAAAACGTTTTGCGAGGTAGAAAATAATTTGAATGGAATACTGGAGACTATGGAAAAATACTATGCTAGCAATTACCTCAAACCGAATCCTAATAAAACCCAAGTATCGGCGTTTCATTTGAGAAACAAGGATGCAAAGCGTAAATTAAATGTTAAATGACAAGGGATATCGCTGGAACATTGTGACAACCCAAAGTACTTAGGCGTTAAGTTGGATCGAGCCTTAACATGTAAAGAACACTGCAAAGATACCAAAAGAAAAATTGGCACAAGGAACGGTTTACTCCGAAAATTGATTGGCTCCACCTGGGGTGCAGATCCAAATGTATTAAGAACATCAGCTTTAGCTCTGTATTATTCCGCAGGTGAATATGCTAGTGCAGTATGGCGGAATTCAGTACACGTAAAAAGAATTGATGTAGCACTACATGAAACCGATCGTATAGTTACAGGATGTTTGAAGCCGACACCGATCGATAAAGTAGAAATATTATCCGGCATAGCACCATCATTTATAAGACGGGAAGTGATGGCTGGAAAGGAAAAAACAAAACAAGAACAAGATATAAGACATCCATTGAATGCAAAAGAAGCAGCAGTAGAAATATTATCCGGCATAGCACCATCATTTATAAGACGGGAAGTGATGGCTGGAAAGGAAAAAACAAAACAAGAACAAGATATAAGACATCCATTGAATGCAAAAGAAGCAGCAATAAGTCGACTCAAGTCAAGAAAGAGTTTTCTTAAAACAGCAAATGCTCTGACACAAACGCCGGAAATCACTAGGTTGGCGCTATGGAAAGGAAGGCTGAAAGAAAACCGATTAAAATTATGGGAATAACCGAACGAACATCTACCTCCCGGTAATAAATTGCCGTGGTCAACATGGAAAACTCTAAATAGAATAAGAACTATGACAGGTAGAACAGCAAAGAACATGAAACAGTGGAAAATTACAGATAATGACAGATGTGATTGTGGCATGGTACAAGATTCGGAGCACCTATTAACTTGCTCATTGCTACCGGTGCGATGCGGGATGGAAGATATGACAAGAATAGACGGAATCTCGGACGACGCAGTTCAAACAGTGAAACATTTGGAAAAAAAGGAATATAAATGACCGACACGATAAGAAGAAGAAGAAGATATATATTTGTAATTAAATTTATTTTTAAATTTATTTATCCCAGTTCCTAATATTCCTTTTAGGCTGACGTTGTTTGCACAGCATGATTTATTATATTTCCCAGAAGGGAAGAAGAGAAGAAATTTATTTTTATACTCAATTTTAATATCGTAACAAATAAATATATAAAAAAAAAAAACATAGCGAGTTATGTGTGACGGAAAAATATGATTTCCTTATCGAATGAACTTAATATATACATTAACGTTCGAATGAAGGGAAATAAGATCTTATAATTACTAATAACATGGAAAAGTTGAACATGATACACAAGCCTATTATATCGATTTAAGTTATAATAAACTTAGCATAACGTAAATGTACGGTGAAATGATAGTTTCAGTGTTCTATGGATTCATTATCGATGGAATTTCTATTTCACAGTCACTGGCATTACTTACTCCTGGGATATATAATTTTACAACTCTTAAAATATTTTCAAAACCTTTCATTCTCTAAGAGAACTAAATTGAGTTATAAAAGTAGCGATAATTTTACGCCTTTTAAATACCGTGCGAATCGTAATTTCGCGATTTCTAAATATCGTTTTAATATTTGGAAATGGTAAAATAGCAGTGTACAATTCGGTATACGAACTCTTCCGTCAAAATCGACAACTGGGAAGTTAGACAAGAATTTAAAATCGTTTCATATATATATATATAATATTATATATATATATATATATATATATATATAATATTATATATATATATATATATATATATATATATATATATATATATAATAGCCAGATCGAAATGAAAACAAACTGAAACTGGAATTGAGAAAACCGACAGCTGGATAATGGATCTAACACATCTATGCATTATACGTCGAAACGACTAAGCGTGGGACTGATGGTCAAAATGTAGGCAATAATAGTAATTTCGTCACATTGAATGAATACGAAATGTGATAGTAGAGAGTTAAGCGTATTATAGCGGGATATGGCAGGTGGTAATGGTTTTTATTATACTGTACAGCCTCTTCTAGTTAACGAAACTTTAACCGGACGACCAGCTGGATTAGACAGACTAAACGATAATTTTCTATTTTCTCTGGCCTTCGATAAAATCACGTTCATCGCCGTTAAGGAAAAATAAATTAATAAATAAATAAGGGGAAGTAGGAATAATCTAATTATACCATCGTTTTTAAAGTGAACGTAGAACCGAAGTAAATATTTCGTATACTAATATATGTTAATTATTGTTGATACGGAAGATAACAGAATGTATACGAGAATTAATGAAAAGTATTTTTTTCACGATTTTACGTAAGATCGGATTAAGGCTTTCGGAGTGATCCGAGAAGAATAAAATCGCAACGATCAAAATATCCGGGGGATCGTCGAAAAGAATTGTTCTTTGGTCACTAAATATGTGGGAGACAACAGTGGCGCATATAATGCGAAAAAATTAAGATGACGGAAGACATAACCACTTAAAACTCGCGTCGACAGCTGATCTAGTTCTAGCACACGAAAAAATTAGATTGACGCGTTAGATTATAATAACGAATAAATTATTATTATTATTTTTTTTAATTCGGGAAATTCGGATTTACGTTATTTATTTTTGTTCTTCGTAAAGATAGATTATAAAATCCACGAAGACGAACGAATCCTTGAAAAGCCTGGTAACAGAATTGTTACGACTTCCAAAATCTAACTCTAGCCCATGATGAAACTATTACATATCCGTGAACTAGCGCGTGAGTTTGAATTAAAAGTCACGATATACGAATTTGGTGAACTGTGTTTAATAGGTGCCGCGACCAGTTAGCTTTCTTACGTCCGTCAATGACCATCCAGATCTTCATCTTATTTATTCCGAAATACCCTCCGTCTACCATACTTAGTTTATTTTTCTCTGTAATATTAATTAACCGTAGTATTTCGTAGCCTTTCGTAATACGATCCGAATAATAAATCTTTCGTTTTTTCGAATTATCGTTAACTTATCCGAGGATTTCGCTAGTACTTGCTCGTTTAGTTACGTTTCCAGCTAATCCTCAGAAATATATCTCCACATTTCGGATGCTCTTTTACGATGCGGTTGCTGTGATCACCTGCTGCATACATTATTGCGGCTCCTATATAACATCTTATTAGTAGGCGTAAATTCCAATTTTGATATCTGCATCGTACGTTTCTGAATTTGATAAATAACGCGTATTTTCGAATTAAGTTAAAAAATTAAATGATTTACGTTTTCAAAAAGTTCGAAAAATTAATACGCGTTTTAAAAGACACTCCATCCCGTTTTTATGTTATAAAAAAAAACCCCAACTTAAAGATAAAATAAAATTTTCGGATATTATCTAAGATTATAACGCGACGTCTCACAATGTAATTTTAAACGACCAGTGCGTAAAATAAAATCGATCAGCTGGAAATTATATATCGTTATAGTTTAGCGACAGCGCCTACTAATAATATAATTTATAATTTGTAATAATAATATTATTAAAAATTATTCGCAATTTCAGGCGTCTTCAACAGAAAAAGAAATATTATTACGCTCGCTTTTAACGCTATTTTAAGGATCGTCTCCGCTAATAAGTTTGGTTGTTTTAATTATTATTATTTTTTTTTTAATTTTTCTAAACTATTGTTTCATCCAGCTAAATAACGATCAATGATTTTTTTTCTTAATAACGTGATATCGGACGTGTTCAACAATACCTCGACGAGTATTTATTTAAGTTACGAAAATATCAATAATTAAGAACGCGAAGTAAAATAAATTGAGCCAAGCGAGTGTATATTATTGTGTATACATACATACGTTATGTATATTTACGTATGTTAAGATAAATTAATATGGCTACCTCACTTGCGCCGTAGCATGTATAAAATAGTATGTAAATGAACCGTAAAGAAATACATACATAAATACCAAAATTACGTATTCGTATAAATATTAATATTAAAAAAAAAAAAAAAAAAACGTTTATAACAAATTTAATTATATTCTGGTCAATACCGCGCTACGGCTTTGAAAGCTGTTCTTACGCGAACTTTCGATAAGAAAATTGAAGCATTCGCGATGTACGTTTTTATATGCTGAAAATGTGTTATCGCGACTAGAAAACCAATAAAGATACACGAAAAAAAGGATGCGTTACACCAAAAAAAACCCCCGAAGGACAAATACTACGAGCACGTACCTAGAAAAATCTTTTTACCTTATACAACAGGCAGAAATTACTGACCATGGAAGACATAGCTGGGAAACACCCGTGAGAAGGTATACAAATATCAAAACATAAATTAATTTAACACGGAAAAATTTTAACTTTTTTATTGTTCACATTTTAATGTTCACACACACATATATATATAATATATATATATATATATATATAACAATTACAATTATATATATATATATATATATATATAAGGTGACTCAGAAGAGACGGACGGTTTCGTTTTATGAATAGCGCAGTTGATAACACCGCTACAACATAAACCGCGTGCTCCACGTTTAGTGCACACACCAGAGAATCGTTTGTATATCCAGTTTTTTAATTATCATAGCATCCTATAATGAGAAGGAGTGCGCGTTTTGGGTGAAACATTACTTTCGACGTGGATCACACGACAGTGCAAAAAGAGGTTCGAAAAAAATTCAAAGTCTGGCGATTTGTTTTGTGTGGATACATTAAGAGCCGTGTTTACGAAACACGTCCACGATATCTTGAAGACTGAAAATTCGGAAGAAATTTTAAAAAAATTCATACTCGAAATTTTTTTAAAAAGACCGAATGAACGTACTGTTTCAAATGGCGGTCATCTAAACGATATCGCGTTACACAAATGATTGTAAGATAATTTCTCGTTTTCCTATTTTTTAAAATAAAATTTCATTCAAAAATTTCGGTGGGGCAGTTTTTGAGTTATTAAAAAAGCAAAAACAAAATCTTCCTTCTCTGGGTCACCCTATATTTTACTTACAAAGAGTATATAAAACCCGGTATAAGTATCTAGTTCACTCGGCACTAAAGGAGAAAGATTAGTAGTAAATCAGTTCTTAATGTAATGTGTATCGTAGTCTACGGACGCCATACAATTTAGTTGGCCGGTTCACGCGTGTACGGTTAAAAAATACGACAACGTAGAAGAAATATTATCTTTTTCGTTTATTCCTAATTTAAATAAATAAATAAATAAAAAGTATATTTTTACATTTAAAATAAGAAACAACAATTATCATTTACACGTACCGAGATAAAACAAAATTCTTCCCGTGTATATATATATGAATAATAATATAAATAAAAGAAACGAAGCTTAAAATAGACTGCAGGAAAAACCACCACCAAAACCTGCATGAAATAAGTATATAATAAAATGGAATATGAGATAACAGACGATCAGAGTAGCAATGAAGAGAAAAATAAATAACTATATACATAAAATAATCTTAAACTTAATTAATAACTATATAGCATCAGGAAATCATAATAATGTATGTTTAATTCTTTTATGTTTATATTTCTTATATTTTAATTGGAGACTAGTGCGAGTGTATAGTCTCTTATATTGTTTATATACGCGCTTAGGGTACAATCGTTAATTTTTTTTTTGGTTTTGCTAATTTATTACTCGATGCGTATATGGTAATTTCAAAACTCTGCGCATACGAACTATTCTAGCATAAAACGGAGCTTTAAGAATGATTGTATAACATTTATTTTGCATGGTTTGCAATTAAAGGTATTAATACCGACATAGCGGTAATTCTCTTGAGATATTACCTGCCTACTATATGACGACGATAAGTCGAGATAATAAATTTTAATAGATAAAAATAATTAGAAATACGTTAGCGTAAACGTTGTAGAAAATTATATAACTACTAAAATATAAACATACGTTCGTCGTAGTACAGAATTCGAAATATTTTCTAAGAATATTTAATAAAGATTTCTTTAGACGACGCATATTTATTTATAAAAGGTCGCAATGCTTATAATTTGGATAGGTTCCCTGAGAGAATAAAATGAATAAATATATATGCATTACGGGCGATCGAGTGAATAGAATAAGTAATAGAAGTATTTATGTTACGTATTGCATATGTAGCGAGGAATGTATGTTTGCATTTGTTTTTCTATAAATAAACCACGTTTAACGTTAAAATAAATTCAGTTTAGTTAACGACAAAACTAATAATAAATTACATTGTATACGATACAACAATGACTATCGAAATAAGGACAACAACGTCCATGAAAATTAAACTTTTTGTATTCGGCGTCGCGTTGTCCAACCTTAGATATTTGTTTACCGGTGAAAGTCATTCAAGGCTAGTTTTAGCGAAGTAGTTTAAGTCAACGCGGTAGCAATAAAAAAACCTGGGCGTATTAAACAGTTATTCGAAGGAGTTATATAAAATCATAAATCTTTCAACATTCGAACGTAATAAAGTCGTTCGTAAATTCAAACATTAAAATATTTAAATAATGAAAATTCTACGTTAAAAATATAATAACAGATTTTTTTAAAAACTATTTTATAAGAGAACTATTAGTAAGAATCTTTTAAATATTTTTCCGCGTAAAAAAAAAAAGTAACTGACCTAGATACAAACAACCAATAAAATACAGTACTCGTTCTATTGGATTTTGAATTATTTCCAGTAGCGATTTTGATAGGGAAACTTTAGAGATAAATGGATGCTCATAAGTAGAAGTTAACGAAATAATAAGTTTAATTATAATATATAAATTATAGAACCTATACAACATTCCAGTATTAAGTACAAAATTGAAAATTTATTTAAAAAAATATATATATATATATATGCTCTGTGTATTATATGTGCCACCGTACGCAGTGCGCACACACGCTAACGCGTTTATACGCGTCTAAACATACAACCTCGGATTCGCGTGTTTTAAAATGTAAAACAAGGGATAACAATAATAATTATGATATAAGAAGAAGTAGTGAAAAAATAAATAAATTTATTAGAACTTTGTAAAGTTAATATTTTTTTTTTTTATGTTTGACAGGATGTAGAAAGATCAGTTTTCGAACATAATTGTCTTGTTATAACGCTTATGTGTCTATAAGTCAGCAATGGAAAATAATCTTGAACGAAATTCATCTCAACCACCGAAGTAAACTTCAGGCGACGAGAAAATTGAAAGTTTCGTATCCTGTTGCAAATATTAAATCTTCCCTACATTATTTATAAGTCGAAGACATTCTTCCATTTTTCTTAATCGTATAACTTCCTCCGGGTTATACAAGGATTGAAACTTCCGTAGTTGTTATCCACTCTTCGAATTTTTCCAACGAAAACCACGTCAGGATTAGTCACTGGTGACATTTCGGAGATACTTGCAATTTCCAAATGTCAAACTGAACTAAGAGTTGTCTACGAGCGTAGTAACTGCAATAGATTTTTTTTTATAAAAGAAAACAAATCTGTAACTTCTATGCGTCGGAAACTTTTGTTTCCCCCAAAAATAAATAAAGTAATTTTGTACGATTTATTTCCGTTTCGTATTACATCGAAATTTCAAAGCGTACACTACACTACATATATATATATATATATATATATATATATATATATATATATATATATATATATCATCTAGAAGAAAATATTACTTTATCAATTGGATATTAAAAGAATATACACAAAAGATGAATTATAGTCGAATTGGTGATAACATGAGTTAATGAAAAGAACGTTGTAACGTAAAGGAAATCGCGTCTCTCGCAAGTCTACATTTAACCCGAATTAAGTAATTAACATCGTGATACGATAATAAATTTCATTTTATTATCGATCGATAAAGATTTTATTAACAGAATCAATCGGTCGGCGTATTAAGAAATATAGATTAATTACCGATAAGACGATAATCATCTACAAAACTTATCGGTAATCCGAAACAAATTTTCGTTAAATCAGAAAAGAATGTGTATTTCCGAGACTTATTAAAAAATTTGAAAAAACATTTCCTCCTAAGAACTTGCGTATTTATTTATAGTTTTGCAAGGAAATTTCTTAAACTAAAAATTGCGTCCTTCCGAAAAAATACAAATTTTTCAATCATAAATTTATTTAATTGCGTGAAACAGGTCCGAATGGTATATACAGACCGAAGTTCTAAAGTTAATGAAAATAATTCGCTCAACACTTAACAAGACTGTTAGATTAAATTTATGATTCCGGAACATTCCCACCTGAATGGCTAAAATTAATATTCATAACGTTGTCAAGGAAACCAACACGAGAAAGTGTAGTGATCATAGAATGATTAGTACGATGCCATCACTTAAAATCCTTTTGAAAATAATACATCGTCGTATTCGGACAAAAATCTAAAAGAATATTGGAGGAACACAGTTTGTATTCAGAAATGGGTTCAGCGAAAGAGAAGCTCTATTTGTTATCAAAACCCTAATAAAAAAATGTCTAGAACGACCAAAACCGGTTTTCCTTTGTTTCATTGATTTTGAAAAGGCCTTTGATAATACGAATCATGTTAAACTTATTGAAAACTTAGAAAAGACAGGAGTAGACCTGAAAAAACTTTATTGGAACCAAACTACTCGTATAAAAGTAGACGATACACAAATAATATATAAAAAAAAAAAAAATGAAAATAAACAATTTTCGTTATGTCATACGTTGTTAATAGCAAATCGGCAAGAAGACCTACAAAAATTACTTGATCGTATAAATCTGTCTTGCAAGGAATATAATTTGGCGATTAATGCGACAAAAACAAAAGGTCTCGGTGATAGAGAAAAAACACACACCACGCATAATGATAGAAACTGAGAATAAAATATTTGGATAGATTTTTCTCTTCCATTACGTGTTTCAACTTTAATTCTTACAAATTTCATCCTATTGCTATGAAAAAATCCTGAATCTCTTATACCAACATCCTACTCTAAAACTAACTCTAATATGGATTCCAAGTCATACAGGTTTCAACGATTTAGCTGATAAAGCAGCTAAAGAGGCAGCTCGAATTCAACCTTATCCTTTAATCCCTATATCCGAAACAGATGCAATCGCCTTCATTTTGTGATCTGAGGAATGCAATTCCCTCATCATAATTCGGAATTTGTAATTTTCTATCAAACTTTTAATCCGGTCATTTTAATCGAATTAGAAGTATATACGATTATCATACGGGTTATTAGAGCTCTTATAGCGAATGGAGGTTGATAAAAATCCTTTAATATTTGAATTATATATTGCGTTTCAAGCTCAAATCTTATCGAGAAAATGAATTTTTCAAGGTAACGAAGATCACTATCCAACTCAACTATCGGCACAATTGCTCTACCGTCTTGTTAAAATGTAAAAACAACTCATATTCGTCAAATAGTCGGTTCTTTAGATGACGTATCTCTACTATAAACTTCCTAGTTAATGGACTACTTACTCTACAATATAAAATGTCAGAGAAAACTCGATATATATAGTATTTTTGAGTTCGTTTAATTTACGTTACCCTTTTCAAATTTTTCACATTTATAACTGTATTAGGTAAAGTAACTTTTTTATTTTTATCACATTTTCAGATAACGGAGAGCATTATTCGAAATTAATCGGCGAAAAATTAATATTAATATCGAAAACAAAAAAAAAAAAAAATATCCTAACGGGTAATTAATAGACGGTAAATAGATCCAACAATATGTTTTCAACTCACCAAAAAAAAAAAAAACAGATTTGCAAAGGTGCGCGAAGGATGAATTTTGACAGGCACGGTCGCCCGATTGATATTTACAAAATAAAGGAAAACCGTTGTGTCATCATCCTATTCTACTTTGTTCGTATTTTCGGATGTAAAAAAAAAAGCTTCCAACTTTCACGTAAAATTAATGACGTCGCCACGTCCTTCCTGTCAAAAGCAATCCTTTTGTAAGGCTTAAGCCACCGCCTCAGTTTTATTGATCAAAAAAGGGTATATCCCTTTCTTCTGGTCCAACATTCTCTCGGAAATATACAACAGCGATGATTGTAATAGTGCTAGCAGTGGCCTAACACGGAGAAAGTGCGATATGTTGGCATTTTACTCATTTTAACGAAAGCAACGCGATGTATAACCTTTAATAAATAAACGTTATAAGCGACATTCGTAGCGTACAATCCGTTATTAATGACACCGAAAATAATACCCTGGTCACGAGCGAGTTACATCCCTTAAACTAAATCATCTAAGAATAAAACGCGCTAGCTAACGACCAAAATGATGATATTTTCCACAACGACGAACAAAAAAAATCGTTACGAAATTTTAAAAATTTATTTTTTTATATTAATTTGAACCCGTTCATGCCGAATATATTCGTTTGCATACATTACTTTCTCGTAAACTATATACATACGCCCAAGATGGATATTGTCGATTAAAATTATTTTTATAATTTCTTCGTAATTTTTAATTGTATATAATTATTTTTATCGTTCCGGTAAGCGTGGAAGGTTTAATTACAACGCGCTAACGTAGTAATATTTGATTACTCGTAGTTTGGCCTAAAAAAAAAACAAAAAAAAAAACAAAAAAAAAAAGAATATTTGGATACACATTAAATATTCTGGTAACCATATCTATAAGTTATTTTTAGAATAGTTAATTTTGAAGAATCGGACGGCAATATCAACCGACATATAATAAAAAACATTAATATAGAGTAACTCACAAAACACGGACGGCTTTGTTGTTTTTTGAATAACTCAAAAATTACTGGATAAAAATTTTTGAATGAAATTTTATTTAAAAATAAGAAAAAGAGCAACTAGCTTACAATCATTTGTGGAACACAATATCGTTTAGATTCAGATGACCGCCATTTGCAACATTACATTCATTCGGCCTTTTTAAAAAAACATTCAAACACTTTTTCGAGCCTAGGTAGCTGAATTTTTTTAAAACCAGAGTTTTTAGATGTTCTAGATCTCGTGGACGTGTTTCGTAAACGCGGCTCTTAAGATATCTTCACAAAAAAAATTGCGCAACTTTGAATTTTTTCGAAACTCACTTCGCACTATCGTGTTCGATTCACCGTTCCACGCAAAACGCGCGCTCCTTCACATTATACGATGTCATAATAGCCGAAACTAGACAAAAACGAATCTTCCGTGCGTACACGAAATGTGGAGCAAGTTGTGTGTTACCAACTGCGCTATTCAAAAAAACAAAACCGCCCATTTTCTCTGGGTCACACTATATAATAATCGTTTGAAAAAAAAAAACAAGAATTAACAAAATCTCCAGATAACTGAACATATTTCAACACTGGGAAAGGAGGAGAGAGCATAACTATATTCGTCAACAATGGTAGCAGTAAACTTTTTTAAGAATTAGGAAAATTGCAAAAAATATCGGATTTCGACAAAACCAAAATATATATTTTGCCGGAATGTTAAATTTTCGATTATACATAAGTTTAAGGTAATGTGGAATTTCAAAATAATATATAAATATACACGTCATTCCGATTTATTTCAATAAAAATTTTTTAAGTACAAAATCCGTCATCATCGAATACGAATAAAGGAAACGAGACACAAGGAAAATGCTACGAAAAATAAACGCACATACATAGATCATCATCATCATAAAAGTAGCATCTCCCAGTCGAGAGATTGCACATCACCAACTCTACATACATCGGCATCTCTCTGATTCAATTAATTTGACGAAATCCTTCTGAGAAGATTCAGGAAAGGCACTTAGAGGAAGAAAAAATTATTTACATGGCAAAACAACGTTTGCCGGGTATGAAAATTGGGCTTGAAGGGTTTTCGGGTTTTGGGCCCTTTTTGAGGCCCCTATGATATATCGGTGGTTCTGGTTGGGCTTAAAAGAAAGTAGACGTCGAGATCTATAATTTATGTTATGAGGTAAATGTTTTAAAAATTAACCGGTAACGAGAAATCGCGAGTTGAATATTTCATTTTCGATTTTTAAAAATTCTGCCGGCGATTTTTGGTCGGCCGATTCTACAATGCATTTAAGTTCAATAAATGTACAAAAATTAAAAAGTATCGACATATCATTTAAATTTCGTTATAAATTTGTTTTTTAATTTTTTGTATAGTTCCTAATTCTCCATCGGTATTTGTGCTTTATTTAATTCAGCTAATAAATTTATACATTTATTGATTGTGGGGCGATACGAAGTTCGCCGGGTCAGCTAGTATATATATATATACATATATACACATGTATCAAGTTTTTTTCGGCCATATCCAATAACAGTTAAAGATTAATGCGTACAGTAATAAACGAACCAAAACATTATGCTTTTTGCACACGTAACAATTAGATAAATTTCGCCACATTTAAATTACTACTTAATAATAATTATAATTGGCGTATTTACTACATATTTTTCATATTTAAATTATCGCGTAATAATAGTTATAATTTATCTACTACTAATCCATGCAGGTTAATATATCTGTCAGGCCGTATACGACAATTACAACGCATAAGACAAAAGATCGCTTAATCTATATCTGCCTAATTTAATCCGCGTCTTTTAAATCTGTAAATCCTCTCTCGAAAGGGTACATAGCGCAATACGAACGCGGACGATAATATACGAATATTTTTGCCGAACAATATTTTATAATTTCCATAAGATAAGCAAAATGATTAGAAAAATAAAAACGATCGTACAATAAGAATATTTGCGTAGAATAATTAACATTACCGTAATTTACTGCTAAATGCGCAGACAGACATAAATATTTACACAACACTTATATATATATATATATATATATATATATATATATATATATATAAATAAATAACACAAAATGTTTACGTCGGGGATGGCATAGTTACTAGATCGTTTAATTGTCAATCCAACGGGGAGGATTCGATAACATTTCGCTGCATGAAATTTTTCACCCTCGTGTAACTGTTAATTAACATAAACTTTATACAAAAAGTCATATATGCGTACATCTACGTTGCATATAATTAGTGCTTTGAATGATTGTTCATTTTGTACGCAAAAATAACGTACAATCTAATCAGGATATTCTGCAAAATTTATTAGGTAAGTAGATGAAATTAAAATCAGAAGTTTTTAAATGAGTATAATAAAACAATATATAAACGTTCTTTAAAAATAGTAAAACACGAAAATTGAATTTCGTGCTGGACATATTTAGTTTTCACTAACAAACAATATATACGAAAAAATTGGGTTCGCACTATAAAATGATAAATAGAGAAAATCAGAAAGCTAAAATGGATCGGAGAGTAGCGTGTAAAACTATAGATAACAATGTGAAAAAGGCTAATACTGAAAGATATAAAAAGATTATTGCCAGGAAAAAGACAAAAAAACCGATAAATTTTTTAAAAAAAATATAAACATAGTACCTAGTATAAGTAAATACTAATTAACTACTTAATTTATTTAACCTAATAGGATAGGAAGAAAAAAGAAAATGAGTAAAATAATCTTTTCCCATTGGATTAGATCATCATTTTGGTCGGTACTGCTGCACCTCTGTGTATCTCCAATACGAGTAACATCAGTGGCAGAGTTCGAACGGTTTCTTCCGTTTGAGTCTGCGAAGCAGGTTTTCCGTTTCCAAGAGCTGGATAACCTCAGGATTTGGATGTCTGGATAACCTTTTTTCATGATCTACCGTTATTTTCTTGATTTCCTTATTGACAGGCGTTATACTAAGATCTCTATGAAGATCCGTATTTCGGATGTACCAGGGTGCATTGACAATGCATCGCAGCACTTTATTCTGAAATTTTTGTATAATATTTATATTTGTTGGTTTAGTGCAACCCCATAATTGTAAGCCATAGGTCCACACCGGTTTCAACATCTGATTGTACAGCAACAGTTTATTTTGAATACTGAGTTTAGATGTTCTACCAATTAGCGAAAACATTTTGCTGTATTTTAATTCAAGTTCTTTCCTTTTTTTTTGACATGCTCTTTCCATCTTAGTTTGGCATCTAGTGTCATGCCTAGGTATTTCGCAGTATTACTGTGTTGTATTAATTTACCATCAATTACTATCGAAATATATGGCTCTTTTTTATTGGTGAAATTTATGTGTGTTGATTTTGTTTCATTTAATTTTATCTGCCACCGTTTAGACCATTCAAATATATTGTCAATGGATTTTTGCAGTGTTTTAGTTGCTTCATCAACATTGTTGCCTACGCACATAACCGATGTGTCATCAGCGAAGGTTGCCATTATAGCATCAGCGGAGCATGGGATGTCACTCGTGTAAATTCGGTACAGAACTGGGCCAAGTACACTCCCATGTGGTACACCAGCTTTGATTTCTCTAATGCTCGAATAGCTGTCTTCACATTTAACTCTGAAAAATCGATCCGAAAGATAGGATTTTAGTATTTCTCTGTAGTTTAGTGATAGTAATTTGTCCAGTTTTTTTAACAGCCCATCGTACAAGACTTTGTCAACGGTTTGCGCCACGTCTATAAATTGTTACTTGATACGAAGAATATTAATAACAGACAGAAAGAGTATATTGAAGAGTTATACAATGGTGATGCAGTGTCTGATTCAAATTTAAAAGAATTATCCGAACTACAAGGCAACACCGTTCCTTGTATCAAAAAATATATCAGTCAATATCAAAAAAAACTTTGTAAAAAACTTTATTTAGAGTATGGGGTTATTTGGAGTGGAGACATGGACGATTTTATAGAGATAAAATGATAAGCTCGGAACTTTAGAAAATGTGGTGCTGGAGTCAAATGTTAAGAATATCATGGACGAGTAAAATATTTAATAACGAAGACAACTAATAAACGAATGACGCGAATTAGAAAATACGATAAAAATGAAAATGGTCGGACATTTCAACAGACATCGTGTAATCATAAATAAAATTAACGTAAATGGTTACACGACCCGCGTAGTAATTACGCATTTTCTTTATGTGTTTTTATAAATGAATAAAGAAATGAAAGTTGGTATTAAAACAAAAGAAAAAATAATAACAGCTGGCGTTCTGCATCATTTATCTCGTATTGGCTCATTCAAATTTCATTCATTTATTATAGTTTATATATATATATATATATATATATATATATATATATATATGACATGAAAGTTAAAACAATAGAAACAAATAATAACGTTCTTGTATTATATGTTATGCGAATTATGATTCACGTCAATTGATACCACAACAACAATATAATTCTGCTGATAGATTATAAATTCAAAAGAAAATTAATAACAAAAGAATCATTTCAAATTGCGAAAAAATATTTCGATTATTATTTGAAAATTACAGCGTTAAAATAGAAAAAACGAAAGAAAAAAGAGAACAATAAAAGAAAAAATACATTTAAACGTTACGCCATTAATAAAGCGTCGTAAAACAAAATCTAAGACCATTAATAATAATGGTAATGATAATAATAAGTAACTACATTCCGAAGAATAATATTCATAACTGGAAAAAGGAACAACCCTGAAATTTAAGATTACGAGTACAGTGCTCACGTACAAACAAATCGCTAGAAAGTTTTTAGATATTATTTAAAAACAGACAAGGAACAAAAGTAAACATTCATAACCGGATAGATATGCAATGGAGCAAAAAAGAACGAGGAGTTTTCTTCGGAAGCCGATTTCTTATTTTCCTTTTGGCCAATACGGCAGACTTAAGACTCTATTACATCTGGCGCCTGACAGTTTTGGCTCCGACAATCGATTTGCCCGTTGATAAGGAAACACAAATACAACGCGTCGAACAGATAAACTAAATTTTATTTTTTTACTGACCCCAATGGAGATAGAGAAATGAAAGAAAAATATGATAAAGAAACGAAAGGGAAAAGATAAAAATGAAGAGAAAGGATGCGGATACAGCGAATTATATCAGGGCTACTAGCAGCAGCAAAATGCCGGGGGGTCCAGTAGCGTTGAGAACAAATCGATAAGTATATCCTATATATATATATATATATATATATATATATATATATATATATATATATATAAATATAAACATTTACATCACCCCATTTATATCCTTTTCATAGATATACAGTGTTCCGCTTAAGTTAAAGGTTATATCCTACCGAACAACTAAAACGCAACTCCTTCACTGGTTGTCTCTTCTTTTCCGCCAATAAGGCGTCATCAATGCATTATAGTTTTCGAAGGATTGTAATTATATTATTATTATGAACTCCTTTTGTTCTATTGCATTGAATGTTAATTATTAAAACCAGTATATTAATTATTATTTCTTTTAAGAAAATTGAAATAGGAAATATAATTGTCCAACATTCATTTGCACGAAAAACACACGTACCGTGAACGAATTTAATTGTTCGAATAATTTAATAAACATTATATATATATATATGTGTGATATATGTATGTGTGTGTGTGTGTGTTAGCGGTTTTGGATAACAGCAATGATATAAGAATTTGCAATTTGGAAGTTAATTTCCTAATACTACTTACCAGGACATTATTTAAAATACTTAAAAGGTAGATCTGGCAACAAGACAGATCTAAGATCGAGAACGATATTGTCTAAAAAAGTAATAATACATTGAAATAAAATAGTAAGCCAAGAATAAACCACCATGTTAGTACATTCCAAAAATGATGATAGATTCAAAGCTCACTCCTAAATTTGCAATAACAAACCTACGAATAACTAAAAACGCCTACTGAAATTATATAGCACAATTCATTTTAATAATTAGAAGAACGCAATGAATAAGTTGCGGAAGGATTAACGTACATTCTTTTTCAATTTTCATTGGGCCCCGTACCATATCAAATATTTAAAAATCACGCTTACTAAAAATTGTCTAATGCAAAAAAAAAAAAAGAAAGAAAAAAAGAAACAAAAGGAAAAAGACGTCGCTGTCATAGTTCGATACAGCAAGCGGATTAATTAAACGAGAAAAATTTCAAATGGGCGGTAATTCTATTTATAATTCAAATTTAGAACTATTGTGGTCTTAAGGAGAACGCGTAAAATTTCGCAGGGTTAAAAAACACCGAATAACCGTAAACAACGATTCTAGATGATAACGTAAAATCGGATTACATCTACCATCGGCAATGAGGCAGTTAGAACTTTATGATCCAACAGTAAATTATTTAATATATAAATTTAATAATCCCGTTTACTCGTATTAGTCTACGCAATACATTATTTGTTAATTTCTTTAATTTTCTCGCATTTACAAGTTATCCGACTAAATTATACACGTTTTCCTAAATGTCTTACAGGATTATCTAAAGGAATGTCGAACAAGCACGCAGGATAAATACGTAATCCGCATTATGACGGGAAAGAAAATGCGAAATTCGCAAGTTAGCCTCCAAGAGAAATTTTAAACTAAAATTAATCCGTCGGAGGAACCGCTTATATATAAAATATTAAATATTTATACAAAAGGTGAAACATCTGAATATCGTCTACATTCCTCTAGTGCTAGTGTATTGTACTAAAAAAAAGTTTTTTAGCGTTTTCTCTCTCTCTCTCTCTCTCTCTCTCTCTCTCTATATATATATATATATATATATATATATATATATATATATATATATATATATATATATATATATATTCTTAACAAGTTCCCGTATACTGAAATTAACTATATCAAGTTTCGATAGTAATAATACCTGGTTCAAGAATAAAACTATATTTAAAGTATCTAAATTGTGAAAGTGTTTCATTTTTTTTATTATTAAAATGTTCAACTCATCTTTAGATACGTACATAATAACCAAACCTGACAATAAAAAGCGTTAAATTATGAACGTGATAACGATATAACCGTTGAAAACATTTATTTCAGTTAAAAATAAACATTTTAAATAATTTAAATTTTAATACATTTCATTCATAAAAATACTTTCAAATTTAGTTGTATTTTGTAATGTATCTGCAAGAAAGGAAACAGCGAATAAAATATTTGACGTAATTTTTTCATTATCCACATTTCGAAAATAGATAAACATCTAAAAAAAAAATAAAAACTAAAGTTCCCAAAATTGAAGGCTCTTATTTTAATTAAGATTTCCTAATTATAATAATACAAAATCCTCCTAAAAAAATTTACATAATCTGGCTTTTCTTGTTATTCTAGTTATAATGACGCTCTAGACTAGTTAACTATCTTTATATATATATATATATATATAAGTAATTTTATGTTTAAAATTTTAGGAATTTTTTTTAAATCGTTAACAATAAATTAAGAACAGCGAAAAAAAAAGTCATCAGGCAACAAAGATTTTACACATTACGGCTGTTAAGAAAATAATGTAGGCAGAAAACACGAGTAATAATTGGATATTCCCGATTAAATTCTTCTGCAACGCCAACGTATATATTGGAATTGTACAATTATTTATATAAACGCTGAATTCCTTAATTGTAAATAATTTAACACACGCGACACGATTACTGGTTCAATAAATTAGTTTATTGGTTGGATACATGTTCAATTTACGTAAAGGTACACATACACGCACACAAACAACTATCATTCATTTAATTATAATTTTACGTTGAAAATACTGTCGAATCCAACGTAAAACCGGTTTCGCTTTATATTCCAGATGAATGATAAAAAAACTTAAAGAAATTCTGGAATAATGAATGATTTTAATAGATAACTTTGGTATATACACGTACGCACACAAGAAATCAGGAAATCTTTATCTTAAATCGCTTCCATATTTAAGAATGAAAATGGAAATTTTATCACGATATATATCCGGCCTATTTATATGCAAATATACATATATACGAATGTGAACACACACACACACACACACACACACACACACATATATATATATATATATATATATATATATATTAAAAAATTTCCATTAATGGATTTTAGTAATGGTAGGTAGATCTGTATTTAAAATTAGTTATTATTATTATTTTACGGCCAAACGCTTAAATTCAAATTAAAAAGCAATTTTCTTCTTGATTTATGACGTAAACCGTCTACAAGTCTTATTTTATTACTTAATAATAATTTTATACGTATTATTTCGTGTAATTTAAATTAAATAATTTTAAATTTTTGACAAATAAAACGCGTATAAAATTATAAAATTACTTTTAAATCTATAACATAAAAAAAAAATTATCCCGATTAATCATTAAATAATTTATCAACAATAGAGTATATGACAATCTTCTTCTTTATTTGTCGTCTCCATTTCGAAGGTTGGCGACCCACAATCTAAAGCAATTCCTATCAGCGGTCGACCGGAATGAACATCAGAACCATTTCTTAAGATTGTCTCTATTCGTATTGTTTGAAATCTTCCACATTAATTTTACTCTCAAGTAACATTTTTCTATATACAGTAAACTTCAATCTATTAAGAATTTCGTTATTCTTGACTTATTGTACACATCGTATTTTCAGCATCCGGCGGTAACAAAATATCTCAAACGCATAGATCTTTTTTCCCAAGGTTAAATTTAGTGTCCAACATTCACATCTATATAGCAGAATAGAGAAGATCTCGGTGCATGGCTAAACAAAGCCGGGGATTCATATGAAGAAATTAAATGCAGGACAGGACAGGCAAGAGTAGCATTTATAAAAATGAAAAAAAAAAACATTAACATCGCATGGAATATCTCTTGAAGTAAGACTCAGAGTTTTAAAATGCTACGTATGGTCAGTGTTGCTGTATGGTTGCGAAACATGGACGCTGAAGGCTAAAATAATCAAAAATATAGAAGCCTTCGAAATGTGGTGTTACCGTCGTATATTGCGCATATCGTGGACAGCAAAGAAGAAGAATAACGAAGTATTGGACATATTGAAAAAGAATAAAGAATTGTTAAACTCAAACGAAGGAAAACAGCATACCTGGGACACATATTAAGAGGTCTGAAATATGTACTGCCGCACACCATAATCGTGGGAAAAGTAACAGGAAAAAGAAAAGTAGGCAGAAGAACGATTGCTTGGCTGGATAATATCCGAAAATGGTCGTCGATGGAGGTAGAAGAATTGTTTCACAAGGCCAGAGACCGAAAATTATATCAAGAAATTGTCGCCATAGTTGTTACCAACGACTGAGAACAGTCAATTGGACAAAAGAAGAAGAAGTAACATCTCAGAAGTCGTATATGACATGTCATATTTTTAACCTGTAGTTTTCGTTATAATTCTAATACTCCAAGTTCGTCAATATAGTTTTATGTATTAAGTAAAACGTGTTCTAAAAAAGGAAAAATCAAATTTCCTCAATATCTAAGAAAAATTTGGTATTTGTAAAATAATTTGACAAATATGAAAAAAAGTAATTCACCGACTACATAGTAATGAGTGAGGCGTGAAAAGTTTAATAACTTTAAGAAACATATGCTAACGTAAACGTTTGAAAGCGTGAGTTTCATTAAAGCCGCATATTCACGCCAATAGCTAATAACAGCCGATGAGGCCATTGAAATATTCAAACGCCAAAGTTGAATATATTAATAATAATTATTCGAACGGTTTTTTTTAATCACGCTTATGCACGATGTTTTGCAAGGACAGAACCGTTTCCCGATTACAACTTTTCTATGTGTTTTTCTTTTTTAGTTATCGGCTGGATAGCGAATATATTCAGAAATAACGGACATTTGATAATAGAACCAATAAATGACAAAATAACAAGAAGAAGACTACGGCGAAAATTAATCAATCGTAAAATAGAGGATACAAGTGTACAGACGTACAACGTATTGGAAGATAACGCACGGAGCAAAGCTTTAAGGTGTACACCAATCGAAAAATTGACAAGTTCAAGTACACGTTATAAGTATGAAAATTTTCGGAAACACACGAATAATTATCGAACATATCTAATATAAACAGTACAACTGACGGATTTACAAGAATATGAAATAAATTATGACTAGATAGATTGCAAAATACATAAATTTAGTTAAAACTATCCAAATAAATTTATTTATCGTACAAGTAATTAAAATAAAGGTAAACGAATAGTTGCGAGTATATATATAAAAAACTATTCATATTTTTTTTTACAACAGAAAGCAGAAGTATTTGGAAAATACTACGCTGATACATTTCAGTCATGCCCTGAAAACTCTTGCTTTTCCAGAAATACGATATTATGATGTGTCTAAACCCATTAAACTTACTTCCCCCGGCGAAATTAAAAATATAATAAAAACGATGAATCCGACAAAAGCACCAGGATACGACCTGATTACAGCAAAAATTTTAAAAGAATTACCAAGGAAAGGTTTAATACTTTTAACGTATATCTTCAATGCAATGCTGAGATTAACATATTTCCCAGTTCAATTAAAATTTTTGCAAATCATCGTAATCAAAAAGCCGCAAAACTCTCAATAGAAACAAGCTCGTATCGCCCCATTTCATTATTGCCTGTGCTGTCTAAGTTGTATGAAAAACTACTCCTAAAAAGAATACTTCCAATTGTCCAAAACAAGTCACTAATACCGGACCATCAATTTGGTTTTAGAGAAAAACATAGTACAATAGAGCAGGTCAATCGAATAGTTAATGTGATTGAAAAATCCATTGAAGAAAAAAAAGTTTGTGACGCGGTTTTCTTAGACGTAAGTCAAGCTTTTGACAAAGTTTGGCATAAAGGTCTGTTACAAAAAATCAGTCGTTACATTCCACATCAGATGACTCGGATATTGCAGTCATACCTAGATGAAAGGTACTTCTGTGTCAAATATGGAGATGATGAATCACAGATTTATCCGGTAAAAGCAGGTGTACCCCAGGGTAGTGTACTGGGGCCGTTGCTCTATCTAGTTTATACGGCAGACATTCCTGTTCCGACAAACGTCGAAATGGCAACCTTCGCTGATGACACAGCAATTCTCTGTTCAGACGCATCTACCATAGTGGCACGTAAAAACCTGCAAGAAGCAGTAACCAAAATCGAAACATGGTTTAAAATGTGGAGAATAAAGATTAATGAAGATAAATCAGCTAGAGTAATATTTACTAACAGAAGAAATCTACCGACTGGACAGATAATTATGAATGGTGTTACAATTCCACAAAAAGAGGAAATAAAATATCTTGGTTTAAATTTAGACAAGCATCTAACATGGAAAAAGCATATAATCAAAAAACGCAATGAACTAAACATTAAGCGGAAACAAATGTTTTGGCTACTAGGCAGACGATCAGAACTGTCTACTGATAATAAACTGCTTTTATATAACCAAGTTTTGAAATCAGTTTGGCGATACGGCTGCCAATTATGGGGTTGTGCCAAGAAAAGTAATATTGCCATTTTGCAGAGAGTTCAAAACAAAATCCTTCGGACTATTGTCGACGCTCCGTGGTATATATCAAATCTTACACTACACGAAGATCTCAAAATGAAAACTGTAAAAGAAGAAATAGCAACAGTTGCTAAAAAATACGCCGTCCGGCTAGAGAACCACCCTAATCATATGGCGATCTCCTTACTAGACAACTCACTCGTTATCCGCAGACTCAACAGAACGAAGCCACTGGATTTAATATAAATACTATTAATATGTAAAATTACACTTAAGCACCCATCACTGGATGGGATGCTTCTCATGTCACATTATGCATAAATAATCATAAAACTTACTAAATAGCATTAGCTAGGTGTAAATTAGCAATTATAAATAATAAAAAAAAAAAAAATTTTTTTTAAATACGATACAGATCAAAATTCGTAATCATAAATAGACTGATCAAATTTTAGATTATATAAATAAAATTAAAAGAAACCCAGTTAACTATATTTATTACAAAATATTAATATACGATGAAAATATTAAAATAAGAAAAACACGATTCTTTTTATTTATATCAACTCATTTTTATTCGCAGACGTACGATTAGTATTTTAACATTGTTTTGTTTTGCGTATTTATATTTCTAAGGAACATTAAAATACCAATTGCAAAATTTGTAAGTCCCGTTAAGTTACAAACCATCGATAAACATACACACACACACACATATATATATATATATAGATAATATATAAATTTTATAATTTGAAGAGTGCGGAATATAGTGATTTTTTAAATTAAACAACAAAAACGAAATTAGAATCACTAAAATTCTTCTTTATGAAAAATCACAAAGCTTTTAAGCTGTTAGACCATTATCAAGTGATTATTAAAAAATATAATAATATAAAATGAAAACTATTAATTTAAATTACAATTCAGAAAAATCACAGTATTAATAAACTAATCTCATAGTGAAGGACATACATAGCTTTTATTTCAACGATATTTCATTAGGAGACTATTATTTTTTTACATATAGTTTCTACCTTTATAATTTCATTCGTGATGTACTCGTGATTATTATTTTTTAATTATATTTTGTTTTACAAGGTTAAAAACTGAATTTTAATTCGTATAAATAGATAAAATGTCGTAATTCTATATGATACAAAAAAACCGTTCGTGCGTCTAATTAACCTTACTAACAACCACAACAATATATTTGCATAAGTTATAAACATAAAAGAAAATATAACATGGAGTTACAAACATTGTGTACCGGGAACACCTTACCACAATAACAAAGCGTTAAATGCTGCAGGAAAAAGCAAATAAAATACTAGAAAATAAACAACTTTTCTAAATACAAATAATACATGTTAATATCGTAAGTCCAAACTGCTAAAATATATTTTTTGTACGTCGTGAGTTCTTAAATAAATATTGTTATATATATATATATATATATATATATATATATATATATATATAAAAATAAAAGTGGGTGACATGGGTGTCGAAGGTACTTACTAAGTAAAGGAGTTAATACTAATAAATAAATTATAATTAATTACTACATAATGTTATGTTTAAATCGGCTGTGTTTATATTTTGAATACATGAAACGGAGTTGCCTAGAATCGTAATTGGCAATCGAGGAGACGAGTTCATTGTTTTGGTATGAGCATTTAATATATAAGTCAGTTGATAGCTTTAGAATAAAATCTCTAATACAGGACAGCTCAGTAGCTTCGTGCATGCTGTCGATTCTGGCATAGCGAAGTGCATTCAGAATACATCCGATTTTGAATGACTTGTAATTTGTTAAAGGGGTTTTTGATATAGAGCTCCAGAAAGGACAAGCGTAAGAAAGTATTGGACGGATTAGAGGATTATCTTGTTGTTAATGTTGAGGAAGGATTTGTGATTAAGGATACAAGGAACAGAAGGCATTGTTTGTCTTGATTGCAATATTATACGTTCTGTAGATTAAATACGTAAACGGGTAAAATCCTGAACGCACGTCCTATATGTTCGAAAACTGCTTTAACATTTTAATAAGTATACAATCTTCTTTAAAACATATTCTTTTTAGACACTATTTGAAACTAGATACGAAAAAGTCCTTAATAATATATGTAATATACGGAAAATAATAATAATATATTCGATAGTATCGAGTATTTTTATGTTTTACCCTTTAAAGTATGATGTAAGTATTATTTAATTTAGACGGAGTCGAGTAAATTAGAATATTGAAATTGTAAATTAACCGAATAGAGAAAGAATATATTAATAATATAATAATGCTACTACGCAATAGCGAATATTAGATGTAACATGCACGTAGTTATAGTTTCGGTTTACTATGCTGTTATAGTGAAACTGTTTTCAATTTATAAACGGCTAATAGTTATTTCGTTGTAACGACGCCGAGAATGGGTCACGAAAGTTCGCACATTTTATATGTAAGTCGTTAAATATTTCCAACAGCCCATAATGAGGCGAACCATTTATACATACATTGCCGCATTTACTTAATATATATAATATATATGTATGTGTATGTTAAGAAATTTTATAGTTCATTCGAGACTAAAGAAAAAGCTAGATAGAAAACGAGTGAAAAAAACTTATTTGTTTCCGTTCTTCTCGCTCGAATATTATTTTGAAAATAAAATCGAATGAGGACAAATAAACGAATCCATATTAATTTTAAAGATAACAACAATAAAAAAATATTCTATAGCAAACGATATGGAAGGTTAGGTTTAAATTACTCCCATCATTCTTATATGTACGTACGTGCATTCTTAAATTTTAAATTCTTTTTCAATACTTTTTATCTTGTTACTGCAGTTTTATTTCTACCAAAATATAAGTAAAAATACATCATAACTGAGAATTCGATTCATTCGTACGCGTTTATTGTTAGATCCCGATCAAAACAATCACAAACGATAGAAAATATATTAAAAATAAATAGATTTTGCCAAACAATAAAATATCAAGTAGAATAATGAATGGAAATTATCTATTAATAATGACTTATCTTACCATTTAATTAATCTGAAAATATGATTTATTACAATTTAATAGGACGAAGTTAACAAGTAAAAAGAGAGCGAAGTTCCTTACTTTAAAAACTGATACAAACTCTTGTTATCCAAACAAGAAACGTATCAGACCCAAAAAAACACAAAAATTATGAAAAATAACGTTTTGAGAAGCTACAAAACATGATAATCTTATTACTTAGCAAAGGAATATCGACTTGCAGAAACTATATTAAATGTGTTAAATAATAGATCGTTTCTACATATAAAAAGTTTCATTAATTAAATAATTAACCAAAAAAATATTCGAGGACGAAAGTTAGGTAATGTGACCGGATAAACATGTTTTCGTTAAAAGTGGATTGAAAATTTAAAAATTTATATTTTTCAGCAAGAAGAATTACTTGACGAAATAATAATATAATACAAAAGGCACATTTTTGTCAAAACATTCACACAATTAGTTGAAATTAATGAGTTTATATATATATATATATATATATATATATATATATATATATATATATATATATATATATATATATGATTCTATTCTTCTTGGCCTCAGTAAAGCACGACAGTATTCTCATCATTATTTCGAAAAATAATTCGCACTGATCAATAGGTTATCGTGCGTTTACTTTTTCAGACAGAAAGTATTTTTCAAGTCAATGGTAATCATCAAATAAATTAGAAGTTTAAAGACGGTATGAAAATTGAGATACTCGAGGGGTAAATTTATAATACAAAACGACGTACTTTATTGATGTAAAATTACGTTTCTATGTACAATTAACTCTAAAATATTGTATATCGTTGTAAAAACATGATCATTCATCTTGGAAGACAGCATCAGGTGAAATTAGTGTATTGGGCTACAAAGATATTTCTCGTCCCCCCCTCATGCCATAGGTCTAGAAAACTGACATAATTAATGTTGGCAGAATTATAGAATAATAACCACACGGCTATCAGTTCGAAAGAACAATGGAGTAAACGATCTCCACAAACGAAGAGATCAAAATGCTAGAATTTTCGGTTTAGGTTGTTAACATCTCAACAACAAAATTAGCGATGAAATAATTAAAATTTTAAACAACTAGATTTATAAAATGTAATCATAAAAATTTATTTACAATCGATTTTTATCTCATTCCCTAATCACACTCTAGTTCAACAATCAAGAGAAGATATCTATGGCATTTTCATTCGCATTCACTGACGATGCTTCAAAGTCTATGGTTTCACGTCATACAAGAGATACATGCATCATTTTGTCTACTTCCTACATGTCTCGTTTATATGATTATTGTCCATAAGCATAGAGGCATCTTAGCAGAGTATTACATATTTCGGCAAGTAAATTATTTAACATAAGTTGAACTTTAGGAAATACATTAAAGTGATTAGCGGTAAAACTAGATATTCAACACATAACTGTATAACGGACAGTCAAAATGGATCCAACATTCTAGAAATCACGCATAAATCATGAGAGGTAATTCTATTTATAGAGAATAGTATGAAAGAAAGTCCGACATTTTTTATGAGTTGTCATCATTCGAATTCTTCAACACTAGAACTTATTTTCTTTATTTATTACGTGATAAAATCCAACAAAATGATTTTTCACTTATTTAGAGTGTACTCCACCCAATATTTTCATATTATCACTTATTAGCCACCGAGGCCAGATTGCATTCGTAATTTTAATTAAAAATAGCATTAAGAAAAAATAAAATGAATTGAAACTGTTGTCTCATACATATATATATATATATATATATATATATATCTTCCATATACTTAGATATAATAAGCATTTGCACTCTATATATAAGAATGTTTATATCGGCCTTTATATAATTTTCCTGAATAAAGAAAACAATTACTTAATAAAAAAGTTTTGTATTAATCTCCCACAATTCAACGACATACAAAAACAAAAATTGTCTTATAAAACTATCTGATATTTTTTATTTATATAAAAATTAAAATTACCTCTCCAGAAAATACAAAATCGTTGTCGTATTTATTTTTCAGTTTAGCTTCCGTAAATATTGTAGTATAAATGATAGCCAAGATAAAAATAAACAATTTCATTTTGATAAAATATCTTGAACTCAGTACTCAAAACGTTAATGCTTTACAACCGTAAACAACAAACAACTTTCTAAGTACAAAAACAAACAGTAAACAAAACAACCGCGAAAAAGAAAGACTGGTAAAGTTTCGTGCGTTTCCGTTGCTCACTCGTTCATATTCGGTTTCTTGATCCACAAAACCCAATACATCAGATATACCCACAGTATTAAAAATAAATCACCTAAAATAATTATTTAAAAAATATATAAATTTGTACCATTTTACAATTTATATTTTAAAATTATATTTATAAACAGTAATATATTTTATTTGTGGAAATTTAAATATGCAAAAATTAAATATGTAAGGTGTATAATTTTAAAAAACAAAGTTATGCATTTCACTATACGCTTTCTATATGCGGATATGTAAATAAAATAGTTAAAAATTCACGTAATCACTAACATAAGGGAAATTATAATTGAAATAATTTTTATTGATTTAAATTTATATATCATATTTATGTTCAGTTCTTTTAGAATTACTTTATTTATACGTTCTTTTGCTCAATTATGTGATATTAATGAAGCCACTTACTTAATCCTGAGTGCATACCAAAACTGAAATGAACTGTGTATTAAGAATAAATCAGATAATTATATATTAAATTTAATTTTATACAATCGGTGTATAGAGGAATTTATCAATCGACATTATTTTAACCTCGATGTAGCATGTATGTTGGTGGTGGCTTAACTAATGTATAAATGTATATATTATTTCAAATCAGACATTGAACTATGTTGTCAACTAGTCCTGCCATTCTTCCACTTTCCAAATTGTTTCCATTCTTTCACTGCTATTTTTTTATTTCTTCACATTCTTCAGTCTGTTGTAATTTTCTATATTAGATTAAAGTTATTCGATCCGTTAGTCGCGAACACACATAAGTAATCTTGTTTATTGTAAATAAATTTTCGTTTAATATAGTATTACACTTTATATGGTTATCGCTTACCCTGTGGAAAAACTCATCACACGCTACTGCTATATACACATATAAAATATAATAAATATATAAATTAAATTAAATGGTACTTCGATAATATAATATAAAATTAAGCTACGCACTGTAACAATATGTGTTTAATTCTTTTTTGTTTATTTCTTATATTTTAATTGCAAGCTAGTACGTGTACAATTTCCTATCTTATTTATAATTGGATAAGGGTTTATCTTGCAGTCATTAAAGAATTTTTTAGTTTTTTTTTTTTTTATTACTAGCTGTACACAAGGCAGTTTTAAAGCCCTCTGCATTCGATCTATCTTAGTATAAAACGGAGCTTTCAGAATAATTATGCAGCATTTGTTTTGTAAGCGCTGCAATTAATTCAAATTAGAGTAACTTGTTTAAGACCAAATGGAACATAGCGATATTAACATGGCATCTCCTATTGAAAATCCGGAATATTTTAAAAAGCGTTGCATTGATTTTATTAAGAATATGATCAATATATTTGGGAAAGATGAGATCTTTATCTAGGATAACACAGAGATATTTAACTTGGTTCTTCCATTCTATGGGCGAGTTATCAACTATTATAGGACTTAGATAGCAAGGTCTTCTTTAGTGAATAATATTGAGTGCGTTTTATAAGAATTTATGTTAATTTGTGTGATTTTGATTTTTGAAAAACTGTTGTTAGGGTTTTTTATATGGTATCTATACGACGCACAAAAAACATCGTTAATAACAGAAAAAGATAGGGGCCAAGTATACTGTCCTGCGTTACTCCGGCTAGGATAGATCTTGAAATAGAATTGCTATTAATTTAATCATAAAGTTCCTATTTGTTAAATAATCTTTTATAAGCCTGATAACATAATTAGGAAATTTCAGTTGAATTAGCTCATATATCAAACCGAGATATCACGTCCAAATGCTTTCTCTATGTCTAAAAGAAGTAATTCCGCGTGTTTATATTCATTAAAACGTTATGAAATCTGGAATCTCGCTAATTGCGTGACTGTAGAAAATTTATCCCTAAATCCAAATTGTTTTTCCCCATATTATTAATTTCTATAAAACTTTTTAATAATTTTTTCAGCTATTTTTGTGAGATTACTAAGAAGAGCGATAGGACGCAAGTTCACTGGGGTCAAAAGTATTTTTATCTGCTTTAGGGGTAGAAATTACTTTAGCAAACTTACAAGAATTTGAAAAATGAGATAGCAGTAGTATAGAATTCATTATAAGAGTTAGTTAAACTAAACCTTTAACGGATAAATTTTTATTATTACTATTTTTTTTTATATAGTTATGTACTTGTAAGGTTCACTGTCCTTATTATAAATGCACACAATGGTGCTTAACACAAAATTGAAATAAAAAAATATAGTTCATCAAATTATCCATAAAATTGTTCATATTTAAATAAGATAGATCTGAACATAGAATTCACGGTTGTTAGAAATAAAATTCATCACTTGTAATTTAGGTAAATAAAACAAAAATAAAGATGCATATACCTCCTTTTTTTTTTTTTTTTTTTTTTTTTGTTAAAATTATGTGCTAGAAAGTCAGGTGTTCAAAAGATTTTCATCATGAATTGAATCGAATAATGATAAATTTTGCTCAAAATATTCTTAAGTTTTGAAACATCATATTTACAAGTTTCCTAATTGAATCTGACACGTCAAATCAGTATAAGAAACAAAGTTTTATCTATAATTTTATTTAGACCTTCATTTTTATGTTATGTATTCTAGTTAAAACAAGATTTAATTGTCATTGTTATATTATTAATGTGTGTTAGTATGTGAAATATACCTAACACTTTTTACAGAAAGACTACCCCATTTGGATTCTGACGTAGATGTTTTTAGTAATTAGTCAGTATAAAATTCAACTAATCGCAAGCAGTTAAGTTAGTTAATTTCATGTTTATAATCCTATCACAGTCGAACAAATTTCTATTTTCTATGTTTAATTACTTATGAAACATATACTTTAATATTTATTATACAGTACTTGAAAATTAAAACTGTATGTCGTAAATGCCAAAATTTAAAAACTGTGTCAACACGCTGAATTAAATGTTTAAAATATGAAAAGTTAAATGCAATCATAAAAATGAACTATATCTTAATCGGATATATGTGATTATTTACAAAATTGGTTAAAAACTGCAAATGAAAAACATAACAACAAAAAGAATGTTAACATAACTGTAATGGAATGGTTTAATGAAATGCACTTTGTTTAAATTAAAATGGAAGCTTACAAATTTATCATAAAATCGAACTGATAATATTGAAAAAATTCAAATACAAAAATTTCCTTTTCACGAGAAGTTTATTTTGCATCGGCCAACATCTGTCACTTCGGGGGCAATGTATAAAATTAAAAACGAGAAGATCCAGGGCAGAAATGGTTTTTCCTTGGAACTAAAATTGACTATAGTCTCGATTAATATCGAAGGCTTAGCATCGGACAAGAAGATGCCGATCTAGGTAAAAGCTCCGCATGCGACATTTTCTGTATTCAAGAAACTCACCGTTGTTTAAATTACAACCAGTACATATTCAAAATATAGGAGTGCGGTGTTTAGTATGCCGGAAATAAAGCCTAACTCTGTATTCTTGGAGACAATCGAAAATATGTTGAAAAAACGAATGTTCAGCATCACATTAAATGGGAAATAGAGTCGTCAGGGACATCAAATGAAGTTCTTCAATTGCTTTTTAATGTTTACAGAAATGACCAGCCAATAGCAGAAAAACTCGGCATTTTATTTGCACGGACATCATCGCTAGTCGGACTGATAAATTTAAAGAAATAGAAGCATCACTAACTGAAATGCTGGAACGATTCGATGAATATTATACACAAAATGCTTAAAATGACACTTAAATCATGTATACCTCCAGGTTACACTGGATAGAAGTTTAACATTTTAGGTGCATTGTGAAAATGTAAAAAGGAAAATAAATACAAGAAATGGAATTATCAGAAAATTAATTGGAACATCCTGGGGAGAGCAAAACCGGAAGTAGTACAGATATTAGAAATGACATTATGCAATTCGACGGTGGAATATGCATGTTCAGTATAGACATAGTCAACATATACAAAAAAAAAGGTTGATGTTGCAGTAAACCATAAAATGCGTATGGTTATTTTGTGTTTAAGACCGACCAAAGATGATAACAAATTATTGCACTTTCAGAGAACTTGAGGAATGTTGATTGATTAGTGCTGTTTAAATGAAGGGACTGCATGTTTTCCATGGCGCTGATCTGCACATTCAGGACACTCAAATGTTCCAGGTCATCTCTAATATCCTCAGAACAACAGGTACATCTTGTTACATTAACAAGATGGAACCTATATAAATAAAACTTCATGGCCCGATAAGACTTGAGAACTGTAGAACTTAATATTCAATTTTTTATTTTCATTCTATTAGTAATATTAGGGAAGAATTGGTATGTTTTTCTTCTTGTGAACTCACATTCCATTTCCTTTGCCACTCTGTCACCAATATTTTTTAAATAGTTTTATTGGAATTGTATTTTGAAGAGTTTGTAGTATATTAGTATTCAATAATTTAAGAGTTGTTAATAACTTCAGGTCACCTAGTATACGAAATCCACTCGTGATTGTTCTGTCTGTGATATACAGATCTAGTGGGAGGACACCACCAATGACACAATCAGCTGAAGTGTGAGCAGTTCGAATAAAAATGACATAGTAAGAAGTTTTCTTTGTTGCTTATTCATATTTTTAGAATATTTGGTGTGATATATGTAGGAGCCCCACCATAGACAGACTGAATTACTTTCTTATATTAGTCTCCGTGTACATTGGAGACCACAAATATTATGTTACAATCGACTTATGTTGTTAAAAAGAACATCACATCTTTGAATGAATATAGCTGAGATGTGGCACAAATGTGAGCTTATCATCAATCAGAATTGCTAGATATTTTAAGATGAGTGTGTACTCAATAACATGACCAAAAATAAGCTTCAATTTTTTATTTACGTCCATCATTTGTTGCCGAAAACAAAAAATCTGTACTTTGGTGTAGAAAATATCAGCCCTAAATCTGTTATCCTTATCGAATATCGACCTAAATTATGTATGCAATTAAATTTAATTTAAAAAAAACAAAAGAAACTGATTACAGCAAACTGCAAAATATCGTATTTATTAAATGAGTAAGATAAAAAGAATTTATTTCCCATGATAGTAATATGGTGTTTTAACAATAACGATTACCTTGTAGCAGCTTAATGTTCCAGTGCTCAAATAAGTTTTCACATTTGGTGTTTATCTTATATTTACATGTATCGTCACAAGGAATATTTTCATACAAGTGTATTGCATGAGAGTTTGATGACGTCTATTGATGTTTATGTGAAAAATTAAGGACAGTTCTTATGCTGTAAACAAAAATATTGATATTATTTTCAAAAAGGATATCGTTCGATTCGTAATGAATCTTCATATTATGCATAAATAAATTATATTTATATTTTACTCTAGTTTAAAAAACGAGGTATTTATACAAATTTTTTTAGACGTTTTATTGAACATCAAAATCTGTTACAGAAGCGGGATATTAATGTTAAGAAAATCATATTAAAATTTTAGTTGCGCGTTTTTTCTGGCAAATTAATGTGATAATATGTATATTTTATTAATTAGTTAAACTAATTTCAGTTTTTTTTTTTTTACTGAAAATTTATTTAATACTTGTGTTGTCTAATCATTTTCTAAATTTTTAGTTGTACTTATGTGTGACTGTTTAAATATTTTCCGGTTTTGTACATTTATTTATTTAATTCCTCTACAAATAAAACGTACAATTTAATTGTAAAAAAAATTAAAGCGCCATTAATTTTTTTTTTTATTAATCACCGATTTTGCCGCGTTTAATTATTCATGTTACATCGTAATTCAATTTCTCGATCGAGAGTAAATTTTCAATTTTTTTTATTGATTTTACAAAGTAAGATTTTTTTATTATTAAAACTTCATTAAATGAAGAATAAAAATTATATATTATACAATCAAATTCAGCGACAATAAAATGAATTACAGTTATTTTAAAATAAAGTGGGTGTAAATGTCCACGTATACTGAAAGGAATAAATAAAACTATATATCGATTGGTGGCGTCTACAGCTTTGGGAAAATTTTACGGCTTATAAACAAAAACAGAAATCGCGGAATTTACAAAATAAATGATCAATTTAGGTTTTAATTAATTTTAGTTCTTTACTTTATTTTATATATTTTATTGCTAAAATGCTCTTAATTAAATTCTACATTTCTTTAATGAAAATTCAGATATATGTTAGAATGCTAGTTTTTTTGAGACATTTTAAACTAATCTTTCGATTTTTCTATGGTTATATTTTCTGCCAATTCATGTTTCTAATAAAATAACTGTTTACATTTTTCGTGTCCTTAATGCATTTTTTTTTTAATGAAAATTAAAATAACACTTCAAAGAAATTCTTTAATAATTCTTTCTCGTATATGGATATTTATCGTTATCTAGTAACGAATTAATCAGTGTTGTTCGACGCCGATTTATGATGCCTTATGTTTTCTGAAAGTAATGTATTTCATTTGGTCGAAAAGTATTCGCTAGATGAGTGACAAATATTGTTAATTTAATAGCGATATCTATTGCGAAATTTTTATTTTGTATTTTTAAGCGACTATTTTTTGTTTAATCGCCTTAATAAGTAAGTAAAAGTAAAGTCCCAATAAATCTAAAATTGAAGGAGGACGTTGCCTGACGATTCTCATCGACCTGAAAATTGGTAGAGACCCAGCCAAAGAACGAATCTTGGGTAAGCCAATATGGGCTGGTTTGTCATTGTTTTTGACAACAAAATTGGATTGATAGCTTAGTTGGCTAGAGACCGTCTTATTGGTTGGAGTAGTGCGAGTAGAACGTAACTTGCTTATTTTTAATTTGATAGGTTAGTAGCGCATTTAACGAATGAGTTATATTTATATATATATTTATATATATATATATTTATATATATATATATTTATATATATATATTTATATATATATATATATATATATATATATATATATATATATATATATATTTATATATATATATATATATATATATATATATATATATATATATATATATATCTTCAGTCGTATATTGATCATAATTGACCGTCGTGACCATTATGTAGCAATAAAATTCCTCCACAGTTGTCGATCATCTGCCGAGTGTACCAAATATGGTATTGACAGTTTAACATGACGGTATATTTGTTTCGTCCATCGGGTCATTGGCCGATCTTTTCTTCTATGTCCGTTCATTCATCCTAGTGTGACTGTCCTGTCTTAGTCTCGTGCACGCATTATATGACCGAAAAATTATTATGCGCCAGCATTTCATTTCAAATTCATCAATATATTGCTGATTCGTGGAGTTTATTACCCATGTTTCGGAACCAAAGGTAGAGATGGAGAACACCAGGGAACGAACATTATTATGATCCACTATCATAATTTTTGTTTTATTTTTGTTTATACGCAGTCCGAATTCATGGCTTACTGTCGTCAGTTTATTTAAAGTTGTACTTAATTCTTCCATACATGATGCAAAAATTGCCGTATCATCGGCATATCTCAAATTATTAATTTTTGCTCCACCAATTGAAATACCTCCTTCCTCTGCGGCAAGAGTACGTCGCATTATATATTCAGAGTATATGTTATATAAAAGTGGCGATAGGATACATCCTTGTCTAACACCTTTTGATATTTTGAAAGGTTTAGTGAAATAATTATCTGCTCGTACTGTATTATAATTGTTTTCGTAAAGTGATTTCACTAGCATTATAAGATGATTGGGAACACTCATTTCGGACAAAATTATCCATAGCTTGTCCCATATCACGCTGTCAAAAGCCTTTTTATAGTCTATAAATGCTATATATACAGGCACGTAGTATTCTCTGGCTTTTTCTATAATTTGTTTAATTTTCAAAATCTGATTCGCGTGCCTTTTCCTGCGACAAAACCGGCTTGTTCGTCAGGAATTTGCCAATTAAGATAAGACTTTAAACGCTCATTTATTACGTGTAATAGTATCTTAGAAGCGTGTGGAATGAGGGCGATTGTACGATAGTTATCGCAACTTTTTGTAGACCCTTTTTTATGTATCGGTATTAAAATTGACGTGGTCCACTGACGCGGCCATTCACATGTATTCCATATTTTACGGCATAATTTATATAGGAACTCAAAAGTGACTCCGGATAATATTTTAATTATTTCGGCAGGAATTTTGTCTTCGCCTTCAGCATTTCCATTTTTTAAGCCGGATACTTTTTGTTCCGCAGTAAATAACAATATCGAACAAGATAATTGAAATTGTGAATCGCCTAATGATATTTGGCTGAAACGGACCTCAGCGATTGACCGGGCAAAAAAAGATGGATCAAATCCGATGAGTATACGGAAAAGGAAAACCTGAATAACTGATGACACAATAAAATTAATTGAAAGACGTAGGAACACAAAAATCCATGGTAATGATGTGGAGTATAGGCAATTATGCAGAGATATCCAACGTGCATGCAGAAAGGATAAGAATAGATACTATGGAGATCTATGTAAACAAATACAAGCTCACAAGGAAACGAATGGAACTAAAGATATGTTTAAAAAAATACGATATATATATATATATATATAATCTTGTGACCATTTAACGCGGCTGTTGTTTCAAATGACTTGTTTGTGTACATAATCAAGTTATATAACAGTTTGCCTCGGTTAATGTTCAATGAAGACTTTTATAAACAGCATTTCAATAACTAGTTTGTAAATAGTTTTACCACATCAAAATTTGATTTTAAAAATTTACAATTTGATTTTAAAAATTTACAATTTGATTTAATAGATGCCTACATATATTCAATTTAATTAATCTAAAACATACCTTGTAATACATCTCATAATTAATTATTGGAGAATGTTTCTCAATACTTTCTAAACGTTGTTAATTAGTTTCGATGATTATTAGTACTTATATCATATGTTATAATTGTTAACACCGTTTACATAATTATATTTTTTTCCTATTTACCTTTTTCCTGTATGAAGTAAATCAAACGATTTGTTAATTTCTTCAAACGGTAATTCATGACTTACAAAGTCGTCTAATTTTAATTTTCCTTCCAAATATTTTTCTACCAGCATTGGTACACTGTTTACACTTTTCCAACCTGTTAATAAATAACATCAATACATACACACAAAATTATAATAGAGTGAAGCATTTAACGCAATAAAAATCAGTTTCATATATCTGTCAAACTTTTTGTTCGTTTATTTATTTTTTATTATTTTAAATCATGAGAACGATTATTTATAACAAAGAAACGCGTAAATGTTAAAAGAATTATATTTATGATATGAGTACTGTAAATAATACAACTGAAATTGAACGGTTGATATGTACGATGATAATTAAAAACATATCATAGTTACTGCCATTTAAAGTTAATATCGATAAACCAGAAATTAATATTTTAGACCCAGAGAAGACGAATGGTTTTGTTTTTTGGAGAGCGCAGTTGGTGAACATAGCTACAACGCAAACCGCGTGCTCCACATTTAATGTAAACACGAGAGATTCATTTTTGTCCAGGTTTAGTTATCATGACATCCTATAACGAAAAGGAGCGTGCGTTTTGCGTGGAACGTTTATTTTTGGTGTGAATCGATCACAATAGCGCAAAGAGAGTTTCGAAACGAATTCAAAGTTACACGATGTAAACCAATTTTAGGGTGAGTTGAAACCTTCGAGAAACAGCTTCTGCAATGGATAAAAAACGTCTTGGACAAAAAATCCGGTTAGTACTCGTAGGACCTTATTTTTTAACGGTACTATCAACGAAATGTACTATATCGAGATGATAAACTTATTTTTGCTTTTCTCACTTCGTCGGCGTCGTCTGGGACGTACATGGTTTCAAGATGGTGCAACGTGTGTTCGGTAGAAACGCTCGCAGTACTGAAAGAAGTTTGGTAACCGCCATCATATTGTCACGTCGCACGGATTTCGCTTGGCCGTCGTAATCGATTTTTTTTTTATGGAGACACCTTAAGAGTCGCGTTTACAAAATATCTCGAAGACCTGAAAACTCGGATTTCTGAAGAAATTTCAAAAATTCAGCGAAATATGCACGGAAAAGTGTTCGAAATTGTTGTAGAAAGACCGAATAAGTGTATTGTTACAAATAGCGGTCATCTGAACGATATTATGTTCCACAAATGATTGTAAATTAATCTCTTGTTTTGCTAAAATTTTGGTCCAGTAGTTTTTGAGTTATTTAAAAAAACAAATCCGCCCGTCTTCTCTGATCATGCTGTACTATAAAATATGACTTTCTAGTTTTAGTACTAAAAAGTATTTCGATTTTCTGTTAAAATATTAGAAATAATCTAAAACATGTATAAGGTAAACATTATTGTAGTTACAATTTACTAAAGAACAAACCGCATCATTTATTTGATAAAAGAAATTAGATGATGGTGTCGTTATGTATGTCATCATTATTTTTAAAAAAAGAAGAAAATAATATATATAAATTAACTAGTATGAGTGGATAACGTCGAGCAAAGAAAACGTACACATTTGGTACAAGTAATGCGTAAAATTTTCATTAATATTATTTTAAGTTTAATCGGTGTATTTATAAAATAAATTATAATCTTCAGTTTACAGACTTATTCTTAAAATGAAATCTTTCATTAATTTGGTTACTGTTTAAACTATTAATATTCGATATTCGGAACAACTCGCAAATTATGAAAGCCGGAAAACAAGAACAATTTTTTTTTTTCATTAACTATAATTATTCTTCATCGTGTTGAATATTCGCAACTTCTAGCAAAATTTTACATTCCAGTTGTCGATTTTAATATTTAAAATACTAAAAATTTAATGTCTATTTTCAAAAAAATAGTACACGATTTCTGTATATGTTTTTTCGTTTATAGTTAAAACAACAATTATATAATGGATGTAGAAATTTTTAAATAATAATACTTTTATAATAATAATATATTAATACTCGGATAAATAATACCTCCAAAAGCGCAGCCTTTCCATGTCCGTCCGGTTACCAACTGAAATGGTCTGGTAGATATTTCCTGACCCGAAGCGGCTACCCCTATTATTACGCTCACACCCCAACCTTTATGACATGCTTCTAACGCAGCTCGCTAAAATAAAAATGGTTTAATTTATATAATGCTGAAGAAATTGATGAATTTAAAAATATGTTAAATTGTGTGAGTCGGATAAAGATTGCTGTTTAAATTGGCCATTAGTTTTAATACACTGACATCATTTTTTATCCTGAATTTTTGAAATGGAAAATATTGTTTATTTGAAAAGAACGAAGGTAAAAAAAAGTTACATTCTTTGATTTCATAGTTATATACAAAAAAATATTAAATTTTAAATGCAGTTTTGAATAATACGTACCATTACTGTGACATTTCCGATACATTCAAACGTATAATCCAAACCACCATCTGTTAATTCAATTAGAACATCTTGAATGGGTTTAGTATAATTATTCGGGTTCAATACATCCGTACAACCAAATTTCTTTGCTGTATAAAAGAAAAAAAACATAAATTATGGTTTTCATTTATAATAATCTAAATGTATATTGATGAACTATATTGACAGTTCCTTAACAAATTCGGACTGTCAGAAATTTGTTTTTTTGTTTTTGTTTTATAATATGTAAAATTAGCGTCATTAATGTAATATTTGGTAATTGTCACAGAACGTATTATTAAAATAATAATAGTAAAAAAAAAATACACGATAATATTGATAGTTTATACTTTGTTGTCTTTTCAAATTAAAACTCGATAATTGTTTCATGTTAAAATCTTATTCAATAACCGATCATCGGGCGTGGATTATAACTATTACTTATAGCGATGATCGCGAGTAACGTTATTTATTATTCGGGAATTTAATAAATCATATAATGTATACGTATTTGTCATTTAAAAGAGATTTTCCAGTGTGTTTCAGCTAATAATAAACATATTAAGAAAATTATTTGTAAATGAGAATTTTTCAAAATTCATTTCTTATTCAAATATTAATACGTTCTACAATACAACTTTTTTTATTAACAGTTGAGATCAAAATTGCTTTCGCACATGAATATAGTGAATATAAATGAACATTTATATTTTCATATACATACAAAATATGTAATAAAATAAGGAATCAAATTAAAACACTAATAAAAAATGCATGTACTCATAATGTACAATAAACATAAATGACCTAATTCAAACTTATTTTCACTTATATCTATTCCGAAAATTTCTTTTGCTCCAGCTTCTTTACAACCCATAATGACAGCTAACCCAACAGCACCTAGACCAAATACTGCACATTTTGATCCCGGTTCTACTTGTGCCGTATTCAATGGGGCTCCATATCCGGTGGACACGCCACATCCCAATAGGCATACTCTGTCAAACGAGGCTGATGAATTTATCTAAGTAATTTAAATTGTCTATTCAGTTTCAAAACCAGCATGTTCTACAAATGATATCACGTAAAACATATAAAAATGAAATAATTATAGATTATATATCAATGTTACATAAAAAAAAAGTGTAAAAGATAAATGGTTGTATTCTGGAGAGAACATAAATAAAATTTATCACTAGCAAAAAGTATGTGCAAGTGTATAGACAGAATATAACGAATATTTAAAAAAAGATATTGTGAAAACTGAAAAACCTAAATATTACGAAGAAAAATATATAATACATATGTAACTTGGACATTTTTTTTTTAAATTCTGCACCAATGTATTAGAATTGAACAAACGAAGCAAAAGTTTCGATATTCGCGATTTGAAAATTTAAACTACTACCCATAAATTTTTCTGTAGTTTTCCAATTTATTTAATTCGAGAGACCCTCAAATAATACGTAATGTCAAATATGTTCAAAATATAATTTATTCATCAATAAATGTGGTACCCCTTCATAATTTATGTACTGTATTTAATTTAAACAAGTGATATCCGACGCAGAATAACTATTGCTGATAGTACATCAGTTATACGGGTTAGCAACAGTGTTAATAAGTAACCAAAATACATAACCTATTTTGATGGTCTAAATGATGACAAATAAAACCAAATGAAATGGCATGTATACAAATTAATTTCATCAATCAAAATAAAACACAAATTTGGCTAATAATTTATTGTCAATTCATACAGTTCGGTAACATGAAAAACATTAGAAACAGAAAGTTAAAAAACGCAGACATTGAATAAAGTGACATTAAAATTCTAGGCTTATCATACGCAATCAACTGCTATTATATAAAATATCACAAACGGCGTGATCTATGAGAGGAAACCGACCGAAACGATGTGAATATATTAGACTAATCAATGTCAACATAACGCAAACATTACAGAAAAAAGTGCTGCTTTGTAATATCAGTGCAACCTGGTATATCTGAAATACAAATGTAAATGTTGTTGGTGAAGTAATTCAGAAAACTGCGGTAAATCACAATAGTTTTTTCTGATACCCTAATGCTAAAGCAATCTAGCTTGTGAGATGTATAACATACATCGCAGACTCAAACGGAAAATATGTTTGAATTCTTTCATGAATATTACTTGTATAAAGGAAACTAGTCAAAACGCTATTTATCCAATAGGAGAAAATTATTTTATTTCGTTTTATAGAGTTAAAACGAAGTAACTAATTTTAGTATTTATTTATACTATAGGCGTTATGTAAAAATGACAATAAAAAAATATCGTGAAACGAAGTTATTTGTAGTTTTTTTTTTTAAAAAGAAAAAACGGCATTTTAATTTGGTAACACATTTCACGTTTTTACTACTGTTTATGATTAAATATTTAAAATTTATTCGTTTTAACGGAACCGAAATATTTCTTAAATAACTTTGTCAACCGTGTATAAAACTTCAGAAAAGACTGACACACGCAATGAAATCGAAGCAATTAGGATGATTTTATATTTTAAAATTTTACAGATTCGAATTTATTTATTTCATGACTAAATTGTAATCAATGTGAAAAAGAATACATAGGAGAAACAGGTAGACAATTCATAACAAGATTTAAAGAACATTTAAATTCATATGCAAATAATGATGAAAAATCGTTGTTTGGAAAACATTGTGTAGAATTAGAACATAAAATAAACAATATTAATCTAAATTATAAAATTTTACATATAGAAAAACACTACAAAAAAAGAAAACTACTTGAAAAAATGGAAATTATAAAAGAAAGGGATAAAAATAAAAATAGTTTATTAAATTCAATGGTAAATTTTGATGAAGAATTAATTTTAAAAAGTATATTGTAAAATATGTTGTAATTTTACTGGCTATTAATTTTTATTATATAATATAAGTATTTTTCAATGTTTTAATTATTATCTGGCTATTGTTTTGTAAATTTTATATATTGATAGTTGATTGTGTTGTTCACCACGGTCATTATCAGATTTTTAATATTTATTTTCATTTTATTTGTAAAATTGTGTTTTTTTAAAAAATTTTGTGGTTGTATATTTTTATATTTTATATTTTACGTTTGGACATCATACATCACAATAGTAAATGAAAAATTTAAAATTCCAACCGTATACAACTTTTACAGAATCAAGAAAATAATATTGAGGAAAAAATTAATATAAAAAAACTAAATTAATGAACAAATATATTGATATTAAATTTCAACAAATCAAAAAATAGACCGACAGAAGCAGACAGCGTTTTTGGATCATATTTTCACGATTACCATCACATATTTTTAAGTAATTATATTTAATTTATATTTTTAAAATTATGATTTTTTAAAATTTTTCACTTGATAATGGCGTAAATGCCGAAAAGCTTTGTGTTTTCCTTAAGAAAATAAATATTAGTGATTTTAACTAATTTTCAATTGATTTTTTATAAAAAATCACTACATTCCACATTATATAAAAAATTAAAATATTTCTTAATGCGTCTCTTTTTCTTTTTGTTTTTCGTTATAAATATTTTAATGAATGTGGAAATATATCAACAGAACTAAAGGTTTTGCAGAATTAACGTACTCTATAATAATATAAGTTCCTTTTAACCTTTACACATAGAAAATCTGAAGGAACTTCAAAATAGATCTCAGAATTACTGAAAACATAAAATCGTATTTCGAAAAGAGATGGAAGTAATTCATATAAACTAAAAGAAGTGTATAAATCGCCGTATATTCAAGGCTGCCATTTCAAAACACATTATGTTCAAATCTGGTCGCATACATTTCATACTAAAGCGAAAGGATAATATAAAAAGCTTTAAATATTTAATTGAAATTTAGAATTTTTAATTAATAACAACACTATTATTCTAAAATGAAATATATATTCTTTGTTATTTTTTAATTAATGGAATTTCATAAACGATTTACGAACATTTTTTATAATTTTAAGTAGCCATAAATATGAATGAATATACGGAATGTGTGTAACAATCATAAGTTTATATTAAAAAATGTAAATATATTTTAGATGTAATATAAGAAAGGTATATTAATAGAAAATGATGAATATGAAAAAGATAAAAAACGTGATTTATCTCTGAAATGCGAGCAGAAACAATGAAGTGCATTTTAAACAGCGCAGCCGGATTTGTCTTCACTGCGTAATATACACACAGATTTAGAGCCACCTGAATAAATAAGAAGAGAATCTGACCATTTTCAAAAGAATAGGATGTGAAATGGGAATTGGTAATAGAAAGCAGAACTGAAGATTTAAACGTTCCAAAAAATTTAAATCCATTTAAGGTTAAATCATGGTTGAAAAAAGGGAAAAATAATTAAAAGAGAAGTAAGCATTCAATTTCTGTACATGGAAAGATGAAATGCAGAGGAACATAGGATTGCACGACGTTTGATCTTCATCTACAGAAAATGTGGGAAAAACTGATTGACCAAGTATGCCCTATGTTCGACCAAAGAACCAATCTTGGCCTTCAACTCCGAAGCTTATACAGCAATAGAAATACATGTCCCTAAAGTCAAACGTAGGCATAATTGTTGTATAGTTTGTCCAAAATTGAAATGTATTTGCTTGGTGAAGTAGTAAATAGTAAGCCCATGTTCCATAACACTATGAATAACAGATTTATACAAAAGACGTAACAGTAAATGATAACCTCCAAAAGTTGTATAAGAAAGGAATCTGAAAAAATTTCGGTGTAGATTATTTGAGTATGGTTTCGTCAAATGAGTCAGTAAATCAGGATAAACCTCATCTATGTATGAGAAGTGGAAAATGAAATATAGCAATTATCAACACGTAAGCCGTTTATGGAATAATCAATTCGTTTATAAGAGAATACGATGGGAACAGATTTACCAAAAGAAACAGTGAAACCAATGTTCTTTCATAGTCTATCAATCGGAATCAACTTTATTTATTGACTGCATACCATGCGAGAGATTAGCGTTAATGCCATAAAGTACAATGCCATCAGCATAAAATAAAATATTAATATCACAAGTAATGGATTGAAATAGTTTGGACAAATAAAAGTGGTCTTAAGGTCAACATGTACTAACCTAATGAAAATTGGTGATGGACAAATGTTTGAAAATTAGGACTCCATTTGTAAATAAGCTGCACACAAAGGGAGGGGTATTTCTGACGAGATTAAAGTGTCATAAAGCATGGGAAAATTAACGAATAAAAAGCTTTGTTTATATTTAAGAAACAAGTGATTATGTGCTTCTTGCTAATAAAAAATGTATATATATATATAATGTTGATGTATTGGAGAGTAGTGATTTTATGAATTAACAAAACAAAATAAAAACAATATTTGCTTGAAAATGACTTTATAGTAGAAAAACTTCACATACATAAAATAAATTTTATAATGATTAACATTGTTTTTATTTTGTTCTGTTAATTATATATAAGTTGCCAGATGGGAGACATCGTTCAATAAGATGATATTATTCCGGGAACCATACATTCTCAGATATAAATGATTATTTTCTAGACACCAAATAATCTTGTTCTTTATCATATTGCAAATACACGAAGGTAGGGATGTAGGCAGATATGTCGAATTACTCTAAAATAATTTGTATTCTTAATAGGAACAATAAGAATCTGTGGTCAGCTTACAGAATAAAAACCATTAGTAGTAATGGCATGACAGAAGAAATAAGATTATTAAGAATTTTTGTAAATAATTCCATTATAATGTGGAAAATAAGTTTTATTGTAAATAAGTAAATGTAAAATTTTAGGTAAACTTATAGGCGTGAAAGGAAAACTGGAATAGTGAAACGTATAGACATTAAAGAAGAACGTTCTGATTAAGGACACGAGTGTGTAAATCTAAAAACAATGCATTCAGGATGCATTCGATACTTTCGATAGAAACCATGTATAATTTTTTAGTTTGTAATCTATTCAATATCACTCTCGGTTCACACTACACACTACAACTGCCCAACCAGATGGCCATCAAGCAGTTGGTCTATGGAAAATAACGTGAGCAGAGAAGAAACTCAGTAGTTTCACTCTTTTTTGTCGAAAAAGTTTAACATATGGTAATTGGCTATAAAAATTGAATATTATATTGAGAATGCTTACTTTACACAAAGATATTTCAGAAACAACGGTATACTCGCTAAATGTAGAGCATCCCATAAAATGGAATAATTTCTGACCATTACAAGTAAATCGTGTTGTTCCATCAGGCATAACACCACGACCCTACAAATATGAAACTGTTTAGTTGAAAGGTTTTTCAAATAACGAGAAGTATATTATGTAACAGGTTCTATAAATTACCTGCGTAAGTCTAATTTTGCTGCAAAGATTTGTTTTATATGACTTACAAAATTTGCAGTCTCCACACTGTGGTATATATAACGGTATCACATGATCACCTGCGAAAAATTGGTGTGGTTTATAGCTGAAATAATAGTAAAAAACAAACAAAAGAACTGGTATGAACTTGATCAATTTTTAATTGTTTTAAAATTTATTACCCGGAGAAAAGGAAGTTACATCATCGCCTATACTTTCTACTACACCGGCGCCTTCGTGGCCGAGAACACAAGGAAAGTTCCCTTCGGGATCATGACCGCCCAGTGTATAAGCATCGGTGTGGCAAACAGCAGTAGAGTATATTTTTATTCGTACTTCGCCTTTTGACGGTGGAGCAACTTCTATTACTTCCGTACTCATAGATTCTCCGGGTGCCCATGCTACTGCTGCTACGCAAGATATGACCTGTGCGAAATAATTTTAAGAGAAATCATACAAAAAAACGTAGTCATACCTTAAATGCATGTACATTAAAAGAAAAAATTAAATCATTACAAGCAACCGTTAAATGTTACGAAAACCGAGTCCTAAACGTTTTTTAATAAATGAAATTGATCTCAAAGCACATAACATTTATCTAAAATACATTTAGACTTTTACGACAAAGGTAAGAACAATTTATTGAAAAATTTTCTTTTCTATTAAGAACAAAGTGACTCGAAGCAAGTAATCGTAAAAATTTGTAATTGGAAAATATAAAACATTTTTATGAACAGAACTATTTTAGATATAAAGAGAGGTTCATGAAGAACATAAGATTAACATACTAATTTGAGTAAACAATTTTTCTTTAGTTTTGTATCAAACCTTTCTAACTGACCGAATGTAATCTAACCTAATTATTTATTATTATAAAAAGGTTATTAAAAAATAATTTTAATTTTATAAATATAGTAAAATTTTTTAAATAAAACAATAACTACAATAACCCAATTGACACTATCGGTACATACTTATGGGTAAAATTTAAAAGTGTGTAATTTATATTAAAAATTTTTCCCGCACATTTTTTATTTTTTCGTGTTTAGGGAAATAAGATAGTTCGATTTATTCAATTTTGAAGTGTTTAAGTAGCGCACCATCCGACAATGTTAAAAATCGTCAAAAATCACATTGATAGAAATATCAACTAACCTGCTATCTCTCAATAAAAATAATTTATCAGTTACATCAGGGGGTAGCCATTTCCCTATAAATGTGATTTTACCACTGTTTTACTTTTTCTTTCATATTAACTTTTGATTATTATTGTTTACTTATTTTTATAGATTTTCCTTTGTTCTCAGTAACTAAATACTTTTTAAAATCCTATTTATTTTTGAATAAAACATTTTTGAAATATAATTAATAAAAATAACATAATGAAAAGAGTTCTCTTTTATTATAAATAACATTATACTTATAATAAATTTTTTTAAATTTTATTTTCATAAAAAAAACGTTATGGAGGAATTGTTAAATTTTCTTTGACACCCTGTGGCGAGGTAGTCAGGAACCTTTAATTAATATATTACAAAGAATTTTAACAGCGATACGTGAGGCACACAAAAATTACATACATTTTGTAATTATTCGTAGGTGGTAATAAAAATAACGTACCTTAGTACTCGACATGTCTTCAATTACGTTACGAGTTAGAAAACAGAACCAAACTAATACTAATCGGAGGATTAAATAATCAAAATTTATGAAACATAATTTTTTAATGATTGCAGATTACATAATAATAATATGGATACTGCTAAATTCACACCGGTTTATTCTCGTTTATAAACGTTTACACTATTCTTTTTCGTTCATTATGAATTTTTTAAGATGAAATACATTTCATATATGTATCGATCAACAATTCAACATACGTTATTTGTTATTCACTTCTGCCATTATCTACTTAGAATAAATAATTAAATAACGTTCAAAATAAATGAAAATTACCTTTAAAGCGGTAAGGCATTATTTATTAAGATATAATTTTTTATTGATCGCGGATTACATAATGTGAACAGTACACAGGTTTATTCTTGTTTTTATACATTTATACTATTATCTTAGTTTAGTATGAATTTTTAAAGAATGAAATGAATTTTAATATTCCGTCAATTTATTATTCACTTCAGTCGTTATTTAGAAGAAATACTTGAACTTGAACAATAAAAAATGTCAGCCACATGAATAAATAATATAGATCGTTGGTAACTTATTATGAATAATTTAATTTTTTACGTAATAGCGGCATTTTACTTTTCGCATTTTTTTCCTTTATTACACTTTTCTTCAAATTATTATTTCAATTAATACACAAAGTTATATCAAACTGCATTATTTTTTTGTAATATGAATAAATAGCCCCTGGTGATTCATTGATACTACACAGTTCCGTCAAAACTTGTTTATGTTCGATATTATTTCATTGTGAAACTAAGAGTAGTAGTACACTGATTAAGCTTAAACTGGCGGTTTGGCGGTTTAAGGTATTGCATCTCTGTAAATGTAACAAGCTGTAAAACATTAATTTGAGTAATGAAGTATTAATCAAAAATAAAAAAAATTTTCATCGTATTGCTGATCGTTTCTTATAAGAACTAGATACTCGTTTTTCTGATTTTTGAAAACACGTCGCGCACTGCTTGATTCAACTATCACTATCTGCATAACATTAATTTTAGCTGGTTTATTATTCATTTCGCATTTTGCAAACCGTACCATTTTTGTAGTTTCCACAATTACTACTGATACTATCAAAACCTCCATTTGTGAAAGTACCGTGTTTCATGTGGTCTCAGAATAGTGGTTGAACAACCTAGACGTTAAAGGGCACCCCTGTGGCATGCCTCATTGTACATTCATTTGTTATAGATTCGCTTTTGTTACCATCATAAATTTAAGACAAAATTTCTGAACTCTTCCATGTATATAGGCTTCTAGGATGGTGTTTAAAAACTGTCACATATTATGCATGTGACATTTATTTGACTCTATAGCACCACTGTTTTTTCATCATTATCTGCGGTTGAAACACATATATTTGCATCCTGCTAATCGATTCTAGTTTACTATTAATAATCACGGCTACAGCTATATCTATAATATTGGTGTTCCTTGAGATATCATTATGCTTAACTTCTATAAAACGTCTCTGCTTTCAACTTTAGAACACGCATGATATTACACTCGTCCATCTGTAATTATTCCACCAGATCTCATTCCTAAAATATAAATACTGCATCGGTTTGTTTGTATTATTATGTTTCAGAATTTTTCTGCAATAAGCAGTGATCTCATGCTTCATGTAACTTTGTTATATCTGTGACATGGTGCTGCACAGTTTTCAATTCGTAGATTCTTCACAATCAATCTGTGCTAGTTTCCAGACTAGTGGTCATTATCGATGTATTAAACTGCATGATGAGCTGTAGTAGATTCCTATGCCATTTTGGATGATTTTCTGCAGGTTTTCTCTCATAACCGGCAAGATTGGACAAAATTACAAAATCATTTTTTCACCTAAAATATAATGTAAAAAAAAGAAAAATCAGTCTTCTTTTTGCTAGTAATAATTTAAAGAATATGGTGCTACTGCAGTATTGTAAATTTATATATGCATAAGATTTTGAACATACCTAATACCTATTTTGTACTAACTCGGACTGCCATTTTTTTTAATGCCCGAGAAATGTATAATAAAAATTTAAACTATTATATTGTGTATACTAATTAAAACTATGATATAAAAAATTTCCCCCAAAAAAGAGTATATTACGGTGGTTTTATTAAAATTAAAAAATAGAATGGGGAAAAATTATAAGTATTAAAATTTGTAGAGTGTAACATATTTTTTACCTCGAATTAGACAAATGAATTAAACTGTTGTATTTGTGATAATATTGGATGTTTATAATATTCTTATTATATTATATAAAAGTTTAACTAAATAAATTGTGATCAGGTTTTAAACCAATTATTTTAGTTGGCGTTTTTCTTTTTAATTATTTGATGTGGAAAAGTTTATCGTTACAGTCCTTTAAATCTTCACTTCTGTAGCAAAATGTTCAATGATTTGATTCTTTGAATAATATATTTCACAATGAAAATATTGTCTCAAATATAAATAGTATTATGTATGTTTATAAAATAGGCAAAACTGATTCATAAAAATGGTAATATATCCTTCGCTGTTTATTAACAATTATTCTGTTCAATTACGTAATTTAATACAATATATATTAAGTAATATTCAACATAAGACAAAATGTCACAAGATACTTGAAAACCAAACACAGTTTTAAATCTTGATGTATTGGGGAGTAGTGATGTTATTAATTAACAAAACAAAATAAAAACAAAGTTAATCACTATAAAAATTGTTTTATTTTATAAACGTAAAGCTTTTCAACAATTATGCAATTTTCAAGCATATATATCGTACAGTTTCAAATGCTTTTTTAATGATAAGTTTATTTAACAACAATTTTGTAAACATATTCCCCTTTAAATATATAAAAAAGTTATTTTAAATAAAAACTTCATGTTAAAATGACATTTCATTGTTCTTCAAATATTTTGAATATGAATTCATATATTACAAAATCATGATTAAAAAATAATTATAACGTATATAAGTTGATTCGTAGTCCAATGCCTGATGTTACATAAATGACATAAAACGTTTTATTTATAAAATGTTTATCACATAAATAAATTCCTACAATACAATTTCTATAAGGCGATTTCGTGTAATATGTTTGCATCAATTTACACGTAACGCGTACAATTGACACATTTAAAAATAAAATGACATTAGTACTTTATAACATTGCTGACAACTCCTCTTAAGAAATTTCAATAGATAATAAAATTGATTTAAACATTTTACTATTAATAAATTGCACGAATAAAAATATTATTAGGATTAGGTATAAAATTTATTAAAATAACAAGTTATATACTGACCTGTATGACATATTTGATAAAATCGTAGAATATTTTACTTATATAAATTGCACTTTAAAATTGATTATAATACTTTAGTTACATTTGGAACGCATGTTTATAATAAAATGAAAAAGCATAAACTTGTCCTATTGCATGTCCTACCATAGTACCTAGAACACATGGAATTGGCCACTCTTGCCACGGTCTATCCCAGTCAAGGGGAATTACAAATGCACTAAGCCATGCTGTACATAATGTTATAAACGATATGCCGAGCATAGGTTTTAAAATTAAGTGATTCGGAACTGAATTTACTCCGAAAACATACAAAATAAAATGGGATTTCGTGTAAAAATATTGTGGAAATTGTACTAATGCGGCTAAAATCGTACTATATACAAAAGTTTCAGTTGTATCGGTGAATATTTCTGCACCATACAATATACAAATAATATGGAAAAATAACACAGTAGATCCAAAAGTGACAAATACCATCAAAATATTCCTCATCCAATGAATTGAGAATTTTATATTTTTAGTAGAATAGTATTCATGAATATTATACTTGATAACTTCCACGAAAACATGGAAAAGTGACAATACTATGTAAGTAATACTCCCTAAATGCACATATCTACCAGTAGATAATATAAATATGATAAGTAAGGTATAATATATAAAAGTGACCACATTAAACTTCATAAGGCGACGTACTTCGTTTATCGAACAACCTAGTTTGGTTCTTAAAATAATATCACTTGCTTTTCCTTCTTCTAAGGATGTTATATCGTTATGATTAACCGAACTACGGCGACGTCTCGGCATGGTACGTTTTAATAATTTGTAGTAAAAAGATTATCAATTGAATTCTGCACTACACTTTGAAATTATATATATCTATCTTTAATATGAGACACATTATAATGTTATTAGATAATTATTAATGTAAATGCATTTAAAAAATCCATAAATTATGCTATACACAAATTATTACCGAAAAAGGCTTATAACACCAAAATATTGAAAATATAAACAAATGATACACCGGACCACATAATTATGATTTTTTTTCTGACACCCCTACTTTGAATAATGACGTTTGAATGTATTTTCCTTAAACAAATTTTTTACTTTACATATTAAACTATATTTAATTATATGTTATTTTATGATATCTTATAAAATATTTTATATAATAGTATAAATTACAGCGTACATATTGTCTAAAATTCGAAATTATAAAAATAATATGTTATTTTGAATAAATAGCATTTATCTTAATTCAATCAAAGTGTATAAGTTTATAAATTAAAAACAAAAATAAAAAAAAATTAAATTGTAAGTTGTTATGCTCCATTCGGTAGTCGGTATATAACAAATCCAATAAATTTTAATTTTAATATATTAATGTTTAGATTTTTTGTCACGGTAGTCGAAATTTTTATCTTGAGGTTTACGTTGATAAAGAAAAGTCAAAACGGTGAAACTGAAGAATTGATGGTGGAAGTTATTGAATCAAATGGAATTGAAAGCACTAAGGCGATTACTTCACTGGGGGCCAATAATTTCGTTGAGTAAGTCTATTTAAAACAAGATTAAATGATTGCACGAGTTTAATTTTTTAAAGGAATTAATATCTTTTTTTTTGGCAACGACCTATCGACTGCGTTCTTGAATAATAAAATTATTATATTAGAAAAATACTTCAGATTTAAATACCTAAAATTGCTTCCATAATTGATTAAAATTATAAAACAACATATTCATTCATTTATTTTCAAAATATAGATTGAAATTTCGCACAATAATAGGATTTGTATTTTTTGATTTCAGTTATTAAATTGTTCAATCACTTCCTATTACTTGAATTTAATAATTTTATTTGTTATTTATAATTGTAAAACAACGACTTCATAATTTCGATATTAATACTTTGCTATTTCATTAACGTTAAGGAATTTAGAATTCGCAATAGGTGTTCACATTTCATTACAGCAATTTTATTTTTCATTTCCAACTATTTAAGTTCATACTTTCGATAAAGTCTGGTACAGTGGTCTACATTGTAAAATCTAATGTAAACTGCATTTATTAATAAAATTTTACCTCGCGGAAAGATATTTTCAAGTTAGTTTCATTTATTCAAATTTTAATGTGTATCCAGTTAGATATGGAGTGCCAACGTTAATGTATTTGGGTCTGTTCTTTACAAGATTAATACATTGTATTTACCACTAAATTTCGACATAACTTAAACTATGTTTGCTGACAATACTATATGCGCATAACAATATTATGTCAACATCAGAACAACTACAGAACCATATAAAAACTGGAAGAATGGTTCAGAAAATTAAAGTCAGTAAATCAAAATATTTGTATATTGTTTTTACGTTGAGAAAAACTAAAACTAATTATCAACTGGTAGTGATCAATGAAGAACAATTCCTACCGAAAGTAGAGTGAAACAGCTCGGATTATATTTAGACTAAAAAGTTACCTGGAGAACTCATATGAGTGCTAAAAAAAAACAGCTGATCATAAAATTTTGTAGTATATATTGGTTAATCAGTAAATGTCCATGTTGCCAATTGAAAGTAAAGTCTTGTTGTATAAATGAGTCATGAGACCTATACGGAGCTGAACTTGGGGATTAGCAAATATTTTAAATACCGCAGTCGTACAAAGAAGTCAAAATAAAATCCCGTGTGTAATGATCGGTGTACCATGGTATGTGCGCAATGATTGTATACGAAAAAATTTACAAACCGTATCAATCAAAAAAGTAATCTGCAACCGCAAGCAACGATACAACCAACGTCTAGAACACCACGTACATTATCTCGATTTTAACCTATTAAAAAATCGTTTCAAATTCGTACGCTTGAAACGGTGTGACATAATTAATTAAGGACTCTCGTTATTTACTTCATTTAGCATAATTATGGGGTTGTGCTAAAAAACGCAATATTGCTGTTTTTTAGCGGGTTTAAATTAAAATTTTTCGTACTGTTGTCGACTTCCTTGATATATAACCAATCTTAGCTTCATGAAGATCTCAAGATGAAAACCATAAATGAAGAAATAGCGATAATCGCAAAAATACCGACTACAGAACCACCCAAATCATATGGTGATCTCTTTATTAGATAACTCGATCGAAATGCGCAGACCGAAACCGTTGGACTTAATATAAATGACGAGTATTATAATGCCTACAATTAAGTTTAAGTACCTACAACTATGTCACATTATGCAGAAATAGTTACAAAACTTACCAAACAGAATTAGGTACAAAATTAGAATTAGCTTTCTCACACAAAATGTATCATTTATATGTTTCTTAGAAATTGTTGATTTTCCTTACAGGAGGGTAAACTTTTCCCGGCTTACTTGATAGTTATTTTGTAGGTTATATGTCTAGAAACAAGAAAATTAATCTGTAAACTTTATTTTAGGTATAATAAGTTTCGTCACCACCGTTACAATTTATTCCGTCAAAGTTCGCTGGTCAAAGTCATTTGGAAATTATATAAATGTATCATTTTTTATTGGTTTTGCCTGTTTAGCTGTATATAATTTTTTACGTACCGTGTATGTTGGACCCGGATATTTACCACTGAGGTGGCGCCCGGTAATTTTTTTATTATTATTCATAATTGTATATATTTTATTTAGTTACAATCCAAAACTAATTGCTTATTTATGTTAAACTTACAAAAATAAATAAAATTTATATATCGATCCATCTTATTTATAAGTTCAATATAATAAATTCATTAACTGGTTGCGAAAATATATGATCAGATTTACGAATGTTTTATCTAAGGGGGAAAAAATAAAGCGTGGCGATATTTAGATAAAGTGAGATACGTGTAAGTACAGCGTTTAAAATAAATGATCACATTTCTATTTTCCTCAAAGTTTCGATTGTTTTGAAATTAGACCCTTGGACGTTTACTTGCTCGCCTTTAAAAATTGAATATAGCGACGAAATTCTCTACTTTTATTTCGTACAAGCTTTTAAATTTAATTTTCATAATCTTTTTCGTCAATCATATAATAATATTGATTAAAAGCGTGTTTACTTTGGATATTTAAAAAGTAATTTTTAGACAAATTGTGGAGCGAATTCCACGATGAGTCCTGTCGTTATTTCTTTATAGCGAGTAAAAACTACGTGTGTGAAATTTTTGAAATATTCAATTATAAGTTTTTGTTAGTACTTTCTTAGGAAAATGTTGAAGATGAGCAGTGCGTACAGTATTGTCCAACTTGTCAAGGATATAAAGCCCCAAGGTCTCACCATTGTAGAAAATGTAAGTATTTTATTTATTTTAAAGAAAATAATATAATCGAAAATAATTTTTCATTACGACGTTATTTTCATGGTTAAATTTCTCATATTATTATCTTAGGCGAACGGTGTGTCTTAAAAATGGATCATCATTGTCCCTGGATGAATAATTGTATAGGTTATAAAAATCATGGAAATTTTACTTTGTTCCTATTGGCTGCAGTATGCGGTAGCGTACAGTCATCGATTTTATTAATAACATCGGTTATTGAATTGTCCAATTTTGTAAGTTATATTGTAATAAGTCAGTTTCGTTTGTCACACCAGTTAGTTGTTACTTTTTTTTGCAACTAAACTTTTTTTTTTTTTAAATAATTTTTATGGTTAACAGGATACAAGGTCTACAATTTCAATATCATTATTTTCTTTCTTAATGGGCTTGTGTTGTATTGGAATTACTATTGGCGTTATTTTGTCGCTCACTGCATTATTGTATTTCCAGGTGAAATTACCATCTTGTTATTATTTACATAATTGCTGAACTACATTTTCACACACACAACACACACATATATATATATGCACACCACACCATATATATATATATATATATTGTACATAAATGGAACAAATTTAATTGAATTATTATGAAATTTTCAGTATATTGTTTTCATTATTTATATATATATTTATGAAGTGTAATATTCCTTTAACTTGTTTAAAGTAAATAATACTACTTTCGGTTTTAATATTTTCGTGAACTGATATTCAGACAAAATTAACGTTAGTTTAAAGTAAAATAATTAATGATGTAATTTTTCATATAGAAATTTGTTACTTTTATTGTCTCAACTTATCACTTGATGGCTTATATAGAAAACCGAAAAAAAAACCACGTAAAATATATTGTGATATAATTTTTTTTTTATTGAAAATTTTTAGCTTAATTAATTAGAACATATTCAGATTTATAGTATTTTGTTATTTTTTTAAACACATGAATTTTTGCGATGACCATTATGTATACAAATGTTGAGATGGGAAAAACTTTCGTATTTTGATTGTAATTGTTTGTCAATTTAAACTTTTTTTAAGCGAATATTTTTACGTGTTTGGTAGATCTTGATTATTATTGATGACAAGTTAATTCGATGACGCAAATTTAGGCGTTCATTGTAATTTAATCTGTAGTTGGTCTTCTGTATGTTTATTGAACTCATATATTACAGATCAAGACGATTTTGCATAATAAAACTGGTATTGAGTATTGGATTATTGAAAAAGCTGAAGAGAGACGACAGATTGATCCAACTGTTCCGCCATTTATCTATCCTTACGATTTAGGTTATTCTCGAAATTTGTGTCAGGTAAAATATTTTTGAAGTGAAACTTATATTTTTAACGACGTTTACTTTATAAAATTATTTAGGTTATAATGTGTGAAATCGTGTAATAGTGAGAATTAAAATATATTATAAAAGTTTATGAATTTTTCTAAGTTTCGAATTGATGTTTTTACACGTTATTATTTATTATATTATATATGCATCTATCTTCATCAGTCTATGAACGTTTTTTTTTAATTTGTCTGTATTTCATTATATTTCTACAAATTGTTATTTTTATTAGGTATTTGTAATTATTTAATAATTATTTAGCACGTTCCTTTATTATAAGAATATGTAAAATGTGTTTTGAGAAATTAATTTTTCTTGGTTCGTGCTTATTTTCCATATACTTTCGTTGGATAATAATTATTTCACACCACATCTCTGATATAAATAAATTTTAACGCAATTTACAATACGAAATTTGGATACTTTTCTCCAAGGTAGTTGAAAAATTTTAAATGTCCTTAATCGACGGTTAATAAAATCAGCATATAATTCTTTATTCTGAAAACTTATTCTAATTATATTTAGAACAAGAATCGTTATGTTTTACATTATGCACAAAATACTGTCCATGTAGTCGCGTTAACATACTATTATTTAATTTCTTTATAATGGGATGTTTTTTTCCTAGGTGTTTTTAGCTTCACATATGGGAGACGGAATTAATTGGCCCACTATTAAAGGACGTTCGAAGTATGATTTAACTGTGAGTAAAATATCAGTATTTTCTTAAATATTTGTGTATTTTGAAATCGTGTGATTATTTTTAGAAATTACATCTGAATTAGCATGCGCGTTTTTTCTACGAACATTTGTAATATTTAAGATACAAAGGAAAAACTGCTTAGAGATTAACCCTAGATTATGCACATAGCAGGTTAGTGAAGCAAGAATGTTGTTGTTATTCAGAGGTAATAGGTAAGCAACCGAGAAGGAAGGGAAAACATTTAGTAAGGCATATATACTCCTGCTATACAAGTTGCAAGCGAAATTCTCGTGATTAGCACAGGTATAGTTTCCGCATATGGAGTAAGATTGATGGTATACGAATGGCTAGGAACGCAATTTACTTCATTTTCTTGGATATCCTCATGGGCTGTAGTTCAACAAGAGGATAGAGAGGTAGGATTATCACGTAGATGTAATACATTTTCTATAGTCACTATGGTAGGATAGCATAGATTTTTTCAATGCTTTAAAAACACTAAGACTTGCGATTAATATTTTCCTCTCGACCCTATTAGAGTGGATATATTGAATGTCGATAGCCTCTGATGTAAACACATTGCAAAATTTCGGGAACCTAAACAGTTTGGTGTAGTTTAGATGAGGAATATAAAAGTCTGCTCCAGTATGTTAAGATGCCGTACTTTTTTAACCATCTGTAAAATTCAGTAATCATGGATAAAAAGATACTATTCAATTTTGTATCTTTTTTTGGCTATTTCTGAAACAGTTGGTATCCGTAAGTCGGGATACGAACCAAAGAGTATCTATAATTTGACGTAAGATTTTCGATTTTATTGACGCTGGATGTTAGCTGGCTTAGCAGCGCTATATAGTTCAATGTCATACGTTCAAATCGGCTTTATGACAGTTGTACAATAATAGTTTGTTCTCAAGTGATAGATTTAACTGTTTTGTAAAAAGTTTATAGAGCAGACCACATCGCTTCCGCACATCCTTAATTTTATTACTACTGTGTTGACTCCAGGTAAGTTTTGTGTCAAGATACAAATCAAGATGTTTAACATGGTTAACTTGCACTGGCATCACTCCTTTACGCATAGTAAAAGTAATGTGGCTGTTTTTTGTTTGATTAATTTAACCAAGGGTGAATCATGGTTAAATGGTACTGAAGTTTATTAGATACAACAACTGGGTCAGAGTCGGACATGAGAATACATGCGTCGTTAGCAAAATATTTTTATTAACCGGTATGCTTGCAGTATAAATACTATACAAGGAAGGACCCATAATACGTCCTTGTGGAATTCCTACTTCAATAGTATAGATTTGCGAGCTGGTGTCGCCATATTTGACACAGAAAAAATGTGTAGCACAATAAGGAAACAGGGTGATAACTTTTTGCATCATCAGGATCCTTACCTGGTTTAAGCAGCGCTACTATGTGTGCTTTCTTCCACTTAATCGAAATTTTCTTTTCACTATTAATAGCATTATATAGATTTACCAGCCATTTCCTAGCTCTTTTTTCCGAATTTATTTTGTTCTGTCATGGTATTATCGACGTCATGAGCTTTGCGATTTTGGAGTATTTTCATTGACAAGTCTAACTCTTCTACTGTAAAGCTTGAGTTTAGGGACCTTCTTTGATCTGCCATTTTCTACAAGCTGACTCGAGACTTGGTTTGGTGTGACATTTGTACATTTTATTCCTCCCTGTTTCTCGCAGTGAAGCCTTTTTAAAAGAGTCCATGCAGTTTCTTCGAATAAAGTTGTCCATCTTAATCGTCTTTGCTCTCCTATCATCTCTAACAGGTTATCTACAAATTCGATTGTTTTTGCATAAAATGAATCCTGTTCGTAGCTATCTCCGACACTGTTTCAGCAGAGTTTTTGATGAAGAATACTGAGTACGCTATCGTCTATATGTTGAACTCCAATCTTGAACTTTTGTTCGATTTGTATTATCTTGTTAGTATAACAATCCTATGATATGGTTATTTCCGACTACAAATTGAACTCGCTTTGTCATAAAATTTGGCGGTTCATGGAAAACAAAATCTGTTCCAGGTAGTTTATATACTGAGGGTATTGTGCACTTTGCAAGCTCAACAGTTATAATCTCAATATCTTCTTTATCTTCAATGTATACCATTTCAATCATTATTTTTGGTCTAATAAAAATAGTTTAAACGAAGCATTGCATTAAATATATAAGTGAGCAATAAAAGTACTTTGTTTGGTAATAGTCGCAGAATCTGTGACATGATAAGGTCAAATCCCGGTGCTTTTTTTTAGGCAATTTCATTATTATTACCTTTGTTTCAGCCAGAAAGATATGTTCAGGTGCTTTAGATACGGGAAGTGGACAATTTAAATATTGAAGGACTTTATTTACATAACTATAATCGACGATATCACTGTGTACCTGGAAGGTAGCTGCAGGGTGTTTTTCAAACGCTTCTGTTTTTTTTTCCTCGGTGATTGTCAATTATCATCGTCCTGCTTTCATAATTTGGCAAGAAAAGATTTTCCTACTTGCTTGCCATAGTGAGCCATCTTGTGTGGATAATGAATTAGTGAACTCGGTGAAGGGTGCAGATCTGTATTTTTGAATCTCACAATTTAATATTCTGTTTAAACGGGCCATTTTAATTTATCTGAGAGGAGTCTTGAACTCACCTGATATAAATTGGGGTATAGTATTCCTTATTTTGTATGCTTCTATTTAATGAGGAGAAATTCCAAACAGCTTGTTGTATTTGCGATGTAAATCTGTTTAATGCCGTATCAAGGTCATTGGAAGTTTTAAGAGGAATTTTTAAGTCAGTTTTTTCATTTAATAGTTTTTGGAATTTATAACTATTAATAGGTGAAGTATTTAATCTGTTTGGTGGTAAAAATGTGTGAGCAGTATCGTTTAATATGAGCAATACATAGCTATGATCTAATGAAAGATTATGTAGTGCTTGAGTCACAACCTGCCCTAGCAAACGTTTAATCGCAATAAATATATCAAGTATATCAGGGAGCTTTCGTTGAGAAGGCGACCAATATATAAGTTCATTAGCAAAGACTATTTCAAATTATTAGTGACTAAAGTTAATAATACACTTTCACATGGATTGGCTGCCCTGTAGTCCCACTGAAAGTGTTTAGCCTTATAATTTCCACCTGAAATCAATTTAGGACTAAGAAATTGAAAGAAAGATGGCAACATTATATGCATAACTTTTTTTTGATTGGGGTAGTACACACATGGTACATTCATGACAAAGTTAAAAGTTGAGACGGTGATTATTGTTGACTCTAGACACGCGGTTGATAAATAAGGGATGTGAGTATGTTTAAAAATGTCACGAATAATTATTGCAATACCACCATGTGCAGTGCCATTTGGATGATCGCTTGTAAAGGTTAAATAATTAGACATGTGAAGCCTACTATTAGCTGTAAAGTGCGTTTCTGTTATTGGAGCTAAGTCAGTTAGTTTTTCATTGAGTAGAGTATAAAGTTCATTATATCGAGAGGTTAGTTCATTAGCATTCTAAACATATTTTTTTTTAAGTATGACTAAACTAGGAAGTAAGTGAATTACAAGTTGAGTTATCAAAGTAATGGATTGATTAATGATTATAATTCATTTAAAAAGGCAGATAAGACCTTGTTTATGTTGGGAGAGCATCTGGGGTTGATATTTTATGTGAAAGAGTGAGTTTGGTGGTTACTCGAAGTTTGAGAGCTGCAGTATAGGATGATGTAGATGGTCTAGACTTGAATGTTAGATATGAATGTTTAATTTATTTTGTTTTGGTTGTACTAAATGAAGTTTAACTGGTCGATCTTAGCTTTATGAATGGTCAGTATTTTTAAGAACACGTCGAGGAGTTTTACGAAGATGTTGCAGTTCTCTATAGGTAGAGCAACCTTTGTAGTTAGCTGGATGAGAAGACCACAAGTGGGTGGAATGGAGGCTGGTTTTTTGACATTCATCTGTGAGATAATCTCGGACACATTTGGAATCTTTGGCACAGTAGTGTTTAGTATGCCCGTATGACTAGCATCGATGACACTGAGGGATAGTTTCATGTCCGCGGGGTTCCTCTACTTTAATTACTATGTCTAGTAGATACTTTTCTTTAAATATATTTACATTATTTGAATGTTGATTCAAATATCAACAATAAATAATTATAATGACATTTTTGTCTCATTGTGCATTATTAATCACTCATATTCGTTCTTCAGTGATCGCATTGGTTGATGTAGAGGGTGAATGTTTCTTATAACTATTCTAAATGGTTTCTTGTAGTTGATATGCATAAAATTTTTATATCGTTTCCATAAAGTATTTAACAATGTTAATGTATTCGTTTGAAGTATCAGAGGTTATGCCATTAATATTAGTTTTAAAAATAAGTTTTTCTTTAGCTGAGTATAATATATATATATATATATATTTTTAATTGAATAAAATCAACAACGTCCTCTCAATATGAATAGAATAGGGTTGCATATCAGTCATGATTACTTCGTGAATTGTTTTTTCTATTTATTTCGTTAGAAATGTCAGCTAAAGGACCAACTCTATTTTTCAACTAGCCAGCAGATTCTGCATGATTGTTAATAGTGTCCTTTTTTTCTACATTTAGCTAAATGTTTACAGAGTAAGCGATTGTCATCCTTTCATCATTTGGTGTACTAGAATTGTAAATTCTTTTAGGGTTCGAATTTTTTTAATGTCACGAGACCGTTGAGTACTTGTGGATAGCGCGTTCTTTTGACAATAGCCATGGCTTTCGTTTAAATTTGAAAATTCCCGGTATTTCTTTGTTAAATGACGCCTTTGCCGTTGTTTTTAGTGGACGAATGTTGTTTAATCGCGAAATTATCTGTATCAGGTCCCTTTGCTAAAATAACCGGTTTAATAATGTTGCGTTGGTGACAGAAGTAGAATTTTTAACGCTTATAGTTTCGGATAGAATTACCATAATTTTCGGTGCTATTATGATGATGATAATTATTATCATAATTGCGGAATTGAAATGGATTGTTTCGGCGGAGAACGATAAGTAGGCATTATTCCGGCTTACTATTATATAAAAGAAGACGATAGATCGATTTAATGATAAATAACACGTAACGATGAAGAAGCATATGCGTAAGATGCGTATACACACACACACACATACACACCCTGGACGGTAACGACAGTAATAATAACTATTAGCAAAATACGTATATTAACGCGAGAAGAAACAAGTGCTGAAAACTCACCTAACAAAAGCGATATTAATTTTCTTTTTTTACATTTTACAAACATGATAATTTTAAATAATTTTAAATGTTCGTGGAAAACAAAATAATTCGAATCGATTTACATAGTATTGTCGATTATATTATGTTCGAAATATACGCGCTAATATTAAATTGAAATTTACCATTAAAAATAATTTTTTATTTGAAATATCCGCGTTAACAATAGTAAAAACAAAAATTCCTTACGGATTTACGATCAATTATTCACGATCGACGGTATTATGTTTCGCACCATTTTTACCTTTTTATGCTGAACTTTATTTTATTTCGTAATAAATTTTGATTTAAAATTGTGTCAAATTTTTAATCCTAAACACATTAATGTTTTATATTTTTTTTTGGCTTTGTTTTTATTAATAAAATATTGTAATGTAAAAAATACTTTCGCTCGATACAACGTCACTATTTCGAGAAGAAAGCCGACGTTTCGGACATGTATTACGTTATCGGGACAGAACGTCAACAATATTTGCAATTGTTTTATTAAACAGAAAGAATAATTATCTACTATTATGATTATTATTTAATACAGATGGAACAGATAGAACAGAAAATATTGAAGCGATTACGAAAGGCACCGTATAAGGTGATGTACAAATATAATGGCAGTTATTGTCCTGTTACTCACGGTATATGTACATTGTTTCATCCACCTTGTTCGATTGAAAACAGGATGACGTTAATCCCGGACGAACTGATTCTTGTAACGAGAAATCATAGGTAATGTAATGATATCATTTTCGTATAAACGTGTTTTTATCAAGTGTCCGTGTTTCAATATGTCGTTATCTATCGGCGTGTTCGTTATATATTTAATACGGAACTTCGTTAAATAGCTTTGCAAGTGCACCCTCCACCACATACACACATAAATTTTTAAACAACATAGACTGGAGATAGACGATGAAACAATTACAGTAAGAGAAAGAAACAACGATAGAAATTCGAAGAAGAACTAATCTCGGAAAGATGTGAAATATAAGTTGTAGACACTCGTTGTTCGTTTGTTGGCCGGTCACGTGTTATGGACAATCCAACGAGAAAAACCCATGTGTACTTCAAGGACTCTTTGCAACCATCAGCCGCTAATACAGATGTAAACTCTGCACCCATAGTAGCATGAGACGTAAAATCACCATATAATACTGTATATGACTTTCCGATCTCTTCTTGAAGTTCCGTGGAGCGTGCAACCACCAACCGTTGTAACTAGGCATTTCAAAACACTTTTTTAACGATTTTTTTTTTTATTTTTTATAATATATTCCGCTAAAAATATAATTAACGTTCACTTATTTTGTTTAATCGTCATAAAATAATTAATACTTCTAACTATTTTATTACATCATCAATTTTTATGCTGTTACGGATATTTGTGGCGGTTGTCTAGCCAATGTACGAGCCGCTACTGGATGGTAGTATGAATACGACAAGGTTTTTGTAATGTAAATGACGAAAGTTTTTAAATTAAATTTGATATATATATATATACACTTCTATACTAATATATAAAACTGTGGTATCTGTCTGTGATTTGCGAATATTTTCATTATAATCACTGCGTTGGGATATTTTTTATCACACAAACAGAAAATCTATTTTTTTATATTTTTGTCTGGCTGTTCCGATTCAATTCGAAAACTATTAAAGCAATAATGATGAAATTCGCACAGCTTATAGCCGATATTATGGTATTCGTTCTCGACTATTGATATCACAAATAGGACAGAAATTACAATAATTTAAAGTTTAAAAAAGTAGAAGACAGCGATATTTTTGTCAAATAGTTTAAAATTTAACACGTTTTCCGGTTCGAATGTACCATCGCAATCAACACATGTACAAAACCACGTTTTGTTGCGTTAGGGGCGTGGCCGAAATAACGGTCGGACACATATATATATATATATAATATATAAATCGCCGTACGCAACGCGCTATGTCCGTCGGATTTCTTGAGTACCGCGGCTTTTCATCTAATCGGCGAAGTTAAGCAGCGGTACTTGGGTATGTGATCGCCGGCTCAGTGTGTTGTGTGTTGTTGGTATCTCCCAATTTGCCTGGCCCGCACGGGAGGTTAGGCTATTTTCTCCCCAAATTATTCATTGGGGAGCACCGATATAGGTAAAAAAAATATAAAATAGCGATATTGTATTTAAAAAAATAATTACACAGGCGAAGTCGTGAGTAACTTCTAGTATATATATATATATATTTCAGAGTCGTATTATCCGTTATCTCTCTTTTGTACGTTTCCTATTTCACTATTTTTTTCGATATGTTCCGTATGTAAACAATTTTATATCATTTAAGTGTTTTCGTACGGAAAATCGAGTAACGTTTACAATAAGTTTTCAATCATTAGGGTAATTAATGTCAGAGGACAACCTTTGCGAATGCGGGGAAATATAGATAAATCCCGCATCTGGTGGATAACATTCTCATAAATTGTTAGTAAAAGTCTTTATGACTTATGTTGCCTAGTATACGATGCTAGAACCTCATTTGTAATTTTGCACTATTGATACGATTCAAATGAATATGATTACTAGTGTAATTTGATAATTGCGTATTTCCTTATCGTTTAAAAAAATTTGACCGCCTTTAAGCGAATTACGTGGTACTATGTTAATGGATCATTAGCAAAAAGAAAAAGTTCAAGAACTGAACAGGATAATATTTAGCAGATTTCTTTTTTTTTTTTTTTTTTTTGTCATCGTGATTCGATAAATAACGAAGGATAAATGAAATTGAATCGAAATTATTTTAAGGTTTATATTATTTCGCTGCAGATAATAATACAATTTTCGAAAAGTTGTTACGGCCGATACTATTTCTTGCCGTATTTTTTGTTTGATGTTTTTGAAAACTTAATCTGTAAAATAAATTTTTTATAATAAATGTGAAAATTACGTAAAGAAAAATTTGAGATTAATTTACGAATTTGTGATGTTTACGAATAAATGTTCTGTTTCTATTAGGTATTGGTTATTCGGCGAAAAATGTCCTTCGCATGTTCAGGTGAGATGTAAAGGTTGGTTTCCAAGATCTTGCGTAGTTCCAGTCTCTAATTATAGCAGTAAATATACGAACGATCGAAAAGATAACTGAAAATAACGGTTGCTATATTATCATTAATTTTTTTTTACGTACTCTATTTCTATTACGGAAGCGTAGTTTTTGTTTCTTATTTTTAAACGTTTATTATTATTATTATTAATTTTTTTTTTACGTACTCTATTTCTATTACGGAAGCGTAGTTTTTGTTTCTTATTTTTAAACGTTTATTATTATTATTATTATTATTATTATTATTATTATTAATTTTTTTTTTACGTACTCTATTTCTATTACGGAAGCGTAGTTTTTGTTTCTTATTTTTAAACGTTTATTATTATTATTATTATTATTATTATTATTATTATTAATTTTTTTTTTACGTACTCTATTTCTATTACGGAAGCGTAGTTTTTGTTTCTTATTTTTAAACGTTTATTATTATTATTATTATTTATTTTTTTTTTTTTTTACGTACTCTATTTCTATTACGGAAGCGTAGTTTTTGTTTGTTATTTTTAAACGTCTGCGAGTATTCGGTTATAAATATAATAAAAATGTCTTTGTTCCGTTAACATATTTTCTAAACATACGTTCTGGTTTAAAAAAAAAAATTGGAATTTTCACGAGAATGTTTTCGAGCGCAGTTTTTAAAAAATTTCTGAATTTACTATTTTATATCACTGTAATTTACTAATAAAACCAAAGTAACGGCGACAGTAGATCGAAATAAGCCAAAAAATAATATTAAGAGATATCGAATTAGAAGCAGCGAATAAGTATAAGGATATCTGGGAGCTTGACTCACCAATGTCGGGGACTCGAACGAAGAGATTAAATGCGGAATAGCATAGGCAAGATTAGCATTTATGAAAATGAACACTAACATCGCGTGGAAAATCTCTTTCAGCAAGAATTAAAACATTAAAATGCTACGTATGGTATCGCTGTATGGCTGCGAAACACGAACGCTGAAGGCTAAAATAATAAATTTCCGAAATCCGGTGTTACCGCCGTGTATACTGCGTATATCGTGGACAGAAAAGAAGAAAAATGAAGTATTTGGTATATTAAAAAAAAGATAGAGATTTGTACGATCGTGTACTTGGATATTAAAAGGCCCACAACATTATGTACTGCCGTGTGGCCCACAATTTTTGACAGCAGAAAGATCGCGTGGCTCGGTAATATTCAAAAATGGTCGTCTATGAAGGTAGAAGATTTATTCCATAAGACAAGAGACCGAAACTTGTATCGAGAAATAGTTGCCGTTGCTGCTACTAACGATATGACGGGACTTGTGTGTTTCTATAGATAAACTGATGTTCAGAGTAAAGATGAAACGTACTTTTCGCTCTGTCGCGGAATTAAAATTTTTATACCGATTGTTTCGTTAAATTGTCACTAATCTTGAATATGATTTTGTTAGCAATGTTCGATATCGTGTATAAGAATTTTGAATGAGAAATAATACTCGAGGACATAATACATAAAGTGCAGGTCTATAAAGAGGAATATCTTATAATGGAAATTTTTTTTTGGCATTGCTAGAAGCAATCGCAACTAAGTAACGTGTAAATGAAAGTGATTTTATCGGTAATGCGACACTGTGTTCGGAATTTATATAATAGAAAATCGTGCCCGTCATCGGAGCGGATTAATGAAACAATAGAGAAAGATTACGAAAAATTCTTATTTTTATCCAATCTTAACGAGAGTAACGCAAGATAGTGTCTTAGATATCTGTCGATAGATATACATCAAAAACCACAACTACGATTTTCAAAACTGAAGCAGCGATAAATCTTCAACGTGCTTTGGACCGTATAATAAAATGGACGAAGAATTGGAAGATTAAGCTGAATAAGCGAAAATCTGCCCGTGTCACCTTCGCCCTGCGTAAGCGGAACGCCCAGTATGTAGTTTTCATAAATAATCAGAAAGCATCTGGGATGCTAAACTAACTTAGAGAGCATCGATGCAAAAGCTTACTAGATTAAGTACGAAAAATGTATCGGATCATAGGGCGCGACATTCCAAAATAATGTTACAAAATAAACGATTAATTTTTCATCAGACAATACGATCAATGTGGAAACCAGCTGTTAGACCAAAGCTTCGAACAAGTGAATTATTCGAATGACCCCCCCGAATAAATTCCTTCGTACGATAATCAATGTCAGTTGGTTTCAACGAAAAGACGTCGATTTAAGAATTAAGTAGGTTTTAACGAGGTTATCGCTCATTTGGCTAACCGACATGGTAAAAGCCTCTGTAATCATCCGAATCCGCAAGTGTCAGTACTCTTACCTACTGATCTAAGACGCCACGAACACCTTAAACCTAATGACCCGGTGACATCATAAATATTGACTAGTATTACATATGTGTAAATAGTATAGCCAGTGGGCTATTACCGCGCAGAAATCTTATCCATTAATTATTTAGAATTATTTCCAAGATTTTAATGTCTACCGTTCTAAAAAAAAATAAAATAAAAATAAAATGGATTAAAGAACTACGAAAATGAAACGCTGTTCAGGTTCCTTCATATAGGTGATGATTTTACGTCATATGATTTTACGTCATAGCGCTAATTCTGAACAATGGTCTAAAGTTGTAATCGGAACGTAACAACAATTGCAATTTCATCCTTTACGAATTTTAAATTTAGCGTCTTTATACATCGCGTTATTTACGTGAAATTATGCGTAATGCCTTATTTCGTAATTATTGAAATATCGCTCTTTTTAGCACATTCCAAAGTTTGCAGCCATAATACGAATGAACTATTTTTAAAATTTCCTTATAAAATTTAATAACAACTTGTTTCAGATAGATACTTTAGAAACCGGTGTGTAATTGTCTTCGTTTAATATTTCATTATTTTTTCATTATTACGCGTTTTCACCGAATGTAATCGCTCATCCATAATCCTGAGATATTTCACATCTCGATTCTCGGGCCGGAATCTAACCATTTCAGTCGCGATGTCCGCTATAATTTTAATGCTAACAAAATGTTTTATTTTTCGGTTGACGTGAAATGTCTTAAAATTTGTCTACAGTAGGGAATAATACACACTCGTGTAAAATTTCGAATTTTGTGTCGAAATTTTATAATGTACCACTGAAATGATTAACGACTACATTTCGAGTTGAAATAATTCTTCTTACATTAGTAAAAAATCTCCTCGGATGGATTTATCCTCGTTGATTTTGCTTTTACATGATTTAATGTAGTCAACTACTGCTCGCAATTTGAATACACGTAATATCAAGTGACGCGCGCGGAATGTCTACGATATAGACGACATATAAAGTAATAGCAAGTCGAGTACCCGACGATCGTAATTAGAATTTGACGTCGAAAGAAAATTCTTTTAATAACTGATGTGTAAAATTGGATTTCGGATTGTTCTAAACTTGTTATTCTTGTTCTAACGATGATAAATTATACGTTCAATGTAGAATCTTCGTCCAGCAGAAGACTGACATAATATTATGCGTATGTATAGAAAATCACCGATAACTTTATTGCGTATATTTAAGACGTGTTATGTATTTTTGTGCGCATAACGTGCGTATACGATATTGAGTAAAATTTATAATATAAAAAAATAATAAATAAAATGAAAGTATTATTACCGTTATTCGATGAGTTATTTTTATCAACGTACGATGCGTAAAGAATAAACATCGCCTAGTCGTAATAATGAAAAGTGTCGAATAAAATATAAAAATTAAAATCTTTCAATATTCGTCGTGGTCGTCTTCGCCTTCGACTGAATCGATTCCGACTTCTTCGTAATCTTTCTCTAAAGCTGCTAAATCTTCTCTAGCTTCGCTGAACTCGCCTTCCTCCATACCTTCTCCGACGTACCAATGTACGAAAGCTCTTTTCGCGTACATCAAATCAAATTTATGATCTAATCTGGCCCATGCTTCAGCGATGGCGGTAGTATTGGAAAGCATACATACAGCTCGTTGTACTTTCGCCAAATCTCCACCCGGAACTACAGTCGGCGGTTGATAGTTTATACCTACCTGTTTGAAGTAATATGAAAAACAGATTTTTAGACAATTTTTTATATTTTGTTTCGATACGTTCGAATTTTATCGACAATTGTTTTTTTCTTTTAAACCGCAACTTTCCCTTTTTATTTCGTCTTTTTGCCTAAATTTTAACTTCGATATAAACTTGTTATACATTCGTTAGAAAGAGCGAAACAAGAAAACGGGCATGACGAATTTCTGGTTGAAAAGTGAAAAACGAAATTAATTTTATAATCCGCAATAAGAGATTTTCGAGAATGTAATTAAATTAAACAACAATTCGTTCTGGGAAGCGATCGCACGCACAATGGTGCTAGTAGCGCAACGGCGAATAAATTTAAAACGAAATAGATAAAAGAATGATTAAGAATAAATAGAGAGAAAATAAATTTTTCGAAAGAAATAAAAGAAAAAATGATAAATTATAAATTTGCGCGGTAGAACAAAAAATATCGATGCACTAAACGAACGTATAGCTCAGTCATTATTAACGAGAAATTTGGACCGTAATACAAATAACAAGACACGATAACCTACACGCAACTTCCGAACACAGTCCCTACAAAGTCAAGCATATGTAGAAATGTGCAAAACAGTACCGAAAAAGATTAGACAAGATATCCGAAAATATAATCGCCGAAGAAAATAAATGAAACAATCGAAAACAGTAGAAGCATGAAAATACCGAGAAATAATTAAGAGTGGGGAAATGTTAAAAAACGGTAAGGAAAAATGATGATGGTAACATATTATTACTCAGCATAACAATTTGTAAAAATAATAGGAGACTTATATATTAAGAAAAAACTATATGATGACGTGAATTAGAGGAAAAAGAAGAAGTCGTTTGCAAAATACGAAAAAGCAAGATGCGAAAGTAAAGCCCCCGGGGTAATATAGAGTTTTAATAGTTAAATTATGCGGCGTGGAATGAGTAGATACGTTGTTCAACAAATACTTAAAAGAAGGATAGGTCCCGGAAAAATGGATCAACGCGGAAATTATATCATTATATGAAAAAGGCGACAAAAGAAGAATTACGAAATTACCGACCAATTAGACTTCTGTCGCATATTTATAAGCTATTTGCGAAAATAATTACGATTAGATTATAACACTGAAACGTCACAAATCGAGAAAAATTAGAATGTTTAGCACGTTAAAAAAGTATTTTCAAAAAATAAAATCTTAATCTTAATTATATCGTTAAGAACCGAAAAATATTTATTATAATAATAACTATTATTATTATTATTATTATTTGTGGGTGCTTGTGTGTATGAATGAAGTGTGTATCTATTTTTGTTTGTGTATGGTGCGTGTACATATTTTTTTTGCGTGTATTTATATATTGCGTGTATAGATTGCGCTTATACATTGCGTGTATATATGTACCGAAAGGAAACGGTGTGTATACATAACAAGAACATTTTTTTTTAAAAGTATATTTCATGTTTGTACGTGTGTATTTTGTATTGTATTACGTGCTGGTCAATGACACAAGTAAATGGAGTTTAGATATCAGGTAGGTAGTTTTATGAATTGAAATAGGAGCTGTTTTGTTCATTATCCTGAACGATTTCGGAAAGATTGCTGGAAAGCTGTATTTGGTATCGCAATAGGTTGAATTTATTGCATTCTATAGACCAGAAGATGGTTAGTGGATAAGGGAACAGAGCGTACATTACAAAAATATAAATTATTTAGTAAATAAGAATGAGAAATTTTCGCACGGCCAGTGCATAAACGGCATAGTATAATTTCTTCTTGCCGGCTAGATCTCGATGAAGTAGTCCAAATTCCAGTGTTTAACACGCAATTTATTGGTAGTATGAACATTCCGTATTTTCGACTATTTCTTCCTTAGTAGGGATGTTATTAATTTTGAGAAGTACGATGAGGGGGAACAGATATGTTTGGATCTAATAGCCTCTTTTGCTGCAACATCTACCAACAAGTTCGTTTCCTCCGATGCATCTGTGTCTAGGTATCCGTGTGAAGGTAATATCGATCAAAAATTTTCACTTCATAATAACGTTAACATTTTGTATGTAAGGTTATTTATTTTCGTATGTGTATACATTTATTTATAATTAACTAAATTTGTTTTTGCGTTTTTTTCTTATTAAGTTTATTTATTCGCTCGTTGTATAGATTTTAATTTACCTTATATAGAAAACGATGAAATAATTAAGTAGGATTTTACGACTTTTATTCCTAAATTTCGTTTACAGTAGTACCACGTTTGAAAAGGTTTATTAATTTTCATTTCGTAATAACGTTAACACGTTGTATGTACGGTGATTTATTTTCGTATGTATACATTTATTCATAATTAACTAATTTTTTTTTTCATTAAATTTATTTATTCGATCGTTGTATAGATTTTAATATAATTTATACAGATTACGATGAAATAATTTGTTAAGGAGAATTTTACGACTTTGATTTCTAAATTTCGTTTACAGTAGTACCACGTTTGTAAAAGTTTATAATTTTCACTTCGTAATAACGTTAACACGTTGTATGTAAGGTTATAATTGACTAAATTCTTTTTTTAATTAAGTTTATTTATTCGCGCATTGTATAGATTTCGATTTAATTTATACAGAATACTATTAAATAATTCGTTAAGGAGCATTTTACAACTTTTGTTTATAATTTGATACCATACTTGTAGCATGTAATTTTAACTTGTTTACCGGCACTCGCGCGTTTTACGCGCATAGTCGGTGTATGTTTTATTTTCAGAAACCTTTTAACGAAATACGAATATAAATTGAATTATTATTATTATTAGGAGAAAGTATCCTTCGTATTTTCGTATGAAATTTGTTTAAATTACAATAAGCTATTATTATTACCTTGAAACCAGTTGGACACCAGTCGACGAACTGAATGCTTCTTTTAGTTTTGATAGTCGCTATGGCAGCATTAACATCCTTTGGTACAACGTCGCCTCTGTAATGTATATATATATATATATATATATATATATATATATATATATATATATATATATATGTATGTATGTATAAAGGACTTACACGCAAATAATATCGAATTACTAACGTCTGTTAAATGGAAGCCGTAATCGTTGTTACTGTAAAACTGCTTAAATAACGTATGCCGTATTGTGTAGACGTTTTTCTATTTTTTACCTATTGGTCGCGATGAAGTCTTATACTATGCCAGGGTATAAAATTACGCGAATTCGTGAGATTTTACTAGTTTGTTTGTTCTCACACACTATTCTGCAACTTGAAAATTTTCAAGAAAACCAGATACGATATCACATATATTCTCGAGAATCTTCGTATATCATAATTTACCTTCAATATCTCGGTAATAACGTTAAAAGCTCTTGAAATCCTAGTTTGGAAATTAGACTTTTTTCTCCTCGTGTTGAGAATTATTCGTCTTTCGTGGAGTTTCCACGAATTTGATTCACGGGTAAACGCGATTTACGCTTATTTAAGATATCGCGGAGAATTATTTAACGTGTAAAATATTTTAAATTCGTCGCGATTTGTTTTCAAAAATTCGAGCGGCATAGTACTGTTATATAATCGCTAGACCGCTGCACGCGGTATAAAATTTGTAAAGTTTCCCATCGTCGTCATGCAACTATTAATTATCACGAACAAGACGGAAGTACCTTTCCTTTTTCATTATTATTATTATAATTTCCGGCTATTAATTTTTGATTATTATAAAATATATTTTTTTCACTGTTCAACCATATTTTTTAAAAAAATAATTATTTTCCGGCTACTGCTTTGTAAATTTTATATTACTGATATTTGATTGTGTTGTTTACCACAGTCATTGTCAGATTGTTTTAAATATCTATTCTTCATTTTATATTTATAAATTTGTGAACTTATATTTAAATTTATATTTTGTGTTTTTATTTTTTAAATCTTTATTTTCATCTAAATTTAAATATCGCTTGATTAATTGCCGAAAAGCTTTATTCCAAGAATTCCGTGATTTTAACTTATTTTTATAATTAAAGTATATATATTATATATATATAATCTTATTTTTTTTATTTAATACAAAATAAATTTCGGTATCCTGCGAAATTTAATACGGTAGCGATTATTCGTATTTAAGTTTAAAATTATTGAAAAATCAATAGGAGGAGAAATTGTTCTAATAAATTCGAGTTTTTATTCGATTGAAGAACACTGTGTCAATCTCGGATTGCCTCAGATGGTTATAACTGCTACATATTCCGTATTGGCCGTTTCTAAGTCGTTACTTCTACATTGATCACCGATGATGTTTAATATAATGTAACGAATAAAGCTTCGAACCATTTGGGATCATTCGAGGCATACTTGTACAACTCCGAATCGATTGGGGCTTGGATAAATTGATGTGTTTTGCTTCCCTAAGCGGGATAAAAAATAAAAAAAAAACGCGGAAAAATTTTTTGTAAATTACAACCTTTTAAATTTTACTTATAAGTATGTTTATAAACATACCTAGGTTAGGTTAGATTCAGTTAGGTTAGAATCGGTCAGGTTTATTTCGGCTAGTTAGCAGTAGAATTAAAAGAAAAAACGAGACTTTCAAAAATGGTTTCCGCGGATTTTTAAACTCGTTAAAAATAATAATTTTTGATATTTAAAAAAAAAAAAAAAAAAACGAAAATCGGGAGTGTACAAGTATTCTTCGCATCTACCAATATTTGTTCCGAATAATTTTCTCATCTGCTTCGATTCTCGACTGTTAGTAAATATTACTCGACTAAAAATGCAGGCGTTAAAAAAAAAAAACCCAAAACAAAATGTCATTTGACTTATTTTTCGTTTTAAACATTAACCGATTAAAATAATAATGAATGTATACGTACAATATATAGCACACGAACACACCTTTTCGTTACTTATAACCGGAAATATCGATTATCAAGAAGTTTATTTCTAAAGCTGAATCGTAAAATGAAATTTCGTTAAAAATTAAATTACTACATTTTCAAAAAACTGAAATTTTCGAATAAATAAAAACGATAAGACAAAAAAATTCGTCGACTAACCTGTATAGCATACAGCAAGCCATGTATTTACCTCTGCGTGGATCGCATTTTACCATCTGATTGGCCGGTTCGAAACAGGCCGTTGTTATTTCGGCGACGGTCATTTGTTCGTGATAGGCTTTTTCGGCCGATATTACCGGAGCGTAAGTAGCCAACGGAAAGTGTATGCGAGGATACGGAACCAAATTTGTCTAAATAAACGCTTATTATTTATATTTTTCACGAACTAGTTCCGACGAACTAATTACTACATTTAAAAGTTAAACGTTTCGAATAATATTTTATACACTTATTTCGAACAAAAAAAACCAACAAAACAATAAACTTGGAATATCTTTATTTTCTTCTGCGTATTATTATTTTTTAAAAGTTTAATTTGCGTCATTCTATCGAAATTTAAAACGAACAAAAAGTATTTTAATATATATTATATATATATATATATATATATATATATATATAAAATATATTGTTGCTTACAATGGAATCATTGATAATAATGCTTGCAAAATATTCGCTTATATTTTTTATCTCGAGCTTAATTATTGTTGTACACGTCGTTAAAAAATTGAATTAAAAACAAAACAAATTAAGAACATATTCCTCGTAAATGTAATATCCCTTATAGTTATATATATATAATTATATCAGTGGCGTAGATCCACAGGGGGGTTGCGAGATTTTGGGGACTCACTCAGTAGAAAATAAATAACCGCTTTATTCCAAAGTTAATCTCCGAAAAATGAAAAAGTTAATTCAACATCGCAAGAGCCAATAAATTTTTATTCTTATAAATTATTGTTATAAACAAAACTTATATTACACTATGTGGGCAGCTTTAGTTGAGGAAAAGGGTTTCGTTAATTTTTACTTTTTGATTTTATCAATATATATATTATGTGGTGGTATTTTTTCATATTACGTTCGTTTAAAAATAAATGTGATTATTAGGAAATGTAGCGTGTTCTTTTACTAATAATAATAAAAATGACATAACGATTATCGACTAATTTTTAACATCGACTTTTGTCATTTCAAAATTTAATTCACGAAAAATACGTTAGCGACCTGTTTAAATACATACTGAAAAAAATCGCTCGTTATTTTCGAGTAATATTCCGGACGTTCTAATAGCTGTAAAATTGTCTGTACACTAACGAAAGTAGAATCTCTCGATTGACAATAATAAAAAAATTATAAGCGCGGTAAGTTCTGATATTATTGATTATAAATTAAAACTCAATGAATCAATGAACTGATGACAACAAAAATGCGAAATGTTCGCGATGCTTTCGTACTAACATTTATCTGAAATAATTTTGCGATGTAAGGTTGGTGAACGTGAATAAAATTATCTACATCGATATAATCTGTTTAAAATTTTTATAACTGCCGTAATTATTTACATGCAATAAGGTTTTACAAATTACGTTTATCAATAAATTTAATAAAAAATTATATTTCAACTAGATAATTTCTATCGAATATAATTTACAAATTATTTGTCTCGAATATAATTTACAAATTATTTCTGCCAAATATAGTTTACAAATTATTTCTGCCAAATATAATTTACCTTGATTTATGTATCTTTTTATTTAATTTGCTCTCGTTTTTAATTAAAAAAAAAAACACAATAAATAAAAATAAAAGAAAAAAGTGAGTATTAGATAAATTTAACGGGGGTTGGGTCCCATTGAGATTTTTGGGGAGGCTTTTTAAGGTTTCAGCTACGCCACTAACCTATATTATATATATATGTGTGTGTGTGTGTTATGTAACGAACACATATATTTGTTTAACGTAATAAGATATTAATTTTCGACACGGTTATGAACGTCATCTATTTTATTAGACGCGGACGAAAAAGCATGGCGGATGCGGTGCTGAATTTACAGTGACAACAAAGAAAAAAATTTAAACCGAGCGTGATTTGAAGCGATTTTTTTTAGCTTTCGCCATATTGCGTTATGACAAGACGATAATGTGCGTAATTTTCATTTTTTATAAAATAAAAATGAACGAATTCGGTGCTCTATTATTATGCGAGAATTTTACAATTATTACGAAAAGATTAAAAACATTTTTTTTTTAGTACTGTAAAATGGCGTACGTACTATTTTAAAACCTTCTCGAATCTTCACGATTTTTTATATTTATGGAATATTTAACATTTAAAAATTGTTTATTTATAAACAGTGTTCGATAAATTTCAGAATCTCATATCTTCATTTTCGATTTTTTTGGTATTTAACGTTAGATTTTATATTTTGTTTTAAATTTTGTTTCGTATTTTAGATTCTTCTCGTTTACGTAGCCTAAACTAATTCTTATTCCATATTATAACCAACCTTATGTATACACACACACACACATTCATCTACATGATATATTATCCTATACCGGTCCGCTGTTTTGTATAGGTTTTCGTCAATTTCTTGATTCAGAACTTTTTTGAATTTATGAAAGTATACGCTCGTACTAACGAGCCAGCGATCTTCTGTCAATGTGTTTCTTCTCTCACGAAGTAGCCATTTTTTCCATCTATTCTCCAGCCCCTTGACTCTCTGATCTACACAGATACATTTCTGCGATACCCTTCTACTCCGCAATGTTACTGAATGCAGTCTTTATGTGACATATTAAATTTTTCGAATTGAGTTTTAATTTGTTCCCATCCCCCACAGAAATATGTATATAACTAAAATCAATTATTACCTTTTAAATGAAATATTTAAACGTCTAAATTATTTTTTTATAATTCAAAATGTTGATCTCTTTTTTTCTCGAAAATTATAAAAAAATTGTCACATTATTATTTATTACACACACACACACATATATATATATATATATATATATATATATATATATATATATATATATATGCGGTAAAACATTGTAGAATAAAATAATTATTTGTATATTAAAAAAAAAACGAAATGTAATGGTTTTGATTGGATACTACTTAAAAAAATTGTTTGTGATAATCGGTTGTCCACTCTTATTTTGCAGCTGTTCTTAAATATGTTTACAATGCTGATGATGATTGGCGGCGAATTTTCGGCTGTTTTATACGTAGAAAAGAAAGTAGATAATTATGGCAGGTTTCTTATTATCCACACCTTTTTTTGCCATTTCACTGGCTTGTAATGAAAGTTAGGCGATAAGCAATACTCGTCAACAGTGACGTTGAAGATAAAATAGTCGGAAAACAGGAAGATAGACCGAGAAAGAATTCCTTAAATACTCTAACATACTATAAGTAAAATGGCAGTAAATACCGAAGCTTCTGGAAGATGAATCATACATATACATATATATATATATAATATTAAAATTAAAAATAAGTGCTGATTTCAGGAATTTTTCGGCACATTTGTAAAATACTTAAAAACATCTTATTTTCTAATTATTCTTTAAACCTACCCTCAGGCATCTTTCCTAGTATTGATTGTTTTGGTTTTTTTTCGTATTCTCGATTGACCTATTTCAACATTATAGTCTATGAAAAAAAAAAAACCAAAAAGCCGATAAATCTTTACACGCGGGTAAAATATAAATAGCGACGGTTGTTACCTGAAATTCGGTTAGATCTACGTTGAGTGCTCCGTCAAAACGTAAAGAGGCCGTAATTGAGGAGACGATTTGTCCGATGAGACGATTCAGATTTGTATAACTCGGTCGTTCGATGTCTAAATTTCTTCGACAAATATCGTAAATGGCCTCGTTGTCCACCATAAATGCGCAATCGCTGTGCTCGAGCGTTGTATGAGTCGTTAGTATAGAATTGTACGGTTCTACTACCGCAGTCGATACCTTCAATATTTACAAATACGTGCGCGGCCGTGCGTTATTAATTAAACAGCTACTCCGTACTAGGTTTATGCATATGTGTAGATTAATAGACACACATACATACATGTATACACGACGTGTATTATCGTTATCGTATATATTTAGTTATATGCGCGATTTAGATTTATTTAAAAGTCGACAACCACAGAATATAATCGTACGAAACGTAATAAAATAAATGTTACCGAGTTTACACGTATATGTACATTATGATATACGTGTATATATATATAGAAAGAGAAAAGTTCTGATCTGCTATAAGCGATCTTTCCATATTTCGATATGTTGTTGATGAGATTTCGTGGCACGTAATAAAGAATGATTCGTCAATTGTCTGTTTTTCAATTAATCCAAAAGGTTCGATAATATCGAAGAAAATTCTGCGTTTTTATCTCGTCTCTATTTATTAGTTTTCAAACTTGCTGCGATATCAGTCAATTATCTCAAACAACATATGTCGATGCGAGTACATGCATTAAGTTTAAACAAAAAAGCTCACCACAAACATCGAGCAAACCAAGTTCAGCCTCGAGACAATCAATTGTTACAAATAAAAAAAAAACCCAATCGCTTAATTTTAATGGACGTGAAAATACGTAGGATGTAGGATAACGGAATATAATGACCCTGTAACGTAACGCGAACTTCTGAAGTTAAAAAAGTAATTTCGCGACAGAAAATTAAACACGGAAGTCATTCGTGCGAGTGCGAGGCATGGCCAATAAAATCATGTGTCGAGTTTAGAAGATAAAAAAAAAATCAATGATAGATAAAAAGGAACTTAAAAGTACTAATAAACATAATTAGAAAATTAAAAATTTCTTTTGAAATTTTTCGAGACGACCGGTATATCACATTCTACAAAAACAACAGTGATGGTAACCGTAAAAAGGAAAACGGCATGACGAGTAAGAAGAAAGATGGTTTTTCTTAGCTTAAAAATATTTCAAAATATTAACGACACAAACTGGTGTCAATCGTGTTAGGCAGCGAAAACTAGAGATTCATTTGGTCAAATAGTGCAGTTCGTGTAAAATAGTTAAGCTACACTCGAATCTGGTTGAATGAAAAAGAATAAAGAAAATTATATATATCGAGAAAGTGCAAACTACCCCGCATTTAATTGTTCGAGATCAGCTGTTTGGTTCATCCTCTATGAATCTTCAGCGTAACGATGATTCTTTGGACGACGTCACCTACCGACTTTCGAGTTGTTGTGTGGCTTTATATATATTCTTATATATATGCATATATATATATATACACACACATATATATATTTATAACATATGTATTTGATATTTCATCTGCCAAACTGAAGCGGATAAATAGTGAACTCTGTACTTCGAATATAAGAAACCGTAGTAATAAAATATTTTGTACGTTTAACATCTGCCTATCTAAATAAAATAAAAATAATGTTTTCTTTTCCAGAAAGATGGCGTTAGTAAGCGCCAAACGTTGATTAACATTTTTATCGTCGAGCTTTCCAGTTTGATTTTAATAGTTCGTACGTACTTTTTATTACGTTTTTTTTTTCTGATTTTATCTCTCATCATTTTTCTAGCACTAAAACAATATAACACGCGATAACAAAAAGCAGACACTAACAAGAGCGACCGAGACAAAAGACAACACGCACGCAATAAAGCGAAATGTATAAAGGATTTCTAGTATATATATATAATATATAGATACATGCACATTCAAATATAAGTGATAGATTCGAAGACAGAATATACATACAGACACAAAATATACACGTCACTAGTAGTAGGGTAGTAGCGGTGTGAAATTGAAAAAAAACATAGTCAACCGAAGTTCGGGAGGTGCGGGCCAAACCTGAAATTCGGTCAAATCGACGTTTAAGGAACCGTCGAAACGTAACGAAGCCGTTATCGACGAAAGTACTTGACTGATGAGACGATTCAAATTCGTATAGGTCGGCCGTTCGATATCCAAATTTCGACGGCATATCTCGTAAATGGCTTCGTTGTCGACAACGAACGAACATTGACAATGGTCGATAGTTTGATGAGTGGTTAAAATCGAATTATAAGGTTCTACGACAGCTGTCGAAACCTTGAAAAATATTCCATCACGCCCAAATAAGAAATATTCGAATCATTTTCAAAAACGATTAAAATCGTCATTAATGTATTTATTAATATTTATTTATATCTAATTCGTCTTATTTATTTATCCTCTATTTATTTATTTATTCTCTAGCTCTATGGGACCGAACGAATCATGTTAATCTGCTAACGTCACTTATCCACTCTAGTTCTTCTTTAGTTCTCGTTCATCAAGAAAACATACACACTCACCCATATATATATATATATATACATATACACAAATATATATGTATACGATTATGATTAGATGTATCGTAAGCTTTGTCAATGTTATGTTCAGATGGTAATTTTCAAATTATTTTACAGTAGTATTAGTAAAAATAGAAATTACGATTAATTGATCGACATTTATTCTCGTAATAAATTTATGTAAACATTAAAAAAGTATCTCTGTATTAATTCTTCGATGATATATATATCAAAATCGAAATAAATGAAATAAAAATACTCTTTACATAGTGCGATAATTAAACTAGCCGATTGTTGTTAATAAAATTATAATTTTGATACTGTGTAAAGTATTTTTGATTTAATTTATATATCAAATAATTGAAGTCTTCGAAAACATCGTTTGTTTTTAAAATTATAAATGCGCTTAAAATATTTCGTTAATTTACACTAATTTTAATATTATTAACTTTTATATATATATATATATATATATATATATATATAAATAAATATATATATAATAATAATATATATATAAAATGTATAATATATATTATATATATATAATAATTCGAGAAAAGCTTTTAAATCGATTTAAAAATCGATATCGGCATTTATAATTAATAATTTGTAACGAACTCAACATGCAGTTGACAAACTGTATATAATATATATATACATATATATATATATATATATATATATATATATATATATATATATATATATATAATAATAATAATATATATGGTGAGAGTGTTGAGAGGTGAGGTGTGCAAAAGTTTTCAGAAATAAATATATCGTAGTTTTGTCAACAGCGTGTTGAGTTCGTTGCAAATTATTAATTTTAAATGCCGATATCGATTTTTAAATAGATTTAAAAGCGTTTCTCGAATTATCTCATAAATGCGAAATAATTTATTTTATTTGAACAAAATAAATGAAATCAAATATATTTTTATATATATATATATGTAAAGTTCGATCTACATGATGTAATAAGTAAAATCGTTCCAGCTAGTTCTCATCATTTTTCTCTGGACTTAATATAAATTTTTCTTTTTTTTGTTACCGAATCCTTATTTATTATCAAATAACATTTTCCATAAGCCGAGATAAGCGTTGCGAAGTTGTTCCTTTAGTTAAATAATCGTAAGTATTATAACGTCCAATTCACCACGCGTGCTTAATAGAGTAGCGGTTGAGTTAGAAAGATTATTATCGCAGCGCGTCAGATGTGACGATTCATAACCGCTCGTAAAATATAAAAAAAAATTCTCAACTACCACTAGCCGTTATCGGTAGTAGTGTGAAAATTTGATTTTATATTTCCTTGTGGAAGGTTGAATACCTGGAATTCGGTTAGATCTACGTTTAAAGCGCCATCGAATCTTAGCGACACGGTTATAGAGGACAGCACTTGTCCGATTAATCGATTCAAATTTGTATACGTCGGTCTTTCGATATCTAAATTACGTCTGCAAATGTCGTAAATCGCTTCGTTATCCACCATAAACGAACAATCCGAATGTTCCAGCGTAGTGTGCGTGGTAAGTATCGAATTGTACGGTTCGACTACCGCTGTAGATACCTTGAAACAGGTTCGGTTCAGTTTTGTTTTAAGTTCTACTTACGAGATTCGGTCGATCGTATAAGTTTTATATATGTATAATATTGTTTCGATTTTAACGAAATAATACAATCTGGCCAGATTTACTCGCTGAAACTTACAACTGCTTTTAGACTAATAAGCTTGTAGTATGCAGATAAACGCAAACGAAACGGAGGTTTAGATGGCGTGCTTAGAAAATAGAAAGATTGTGGTTTCAATTTCGAGAAAAACAGAAATTAAAACAATACTCTGTACAAGTTTTTTTTTTATTTGGGCAAAGGCGTTGGTGATAAAATCTCTTTAAAATTAAAAACGCAAATAGTTCTCAGAGCGAATTACTGCGAAGAGTATTTAATAACAAGGAGACGTATCGGAATGGAATTAAACGGTATAGAAAGCAGTTCTTATACGGAGGGAAAATGTAGCCGGCAATAAAAAAGGCGGATTAAAAAATTGGTACGCGTCGTCGAAGATTTAATTCTTCGGTTACGAGGGTCTTCCTTTCCTCCTCAACCCCCTTTAGGTTGCCTTTAGGCAGGTGGGAAGTTACATCAAATGAATCCTCTTGCCGGCCATATTCTTTATTTCCTTCTCCCTTTTCTAATATCATCCGTATACTTTCCTTCCTCTTCTTGATCTTCCTTCCATCATTCCTTCGATTATTATTTTTGTGATCCATCTTGAATATCTTAACAGATGTCCGATCATTCTATTTCTTCTAGTATCTATTTCCGTAATCATATTTCTATTTTCTTTCGCTATTTTTAACACTTGTTTATTTGTGATTTTCTCCGTCCATTTTATTCTTATTCTCCAACACCGTATCTCGAACGCTTCCATTTTTTTAATATATGCATTACACATGGAATTTCCGCTCCATATTAGATAAATGACTTAATAAAATGCTTTTTAGTTTCCAGCGAGATGTTTCTGGATGTCAGTAGGCTTTTCTTACTTATGAAAGCATTCATTGCTCGGGTTATTCTCGTCCTTATGTCTATTCCATTTCTTCCACCTTTTTTATGATACTCCCCAAGTATGTAAATTGTTTTACTTGCGTTATTCCTATTCCATCTATTTGATTCTGATCTCGGGAACAGCTCATTACTCAAATTAGCTAGTAAACTGGTCACTTATTGGCGGCGTGAATTAGGTCATGTATTCGAATACAAAAAAAACACAAAAAAAAAAAAAAGAATGTTGTTCCAAGTTTTAGATATAAAGAGGTCATTTCGATGACGATCAGATTAACCGCGGTGTTAATGCGTCACGAAATAAGAAAAACTCACTCGCTGTTAAGAAGAGTGTTTCGAAATAAAATGTAGCTTGTAAATTTTGTACAACTTTGCAATAACGCATCGTGAAGGTTTTTGTTTTCTGAAGACGTAAGCGTCATGAATTAGCGAAGAACTTATATTCGGTCACCAGCGAAAATAGAACGAAGATGATTCATCGTTGCAAAAAGAACGTAAACAAAGAAAAACCTATTTTTCCTGGAAAATTCTCCCGGGATTTAGAGGGACAAGCGTGAAACAGAAATTTTGGGGAAAGCCTTCATCCGGAGGTGTGAAAAGAATATCGTGATCGCGTACTTCAACGTGATATCTGACGACGACTATTACTGCTCGGATAAATCGATCTACCGGATGTTGAAATAAAAATTAATGCTCACACTGCGAGGATTATACTAGCGAAAGGTCGAGATTTGGAAATATCGCCGGTAATATTCGTACGGATAAGGGTGGCAAACTTCTAAACGAGGAAGAAGTTTCTTTTTTGACGACCCACATGAACCGGGCTCTGGCAATAGTTTATATCATCTAGGTGAAAGTAGAGTGCGTATATTTGTCCGGAATTTCACCGGAAATATCGATTTCTGAAGGAAAATTAACGAAAAATACAAATTCATTAATATCTGAAATCGTGTTAATTATATTTACCGCGACACACTCGACTTTATAAATATATAAAACCTATTATACCGATCGGTATGGTTGATAATGGCGAGACACTTCCATCTAGAAACGATGCGATTAGACAAAATTAAAATACAAGAATTTCGACATTTTCGCGAAAAGTTTCTCTTGCTTCGGCTAACACGTCACAGCCGATGTGGACACGGCACAAACGAACGATAGGAAATGGTTAAATACGAGAGTACTCGGAAAGGATTTTTTGAAAATGATAATTCGTTTTATCGACCGACAATATTTTTTAATTACGCGAAATATTATTCTAATTTTCTACGGTTATGCGTAGAATTTATTTATTAATCGTAATTAAAAGATAATAATTAAAAATATTATATCGTATTAATGTAGACAGAATTCAGTAAGAAATGAGAACGCGGACAATGGTGTACGCATTCCTCGCATAGTTTTTTGTATTTTACGAGCTCGGCGTTCCAACTGATTATAATAGTTCAATAGAAGTATGTTTACGATTGTGTATGTATGTATAAATGTGTGTATTACATTTAAGAAATAAGCTACCTTTTTCAGAACGGGTTTTCTTTAAATTAAATGAAATTATTAAATAAATTAGAGAAATTAAAAACGAAATTCGACACAAATAACGCGCGTGAAAATATTTACACGCAACCTCAATATCACTTAGCAATTGAGATCCGTTATCAGAACTTAATTACGTTGTCGTAATTTAAATCGAAACCTCACTACAAAACGAACGAAAACATCGGAGTGCAGCAAAAGTTACGAACAAATGGAAATATAGATGTGTAGGAAATTTTATAGATTTTATAAAAAAAAATTTATGGAAAAGAAATTGAACAAGCGTAAAAGTTTATCCGTACCAGGCTACAGCAGCAGAGTTGTACTGTGACAGGAGAGAAATCAATTTTATGTTAACAAAATACAAACCTAAAAAGAATACTATTTACAAGCGTTATAAGACGCTCGGAGGAAAGCGAAGTAAATTGAACAAATCGAAAAAATAATAGGCACTTCTACAAACTGAAAATAGGTCTTCGAAATATGACTCATTTAGATTGGACATATACTTCGACGAGGTGGGTCACTTCGAGATATACTTGAAAGTAAAATCCAAAGTGAATAACACATTCGTAATAGAACTTGATCAGAAAACGCTGTATTTATTCGACTGACAAAATGAAAAACCTGGAACTTTGATAGACTCTTATCACGACGACGAACCAGTCTTATTACTGTATATAACGATGACGTTGTTACATATTAAGTATATTATATATACACACACCTCAGAAAAAGAACTTTAAAATATTATAAAAAAGCTGAAAATCGCGAGTGAAAATTACAAAATTAAACTGAACAAATTGAAAACAAAAGTGATGATAGTTGATAGAGCAAAAAATAATAAATCAGAAACTACAGATATTGGCGGTTATGAAGTAGTACGACAATTTAACTACCTCGGTGCGATAATAACGAATATATGTGGATGGGAAGAGGAAATACGCAGGCGCCTTAGCAAGAGTAGCAACGATCAAACTGAATAGAATATGGAAAGATAACAAAATCAGCAAAATTAAAATTGGTCAATGCAGTCATTTTTCCTGTTGCTGCGACATATGCGTCCGAAACATGGACTATTAAAAAACCCGATGAAAAGCGTATAAATTCGAGATGGCAATATATCGAAAACTTCTCCGTATACCTTGGACGACGCTCCGAACTAATATGTCCATTATCGATGAATTAAAAGTGAATACCAGGCTCTTTTAAAGAAAATCAAGAGAAACATGATATTTCGGACATATAGCGAGAAACATCGATTCAATGAAACGAACAATAATACGAGGTATCGTAAACGGTGAACGTTCACAGGGAAGATGCCATACACGCTGGATCGATCAAGTAAAGGCGTCAACAGGATATACGATGTAGGAGGCGTTTCAAAATGGCCGAAAATAGATAGTTATGGAGAAAAACTATAATGCAACTTGAATAATATTATACATGGTGTCACCATGTTTTTACATAGGGACAATGGACAGTGATGATATATATATTTATATATAATATGTGAGCCAGAGAAGACGGACGGTTTTGCTGTTTAAATAGCGCAGTTGGTAACACACGAAAGATTGGTTTTTGTGAAGTTTCTTGTGTGGAACTTTATTTTCGGCGTGAATCGATCACGAGAGTGCAAAGAGAGTTTCGATTACGAAACACGTCCGTGAGATCTGGAAGACCTGAAAATTCAGATTTCTGCAGAAATTTCGAAAATTCAACGACCTATGTTCGAAAAAGTCTTCCAAAATTTTGAAAAAACCGAATGAATGTATTGTTGCGAATGGCGGTCATCTGAACGATATTGTGTCCCACAAATTATTGTAAGCTAATCTCTCGTTTTCCTATTTTTGAATAAAATTTCATTCAAAAATTTTCGTCCGGTAGTTTTCGAGTTGTTCGAAGAATAACAAAACCGTCCGGTTTCTCTGAGTCACCCTATATATGTATAATATATATATATATATATATATATATATATATATATATATATATATATATATATATATATATTCGTGAGAACAATATTTATTAAATAATTTTTCTCAAAATGTAGAAAATATTCCTTTTTTGTCATTGATGTTTCTTCAATAATATTTTCGTATTAAATTACATCTTCTCTTTCCAATTACGATTATCATTCGCACGAATGACAGAAATTCATGATATTATAATCGCACTTCGCTGCTCATTTCATTCGGATTTAATTTTAAATAAATTATTTATATAGGCGTGTATTTACGCGTTGGAAAATTATTTTTAAAAAATTAATAAAATGTGAAATTTTACCTGAGGAGCCGGATAAATGGAAAATTCCAATTTACTTTTCTTTCCGTAATCCACCGATAGTCGTTCCATTAGTAAAGATGTAAATCCTGAACCGGTACCTCCGCCGAATGAGTGAAATACTAAAAATCCTTGCAACCCGGTACATTGATCGGCTAACTTCCTAATTCGATCTAGTACGATGTCGACAATTTCTTTACCGATGGTATAGTGTCCGCGTGCATAATTATTGGCCGCGTCTTCTTTACCGGTAATCAATTGTTCCGGATGGAACAGCTGTCTATAAGTACCGGTTCTCACTTCGTCTGTCGATTTAAAAAAAAAATAATAATCTCAGTTCACGTTAATATTTCATTTTCCACAACAGCCGATGGAAGCAGTTTAAAATCGAGTGAAATAGGAAACAAAAATTGTTGTTGAAATGTGCTTACGATTGGTCACTACGTCCGAACGTAGAACACGTATATATATATATATATATATATATATATATATATAAATATAACAATGAACAATTAATATATTTGTATCAATTTGTAAACACAAAATTACGATATGGATTACAAAATTGCGTGCATCTTATCATAATATCGCGAAGTAAGCGTATGAAAAATCAAATAAAATTAAAACGTTAAATATTGCAGCAAGAAATTAAAGATAAAATCCTTCGGATAAAAATAAACAAAATTTTCTTAATTACTTTACTAATTACTAATGATAAATGTTAACATTGTTATTTAAGTTTAAACTGCTAAAATATCAATGGCGACTCTAAAAAATCTATCGGTTGCAATCACAACATACACACATAAATTTTTTATTTTATTTCACACAACAGCTCAAAGTAACATTAATAATATCAAAGTCAACAAAGTGTAATACAATACAAGAACCATTTAAAACCGTAATCAGAAAAACTAAAATTATGAAGTTGGATTTTCAATTCCAAGATAAAAATGGTAATATAAAAAACCGATATATATTAAAAATTTATTTCTGCACGAATAAGTACAAAATTCATACAATTAGAAATGTCAAAATTTTTAAAATATTAAAACGAAACAATTCAATAAACTCCATATATAATAGTTAAGTATTATTATTTTTTCACAATTTACACAAAACAATCAAAATGAAACGATCAATTGCCGTATAAATAATGAAGCTTCCGCAAGGAAAAAATTTGACGTTTGGTCAGTAATAATATGAATATAAACTGAAGACAATTCACACCCGGAAATGTATACACTAAAAGAAGGAAACACCAATGGAAATTCGAAAATGAAAACCTATTATCGGAAAGAGATAAAATATAAGTCATATACTAGTTCGTTTGTTGGGCCGTAATATGCGCACGCAACTGCATCCACATGTTATGAACAACGCAATAGGAAAAACCTATTCCGCCCCATCAAGTGTGTGTGCTTCAAGGATTCTGGTTGCAAAACGATTGCAACTAGCAGAGTTGCTAACACAGCCCTATGTAAATTCTACACCTATAGTAGCATTAGACACAAAATCACCATTCGGGCCTGATGGATTACCGGCAATATTGTTTAAACTATGTTCGGTAGAGTTTGAAAAGCCACTTATATACTTGTTCAATCTTATTATTGGAACAGGTAAATGGCCTGTATTGTTAAAAACAGCTAAGGTTGTTCCAATTTTCAAGTCTGGTGATCGTTTTGCAGCTGAAAACTATCGTCCTATCTCCCTACTATGTGTACCCAGCAAAATATTAGAGTCAATTCTATATGAAAGATTGTATAAATTTTTTTTGCCTAGAGTTGTTCCTGAACAGCATGGTTTCTTAAGGTCTAGATCTACTACAACTAATCTTGTTACATATACAAAATTAATTACTGACTGTTTGGAGCAGCGTCTTCAAGTTGATTGTATTTATACGGATTTTAGTAAGGCTTTTGACAAAGTCAGCCATAGTTTACTTCTGGTTAAGTTACATAATTACGGATTTTCTGACGATTACATACAGTTATTTAGATCATATTTAACTTCGCGTGTGTGTTACGTATTATTTAACGGATACCAGTCCCAACAATACACACCTACTTCCGGAGTACCACAGGGGTCTAATTTGGGTCCACTATTATTTAATATTTTCATAAATGATATAGGAATTAACTTACATTCAAAATTTCTATTATTTGCGGACGACTTAAAAATTTTTAGATCAATTAAAACTGTTAGTGATTGTGAATTGTTGCAAGATGATTTGTGTAGAATGGTGACATGGAGCGACAATAATTATTTACCTTTTAATTATAAGAAGTGTGTTTATATTCGATTTTGTCGTACAAAAAATAAATGTCTCTTTGATTACTCTATGGGTAATGTTCCAGTTTGTAATGTAACCTGTGTTCGGGATTTGGGGGTTTATATTGACAACGAGCTTAAATTTGTAACTCATATTGGTAATGTTACCAAAAATGCTTACAGAACTATGGGTTTCATCATTAGAAATTCATGCGTATTTCGTGATCTTAGGACTCCGCTGTTACTATTCAACACTCTTGTAAGATCGCAATTAGAATACGCATCTGTGGTTTGGGATCCTTTCTACACTAAATATATTCATATGGTGGAAAAAGTTCAATCTCAGTTTTTGAGGTATATTTATTACCGCCAAACTGGTGTCTATCCAACATTTTTAAGTTATAATATTTTATGCGATTTCCTAAATATTAAATCCTTGAGTGCTAGAAGAAAGATAAGCAAGTTGAGGTTCCTGCATGATCTTTGTAACGCTCGCATAGATGACAATTATTTATTATCTACAATTTCATTTATGGTTCCCAGTGTTAATAGTAGGTCACATCGTATTTTCTATGAATGGCATGCTCGTACAAATCTAGGTTACAACTCACCACTTTTATCCACCTTACGTCTATATAATAACATACTAAATATTTATCCACAGTTAGATATTCATTTCGATAGTAAATTTGTATATAATAAATTTTTTTAGACTCTATATTTCAGTTGTTACTTTTCAGTAAGTTTATTTTATTTTGGTCATATGTGCGTGCCTTGATGGAGAGTTTGTTTACATGAGAGTATGGGTGTATGACTGGTGTATTTCTGTTTGTATGACTGGTATATTTGTTTTTTTTTTGTGCTTTTTGGATGTGTGCTTGTATGTGGGTATTGTATTACATTAGAATCATTTTTCGGTTTGTATTAGTAATTTTTTGTTTTCAATCTAAATATTATTTATATTAATTAGCGTGTTGTGTGTGTGTGTGGTTCAGTTTTATTTTTGTTCATACTTTTACTTTATAATTATTCTGTAAGAGCGTACACTGTAATTGGCGTTATGCTGTTGTGTACGCCGTATTGTTTTGTAAATAAATAAATAAATAAATAAATAACGCTGTATATAGCTTTCGGATGCCTTCTTCAGGTTGTATCGAACGTGCAACCACCAACCGTTGTAACTAGGCATTTCAAAGCACTTTTTAAAAGATGTTTTACGTTTTATAATATATTGGATGAAAAATATAATTACAATTCACTAATTTTGTTTAATCTCTATAAAATAATTAGTACTCTTAATTATTTTATTACATCATCGACTTTTATGCTGTTCTGGATATTTCTGGTGGTTGTGCAACGATGTAACCTTTATGTACGGGCACTGTAAAATATATTGTTTGAGTCTCTAATTTGTATATTAATTTTCTAGAAAAAAATAATAAAATGGGTAACACGTGTGGTCGGGTGTTTTACTTAGAAAAGAGTTTTTTGGAAAATTGTATGTATAAAGGTGCAAAGAAATGTTAATATCTTATAAATAAATAAATAAATAAATAAAGTGTATGGTACAGATGATTAATAATAGGAAGATTATACATCAGTTAATCAACATATATATATATATATATATATATATATATATATATATATATATATATATATATATATATAATATATCGTTTATATATTCATAAAAATATAAATAAATACTTCAAACTTGAGTAGGTTAATGCTAATAAATAAATTAATTAGAGTTTATACTACATTATTTTGCGATTAAGTCTTCAGCATATATATTTGCAGTACATGAAACGAAGTTGCCTGGAATGGTAACTGGCAATCGAGGAGATGAGTACGTTGTTTTGGTATGAGCGCTTATTGAAAAAGTTAGTCGATAGTTTTAGGGAATGATCATGAATTGGTTTTCGGATGAATAATTAAAATTGTTTAACGGTCTAATTCTATCGTTCGATTTTACTTTAGACTTATTAAATTGTTTATTATAGAAAAGAATTTTTGATTGTTTACATATGTAATAATGTTGAAGAGGCTATCATTCAACTCATAGAAGAATAACTGGGCAATTTTGGTGACCCATCTAATGATTGTTTAAATTAATATTAAATTCATTTAGAGTGGCTGTAAGATGAGAAACAAGATTGTGTGGGAAATTTTCAGAAGAATTTACATCTATAAATGGTAAGAATTGTTTGTTTAAACAGTCACCATTTTCGCAAGAGAAACAGATTTCGTTTAGTTATTACTTTCAAAATTACTCACCCACTACGGTCGGTTCCAAATCGACGAATACTGCTCTTGGTACGTGTTTTCCGGAACCGGTCTCGCTGAAGAATGTATTGAAACTGTCATCTCCGACCCCGATGGTTTTATCAGATGGCATCTGACCGTCCGGTTGGATTCCATGTTCCAAACAATACAGTTCCCAACAGGCATTTCCAATTTGAACTCCGGCTTGTCCAATATGTACCGAAATGCACTCTCTCTGAATATTTGAAAAGAAACAATAATCGTAGCAAATTGATTAAAAAAGATTTATAGAATAAGTATGTTGATGTAATTATTATAGATATTATATATATATATAGACAAAAATCCTTAAGAACATAATGGATTGTCTTATCGAGGCGGATTTAATTGCATATAGATGTTCGTGTATGCAATCTTCAGAAATCAAATGTTGATGATGATGTTGTATATATATAAATTATGGGAGAGGGCGATGTTATCGAAAATTGTGATTGTAACATATAATTATAGCATTTAGGCATCTGTTAATTGTTACATATCGAGGAACTTTCTCACAGTAAATTTAGTGCAGCCACAGGTAATTTATCAGACATCTCAGACGAATTTCTCAGTTCCTGGAAATCTTTATTTTCTTTCTGTTATATTTCAAGAATAAAATCCATCTCGGGAGATTCTGATCAGAAAATTTGTATCCGCAAGAGAAGATTTTGATTAAAGTTTAAAGAAGTTAGTATATGGTAAAGTAAACGTACACAATTGTGTTTATATATATATATATATATATATATATATATATATGGGAAACCACCGCATTAAATTCCCAACAGCAACTATGATTATGAGTAATACAGATATGGCAAACGTTACTGGTTCAGGTGGATTCATATACACCAGACCCGGCAGGAGGATAGAGCAGGCTCCTCAGGTCGTCAGCATACGAACCCCTGCAAACATGATAATACCTGGCAATACTAAACAACGAAAAAAGGCATTTAACATTGCCACCTGAAATGTAAGATCATTGTATCAAAAAGGGAAACTAGCTAATGTGACATTAGAAGCTAAACGACTAAACATGGATATAATGGGAATCAGTGAAACACGATGGCTAGGAAACGGAAGATATAAAGTGGACCAAAACTATGTAATAGTATATTCAGGAAAAGATCTACATGAAAGCGGCGTTGCTATGTTAATAAAAACACAACATTAGTCATGGGTGACTTTAATGCGAAAGTAGGGGAAGATCATAAAAGTCAGGCTGTGGGTAAATTCGCCTTAAGGACGTAAAACGGACGAGGGGAAATGCTCATAGATTTTGCCGAAAAAAATAATATGGTGATATGCAACACATGGTTTAAGCAACATAGAAGAAGGCTATATACATGGATAAGTCCTGACGGAAGGACAATAAACCAAATTGATTCTAAGAACGCAATTAAAAACTGCCATACCTATCCGGGAGCTGATTGTAATACTGACCATAGTTTACTAGTCGCTAAATGTCAAATAACACTGAAGAAATGTAAAAGAAAAAATGTTGAACAGTTACGGTGGCTAGATTACGATAAACTGAAAATAAGTGAATTTTGAAAAAAATTTCAAACTGAATTACATAAATTAGGAACAGCATCTCAAAATGATCTTGATAAAAATGCAGAAAACATGTGGACTACATGGAAACAAAAGATGCTAATAGCCGCTAGGAACACAACACCACAAAAAGGAAGAAGGAAACACAAACCGTGGATTACGCAAGAGATTATAAATCAGATAGATAGTAGACGGAAGGTGAAAGATAGAAGAGGCTTAGAATATAAAAAACTGAATAAGAACATTCTGAAAAAATGCGTAGAGGCAAAGAGCAACTGGTACAAAGATAAATGTAAAGAAATTGAAACATTACATTCAAAACATAGTATGCGAGAAATGCATATAAAGATCAAAGAAATGATGAAAATACATAAAAACGGAAAAATAACATAAACTGCATACGGAACAAATCTGGTCAATAATGCAAAACTAATGAAGAAAAAGAAGAAACATGGTCGAATTATATACAGGATTTGTATACAGATGATACTCGTTCTGAACAAAATCTTAAAACAACGAAAGAGGAAGCGCCAAATATCGAAATGTGGGAATTGGAGAACGCTATACAGAAAGCCAGAAGGAACAAAGCACCAGCAGATGATCATCTATCGGTCGATTTGATAAAATGTATAACGCAGGATGAGAAAAAACAAAGTTTACAGCTTTTTAATAAAATATATAAAGAAGGCACATTGCCAGAAGATTTTAAAAGCGTAAATTTTATACCAATTCCAAAGAAGAGTAACTTGCAAATATGTTCTGAATATAGAACAATAGCACTAATGAGTCATTCGCTGAAGCTGCTCCTTTCAATAATAAATAGCAGAATAGAACGAAAACTAGATGACAACCTGAGCGATACACAGTTTGGTTTTGTCCCCAAAAAGGGAACTAGAGATGCAATAGCTTTACTAAAAATAATAATACAAAGAATCTTGAATGCAAACAGAGAAGTCTATGCATGTTTTGTAGATTATGAGAAAGCGTTCGACCGAGTTAAACACGAAAAACTTATAGCGATACTGCAGAAGTATAATATTGATAACAGAGACCTCCAACTTGTTAAACATCTGTATTGGGAACAAAATGCAAAAATCAAGATAAATAAGGAATTCTCGGATAGGAAAAACAGTATTAAAAGGGGCGTACATCAAGGATGTCCACTCTCACCCAGATTATTTAATATATATGCTGAAGAAATTAAACAAATTGCAAATATAGAAAAAATGGGAATGAAAATAAATGGACAACGTATAAACGAAATTAGTTACGCGGATGATAAAGTATTACTCGCTGAAACAGAAAAACAACTACAAAAAGTAGTGGATAAAGTGAATAAAATCGGTTTGGAATATGGAATGAAAATGAATACTAGAAAAACAAAGATCATTAAATTCACAAGAGCTAAAAATAAGAATGTGCATATTAACATCGACAGAGTGAAGTTAGAAAGCTTAACGGAAGTTAGATATTTAGGTAGTCTCATCACTGATGATGGGAGAGATGACAAAGAAATCAAATCGAGAATTGGCATGGCGAAACAGGCATTTATGCACTAAAGGATTCGGGATTAAGTTTAAAACTTAAGAAACGAAGAATGCGTTGTTATGTTTGGTCGCTACTACAATACGCATGCGAAACATGGACCATAAGTGCAAGTACTAAAAAAAGAATAAACTCATTCGAAATGTGGTGTTACCGCAGGTTGTTAAAAATTCCCTGGTTCCCTTGACAGACTTCGTCACCAATAATAATGTACTAACCCGAGTAGATGAAAAGAAACCAGTAATAGTTGACAACATTCAAAAAAGAAAAATGAAATACATAGCTCATGTGATATGAAAAAACGGAATATTCATGTTGGCGGCACAAGGGAAAATACAAGGAGAACGCTGCAGAGGAAGAAGACGACTGGAAATAATAACATCGAATTTACCGGATAAAGCATTTCAAGAAACAGTGACCAATGCCAGAAATCGGATCATATGAGTTGCACGCTATCTCTTGTCTCAAGAGTTGCGACTATGATGATGATATGATATGATATATATATATATATATATATATATATATATATATATATATATAAATGCACTATAAAAATAAGACGAGTACATCCTATCAGACAGATACATGTATACATATAGGTGACTTTAATCTAATCACCATGCTTCAGTTCGGATATACGAAGGAAACAACATGAATCGACCTATTTAGAAACTACTGCATATTTCGTAGTTGATTGTTGATGCGGTGATGTAGTGTTACTTTATATAAATGCACCACAGACGGAATAGGCAGAATTTTGATTAAACCAGTGTTATACAAAACAATATTTCGAAAACGTCATGGTTTAACTACCTAAAGGGCATGTTTTGGGGGTGTATATAAACTCGTGCCGGCTCAGCTACATTGGGTAGGCTGGTAGAAGCATCGATCAGAGATTAAAAGAACACAAAGCGGAAACATAAGAGAAAAGAAACGTCCGCAGTGGATTCGCATCGGTGTCCCGGAAATCACGAAATACAATTTAGTAATTACGAAATCTTTCGTCCAAAGTGGATAATAGCTTCGGAATTGTTCGAGGAGCAATTGAAATTTTTAAGCTTGTAAATTTCAACAAATAGGGCAGATACTAGCTAAATTTAACTCGGTTAATTGCCTCGAAAGGAAAAAAAGTTTAAAATAAAAACAACTGCTAAGTGTAGTAAACAACTTCAGTTTCCAGCGAAATAATGATGATGGAGAAAACATGGATAGAGGGATGTGAACACAGTAGAACGCTTGTTTATCGCAAAATCTAGAAAATATTAAGCGTCTAGATTATGTTCTTCTACCTGTAATTTGTATAAATGTAAGGAAAAAGTGTAATTGTTTTTTGAAACTACAAAATTTTACAAAATGTTTTACGCCGAAAAAAAATCGCGAATGTATTCGTCTATCGAACGTGAAAGTTTAAAAGTGTATATATAAAAAATCTCTTAAATATTGCTCGTAGTCTGGAAAACTTTTATCGAGGTAGATGTGGAATAGCCAGGAGATATAAATCGATAAAGAATTAGTTGGCTGAGAGAGATGAGAACATGGACAAACTTAAACAGTATAACATCGAACCGAAAACGATGTTAAAAAATTAAAGTATTTAGATAAATATTTTATCGAGACTTGTCCGGTCGATGATTGATACATTCAGGTTGAATTACGTCACAAGCTGAAAAGATCTGGCAAAATATGTTGCCGAAAGATCGATAATTTACGTCTATTTAGTTGAGTTTTGCACGATAGTAGCCGACAATCTTATTTTTATTTATACAATTACTTGCCCATGCGTACGTACGCTATATACATGTATGTGATCATATACATATATATATATGTGTGTGTGTGTGCATGTGCATTATTGTCTTTGTTTTTCATGAATTTTTTTATTATTCGTTTTTTTTTTGTATTAACTGAATATTTATATTCTTATTATTAATCAGAAAGTATCAGTTGCTAACTGCGTAAAATACTTGGGACTGCATCTGAATGCTAAACTAACTCGGAGAGTTCACATCGATGTAAAAGCTTACCAAACTAGTGCGAAGTACGCCAAATGTATTGAAGCAGATGGTGACGTAACGAAATAAAGTTACAAAATAAATCGACTATTATGCTATGAAATCGAGCTGTGGGGTTTTACACTAAAACTTCGAACAAACGAATTATTCAAGTGATCCGAAATAAATTTAGTCGGTTTCAACGAAAAGAATCATCGAACGGCGATTTAAGAATTAAGTGGGTTAATGAGGGTTTTATATATAGTAAATTCTAGCCAGTGGGCTATGTCTTTGTAATGCGCAGTAATCTTATCCGTTAATTATAATTATTAATTTAGAATTGTTTCTAAGATTGTAATATTTATACAGCGTCTAATGTTCTTCACAAATATATATATATATATATATTATTCGCTCTGTAATATACTAGTTTTAACCCTTTCAGTCGCAATGTCCATTATGTGGTACATGAAACTTTAATGCTATCAAAAATGTTTATTTTCTGGCTGACGCGTGAAATGTCTCAATTTGAAATATATTTATGTAGAAATAAAGAGGAACTCGGATGCCGAAATCAGATGTAGAATAGAAATAGCGCGGAACACATTTCAACAATACAAAAATGTACAATGGTGCAATGATATAAAATTAAAACTGAATCTGCGGATAGTCAGGTGTTACATATGGGCAACACTGCTATATGGAGTGGAAACAACTCGCAGCAGCTGCACGAAAGAAATTCACGGCGTTCGAAATGTGGGTATATAGGCGTTTGCTGAAAGTTAGCTGAACGGAAAACATAAGTAACAAAAATATACTACAGCGTTTGCAGAAGGAATGCGGAAAAAAAAACCGTAAAGTTCGATATCTAGGACACGTCTTAAGGGGACACAAATACGGGTTGCTGCAACGAATACTGCAAGGAAAAATAGCAGAGAAACGAAGTCGGGGTAGACCGAGAATATAAAAAACTGGACGGGAATCGGAGAAATAAGAAGACTAACAGATACGGCCGGAGATGGATATGCACGGCACAGTTTGGTCGTCAACATCCGCTGAGCGGATATGACAAAAGAAGAAGATCTAAACATAATAAATGGGTTGAAAATTATCTATAGTTCACCTAACAAGCGGTATTGACGTAATGAACACTCGTCTAAACTTATTAAATTTGCGTCGAAATTTCATAATGTGTGACTGAAAGGGTTTAAAGGTATCGCGGGTACATTTAATATGAAGAATACAAGTGTACCTATACTAGTTACATAAATTTTTTCAACTACTTTTCTATTTGAAAAATAAACAACCATTAAAAACGGGGCGAACGGCGATAATTTCCTGTTTACTCGTTTTGTTTTATACGTAAATTTGTTTATTTCTTTTTAATCGTTTTTAATCGGCTGATTTGATTCGATTCGGATGACAAAATTTATTAATCGGAAACGAGGCGGTTTAAATAACTATAAATACATAGACCGATCGTGGTTTTTAAAAATCAACATTATTATGAAGTACGTGTTTTATACACACACACACGTACACATACACAATCCCGATCAAAAATAAATTCACGGTATAACGATAAAATTATAATAAGGAAGCGAAATTACGTCGTCGATCGTAAGAAACGAGGATTGATTTCTATCGAATCAGTCGAGCATATCGAAAAGGAAAGTCTCGGCAGACGATTTAGTCGATTGGAACGGAAATAATCGATCACGATTATCAACGATGACGATAACATAATGATAATCATAATAATAACGACGACGATATAATATATTTAAAAGAACGATTATAATACTCCTAATTTCCTCTTTAAAATTGAAATTAAAAATCAAAGTAACGAACATAATGGAAATAGAAACTGATTCGGAACTAGAATTGCACGAGTTATTGTGCAGGAAGCTGACGAAGTAATTTAAAATCTTTTCTCAGGTAGACGCAGGATTGGTAGTAACGTATATAGAAGATCTAAATTAGATACAACGATTTTTGAACGTCCGGAAAATAGGTCGACGAATAAATAAAGAAGGAGAAGACAACAAAGATGGCAAGAAGAAGTTATAATATACAAGGGAAAATACATCAACATTAATGTTCGAGAATTACTCGTTTAATAGAATGAGTTTATTATTATTATTATCATTATTATCGTAACAAGTTAAAAATTTCGATTCACAAAGATTGTATGAATAAATAATTGATTTATCAGTTAGAGAGTAGGTATAACCGTTAGGTCTATTAGAAAGAGTAGTGTAGCTGTACCTCGATTTAATAAAACTCGAACGTGATCAGAAACTTAACGTACCGAATTCATCTCTGGAGCATAAAAAAAAAGGATAAGTACTTACAAGAAATGCTAATAGTAGATAACTGATTAGGACATTTTGGAGAGTAAATTCAGAATTAGTGGGAGACGACCTTGTGTATAATAACGGTGGAATAGTTTGCCAAGTTTGAGCACGATCTAAACATGAAAAAGTAAACTGCGCAATCGCACTAAATTGCAAACTTATATTTTTCCCCTTGAGGGTATCGAGTTCAGATACGATCGATGACGCAAAAATTATCATCTAAAAATAGAAATATAAATAATCATAATATTATTGCGCGGAAGACAATGACAAACCACCACGCACAACACCATATGCGCGTTAGTAACGATATAGTACACCACAAAATACCCTGATACCCTGGGCTGCATTGTGCCGTGATAACAAAGCGATTACAATCAGTTCTCTTCAGGTGTGTATGTGTCCATCTGCTCTAACGTCATATTATGAATGCCTTGTACGCTGCACTGTACAATAAATTATGTATAGGTAAGTGTCGCCTACCTCCGATACGGAGACAGCACTTAATGATGATAATGATATGTCACATTAATTTTTAAATTTTATATATATATGTGTGTGTGTGTGTACGTGATGCTCTCATTTATTTTCATTCATATCGTTGCATAGGATAATTGTCGATATTTATTAATTGTCCACGGAATTGGGTACTGTACGAATAAGATAGAGTGCTGTAATGAATGTTGCGCAACGATCGGTACACTGAAAATTTTAAATTAAAAACCGTAGATTTTTCAATTCGTAACGGTTTCAACGTATCAACGATTTCACTGTACGATCCTTCTATTATAAAATTTTAGAACGTTTACCTGAAATTAGTTCAAGAATAAAAAGGTGGTGCGAATTATATAGTACAGTAATAGAGTGTAAAAAAGATATTTCAGTATTGTCGATTAATTATGCACGCAATAATTCGACAAGTTATATATATGTATATATATATATATATATATATATATATATATATATATATATATATGTATAAACGGCTCGTAATTAACTAAAGAATTATATGAGCAAGGTGAATCACATGAAGAGCGTGTAACGTCTTAGAAAAATCACCAAATAAAATTAACCATCAAGTATTGCAATGACGACACATAATATAGAGTATCCATCATAAAATTTCATCGTTAAACGTGAATATTTTTGCTTATAAGAATAATAAAAAAATTTTTATAGAAAATATTTTCATCACATCATCATCATCATTATATATGTATATAAAAAGCAATAAGGCTATTAATAAACATTACTCTAATTTTTAAATAATCTTTAACGAAACGTTTTAAATAATTTAACTAAAAATTAACAGTAATAAAATAAAATATTATTAATGATAACAAGTATGAGATACGCAAGAAACGAAATAATTCTACTAATTTTTACAGTACGTATAGTTTCAAATATTTCTCAACAGTCTACTATCGCAATAATATACAATTAATGTATTTATAAAATGGTTTTTAAAACTAATTCATCAACGTTATTAACGTGTTTAATAAATTATTTCATAATTTTCTATTTTTTTTTTCTGTTAGTAATGTTCCTCTATAAAACATGACATTTTTTAGAAATTGAAGTTTGTTTTTCTACCACTACGTTATTTACACTGTATTGGTAAAAATGACGCGACTGCTTTTTATTTTCATTTATAATTATTTTCCATTTATCTGCCCACGGCATTATCTCATCTACAGTAATTTTGTAGGTGTCGATTCGCCATTTGAGGGCATATGATAAAAGTAATAAAGAACTAGCTGATTAATAACGATCGTAATTAGTATTTTTCCTACAAAATTATTAGTTAGTCGCGCGATTACAGTAACTAGACGAGATCATTTCTGTCTAATAAAGATGTTCTTCACGGCTCGATTATTACGACATACTCGACTGTACGCTGTGACGACGGGTGTCGACTCTTCAATCGCAATGACGCCGCGTGTACGTTAATAATAATTGTGACGACGCAGTGGTTAGTTTTAATTATCGTAGTATGGCACAGCGTTTGGTTGGAGGGAACCCAAAACGTATCATTCAAATCCTACTACTACTACTACTATCAAGTAATTAAAGATGGAAAGGAGGAACAAATAAAAATAAAAATTAGACCGTTTCAATCGTCAAAGGGTCAACGAGCTTCTACCAACTTAAGTTATTATTCGGTTTTTGTACCATAAACGGTTTAACCGTAATTACCGACTTAATGATTGTTCTACGTCATACTCGTTCTATATTAAGTAGAAGCATTTATAAACGTTAGTTTCATCCGTACGGCACGCTCTAAATCGTCTGTAACAAGTATCCAGAAATTGAAACTTATAATATGTTAAATTAACGACATCGTTTAACGATATTTTTGACTGAGAACTACCTTAAAAAAGGGACTAGATCTGTAGCTGTAACCCTCTGAACAAGATCAAGGGAGTTTACAACGTTTTAATCGTTGCGCGTTATCGGAGGCAACTACGTATCTTTGAACATACGACTTCGATAGGTTATCATGCTACGTACTGAATATGTGAGTTTTTACGTACAATATGTATTAGGGAGTCTTTAAACGTTTTTTTTTTTTTTTAAAAGATTTGCATCATTTTACGTTTTTTAACCCACATATCTATCTTGTACGTCAAGGCGAATTTTAAAATTCTTCTACTTACTCATTCGTCGTCTGCACCACGAAAGTTGGCGATCGACATAATATACCTTTTCCCGACACGGCAGACCTGAACATTTCTATGGGCATGCAGCTGAACCATCGATAAAAGTTTTTCGTTCACCGTTTTTTCCTCCCCAAATTTTCTTTCTATAATTACGCGTAGAATCTCGTATCACAGTAAACCCTCATAATATTACCTACATACAACAAATTTTCTTTCTATTGATCCAATTCAATAATTCCGAACGTTCCGTCATTCTATTTAGAACTCTTTTATTCGTCATTTTTAAAATCCACGAAGTGTTTTATAATAATGAAAGGTAGCTTGTTCTACTAATAAGCCAATTCACTTTTTCTGGTTTCATTCAGATATCGAGTCGTCTTTTTTCGTTTCCACGAATGATAAAAATTATATACATATATACATTTTTTTTTTTAAACAAAATTATTATATTTATCATTTTAGAGCACGAAAACTAGTTTGACAAGAGCAAAGATTGACGAGAGAATTTAAACTTAGAGTTGAAGCAGCGTCGTAATGAACTTACACGTGAAGAAAACGAACAATCTGAAAATACAACTATTTAGTATTTCCGGGGGGGTTAATTAAAAATAGTAATAATAAAAACATAAAGCTCAAAGTTTTCTTTTAAATAACTTGATAGCTCTATCTGTTGAATAAAGCGATATTACTTTCGGCGGTTGATTCATTTTTATACCGACAGATAGTGCGCAAATTTCTGCAACCTTTAAAATTTAATTAAGAAACTAAATTTTGATCAAAATTAGAGGTAATAGTAGAAGGTTAATTACCAGTAAGGAAAAAAAATAACATCTATGCTTAAGTTTTATTTCTCAGAATTCTAAGTAGGAATTACTTATTGTTTATTCTTATTTTAAAGGTGAAAAAATGAGTCAACCGTTTTGTAAACAGTATTTCCCTTATTCGACAATTCGAAATGTCGATTTTATCAAGAAATGAACCAAAGGTATTAACTTAGTTATTATTAAAATTTAACCAAACAAATTTATTTGAATATATTTAATTCGTATATACTTTCAGTAGACAATATATAAGAAATGAACGAGAGCCGAAATTTAATATTCTTATTTATATTTCAATAAGGAAGTCTAAATTATCGGTTCAATTTAAATTTAACCGAGTAGTCTTCTTCTTTGTGCGCCATACTCACACTCTGTTGGTGATCAGGTGACAGCTAAAGTAGTTTAGGTTTTCTTGCTCCCAGGATGAAATATAGTTCAGTTCTTATTGTTTCGTATCCAGTCTGTTTTCATTTTCTCGCGTTTATTCTTTCTTTAATCTTTCCACGTGTGATGAGTCTTAGGTACTCAAATTTTTATTCTCCGATAATGCGCTTAAAATATATACTTAACTTTTCTATTTATTATCCGTTTAACTGTAGTTTTCTTTGGTCATTTTCCTACGGCTCTTTCATTGGACCACAGGATCTTTAGCATCATCGTATGCAGTCACATCTTCACACATAAAAGAAACTAATTAGGGCGGATCTACTACAGCTTTTACTAGTTTTACACACTTCGGGTGTACAGTATAAGCGGTGTACAAGGCTATAATAATATGGCGTCAGCTTAGATAGATACACACACTCGGTAGAACTGATTGTAATCGCTTTGTTGTCACCACACAATGCAGTTCAGAGTATTTTATTGTTACTAGCGCGCATATGCTGTTGTGCACGGTGGTTTACCATTGCCTTCCACGCGATAATATTTAGAATTATTTATATTTTTATTTTTCTGACGATAATTTTTGCGTCGCTGATCTTATTCGAACTCGGTACCGTACACAAGTCGTGCTCTAGTTTTTAGGCTATCCGGACGACTATAAGCCATTGCCTATGGAGAAGTAATTTAAAAAAAAACGCACAATGTTTCCATTCTGAAAATATTTATGCAACACGTACTTATCAAGAGATAGTATTATAAAACGAATTACAGGGTGTCCGTGAGAAGACGGACGGTTTTGTTTTTTAAATAGCGCACTTGGTAACACTGATGTAAATCGCGTGTTTCACGTTTAGTGTATACAACACCAGAGAGATTCGGTTTTGTCCAGTTTCAATTATCATAGAATCATATAACGAGACGGAACGCTAAATTTTCCGTGGAACGTTATTTTCGACGTGAATCGATTACATTATAAAGAGAGTTTCGAAAAGAATTCAGTTACGCGACGGATTCCTTTAAGAGTCGCCTTTCACGTCCACGAGATCTGGGACATCTGCGGATTTCTGAAGAAATTTCAAAAATTCAGCGACCTATGCTCGAAAATTTTGTAAAAAGACTGAAGACGGTCGTCTGAACGATATTTGAAAACTAATCTCCCGTTTTCCTATTTTAAAATAAAATTTCATTCAAAAATTTTGGTCGAGTAGTTTTTGAATTATTCTAGAAAGAGCAAATCTTCTCTGGGTCACTCTATATTATTTTATATTCAGCTCTTGCAGTCAATTTTTTAAAACTATTTCAAATGTATAATTTTGTAGAAAAAATTGATAACGCGCGGCTGAAATGGTTCAGAATAAGATAAATATATAATCGTATGAATATAAATCAAATCGGAGATTATTATTAATAATCTAATAATCCGGGGTTAATACATTAATTAAAGCTTTTAAAATTTTCTCATTATTATTATTATTATTATGTACATTATCAGTAACTGTTTTCATAGGTGATTTCTCGTAATCGAACGTAGAAAGATTTCAACAGTTACGGGAAAGACTGAAATAACGCCCGAGTTAGAAAATACTCATTTACGAGGAAGACGCTAATTCTTGTCGATTTTAAAGAATATATTTACGTATAACAATTTTTAATAAAATACATTCTTCAAAATAGATATTTCAAATGTATCTTCAATCTGCTTCGTCAGATTAGCGCGTCCGATAAGTGTTAATAATTAAAGTTACTATTTTCCGGATATAAATTTAGACTAAATTTTTAGCCGTTATCTCCACGAAAAGAGAACCATATCAATACCATAAGAAATTAGAATTTTGAGAAATTACAGTAGAAACTAGATATGAGAGTTCGAAACAAGAAATCGTTTAAATATGCGTAATTCGATGAAACTTTTATTTTAATGCATCCGACATAATTTTTCTCTACCTAACGCTATTTCGGGCTTTCCGATATGGTTTGATTTCTTCTAAATCCAGTAAGAATCGTGCATCTATCTACCGAGTTCGCAGGGCTTCTTTAACTCCTTTTTCCTTCTATCTGCACTGCGCTTTTTACTAGCCTGTTTGCACGTTTTTAGAATTTTCTGTTGGCATAAAGTATAATAAAGGCGCCGTTCCACGTTTAGCTCTTCTAGAATTGAGGCATTTTTTTCCTTCACCGTCTATGAGATTTTAAGCATTATCTCGCTTATAGAATGCCCACTACTCCGTGTGCAAATATGATTGCAAATACTGAAGTATTTATTAGCCTTATTTTCCATTAATATATATGTATATATATACATATTTAAATATATATATTCATATGAATGTATACAAATATATAATTATTATTTCGAATCAAACTTTAAATCACGCGCTTAATGTAATTGTTAAGAAATTAATTAAAAAACATTAATTATTTCTTCTTTTATTTTCTTTCATAGGAAAGACATTTATTTTTACTTCGTACAAGTTGTTCATGTTCTTCTGCAAACTTTCCAGTTTTTATACTATTCGCGTGGTTTGATATGGAAGGTTTGTTATAACTTGCCATACGTGGAAATATATGCTCTTTCTCTTTTTTTTTGGTATATATAATATATGTGTATGTTGTATATATATATATATATATATATATACATATATTCGTTGGGGTTTTATTAAGCTGGATAAGCTAATTACTATTAATTACGTCTAAACGAATCATGTTTCGGTTGAGTTTGCGGATAATTTTAACATGAACGGGGTAATTATCTCTTTATTACTTTAACGGATACGAAAATATCGTATTTTACAAAGTACACGATGTAATTACGGAATTACCGAACGTGACTTGGAGAAAGTTTTCTTGGAAATCGCAATTTTTTTTTTTAACGCGATAAAATGGAAGAAATTCGAAAAGACTTTGAATTAGTTGTTCCGATTTAACGTGAATAAAACACTAAACGGATGGTTGCCCTTAACTCGAACTACTTTCTTTGTTGCCCGTTTTTTTTGGCAATATTAGAAATAACAATAATAATATTAACAATAATATTAATGAGTTTTCGTCGATATACTGAAAGAAGCGGGACAGAGACGAAAGATTAAATCCGGAGTTAGAGAGAGTGAACGATATTAATTTAAATACGGGTAGAGAGGTTAATTATTTTCTCCCATTCACGTACAAATGAAAATGAATACATCGGTAACGGTGTGTTGTACATCGTTGATTTCAACCGAATGACCATCGTTTAGGAATTTGGTAGATTGACGGTGCACATCTATTATAAGTTTTTTCTACTTATTTAATAAATATAAATATATATATATATACGGGAAGTAGCGATTTATTATGTTTTTTTAATTTTTTTAAAATACGAATTTATGAAGTTATAATTAAGTAATAATAATCAACGATAATTAAAAAAAAAACTATATACGTAAGGAAGACAATATAATTAACGATTTTTTAAGTATAGGATCACCTAGAGAAGATGTTTTTTGAATAACTCGAAAACTATTCGACCAAAATTTTTGAGTGAAATTTTATTTAAAAGTAAAAAAATTTGCAACAATACATTCATTCAGTCATTTTACAAAATTTTCGAAGACTTTACGAGTACAGGTAGTTGAATTTTTGAAATTTTTTTCAAAATCCCGAGTTTTCAGGTAAGATCTCGTGGACGTATTTTGTAAACGCGGCTCTTATTTTTTCACAAAAAAAAAAAAAATCGTGTAACTTTGAATTATTTTTAACGCACTGTGATGATCGGTTCACGCCGAAAATCTCCTTATTATAGGATGTTACGATAACTGAAATTGGATAAAACTGAATCTCTCGTATGTACACTAAACGTGGAGCACGCGGTTTGCTTTGTAGCAGTGTTATGCGCTATTCAAAAAACCAAACTGTCCGTCTTCTGTGGGTCACCCGATATCTATAATTTAAAACCGAAATGCTGCTCAATAGATCGTCGTCTGTGTTATAGAATCATCCGATATCTAACATTTTTAAATATTAAAGCGACAAATATAATGCGAATTCGATATTATTCGCGTGTTTTATTTTTATTTATTTAACGTATACGAACCGTTGCAAATTATCTTAATAGCTAATACAGATTTAACCTAATGAATAAAACAAAATGAGTAAATCTATTGCCCCACTCTGTCGCCGTTTCATTCAGAATTGAGATCAAAGATATATTTCCCTTTTTCTCGAGTATTTCGGTGACATCTTTAGTGAACTTTTGGAGTTGTTCTTGATCCCGTACAACGTCTTTAAAAAAAAATCTCCGTTGATATTATATTTCTTTCTGATGTGATTGAAATCGTTGCATATTTCAAAGGTGTAATCCTGCTTGTTTACATTCTCCGCAGAGGGCTGTCGTTAGTGATACTGCACCTTTTTAAATAACTGGCAAAATTACCGCGACCTGTGAAGTCTTGCGCTAGGAAAAAGTTAGCAATGAAATTTTCAGTCTCTCGCTTCAATATCAGATAATAGAGCCACGTCTGCCATCTTCTTTATATTGTTTTCGTCCAACGTATGTTGTTGTTTCGTTAATTCTGTTCTTAATTTTTTTTTTTTTTTGGTTTTTTAATTACATCGATTTGTTTCAAATGCAGATCTACCGGCGTTATTCCCGCTATTACATTTACAGAGAGCTATAAGAAAATAATAATAAAAAGTGTATTTCGAAAAATGAAATTAACTATAACATAAAAAGTACAATACTAAATCGAATAAAAATGAAAAAAGATTTCTTACCGCCTATACCACAAGTGTAATAAGCGCATACAGTAATGCAATAAAATATAGATTACAGCGAAAAATCACAACCAAAACCTCTATACTATAAGAAACAGTTCTCTATATGCTGATATAACGTTTGTGAGAATTAATCTTTGTCGGGATTGTTCGACATCGGCTTTTTTTCAATTCGTTCTCTCCTATTTTTAAATAAAAAGTTATTCAAAAATAAAACCTCTAAAAAAAAAAAAAAATTATATTAGTAATAATAGTAACGGACGTCAAATTATTTAATAATGATATCGATAAAACGCTCCAGAATATCGATTCATTAAAAAACACGCAAACATTTGATGCTGGCATTTTTTATTATTATTGCCGTTATCGACATAACGCACGTATTTCTCTCGAAATTATAGACTAAACAATATTTTGGATACAACGATCACACGCATTCACCAATATTCGCGCGTATTAACTCCGGCGCAAGGCGTTTCCCATTGATTTTGTTTACCAAAAATGAAACTTATACATTATTTCGTCCCCAAACGACAATGCCCACTTCTTGAACGTTAAATTTTGGTGAAAATCGAATCGTTCGTAGAATTTAATAACTCATTCGAATGATTTTATTCTTCTTCGTCGGAAGACGACGTTGCTTACGTAATTTTAAAATACACTCACGTACTCTGTACAATCGGCTCGTTGTTAATTCTTCCAAGAATTTTATTCAACTCGATTGAAAAACAATATAAGAACGTTCCTTCACGCTTTCCCGCTTAATCGCGTCGCGGATTTCGAAGAAGCGATAAAAATCGAGACTTTCCTTCACGGTTCATTACCACCATTATACTGGTATCTTCCTAGTATTTCAACAGTTGTTCTTTTTCTTATCTGTAGTAGAAGTATGATGTTGTTATTGGATCTTTGTAAATCCTCATTTTCATGAAAATTTTACAACACTATATTTTTACACATATAAATTTTTATATATATATATATATATAAATAAAAATTTCAACTCTTCAGTTCTTATACATCTTTCAGTTTTCAATACATTCTGTTTTTATCATTAACGCGGAAAATTTGTAATTAGATTAAAACACAAAGAAAATTTTACAATAGCCAGTAATTTAAATGAAAACCTTTTTAGTAGATAGTAATTTAATAAGCGATTTTGTTTTCAATATTTTAACGTTTTTAATATTTTATATATATATATATATATTCTTCTTCTTCGTCGATCACTCGATCCGAGCATCGTGAATCTTATGAACCGATCTGCTGAACAAGTCTACGCCATTTTGTTCTGTCTTCGACCAATCTTATCCATTGACATAGTGGTATTCCGACCAGTTGCTTTATTTGATCAATATATCTTAACGGTGTTCTCCCACGTTTTCTTGTACCTTCCATCTTGCCTTGTATAATCTGCTTTTCAAGACCATTATTCCTGAAAATATGTCCTACATAGGTAACAATCCTTTGCTGTACCACGTCTTTCAACCGTATGTTTATTCCAAGCTCCTGCAAAATTGAAATGTTAGATCTCTTTGCCGTCCATGGTATTCTCATCATTCTTCTCCAACAATACATTTCGAACGCCTCTATGGTGCGGACGTCTTTTTTCTTGAGAGTCCAACATTCCGAAGCATAGAGGAAGATTGACATCACTAATGTATTCACTATACGTATTTTCGTCAGTATAGTTACATCATGACTATATATATATATATATATATATATATATATATATATATATATATATATATATATATATATATATATATATATCGTGAGACAAGGTTGTTTACTGTCGCCACTGCTGTTTAACATATATACAGAATATATTATGCGGCAATTGTTGGATGATTGGAACGACGGTATATTAGTAGGTGGTAAACGAATTAATAATCTCCGATATGCTGACGATATTGTTATCATAAGCAGTTCCGAAGAAAATATGGTTAAATTCGTAGAGAGACTAGAAAACCAATGTAAGGAGTACGGATTGTTAATTAACGAAACTATCGTTAGTGCGCAGTGCTACAGTTACACTAACAACGATCTGGAAGGATACAGCACTGACATTGAATACAAAATTTAACTAAATTGCACAGTCTTTCCAATAGCTACTTATTCGTGTGGAACATGGTCCCTTACTGCTGAGTCTGTAAACAGAATAGATGGGTTCGAAAGCTGAGCATATAGGAGGCTATTGAGAATATCGTGGATGGACCGAACGACTAATGAATATGTTTTCCAGAGGATGAAAATACATTTTATCAAGCAGAATAAGGAAAAGATTACTCGGCTTCTCTGGTCATATTGCGAGAGATGTGAATTCTCTACAACGTCTAATAATCACCGGAAAAGTGAATGGACGAAGAAAAAAAGGAAGCCCAAGAAACGCGCCGGGCTGATCAGTTAAAATCGTTAATTGACTTAAACATGCACGAATGCTGGTTGCTCATAATAGATCAACATGGAGATCAATTACATATGCGGCCGTTTCTTAACACCACTACGATCTCTAGAGGGATAAAGGAAGAAGAGCAGTGGAAAGTATTAATGTTTGAACGATCTTTAATTAATATCTTTAATATTATTTTAATACTAATATATAAACGATCCTTTTGTTTTATCTATACAGAGACGTAATTTTTTTAAATTGCATACTTCACAATAAATAAGTTAAAGGGAAAAAAAACTTATCATAATTCTTAGGCTATTCCCACTTGCGGAAACGATAAAGCGGAACTCTCTTCGTGGGTAGCAGGCTTAGGTAGAACTCCTTAGTTTATTTAATTATTTATTTTATTTATTAATTTATTAATTAATTTAGTTTTTTTTTTTTTAATCAAACGGATAATTCGTCGATCGTACGGTTCGATTTCGAACTATAGTCGTAACGACTATCTAATGTAGAGGTTATTTCGCGATACATTTTATTTTCGAGTATTAAACTTGTTTTAGATAACACAGAAACGTTTATTATCACAATAGGCTTATTAACTCTGGTGTTTATCCTTTAAATCGTGTTTCCTTTCTGGAGCTCTCTGATGAAATTATGAGTTTTAAAAATAATTTCATGAAAATGAATTGCCAGCTTATATGCATCTTGTTTTTCTTATATTCATAACCTAGCGCACGTGCATATGTGCGCAATGCTAGGAACGTATCCGTTAAGTCCGAATATATGTATATACGTTTCTACATTTATAAGGATACACAATAAATAAATGATTTGAAATTAGCTAATAATAACTCCGACCGGTTATAATTCTATAACAATCACAATTGATGACATTAAAAAAAAAATAAATAAAGAAAGAAAAAAACACTTAACTAAATTTAAAATTTAAAGTCTGTTCTTCGCGTTTTCTACGAAATTCTTCTAGTATCTCCTATATTATAAAACTATTTATTTACTTCAAAAACAACGAAATTTAAATAAAATAAATGAAAATAAAAACAAAAAAGGTTTAACAAATGCAAAACTGCATCTAACAACGAGTATATATGATTGTGTCAAAGGGGGGGTCAGACCCCAAAACCCACCCCCTGGCTACACCACTGTTCCCAATCATCTTCTAGAGTTCGTTTCTGACATCGAATATCAGTTCTTCCATCTTTTCGCACTTCGCAAGTTGATTCGATTTTAAATCCGTACGGATTCATCATTTTCCCGTAAATTCCATGTATCGTTCGGAAGTGGTTTATTTTCGTCGGAGGTTCTATCTGTCATCCGGATTGAGAATGATGCGATTTAACTATCAAGGTTGTCCCTCCCGATTTCACATTTTTCTATTTATGAATTTCAACTTCTCAGCTACTAAAGTTGGTTGTAGTTTTATGCGTAGGTTAATTTTTGAATTTAAGTATCTGTATTCCGATGTATCGGTAATGCATTATCGGTAATGTATTTTTTTTTAATACTTGACCGATTCTTTAATCGCTGCTTCTTTTAGTCGAAATTCCGACGGTTATTACTTAATAGTGGTAGTCGCATTAATATGGAGTAATGCCCGTAATTATTCGTTGCTCGTGGTCTCGTTAATTATATTATACGCGGTTTTATTATTTCAACTGACTTCGCGTTAACAATCCAGTTTTATCTAGGACGCGTTGAATATCTGATCTATTGTAATTTGCAAATAAATAGAAATGGGAAAAATGCATACTCGTTATCTCGGGGATGTAGTAAAAACGTATTAAGCGAAAATTAATACGATTAGAAATGCTTTTACGAGAGAGCGAAGTTGTTTTAATGATGTAGTTAGTTAAGAAACAAACGAAAAAAAAACCCCCGCATACATAAAATACAGATTTGAATCCGGTGATTCGTGATAGAGAACGTAAAACACAAGCTGATTAGAAAGTAGAAATGATCGCGGACAAAATATTTTTTCTATATTAGCGATGCGCTCTGAAGATATTGGCACGAATCGAACAGATATTGTGGATTGCAGTTAGGTTATGTCGCTATAAAGATGGGGGGAGATTAAAATTTCCTTATATATATCTGGCAAACCTGTAAAAATGGTATCGGAACGCATCTGAAAGAGTAATTATTTAAAACGAAGTCCAAAAGCATCATGCAGAGAATTAAATATGTTGAACTGATCAAATGAAGATACCTCGAGAAAAGATAAATTTCACGCTACAGAGCAAATTTACAAACACGATTGTCGTCATAATGATCAAGAAAAAAGACGACAAATTTATGCAGAATTATATCAATAAAATATAAGCAACGTTCGGTGTTGGATACCGGGAAAAGAAGGCGGGATACTTAGGGAGATTAATAGTAAGTTCAACCAGAACTGAACTAGAAATTACAAGATCTCTCGCATTTAAACAAACTCTAGGAGTATATTAGACAGTATGCGCACGTATACAAGCCAACGATGCAAATAAAAACAAGACCATTTAAAGCTTTAGCGAAATCGTAACCCTGCGAAAAGTAGAAAAACCGAAGCCTATCGGAAGAAACATTTAGACTGATCGAAGAAAGAAGAAAATTAAGATATACAGTGCAGCCAGATGAAAATACGTATTGTCGTCAAGATAAAAACACATGAAACTGCAAAGAAATCGAAGAACATATTGAACGAAATGAACCGCGCGATTTATATATAAAACTGCGAATGAGATCACCCGCGATTTCAAAATGAGAAATTGAGCGGTAGAAAATGAGGGTGGTTGTATTAAGCACGATAAAAAGGAAATTGCGCAAGTCCGGAGAAATTATTGTCGAATATTAAAAATAAAAATAAAACAGTGATAATGAACCCATTAGAGACACCAGAATATTCTGGAAAGGGAAATTGAAGAAGCGATTAGGTATACGAAAAGGAAAAAAGCAACCATGACGGGATATCTGCCGATGTAATTAAAGAAACGGGCTACATTGGATTAAAACACGATATATGTAACAAAATATGGTCAAGAATAGAATGACTCGTCAAAGTAAGGTTTAGAGCTGAATGAAGAAAAAACAAAATTAATGATAATTGGGGCGAAAAACTCGATAAATGAAATTGAAAAACGCATAGAAGGATATCAAACGGCACGGAAATTAATATATTTGGAATCGTTAATAGAAAGACGTAGGTGGCTACACAAATGAAATAAAACGCAGAATTCAGTCAGCGCGAAATGCTACGAGTAGATTAGAGAAAATATGGAAAGATACAGCACAAATGCAGCAGAAATGAAACTTGCTCGATGTTTCGTATTTTCAATATTTATGTACGCGATGGAAACATGGATGTTAAAGAAAAGCTTTGAAATGTGGGTTTGGCGATAAATGCTGAGAATATCCTAAACAGCCGAACAAAACAAATTTTATCAATATTAAACAGGCTCAAAATTACAAAAGATTAACAGGTTCAAACGAAAATTTCGAAATTTTTCGGTCGTGTTACGCGGTGACAGAACTCCATTGAGCTAATTATAGAGGGGGGAAAGACGACTGGAAAAACAAACCTTCAGAACGAATATACACCAGACGGACCGATACCATAAGGAAAGAGGGAAATCGTTCGTGGGATGTGCGCGAGAGGCCGAAAACCCGAATAGATGGCGTTTAGTACAAAAAGCGATAACACGAATTGTGGCCATGACATCCCTTCGGCGGATTACGGTCAATGAATTAATGAAAATTAAGGTCCATATGAGTCCAGTGGTACTGGAACAGATTTCAACGGTTCAGTGAGTGCAGTAATCGGAAAATAATATCGCCAAGAGACAACGAGTTTGTAGGAAGGTGAGAAAAGCTGTGCTGGATTCTAAGTGTAATGAGAACGTGACAAGATGTTTATAAGCAGTTAGGTCGTTTGACAAAAGGGACAGATTAACGTTTAGAATTTTTTTTTTCGATTGTAAACCGGGTCCATTTTTTCACTTTAAAAATGGACGTGGTTTAAAAAGTTTCGAATCGTAATAGTAAGTTTATAATATTTAAACAGTAACGAAACAGCTCGAATACCCGTAATCGTGGAAAAATAACGGCACACTGAAACAAGTTTTAGAAATTTATTTTCGTTCGATGAATTTAATTAGGAATGTTCTCGAAAAATACGGTATATCTGCTCCAGTAACTACATGCTGCGGATGTACACAAGACTACCCGCTCATGCGGTGTTAGTTAAATTGACCAAACAAGTAGACCGATTAATGACTCATAGAAATATCGTTTGGCAGGCTGTAAGTACGATTTAAAAATATTATACCGAAAACACAAATAGCAATAATAAAAAATAAAGAAAACGAAACGGACGTAACACTAGGAAAAGAAGTAAGGCAGGGACGTTGCATGTCAGCGGGATTTTTCAATGTATAGATGGAATAAATTATTTTGGAAATTTAGAAAAAAAAAACGATGACAGGGGGATTAAAGTGTTGCGCCTCGTCGATGATATAAGTAATCGTGTGGAGCGATGAAAAAAGGAATTGGAAGAATCGATACAATATTTTCGATAGAGATAATTAAAAAGTGCAGTACGATGGTAAACGAAGAAAAGACAACGGTGATTTAATATTGGAGTAAACGTACAAATTAATGGAAAAACGCTAAAAGCGAGTAAATAACGCTATCGTGAAAGCTGAATAACCCAGGACGGGAGAAACGATACAGAAAAGTAAATTAGCATTCAATAAAAAGAAATTCTTCCTGATGGTAAAAAAAAAAAGCATATACATACAGAGTATACTGCTGTAAGGGTCAGAAATATGGACGATTAACAAAGAGACGTACGATAGAATAGAGATCTTTGAAATGTAGTGCTGGGCGGATGATGCAAAAAATCAGCCGGATGAAGTACGCGAATCGAGAACTCTAATACGTTAAAAAAATCAGATGGGTTAAATTCAATCAGATGCTAGTACAAATAATCGAAGGTGGAAGGCACGTGATGCAAAGATCGAAGAAAACGTACATCGAGTAAATGATAAAAGATACACGAGCAGCGAGCTATGCAGATGTGAAAGACCGAACTAAGGGAATTCTAAACGAATCGAACATCATTAAAAGTTATCCACTAGTCTACGGATTGAGGTGGAGAAGAAGTAGTATTTGCACGGTTTGATATAAAAATTACGAAATCGCTATGTAATACTTTTGTTTACATTCGCGTCGTTATTTTCGATTTCATTATAAAAGGTTTTTTTTCGTTTTTTAATTCGGTTTATTTATATTTACAAAGAAGTTATTTCGATAGACGCTACTGTTAGGTAAACGAAACGTATTTTCTACTATCAGGTTGCTACTGTTTACATTACAGTTTTCATAAGAAAATGAATGACACTTCAACGAGCTGGAAATTTATTTATTATATTATCGAATGTAGATTACAGATAATCGATTATTATTATTATCCGAACAGCTCGATGAATACTATACATAATTGGTACCTGTGCGACTGACAGCTTCGCTAGTTATAATTAAAAATATTAATTTACAAATATCCGAAGGGAGTCTATTAATTTTTATTTTCTTTTTTGGCTCACGAATTTCGGAATTTTCCATTAAAATAATTCTTTCGCGGATTAAAAAAAAAAAAAAAAATCCCGAAGATCCGATATCCTAAATCAAAATGGTGTGAATATCAAAATTTTTAACCGTAATTACTGACATATATGCGCTAAAAAGTAAATTTCTAAGCGTAGAACATTCGAACGGTAAGGTGAAATTTTCAACGTACATCTAGAAAAGTATTGAGAACCAAAATTTTATGGGATTAAAGTTTCAAAATTTGTAATTTAGATTAAATTTTCAGTTAGTCTATAAATTACGCGCATGTCCACAATTTCATCGAAATCGTTAGAGACGGTTCCGAGATGGCCGAGTATATTATTATTATTATTTCAATTAATGCGCCATATACAGCAACTAATGATTAGAGGCACGGAGGAAAATAATTATTAAATTAAATGATACAATTCAGTATCATGTAGGAAGAGGATGAGCCTCTAGCGTAGATGAAGATGAAAGACCCCGTGGTACGATCTCTGTAGGCTGTATTGAGGATACTCTGTCGGTATACGTTGGACAGACAGTGCAATGTTGCAGTCCGTACACAATGGAGCTTCCGATCTATTAAGAAGATAATGTATCAATTTAGTGTGGCCCAATCGGAATCTGCTGACAACTACATGATCTCTCCGATATTGTAAGTGTCCCTTCCAAGGTGTTGATATATGATATGTATGTACAAGAATTTCTCGTTTAATAAGATACATCTGGCGGTGACTTATTCATATAGTTAATATCGTTGACGTACAGAAGGTGTATAATATTTTTTGTTGTAAGTTTAATCATTTAACACATGGTTAAACAAGAACCCGATCATAACTACAGAGCAAAGGCAAGGTAAAAAAAATCATTCTTTATATGTTTCGTTCAAAATTTATTGAAAAAATATATATATTTTTTTCAAATTATCTAGAAGAAAAGTATCGAATTAAATTAATTTTCCTGCATATATCTACTTTTCCGAATGTTGAGATTACACATACGTATATAATATACGATTCGTTATCAACTGGAGCTTCTTCGTTATTGTTGACAACTATTAACTAGGAACAAAATCTGTTTTATTTTTAAATTATTAAAAAAAAATCATTTAGTTAATTTCATTTTGATCTGTCCATCGTATTAATTCTTATATCTCCCCTGTCGAAATTTCTACGATAAATATTTGTTCCATATATATATATACACATACATAATATATAAATTATCGCTATAGCGTATATACAAGATGTTGACCCCGCTCTACACGAAGTAGTATAATAATACAGATTCTCGGGCACGGATCTACGTTCGACTCGTAAATTATACCCGTGGAAATTTAAACACCAGATATCGGCAGTGCGAAATTGAAAAGAAAGTTACGTCTATACGATCAACGATAACAGGACTATAAAACCGATACTAAGGGGGGGAGTCTCAACGGACGGTATTATGTTCGAAAAGAAGACGATTTCAACGGACTCCCGGGGGGAGGTAGTCATCTTTTACGGTTTCGTTTAGCCTCGGAGTTTCCTGTTTTTCTTTATTCATTTTTGGTCGCATTATATTCCGCTTTAGCTTCAATTTTCAATAATAATCATGATGAAATAATTATAATGGCTACGTTGATGGTATTATTAATAATAACAATAATGTATTAATGATAATAATAATGGATGGTAATGACGATGGAAAAAATCGGGACATTCGAGAATAAAGTGTAGAACGGTATAAGTTTAGTTATGCTGCACCGGACATGACGAGAAACATCCAGTCACGATGATTGTACATAGAGCATGTTCTTGTGTTAATGTTGCTTATACAGAACTATAAAGCACGCGCATTATATTAAATTCTCGAAGAATTTCCTTAGCGTAAATTTTACTTGAACGTGGCTGAAAAAAGAATTTGTGCTACTTTTATAAATAATGACCTTCAATAGGATCCTTCTATCTGTTTCCATATATATATATATATATATATATATATATATATATATATATATATATATATATATATATGTATATATATAAAGTATTTATTCAAACATGAAACTTGATTGTGAAAGTTGAATGTACTTTAAATCGATGAGGAACTAATTGACACATGATTTTACAATAAGCTGAGACGAATTTCACGTAATACATTCTACTACTTTCATGAAATTACTTCAGGCATTTACACGTCAAAACTATATTAATTACATAAACATGAACTTGTCGTACTCCAAAGAAGCTGATAACATTGTTACATACACGCATACATACATATATATGTATATATATATAGTAGAATATCGATTTTCCAAGTTAATTTGAACCGAAGGTACCTCGGATAACACAGATTCTATCCTAATCAAGAGGAAATGTGGTGGGCAACGATAGGAAGATAATTTTTCACCAGATATGTTTAAATCAGTATTTTGTTATTTAGCGATAAAGCTACTGTTTGCATGCTGTAAGTTCATCTTTGCCCTTAAACTTTTCATGGAATTCAACAGTATTTTCCTGTAGCGTGGGCAAACTCAGTCATCTTTTTTTGCTCCAAAGCTGTGTAAACCAAATTAACAATGCAGTTGAAATTTTTTCAAACACTCCTGTTTCCACTGTTTTTCGTTGATCATTAGTTTCGTTGGTTTTTAGGGAATTCGTATAGATGTGTACAATGTACATAAATTCTCATATACGTATATACGTAATTTGTCAACTACCATGTAAGAAGTTACTATTTATATTTGAACGTAACATAAATAAGTTACGTATAAGATACGCACTAATTTAGCGAACAAAAATCCCTGCTAAAGAAGAAATGGTCGAGAATACGGAATGAAGTTCCTACTACCAATTAATCAAGTTCACTTTGGCGTTTGGACTATTTCATCAAGATCTACCTGGCAAGACCAACTAATATTATGCCGTTTACGCACTGACCGTACGCAAATTTCTCCTTTTTATTTACTACATAATTCATATCCCCCCCTATTTGTAATGTATGCTCTGTTCCCTTATCCATTAACCATCTTCTCTGGTAGAATGCAAGAAATTCACCTTTTCAGATTCCAAATAACCTTTTTCCAGCTCTCTTTCTAAAATCCTTGAGGATAACGTACAAATGAACCGGCATTTATTTCGATTTCTAAAACTATCCAACACCCTACATGATATCTAAACTCTATTTTTGTGCCTCTGGCCAATGTTGCAGTACACGGTAGTTAACGGATGCAACGCAATACAATAAATAAATTAAGTACACCTACAGAATATACGCATCGATTTGTTGGACAATAAAATTTAACTTTTATAAATTTCACGTTGTTGAAGGAATCCTTTAATAAATATTCGTAGAAAGTTGAAATATCTCGTAATATTCGACTACTCGTTCACAATGTATATTCTCGAAAAAAAAATGTTTCAAAAATAACATATTCATAGGAATCCGCATGTTATACATACTGTACACGTATAAAATTACAAATATATATCCAACAGTCACAGCGTATTGAGCACTAATAAGATATTTGAATATGTGTTAAATAAATTGGTTTAGAATACGAATTCCGGTCAATTTCAAATGTAGGTGTAATGGAATTCCGTTTTATTAATTGAAAGTAACAAAACAATTTACGTTACGGATTATTTGAAAAAAAAAATAAAGTCTCCATTGAAGTCTGCTGAGATTTTCGGACTCTGTTTTTAGTATTACTGAACGATTTTTCAAATCCACCATTTGCCTTACCTTTAACTGAAATCGCGTTTAATTACAAAAGAATTCCACGGTTCAAATAAGTTGTACTTGGGAATAATCTTATTAAATTTTGATAATCGTGTCACTCCCGTAATACATAAAAAGCGGACAGCCCTTTTTATCTTATTACTAAAACACAAGATCTGGCCTTAGTTACGTTAAACAGAAAAAATTAATTTTTGATTTTCCGAAATAAGTTAATAAGGAATAGTTTAACAATTTAAGGAAAATTTATTTCCTATAAATATAATTATATTTCGATCGTTATAATAACGATCGAAATATTATTTAGAGAAAATGAATTATGCTAAAATTTTCAAACATTTTCACCGTTATAATAGAATTTTATAACAATATGATGAGGAAAAAAATCGAAAATTAAAGTATTCATTTTATAGAAATTGCGGTCGATTTGTTAATTTTTTATTTAAATACATACTTTAAAATCGGTTCGATTATAAATTAAAAACAAATTTCGTAATTTTTTTCATATTACGAAAAAAAAAATCTAGGAAAATTATTAATGGTAAAAATTATCGGTTAGTAGAATATAAATATAAAAACAGTTCGAAACGAAATTATGGATAATTGCAAAAGCGAAAAAAAACCAACCTAGAACCGAAGTTTTTCGTTTTGTTATCCACTTTCACTCACTGCTTAAAGTATTTTTTTTGTTCGTTCATATTATAAATAATTATCGCACACTCTACGAGGTCACGAATATTTTAATAATATTAACTGTTCGGTTTATTTTCATTTAGTTTATTATATTAAAATGAATGCAAAAGGTTAGAAACGATATCATTAAGAACCGGCATAACCTCCTTATTAGATAAAAAAGAAAGTTCCATTTAAAATAAGAAAAAGAATCCTTTATGTGAAAATATATTTAAGGAAATATTTAAAAAATAAAAAAAATAGTGGAAATAAAATTTTCGAGACTTACCATTTTGCAAAAATTGACAGCGACAAACGACGATAAAGTAAATTCAACCGGTTAACGGGTAAACGACGATTATAACACAAACTACCGGTACAGCGACAAGTATGACGAAGAATGAATGATCCTCCCGCTGCTGGTGTTACACAGCGTATTTTAACCTCTTTCGCCAACAGTGCTATCGCTCGAAGACGAATAATTATCGTACGATTTGAAATTGAACAATCAGTTATTATTATTACTATTATTATTAATAATAACAAAAATTTATTATGTACGTATGTTTACATTTGATTCGATTATTATTATTTTTATAAATGGTTATTCTTATTACAATTATTATTTTTATCATAATCTGTTCACTTAAATAGAGGAAATAAATTAATTCGTAATAACTTATTAATATCTCAAACTATGTGCATATAAAAAAAGGTAAGAATAGATTGCAGAAGAAATATTTAACTTAATGGAAGAAAAAATTGCAAATAGCAGACTGGACAAATATAACGGGATAAATAAGATAATCAACGTAGACAGATAACAAAATAATAATAAAAAAAAAAAATGGAAAACGAAGTGCAATTAAATCGATAAATTAAAGGAAAACCCCGGATCATGACGATACTGGACCGTTTATAACAAAAAAAAAAAAAAAAAAAGTTATTTATTCAAACAGCGGGCGCATAGTAACACAGTTAAAACGCACGCAGAGCTGCTAAACCATACATAAAATGACCAATAAGTTCGATAAAATAATTTTATATGACACAAGAGAAATATCCATTGAAGGTTGAAGAAACCTGGACTTCTTACTTATGACAGGAACGTGGTAATCGGAATAAAGAATTCAACGATGATACATCAGCCAACTTTTCAAGGAGAATACAACAAAGGAAGAGTATCGTAATTATATGAATCACAGCGATACTGAACCTTTTATAACAAAGGAAAAAGTTATTTATGCGAACAGCGGGACGATCCAGGTGAAGTGCATGCAGAGCTGCTCAACGATACATAAAATGATCAATATGTTCGATAAAATATACGACACTAGAGAAATATCTATCGAATGGTTAAAATCCCAGAGAAAGAAAGCAAAATTATCGAAGTATGATGAGTTTGCTGTTGTATGGGCTGAAAATATTTGTATGCGTAATACACGCATGGGTGTCTAAACGATGAGAATAGTAAATTAGAAAAACGCAATTTGGTTTCGAAAATAGCATACACGAGAAGCATTGTTACAAATATGTAAGTATATTTCATTACATGAAACACGACATAATAATGGAAATTTTAAAGTTCATCGCTATAGACAGGAACGACCCGTAAACAGCTTTATTATAGAGCAAACCGAAGACGTTTAGAGTCTCCTTTGCTTTTTAATCTGTAGACAGAGAAACAACATTTACTGAAGTATTGGAAGGGAATTATTGGATGATAAAAATAAACAAAGTTACAGTCGATAACATACGATAAGTGACTGTTTTATCCTAGCCGGTAGCCAAGATAAATTAATGAATGGTGAACAAAATTGTCTTTAATATAAGTCGTCCCAGAGAAGACGGATTGATTTTTGAATAACTCAAAAGTACTCGACCAAACTTTTTGAATGTAAGACGAGAGTTTAGCTTACAATTATTTGTGGAACACAGTATAGTCCAGATGACCGCCATTTGCAACAATAGATTCATTCAGTTTTTTTACAACATTTTCGAGCATAGGTCACTGAATTTTTAAAATTTTTTCAGAAATCAGAGTTTTCGGGTCTTCCACGTGAACGTTTTTTGTAAACGCGATAGTTAAACGTGCGTCGCGGCAATATGCGGTTACAAAACGCTTTTTTCAGTACTGCGAGTGTTTGTGCCGAACATTGACATTCCGCACCATCGCGGTAAATAGAATACACGGTAGGGATCACGCGCAGGCTGCTTAGCAGCTATTACGTCATTGGTGTCCAGTCGAGCTCGACGATGTACAACGTAAACGCTACTTTCGGTTCCTTACTCTAGCTGTGATTATATTTACAATTTTACATTCCTCTCTTTTCGATATAATTAATTTATTTTAATTTTATAACAATTACATTATATCTATTAACATTATTTAACGCAATTAGTATATCGCTGTTTTGTTTTTCAACTTGTTTAAACGCAATTATTTCGTTAAAAATTGTAGTATGAGGCAAGTTTCATTTAAATTTTTGGATATTTTAAATAATACAAAAAATATGATAAAAATTTATTTATATTCACTCGCCAAATTTTAGTTATTGCAATTTTATCAATTTATTCCTTTTTTTTTTCGTCCATCGTCGGTATTTTTTGTTCTTTTTCTGGACTTCTTTTTGTTTAGCTTCTTAATTCTGATGATTGTTCGTGTTCTGACGAAACAGGAAATGGCGAATTCATCAATCCCGATGCTGCTGTATCTCAATTTTAAAATGTTGATCAATGTTTTCATTACCTCTGAATTCCTATTGATGTTATCACTGCCGTGGTAAAATCTTTTTCCATATTATATACTATGTCTGTCCACTGCTCGGTTGGATTCATTAACGCACCCCTCGATATTGTTGCCAGCCAGTCTGTTTGCTTAGGTGGATTTATTTTTGTTGGATGCCCGTACTCAAAAACAGTATTTAGTCCTTTTTTTTTTACACGATATGCAATGTAACCAGCTAGCATTTTTAAAAGATCTTTGTTTTCACCTTCTACTTGGCCCGACTTTTCTTTATCATCCGATAATGTTTCGATCACGCGAGTAAAGTCATTTTCTTCTTCGTGAAAATTTATATCTTTTTCTAATTCTTCGTATTCCGATGATTTACTTTCGCTACCTTTTTCAATTTCATTTATTACATCGGCGCTTAATGTTACCAGCGCTTCATTCCACGAATTAGCAGTTTATTTTTATTAAAAAGAAGGCACTTAATTCTTTGATTTACAGCAGTTGGCGAGGGATGATAATAAAATTTACCCAAGCTTCTAATCAAAGAAAAATAAGATTCAAGAATATCTTGGTTGCACCTCGCCGACATTATGTAAGAATATCCTTCACAATATAATTCAGAGAACATCCGCTGAAGACTTCGAATAGAAACCTGAAAAGCAATTTGAAATGGTAACAAATTCGATCTACCGATTACCCTCATCGATGTGCACAAATTATACAATTTTTCCAATGTCTCATTCTGTTTCACTAAATTTTTACCAAATGCGTTTTTCATTTCATTAGTTGGATGAAAAGGAATTCTCGAATTCAGCACATCGAAACCGTCATTAATTGTTTTTAAGAATTTTACAACATGATCGTTGCCTGGAAGTGTATAACTAATAGCATCAGCTACTGTTCTTGAAAGTAACTCAGCTGCTATCCGGACTTTTTGTCTCTCGATCCCCGAAAGAAGTAAATGATTTTGATTAATCTTATAAGCAAATTTAAGATCTTCTTGTTTCTGTAATTCAATTAATTTTAGAAAAATGTCTTTAGTTACAATTTCACTGCTAGATAATTTGTATCCTTGATCAAGAAGATGATTTCTCATTAGTTTCAACGCATGAGAACATCGTAAAAAGCCTAGATCTTACGATTTTCACAAAGCGGATGCGTAATATTTGTTTTATCATTATTAACACCAAGGTCGGCCATAAGTTTCCTATTTGATGGGCCCATGTCACATACAAACGCACGAACTTTGAATCCTGTAGATTCTATCATTCTAATGACTTCAAAAAATAAATTTTTATCCACTGCACAGTCAACATTATAATATATGGGTTGTTTCCATTTTCCAACGAGGCTACGAATAATCATAACCTGCACGTAAGAATGAGGACCGCAGATTATATCCGAAATGCTGTCGTAACATATATCAGATTGAACTTTCATTTCATCGAATGAAAGTACAACATCTTTTTCAAAGTCCGTAAATACTCTTGAATGTGATGCCAAAATGTTCAAACTTAAATTTATAAACCCCGGGGCAACGACAAATTCGCTCAAACGACGTTTTATAGTCACTTCACTTGGAATGGGATACTTATAGGCTTCTTTTACGAAGTTGAAAGATTTTTTTGAAATACACCTTAACGATATTGCCTTCGATATGTCGTCAGAAGACCAGCTGGAACATTTTCCACTAACGATTACTTGTTGTTGACACTTCGAGAAAGTTCCTTCACGCTTTTAGCCGAACTTTTAAACTCGTAATTTCAGCCTTCGCTGTCTCCAAATCCTTTAAAAGGCTTTCATTAGTTTGTTTTAAGGAATTATTTTCTAACTGTAATTTAATAAATTTATTATTATCGCTAATATCAGAGTTATTGGATGAAAAAATTTCATTATTTGTTAAACCTAAGTCTTTAGCGTTGCTTCCTAACAAAGAATTTACAACTTTTTTAGACTCACGTTTGTTATACTTTTCACTTCGTTCATTTTGAATATCTGACTTACATTCAATTAATGTTGATATTCGCAAATGAGGAATTGAATCCTTTCATTTTCATTAAAGTGACGAGAACAAACGCGGGCAGTTTCAATATTAAAGTCATCAGCTCTTTTGCTCATATGTAACCACTGTTTCCCTACAGCTTTATCTTTGGGAAACCGATGAAAACTGATTCCTAATTTATGATCGTTTCTGCCATGATTAGAACACCCAGCGATGACACAACAAGGCATAATAAAAATATTAATAATAATAATATAGTATCAAAACGATCTAACCATTTCTATGTTGATGACGTAATATATGTATAAAAATTGATAACATAGGCAGTATTAAACGAAAAAAAACCCACATAAATTGCATAAGTTAATTTGTTGACCGTAATAAAAAATAAATAAAAAAATACTCGAACAAGCGGCGACAGAAGCACGAAATAATACGGAAGAACACGCGAAACAACGGAACGACTACTACACTATAGTCGACTGTCTGAACTAGTGGGCACCAGTGACGTCAAAATTTCGTTTGACTACTGCGCAACTAGTTCGTGATACCTACCGTGTATTCTATTTACCGCGCGCACCATCTTGTTGAAACCATATACGGGCCCAGACGACAATTGAGGGAAGCAAAAACAAGTTTATCATCTCGATATAGCGCGTTCCATTCTCAATACCAGTCCAGTGAAAAAATAAGACTCCATTATTCCCCACTTCACCACTCAAGTCAAGACCGTTACTCGCTCGCTGTGTGACGGCATTCGGATTACATTCGGACCAGACATGTTTGTTTACGAATCCGGATAGCTGAAAATGAGCTTTATCGCTCATCAAAAGATTGTCAAAATCGTTCTTTTCATCTTGGTTTTGTTTCAGCTTTCATTGTACATGATGGGTACTTTTTAATTCCTGAGTTAATAACCACTTTATAAGGATGAAATTTTAAGTATTCCAGTAATATACATCGAACAGATTCGCTCAACAGCTTTAAAGGAGCAGCGTGATGACGAGCGTCCGGGACTCTGAATGATCGCTGGCCGAAATCGATCGATGTTTGTTGGGGTGCGGACGGTTTTTTGTCCAGGACGTTTTTTTAATCCGTTGCATTATTATTATTATTATTATCGTATCAATTACTCGCTTATTTAGAGATATCCTGCATTATAAACTCACGTTCGACAGCCAGTCTCCTGCGCCTTCTTCTAGTGAATGTAGCCCAATCAGTCCTTTAGTAAAGCTATTTACTTTACACGAATTTATAAAGTGTGACATCGTTTGGATCTCGCCACAGCTGCACAGCTCCGTTTCTGACAGTTTCCATTTGTTCATTGAATATTTGCAACGACCCTGGTTGGTTCTGACGCGATTTAAATTGCACCATGTTTTTCTGTTGAGACCAAATCCTGGCACCCTGCTAGCCGGATTTGATATTAATTGTCCGTTTGTTGGAGTCTGCTTAACCCATATTTCCTTCCATTTCGTAGTTGCGTCGACATTAGCCGTCAGCCATGCTGGTTTCCTGCTGCTGAGACGTGTAGGTGGGGGATCTTTGATAAATTTTTCTACGTGAGAGTGCATACTGTTGTATTTAGCCCATTCTCGTTTGAATGTTTCTTCTCTGCGGATGTGCGGTGGAAATATATTTGCCAGCACGGGAAGCCACATAGTAGGAGTAGATTTTAGCATACCGGTTACTAACCGTAGTGCTGCGTTCAGTTGTGTATCGATGTTCTTAGCATGCGAGCTGGCCATCCAAATGGGGCAGCAATATTCTGCAGCTGAAAACACTAGTGCCAGTGTAGCAGTCCTGATGAGTTTTGTCTCTGCTCCCCAAGCTGTACCTGCAAGGCGAGCGATAAGGTTTACTCTTGTCTTCAATTTTTGAGCTATTTTTTCGGAGTTCTCTTTGTATGTGAGAGTTCGATTAAGAACGACGCCTAGATATTTTGGCGTTGGGTTAAAAGGTAAATCTTTACCGTTGAGTTTAACATGTATTTTAGCTTTTGCCATCTGTGAGTTGAGGTGAAACACTGAAGTTAACCTGAGTCTCCATTTAGCACAGTATTCATCCAAGCTGTGTAAATCTTTTGTGATTACTGAGTCTCCATTTAGCACAGTATTCATCCAAGCTGTGTAAATCTTTTGTGATTACGTCCTCGCCATTTTTTAAGTGCTTGTGCTTTGAGTTGCAAGTACAATGTCGTCTGCATACTGGAAATTCTCCGCTTGGAGGACCGGTATATCATGTATATATAAGTTAAATAAAATTGGCGCCAACACTGAACCTTGTGGAAGGCCATTATTTATGGTGCGCCACCGGCTATGGTCTGCTCCCGTATACACCACGAATCTTCTGTCAGCCAACATATTTCCAAGTAGAGTCACGATTTTACGACTAGGAACTGCCTGGGCTATTTTTAGGAACAAGCCATCGCGCCAGACTGTGTCATAGGCAGCAGTAAGATCGATAAAGACTGCTGATGTCTTCAAGCATTTTTGGAAACCAGATTCAATGTACGAAGTTAAAGCCATGACCTGATCCCAGCATGATCTTCCTGGACAAAAGCCTGATTGAAATTGTGGAAGTACTTTATCTATTAAAGGGGCGATTCTTTGATGTATTAGTCGTTCGAGTAGCTTGTACATTGTACTTACTAGCGATATTGGTCTATAGTCTGCTGGATCTGTTCCTTCCTTACCAGGCTTCTTGATGGGATAACCTTAGATTTTTTGAAGATCGCAGGCAGTTGGCCAGTCTCGAGTATTTGGTTAAACAGTTTTAGTACGAAAGTCCTAGTGTTTGTTCCAAAATGTTTGATAAATTCCGGATATATATTGTCTAGTCCTGCGGATTTTCTATTTTTGATTGATTTAATCGCGCTTATTAATTCGGACGTATCGAACGGACTTGATGATACATCATCGTTCTGTAATTCGTTTTTCGTTTTTCGTAGCTTGCTTTTTATTTCTAATGACACTTGTTTATCGGATTTAACTTTGCTTATTTTTAGGAGTCTTTCTGCTATTTTGTCTGGTTTGATTTTGTCGCTTTTATCGATTTCTGCACTGTCTGTGCCAAGTCTTCTCAGTAGCTGCCACGCTTTCCTGCTCGAATGCGTGAAATTTAGCCCTTCGACTGTAGCTACCCATTTCTTGTGACGTTGACTATTCAGTTGGTGCATAAGTTCGCTTGCGATATCTAGATTGCCTGTCTTTTCGAAATTGTTATATAGGTCTTCACATAACTTGTTCCAGCCTGGAACGTACTTCTTTCTGAAACCTCTTGGAATATTTTTCTTGGCACACCGAATTACGGTTTTTGTAAACTGGCCGTAATTTGTTACTTCTGGTTTAATGTGTATTATCTCCTTCTCTAGCTCATCGGAGAAGTTTTCCCAGTTAAAATTCCATCTTGGTTTATTTATGGACTTCACAAAGGGAATCTTCACTCCCGTAGTTACTAACACTGGAACATGTTGACTATTCGGGAATCTGGATTCGACCTGTCTATTTATGTTGTATATATCTGTTGTAGGTTTAGAGTGAATGCAAAGGTCTGTGGTATACGATCTGTTCCATCTTGCCGAGTAAAACGTGCCCGGATCTTTGGCGTTATATGCAAGCACAAAATCGTTTACTTCCATCCATTCAGTTAATTTACGTCCATTTTCGTCTTCTGCGTTATATCCCCAGCGCTGGGAATGACTGTTGAAATCTCCGAGGTATATGGACATTCTGTTTTCGAAGACTGGAAGCGGAGTAATTGGCCACTGAACGCTTGGGGGGTTTGTACACGTTTATGATGGAGCATCCTTCAACTTCGATAGCGATTACGAATACATTATTTTCAGACGCCTTGTACTTCACCTTGTAAGAAATGATCGAGTTTTTGATGTAGGTAGCTATTCCATACTGTTTATGGTGTACTGCGGCGATCGGAATGAAATCAGTAATTTTCCCTCTTTGAACAGTTCGCTATCTGAAACAGCGTGCGTTTCTTGTAAGAGTATGACATCTACCTTATTGCTGTATTTACTCGCGAGAAATTCGCATTTGGCTCTGCTGATACCTTCTATATTAAGTTGTAGGATTTGGAGGCGAGGTCCAATTTTCGACGTAGGGCAGCCCTGAAAAGGGCTATTTCGGTTATCTGCGCTCATTATCTAGTTTATTTCTTCTAGTTTGTTTCTTCTTCTTCAAATATCTTGCGCGCAATCGTAGTGGCAGAGTTAGCCGAGATCAACAGTAAACCGTTAATATCGTTTCCAGGAGCACCGCGTGGAGGTCTCTGCCATGCCCCATTTACCATGCGCACCATCTTGTTGAAATCATGTACGGGCCCAGACGACAATGACGACGAAGTGAGGGAAGCAAAAACAAGTTTATCATCTCGATATAGCGCGTTCCGTTCTCAATACCAGTCCAGTGAAAAAATAAGACTCCATTATTCCCCACTTCACCACTCAAGTCGCAGAAGCTTTCTCTCGAATGTTTTCAACTCATCTTAAAATTGAATTGCGAGATGGTACAAGTTTCCAGCGCGTAACTTTGAATGCTTTTCGAAACTCTCTTTGCACTGTCATGATCGATTCATGACAAAAATAACGTTGCAAGCAAAACGCGCACTCCGTCTCATTATCATAATAACTGAAACTGGACAAAAATGAATCTTTCGTGTGTACACTAAATGTGGAGTACGCGGTTTGTATTGTGTAGCAGTGTTAAAAACTGCGTTAAAAAAATTCTCTTCTTTTTATATACTTCTATATAAACATGATATTTATTACATTAACATGGACATTGGTCTCTCAGACCAATTTTTCGCTTGTACTTATTTTACCCAACTTTCACGCATATATTGGTAAAATATTTAAGGTAGATTTATATTTAAATGTATATAATTGTAATATAACTTCAAACAAGATGAAAATAAAATTTAAAATAACATTTGTAAAGAGACAAAAATAGTTTTTCTTTAAAACAAAAACAAATTAAAATCAAGTTAAAGCGCAAACAAAACAAGAGTATAATATTTTTTGAAAGTACCTGTTTGATCTGTTATAATTAAATTGGCTCATTTCCTTTTCTTGTTCTTTGTATAATACAAACACATCTTCCGGCTACATTCCAAACAAGTTGCACGGTTACAAACAATATACTTGTATACCACCTTGAGCTTTTTTTGAGGACGGACTAATTAAACATTTTTTTGTTGTTTATCAGATGGTACATTATCTATTGTCTACCATGTACTTGCCGTTGTTCTTGGTGAGGCATTTTATGTTGTCCAATGGCGTTTTGCTGTTGTTAGTTCTAAATTTTGCGTTAAGTTTATTGTTTCTGTTAGTTTTTTTTGTAGTTTTGGAACAATAAGTTCATGGTGCCCGACTGCTTCATAAAATCAAAACGAATCATATTGAGATTATTTTTCTAACTAAGATATATAATGAAAGAGTTAACACTGTTTATAAGTTTATAAAATATATCTAGATGCCTGCGTTTGGTTCTTCGATTTGAATTTGTACATTTCGTGTCAAGCACGTACACGCAATAATTATATTATTATAGTAGCAAGCGATTTCAGGTTTATTTTTTCTGCATTATTTCGTGTACAATTGTGCATATTTGACGAAAGGAAGACCGGTCAATTTTTTTTTTTTTTTGTAAAAATTCATAAAATGAAAACCCACCAGGTCATCCCGGGTGGTGTAGAAACCTTCTGGCATATTTTTTTTAAATGTTGTTCCAACGTATGTTAGTTTATTTTTTGTCAGTTCTTGTAGAAGTTCAGCTGACACGAATCAATTATCACCTGTGATATTACTGATAGTTGAATGGATATGTTTACCGAGCCGTATTACTGGTTAGGTAGGAATGCTTAGCTTTCTATCTTCTTGGGAACTAAATGTGAAGTTTTAGCGTCAGTCGTGCGTATTACCTTTGTTCCATATTTTTAATTTTTTTTTTTTTTTTTTGGCATATGTAGTTTAAAAACGCATCTGCCACGGAAGGGTACTAACATTTTATCTACGATAACATTAGAGGATGCGCTGTAAACGTTTTGACAATTTGAAATGAATTTAGAAAAAATCTCAGATATTGACGTTGCTTTGTAAGTTGATTTGCTCACAACTTTTGTATTTGCATCGTGAAATTTTAAACACTGTAACAAAATATTTATTTCTTCAGTGTTTGTTGCTTTATAATTAGTTTTATTTACAATTTTGATTTTACACTAAGTAATTTTTTGTTTGTCATCATTGTTTCTATAAACTCTTTGTCAAATAAAATATTCCGAACGTCTATTATATTTGTTTTAAACAATAGGGATTTTTCGATACCTTTTATGCCTTTTAACTGTGTTATAATGTTCAGAGCAGGGGTCTTTTGAATCGGAAATGGATTACTGAGTCAGGCATTCCGTGGACCAATTACACCCTACAGATCTCGTGATGTTTTATAAACTGTACCGTTTACCTCATCTTGTTGAATTTGTAGCAAATCATGTTCATCAGTCTCGGAATCATTTTTAATAGGAATTTCTTCTTCAGAGAATTAATGTTGACGTGGAGCGGGTAAAATGAAATCCGGGTCTGTATCTGAATCATAAATTTCTTCACTGATGAATCTAAACTCTCAGATTGTAATAATTTGCGAACTGTCTTTTCGAGATTTGATTCGTTTATTCTTACACGTCGATTACGATTTCGACAATAAATTTTAAAATATGTTTATAATAAAAATGAATTGAAGACCGGTATAAATAATAAAAAAATTGAAATGATACTTTCACGAAAACAACGTTGCAATAAACACCCGGTTTCTCAGACCGCTAAATGAATTAAGTTAACATAAACAGGCGGTCTGCGATACCGGTTACATAAGTCAAACAACCAAGGACACACTGATGAACGAACTAAGGACTAAAAGCCTCAAAAACAATTGGGAAGGCATACATGGTAGAGCAAACCCTTGGATGCAAAACAGTATTGTCATATTGGCAAAATGATAATCCCTTTGGGGCTGCGAGAACTATGTTCATGTTGAACTGTTAACAAGCCTGTAGAATACGTAATAAAATTAGATGAAACGTAACTAGAATCAGATTAAGGTAATGAAGTACTTTGTTGTCATTCTTAATGATAGCTTCACTTTTAAGAAAGAAATTCGATCGAGAATAGGGAGAAATCGGAAGCGACGCTATAAAAATGTAAAACTTGCTCATCAGAAGTGAATTAAAAATCAATCTGCTCATCGAATTTCTAATATGCTACGTCTTCTAGGTCTTTTATTCTATTTCAAAGCGATCTGGGTGTTAGATGTTATATTAGAAAAAACATTTACAGACTCGCGAACTGTATACGTTCTGCAGGCGTTCGTCGAAAATTGCGTACATCTTAAAAGTTACGAACGAAAGAGTTTTAAATAGAATGAGGGTTGTCGAATTGGATCGTAGAAAGAAAACTGCAGTATCTACATTACGAGAGGTCACAAATACAAGGTTCTACGTGTCATTATAGTGGTAGGAAAGATGTTTGGTATAAAGAGCGACTTTTGTCGGTGGTTCAGCTATAAGCCCACTAAAATGTTCAGGTCTGTCATGTTAAGAAAATACATTGTTATGTAGACGGCGTATGAAGGACAATAATTTAGTATCAATAATCGCGAAGTTGAACGGAGAAAAATCAATTATTGATTGATTACTGCAAAATGTCAGGTAGGTGCTTTATTTTAAACAGCGAGTTATGATTGAAAAAACCTGCGGAAATAAAAAAATGCTCATCAAAAAATATTTAAACATTATTTTGTATTTTCTCGTTTCAACTTTTTCCAAATATCCGTACATTAAAACATTATTATTTATTTTTATTTTAAAAAAATTATCTCAAAATTTCTTTTTTTAAAGTTCGCAGATTTTTGTATTTCTTTAAAATTAAATTTTTAATCCGGGAAAGCGCCGTTATTTCGATTTTAATACTAACCAAAAAAAATAAAAAATAAATAAAACAAATGGGAGAACAATTTTGACGGTATTTCGACATGCCGATAATATTTTGGTTACACGTTACGTCGATGAAGAAATCGATTTTACGCATCGACGCTTTTTGTTATATCATTATTATAAAAATAACAAACGTCGAACTGGTAACCGTTATTTCCCGGAATTAGAAACATTTCGTTTTGTTTTTATTAGGATGAGGTTTTATCGATTTCTGCATATTATTACGCACACCAATGGCACGTCTACACTTTACAACGACAAAAATGAGAATAAACTAAAGGTTTTAAAGAATTCTTATATACAATTTTTAACATAAATATGCACATCGACGATAACGTTTCTAGCTCACATCCACGTACACGATGTATATGAGTTAGCATGCGAAAAGACGATGACGTAATTATTAAAATTATGAAAACAATTTATTTGACTCGTTGTAGAGGTCGTCGAGTCTACATACTAATTTATTTATGCTGCGTAATGTAACGCTTATAATTCATATAATTAATTTAACCAAACCATTTGATCATTATTACTATTTTTAATTTTTTTAATATTTATTTATTTATTTTTTATTTAAAAATAAACTGAACATATTTTAATTACAATTTTATTTAACAAGCTTGGAATATATGAATAAGATTAAAATATAAGAAATACGATCTATTTAAAAATACATTAACGGATTGTATAGGTAATATTAAAATTATGGTTAGAGTTAGTGTCAACAGTATGTATTAGTGTGTCCTCTTTATAACAAAATTAACAAATATTTACATTTTTCATTTAAATCTGTATAGGTAAGTGTTAAATTTAGCGTATGTGTTCAATTAAAATTTTCGTGACTGAAAAATCGAGAATAAATAATTTATATTTAAGCCTTAGATTTAAATCTGGGATAGATTTATAAGTTAATTTATAACTAAAGGATTTCCAAATAGTTGAGAATTCTTAAACTAAACTATTATGAACGCAGTATTTAACTATTGAAGTGGAAACATACATTTAAACTAGGTTTATATGTGATCAGTGGCGTAGCCAGGTTTTTTTTTGGTAGGGAGGGGTCTGAACAACCCCTTGGAATCAATCTGATAATAAGAAAATATATACTCGTTGTTAAATGCAGTTTTGTATTTGTTAAACCTTTTTTGTTTTTATTTTCATTTATTTTATTTAAATTTCGTCGTTTTCGAAGTAAATAAATAGTTTTGTAATATAGTAGAAGAATTTTGCAGAAAAACCGCTTAGAATAGATTTTAAATTTTAAATTTAGTTAAGTATTACTATGTATTATTCCTTCAAAAAATATAAAATCATTATTTATCGGTAATTTTTTCCTGGAATTTATTGCACTTTGGTGTGTGCTACGTTAACACCTTCGTAGTATGAATATAAATATTTAGAATGTTCATCGCTTATACTCTGTCTCTGTTGAACTTGATTTTATTCAAATAGTTTTGTTTTGTTTTTCCTTCTCAATTCGTAATCAATATATCTAGTAGAAATAAATTATACAACTAATTCTTCTATCCGCGACAGGTCCATTTAAATTTATGGAACAGTCGGAAGTCTGTTTTACAATATTTTAATGTATTAGTAATATAATTTAAGATGGACAATTTTACGGCGGTTTATTTCGACGATCGCGAAAGTGTTAAAAGTTTTAAATAGTTTACTTATTAATCGATTAGCGCTGGTTGCGACTAAAAAAGTATATTACACTTTACACAATTAGTGTGTGTAATTTAAAATTTATAAAATAATCTTCAAATAGGCTGTAGTAAAAAGTTTCACTTAAAAAAAAAGAGAAAGTAGACCTAAGCGATATATATTACGTAATCTATCGTGTATGTTTAGAAAAATGTTTGCCAATTATATATCAACTGCTGAACCAAGAATTGTGGACGTTGAAATGTAAAATGTTCAATGCTGTCTTCGACACCAGGACCGCACAACTTGCATAAAGGGTTGCTGCTAAGGTTGAACCTATGCATATAGGAGTCAAACTTGCCACGCCCAGAAAGCACCTGTGCATTGTAAAAATTTATGTGATAGATTATCGATTGCATTTACAATAGAGGGTTTTGTAGAATAATATTTTATAAATCCGTATCGATATGGATTTACAATAGTAATTTGTTTTGTTTTTTTTCAATCGAATATTTTAGGAAAATTGTATGTATAAAGATGTGCAAAGGACTATTAATAACGAAAAATAAATAAATAAATAAAGCATATGGCACAGATGCTTAGTAATAGGAAAATTGTACAGTTAATCTGTATATATCGCTTATTATATATTCATAAACACGTGTAAATAAGTATTTCAAACTTGAGTGTAATAAGTACTTTGCGAGTGTACTTATATTTAAAGGCAACAGTCAGAATGACAAAACATAGTCCTAATATTACCGTGAAATGAGTCATATGTACAAATTTAAAAATAATAGCAAAATTAAACATTAATGTAGCATAATGATAAAAATTGTTCTATATATATATATATATATATATATATATATATATTCAAATTCAAATTTATTTCAAATTAAAATACGAGATTACAAAGAAAATATATATAACGTGTAAATCCCGACTATGCGCATATTGCGCGAACGCCGGATTATACAAATAAATAAAGATAAATTTAACATCCATTTCATCGCACTAAAAAACGTAACGTTATATAATTCAATTAAATAATACAGTTTCTTAAAACATTCTTTAAAAAAACAACGAAATCGATTTAGACATATAAGTAAACAACACCCAGATACCGCCAATCAAATAAACTAAGTATTAAACTATAATTACAAATCCGCAGAAATATACCTAACGCGCGAAAGTAAATATACAACATAGAAATATATACATAAATAAATACTAAAAACCTATATATATTAGGTTCACTTTAATTGTTTATACTGCATAATGATAATAATTAATCTTATACATATAAAATTGCTGCTAATACATAGCGTCGGTAGGTATAAATTAAGATATAACATTTAAATATTAACAACACTGAATAAATAACAAATAATTACTATAATTATAATTATTATTACCGTTAAAATCATTATCGTTATTGTAAATATCATATCATTATTACTATTATTATAATATTATTAAACATTAGTGTAACTTATTATTACTAAAATTTACCATATATACACATATATACATATATTACATATATGCATAGACGTACATATACACACGTATACACACACATGCATGAAAAGGATTGATCAGGCGCTGGCAGGATCAAAGTTAATTTTCTTTTCATAATAATATGAAAATATTCAAACAAATAATCAGCATTTTAGGCGCGTTTTCATTAATTTAGTATTTATTCCTTCGATATCCCAGTACTGGCAATAGGGTGGAAGGGTCGAATCAATGTAAATACTCTCCAAAATTATTATGCCCATAGTGAAGCTGTGCATTAAAAAAAGGAATTTCGAGGTTTCTGTAATTTTGAGTCCATAATTAATGTTCGGAATAAAAATAAATGTTTTTCTACCAGTACCCTCCATTTACCAACGCAGCTGCCAAATATCAATTAATTTATTTTTTTAGGTAGATTTTTAATGTATTAACTGGTGGCGTAGTAATTTGGTTATTTAAAAATTTAAAAATTGTATATATATATATATATATATATATATGCATACGTGTATATATTTTAGTAAACATCGCTACAGCTGAATAAAAAAATGAAAATAGTCTTGCGAAACTAGCTTATGGTTACCAGCAGTACTTATTATATATATATATATATATATATATATATAATTTTTTAAATTTTACCTCGCGAAGAGAACCCTGTTGGGAATGTACTCAACTTTTGTTACAATATGACCGCTTGCGTTTCATAGAACGATTTATATTCGGTTAGGGCTGGGAATTCGTCAATATTTTATTATTTGTAAAGGCAAGTAGAAATTTGATTATTCGGGTTAGTTTAAATAAAATCGTTCTATGTATAAATCTTTGGCCCGTGCACGTGTTGCTTGTGTATATTTATTTTTTTGTACGTACGCTGTATGCTCGTGCATATGTAATATGATTATATATATATATATATATATATATATATATATATATATATATATATATATATATATAATTTTATTATGCAATCAGGAACGAAGAAAAAAATTAGATCGTGTTATTTAACATTTACGGAAGTAAAGTAAACATTAAAAAACAACATGTACTTGCATCGTTATTTTTGTTTCCAAAAGGTTTATGTAAATATTTAAGTTATTTAGTTTACATGTAAAATTCGCACACCATTATAATACACACACACACATATATGCACGCGTATGGTGTTGTCCATGTGTTAGCTAATACGAAGTTCAGTGAACTTTTTACATTATCGATAATCTTGATAAAAGTTGCAACCCCTAAGCTACTTAATGCATTTGTACACGCCACGTAGCTTTCCACCTAAAAAGAGATAAATATTATACGTAAAAAGAGAGAAAGAAATGAACCAAATTGAGATTTCATTTTCAATTCCGAATTTACTAACTTCCGAATTTCCGAATTTCCGAACTTCCGAACTATCGAATTTTCGAACTTTACAGCTTTTCTATTCATCGCGTGCACGGGGTTGAACACGCATTTGGAAATTCCAAAATATACATTTTTCTATCTATTTTCCCGATCACGCGAACAAGTGCGTAACGAACACCGATGCTCATTTACAACGTGTCAGTTTTTTTAAAATTTCTTATAAGAATTTTATTTCGCGAAATAAAATTCGATTTTCCTCCACGAAGCGTTCCTATTTACTGTGGCCGAAATTCCGAATCCGATTAAATAAATAAATACAAAATAAACACAGAAAACGACGCGCCCAATATCAAAATATAGAGAAGCTCTACAGCGATTATTTTTCTGTGGATAGACGTTTTTGGTGTTGATGCTGTTCGTATTATCCACGGATGTTCCATTATATCCATTTTCGTACTGATTTTAATCGAGCGCTTCTTCATTTATATCTCGTTTTCCATAATGCTCATGTATAAACGATCTTGCAAATTTTTACAACCTAAATTCTAGTATTCGAATTTAAACCTCGTAATTTTCTTATTCCTATTCGTTTTTTAGTTTCGTTTTATTATCTATATATAATTTATTGCATATATTTTTACACACACACATATATATATATATATATATATATATAACGTTAAATTGAAGCTAGATATTGAGTAAATATTATTGTGAAGTATCACTTCAGATTTTTGTAACGATGATATCATATATGGAGGATATTTTAAAACAGATTAACCTATCAATTTCTACGGTCCGTCATTGTTTGAAATAAAAACTATAAATAATAATAGTAAGGAGATGATAGTATCTGCTCAGTTTGTGCCAAGTGTTCTTCATGAATGGTGCTTCGTTTGCGCGTTCAATTTCTGGCTAGGGAAAGTAAATGTATTCACTTTTTCTCCGGACTGCGCTGAGAATTTGCATCACTCGCGCGCGATTTCGACTATTTTTCACGGTTAGAGAATTTTAAACTTTCCTTCATGTTTTTTAATTTTTTTTTTTAATATATGTATACATATAAATTGTACTCTCAATTATATTAAGTGCGTTAGTGCGTTTCGCCATTTTATATTTAACAAAAGAAAACAAAAAAAATTGATTTTTATTATATATTTTATTCTGGTTACGTTCTAGTTTAATGTAAAATATAATTTACCCTAAATAAATTAGATATACATACCTTCCATACCATTTACATACCATTCTCGAATTGTACCGTTCTACATCGAAGCAAGTGTATTTTTCATGGATTGATTACAAAGTGATGGACGCATTGATAGTGGAAACTTTTTCACATTTCAGTTCAGTACATCGTACGTACAAATAAAGTGTGTTCATTGATAATTCAACATGAATGATGAGAAATTAACCGAAATGATGAGGAAAAATATGTTCCTATTTCTAAATGTAACAATAATAATTATGAGAAGAAAATCTAGCCTGAGATTCTTTTTCTTTAACATATTGGGCACACGAAATTATTTTTTTATTTTTTAACTTATAAAATAACAGCTAATCTAGACATATTGATGAAAATTAATAATAGACATAATGGAGGTGATCAAAATACGTATAGCCATCTGAATAGCCACTCAGTTAGTCTGAACAGCGAATTGGGGATACTTCCTTATAATTTTTAAAGCTAAATTCTGACAGCTAACTTCCTTACATCCACCTTTGTTTCCCTAAACCTTCCATTCAATCATCTGTATAATTCTTCAAACCATAGTGAAGTTTGTACAAACATCAGTAACTATGAAATCAACATCAAAAATAAATGTGTATCTTTTTTAAAATTATTTTCGCGGTCGGTATTCATAATTAGATACAATAATTTCGGAATATTATTGAAAAATTCAAAAATTTCAACACTTGATCCGGCATGGAGAACGGTGATTGGTCAATTGAGAACCAATAAGATGTAGTGTAATTTTCTCTATATAGTTAAGGCAGTGGATTGTTATATCAGGGTTAGTTCAGTTTAGTTCTGATGATGGGTACGGCATGTTGCTTGAATCGTAAACTCGGTGTTAATATATCGTTTTACTTTTATTAATAAATCGTTTTCTTTCTTTTTTGTACACGGTTATTCCGAAATTATTGTATCTAATTTGTATCTTCATTTCCGCAATTTAACAAATTTATTAACCCCCCTTCATATTAATTTGGACCTACACCATCTGTACGAGTCTTTTTACCCATTCCATATACTTCGTTACCATATCGCTCTTAAAATTTTAAAATATAAGGACTGTTGTTTTACCGATAGCTCTGAATATGGAAATTCTTTATTTTCGACTTCATAAGTTCTGTTCCATATCAACAGCTGAATCATTTGCTATTTTCAGATATCTTGAATTCCTGTTCTGATTCAGTTAGTGTTTTAAAGTCTTTCGAAAACTTTTATATGGACAATGGAGTTTTACAATGCATACCTTTTCTTGTGATTTCATTACACGATCTCAGGTTTCTATAGTTTTCATTTGGATTCTTAGCCATATCGGTCTGCCTGCTAGCTAGGTTAATGACTGAGATGCTGGGAGTCCACACATTTCTGTTCGTCTCTTCCTCTGTGGCGATGTGAAAGCTTTCCTAACTAAATCCTACAGTCATGTATGGAAGTTTAATTAACAAAACCACCTCCTTTCTATTAAACCTAATCCGCTATCTCAGTTATCCTTTTTTTTTTCTGATCAAAGAAGAAAAAAGTGTTAACCTTACCCGGCTTCGAATATCTCACTCACAAGGTACGGCTCCTCCTCAATGACATAACTGCTTCTTGTCATGTTATCATAACACTTAGAACTCAGAATCCTTCCCCCTTTCTTATCAAGTGTTTTATCTTAGTTTCCTGGTTATATCCATGTTTTCTAATTCCCGCATTCACTGAATCTCTTAAATTTTATCTAGGACCCCTATAAGTACATGAACGCATATGGCCCGTTAATACAACCAGCGCCTATATTACCAAATAATAATAATTATAGTTTTCAGACCACATTTTGTCAATGTACACTGCTCCACCTGTTAAACTGACTGGATATGAAAAATGTGAATAAGTATGAATTTAAACTATTATACTTATAGGACAAAGGTGAAACGTGTAGATACGGATAGGCATGAATTTAAAAAAAAGAATATGTAACAATTATGGAACATGGAATATAGGTGGAATATATAGCGGAAATTAACCTTAACGCTGTACAATTAATTAATATTCCGGTAATCAGGCGTAAATAAATGGAAAGAAAAATTAGTTTCCTAAATGTAATATTCTCAAATTAACGAACACTCGAAACTAAGTTAATTTAAGCAGAATATAAACACAAGAGTGTAAGACCAGCTTCACTAAAGTTTTCGAAGAAATTAATGAAAAAATATCATCATATTCAAATTGTTATTGTACATTTTACGCTAGTTAACAACTTTCAATGTTTCAAGCGAACTTGCATCATTCATCATCAGAATAGAACTAAATCACAAGTCTCAATGTCAGTTCCTTTTATAGGCACTTCTTAGTTGGATCTTTACCCACGGTCGGTACTGTAATTGGTTCTTTTTAGCTGACACTTCTACTGTACTGTGATTGGCTATTCTACCATCGGGTGATACTTCTCCCGTGCTAGATGGGTTTTTCTATCAGACGATATATTTTCGCACTTTGACTAGCTAATTCTTCTGTAATTATTATTCTTGCTTCTTTTTTTTCCAATTAAATATTAATGCAAGCGTTCAAGAGCCTGGAAGTTAAAATCCATCCCCCCTGTTAAAATTATATTATGTTTCTCTATTTCAATTGCCTCCTGGATAAATTGCTTTCCATATTTTTGCTCCCATACCAGGACCTTCATTTTCTTTTGAAATCTATAGAATACCGTACTTCATTTAAATGTTCCGGCATAGCTGAAATATGCTCTTTCCTAAATGTATTAATATGTCTTTGTCCAATCTAAGACTTCTCTCAGGTACGCGGAGTTTTGTAAACTCTTGCAATATGGTCGTCTGCTACTTTATCCTTGGAAAAATAGATTCGAATTATTGAGCAAGATAAATAACGTAGCATTACAAAAAGAAATGAACTCTCGTCAAAACGCTATTCGCATTAGATATATCGTACAATGGTATATAGACTGGATGAAATATTGTACAATGGTATATAAATTAAAAAATAATAAATTTAAAAACGATAATTGATCAATATCAATTAATACGATAAATAAACTGTGGCGCCTCGGTTTCGTTATTAATTAGTTAATAATAATTGTCGCTTTTTAATAGGTTACACACGAAAGTAAAGATAAAACAATTTTTAAAAGTTTAAAAATTCCGCTTTAGTGAAAACATAGCTTTATATTTCCGAGGACATCATCGCGAGTAGTCATTATTCTACTTTTGAATTAGTTACTATTTGGATTGTGGTACGAAAATTTATTTAAAAAAATATATTTATTTATATTTTAGAATAGCACTATCGTGATATTTTACTAATAAAAGAGAATACGAGTTGTGTCTCGCGTGATCTAGATGATAAACGGCTATATGAAATATTGAATTATATAATTTCGTTAAAGTTCAATCAGATGTATTATATAATATTTCGTTTTCAAATATTATTATTATTATTTTTTCTTTTATAGTGATAGACCACGCGCATTCTCTAAAAGGTATGACAGTAATAATAACAATAAATAATGGTAATAATAATATAATATCAATATTAATGGTAATAATAATATAAAAACAAATAATAATATAATAACAATAAATAATAGCGTTGAAAATAAATATAATGAGATTTAAATAAACCAATAAACCGTTTCTAAAAACACGATTTTAAATCATTTGTTAGAGAAGAAATGCATTTCTTTTTCTTATCACGCGATTTAAACAAATGAATGTAATGGAAAACATATCATTCCATGCATACTGTTTTATGTACACGCCACAGACACACGCATACATATATATATATATATATATATATATATATATTATATATGTATATATAGTGTACACGTGTCATTCTGTTGAAGCCAACATTTGGAGGGCTGTTACGTGAATAGTAATGTTGAAAGAGACGATATTGCGAAATGCAATAAAGTAGGAACATACTATCTTTGCTACCATGACAGCCAACTTTGTCATAACATTTGTCATGCGCTAGAATACAAAATGAGCAAACTTTTTTTTTTTTAATAATTACCCGCAATACCATCATCGAAAATATCATTACCATTATTTGAATTGTCTTTCTTATAGCCTATTCAAATTAATATTGAAGAAACCGGTGTATACACACACACACATATATATATAATATTCGTTGCACGATATTCTCATTTATAATTAAACAGTTACTTCGGAATAGGCACATTGTAGGGGTGGTTTGAAAAACGGAATAGAAACTTTAATATGGAAATTATGCGTCTCTAACAAATAATGTCAAGGACTAATTATCTGATGACGGAAAAATACAATAATATATTTTCCCTTAAATCCATAAAATATAACTGCCATTGTATTAGTATCGTAAACGGGGGAATTATTTTACCGCCTCCCGTGAATTAGAAGTCAACAAGTAAGTAGGACACCAAATCACTGGCGTCCTCTACAATTATTTCAAGGAAATGGGGACAAATTATTAGCTTTTCTTTTAAATTCGTTCTATCTGTATTGTTATGAAGTTTAAGGAACGTAATTAAAATTGCATATAGTTTACAATATCAGATATATCTTCTCGTACATGAAATTTTGAGAATCCAATCCAGTCTGTTTTAGTTATCTATAAAGGTTCTCTCCTTATGAAAAACTTTTAAACTAAAAGTTTAAGGTAGTCATCGAAGAGAATATTGAAATTAAAATGATTTTTTTCATTCTTGAAACCGTATTAAATGAAACGTTTTCGAGAATATCTGGAGGGTTTTTTTAATGAGATTCCTCTTTACGACTTTTTATAAAATTATTGATGAATATAAATCTATTTTCTTCTTCAAACTACAACATGAAAAAAAGCAGTTAAACCTTGTCGGTTATAGAAATGACAATTTCTCATAATCGGATGAACGCTGTAATATGTATGAACTTTTGTTTCGGAAATATGGAGACAAATATTTTTATTCCTAGATACTTAAATTAAAAATGTTCAGTATCAATAGCAAATTTTAAAATGTTTCCCCCTAGGAGTAATTAACCTAGAAGCCCAATGCGTATGATTCGCATTAAAGTCACCTGCAATGAAATATTGATACTGAACATTGCAACATTATATCCGGAGGATTGCCTACCTATTGGCCTACAGACAAAAATAAGATTCCTGAACTATTCGATTTTTTTATAACAAAAGGTATTTCAGAAACTTATTTTAAAGTCACTAATGACAACTCCTCGTTATCTTCGGACCATTCAATTGTTATATTAACGATTAGTGACCAGGTTTGGATAAAGAAAACCTACACTAACCTATTTGGAACAAGTTTAAACAAGATGATTCAGTCGATCTAACTATTTCACTGAAAACAAAATCTAGTATCGATGACGCCACAAATTTATTTACCAACCTCATTATAAATGCTGCTTATTTAAGTACTCTATCGTTAAACATCAAAGTCAGTCAAACTATAATTTATCTTGACTTTGTTGATAAACAAGTAGCTATTAAAAGGCAACTGCGTAAATGATGGATGAGATGTCCAAAAGACAAAACTCAACTAAATAATCAAACGAAAAATCTCAAGATGCTATTACAAAAAATTTTAAAAACGATTCATTTACCGATTATGTAACTAAGTTATCTCTAGTTCTAAGGATTACAACTACTCCTTGTGGAAAGTAATTAAATATACGAATCGCCCAAAATCTAGAAACGATCCGATCAAAACGCATGACGGAAATTGGGCAATAGACAACGAAATAAAAACAGAAATATTCGCTACTCATCTGGCAGACGCTTTCCAGTTACATAACATCACGTCGCATCCTGAAACTGAAGTTCATGATTATCTCAAACATTCCTCAGCAAACACGCGTAGACAGATAAAACCATTTTCTCCAATGGAGATAGGAGCCATAATAAAAAAAATTAATAATAAAAAATCACCGGGGTATGATCTAATTACTTTCTCAAGCAACTTCCAAGAAAATCTCTAGTATTTCTGACATATGTGTATAATGCAATGCTAAGACTTCAGTATGTTCCGATACCATGGAAGTTTGCTAATATTAAAATGATATTAAAACCCGGTAAACGCCCTGAAAATATTACATCTTATTGACCTATCTCTCTGCTTCCAATGTTTTCTAAAGTCTTTGAAAAATTAATACAAAAAAGGCTCCAGAAGATTATTGATCAAGAGAAGGCAATACCGAATCATCAATTCGGATTTGGACACTCGACTGTACAGCAGGTTCATCGAGTTGTAAGCCAAATTGAACAGTGTCTTGAAGAAAAGAAAGGTTTGCTCCGTCGTATTTCTCGATGTGAAACAAGCCTTTAATCCAGGCCTTCTCTATAAATACAAACAAATCTTTGATCGCAAAAAATATCAAGTTTCGTTAATCAGTCTTTAACATGGTCATCAAATATAACGGCAAAAAGGACTGAATTAAATATCCAAACAGCAAAATTAAAGTGGTTATTAGAACCCAAATCGCAACTAGATAGTCCCTGTTGGACTGTGGTTCGACGCCAGACATTAATCATGTCATTTTTTTGTGCAATCTATATAGTGCACACAGAGAAACCTTAATCAAGATATTACTACAGTTAGGTATTTTCCCTCCGTACTCTATTGCATACCTCCTATGCTTAAATAATCTTTATGTGTTAATATGGCCTCTTATATATATATATATAAATCTAATACTATATTGTCATGTATAATTATCCTTATATGTCTTAGTTCTTAGTTTAGTTATTTATATTTTATAACTCATTTATTATCGTTATCGTTTAGTTGATTTTAATTTGTATGTACAATGAGTAGTAATGGCTTTATAAACTCAATTTGTGTAACAATGACGAATAATAATAATAATAACTAGATATTAAAAATAAACTTTTATTGTACAATGCGATACTTAAACCAATCTATTGTTCAGCGTTAAAAAATTGCGTCCAAGTGCGTGTACCATTAGCAGTTAACCGTACAGCTCACAGACGTATCACCGTTGAAGGGACACAAATACACGGAGCTACGTTTACACTGTTTTTTAATTATTTTAAGAAGAAGACATGTTTTGAGAAATTCTATTATACGTACATTAAAATCCTAAAAACATTACAAAAATTATATAAGCTTCCACGTTTTTATTTATTTTTTTTTTTTTTTTATGGGGATGCCCTTACAGTGTACCCAACGTGATACTGTACTTATATTTCTCGGACAACTGCTCTAGAAATATCGCTATGTCCGGAAACAGATGTAAATTCACAAAGTTTGTGATTTATTTAATTATATTAGAAAAATAACGCATTCGTTCATAATTCGAGTCGGTAGGAAAATACTGTCCTACACCGGCTGCAACAGACTGTCATCGATAATACCTGAAATATATGGGACCAAAAAGATATACACAATAATGATATAAAGCGTTCTATTTGTGAAAAACACTACAATTATAAATATAAGTGCTTTTACAAAGTGTGCAAAGTACACCCTGATACAAACATACATAATTTATATATATATAATGTATGTCATTATTTATCACTATGAATATTTTTATTGAATATATATATGTATATATATAAATGAAGATAAACTTAATCACGTAAGATTCGCAGGTGATATCGTTATAGTGAGCAACAATTTGGATGATTTAAATTACAAATTAGCGGTTATTTTTATTCTAACAATAATCACGCAACGTCAGTACAAACGTGTATAAATCAAAGTTTAAACTTTGACATCGACTTTAAAATTACTCGTTATTGTTTATAACAGTAATAAAAGTCAAAATTAGTACCGTTATAGAGTACCGTTAAATCTAGTAGGCAATTTTTATCTTATATTTATATTAAATGATGGTAACCTAATCTAAGCGATGGATCATACAAGGTTTTTATAATAGTTAAAATATGTTGTTTTTCTTCCCTTGTTTAAAATATAAATATAAAAAATAAACAATGACAAAGAGAAAATAATTTGTCGCATTGTTAGAATTCGCACGAATAACGGTGTTGTGTGAGATTTTAACTGATTTATCCGAAATTTGATTTCAATCGTATCCGCAGCAGCATCGTCACGCAGATCACTCTTCAATAGTTATTGCCTCGGCAAATTCATTTTGTTTTAATCATATCTTTATTATATACACTGTTTATTTTTGTACTAAATCTATATTTTATATATATATATATATTCAACTTTGTCTTATACATAAAAGTTCAAATGATCATAATTTCTCTTTACATATAAAATAACAAATAAATTTATAGACGTGAAAACAACGTAAATTATATAATATTAATTTTATAACTGATATTATATAATTTACGTCGTTTTTATAATATTATCTTTAATGAACCTAAAGGTTTTTTTTTTTTTTTTTTTTTTTTTTTTACGAGTAGTTATTGCCTATTAGGCTATTACTCGAAATATGAATTAATTATATATTATTACACAGTTTCGAATTTATTATGAAGTTGGTAAGGAGGAGGTTGTTTACATTCGGTATATTTTTCTTCAGCTGATTGCACCGATATTGAGCAAATTTCGGGCAGATAACCACGATATGGTAGACTGTTAATGAAGTACAGCACAATTCGCATATTGGTGGTGGTTGGGCACTCAGTAGATAGGAGTGCGTACTCAGCGTGTGACCAATATACACTCGGTTGACGGCTGTTTCCAACCTCGGTGAACAAATTTTACCAATCTTTGATGGTCAGGTTGTTAAATCCTTCTTTATATTTCCAAGTATACTCGGCCGAGAATGGAACGACCCCGATTCCACGCGTCCAGAATTTTCTGGCAATAATATTTTGCATTGTCTTCTTCCAGTACTGTCGGCAGGTAAGCTCGGGTAGGTCCTTGTGCAGCACGGTGTACCTCATCGTGGCCTATTATCCCTCGATGGCTTGGAACCCAGACAAAAGTGATGCCGGTATTAAGTTCACTTAATTTCTAAGCACTGTACCATATTTGGTCTACCATGGACACAGTAGAATTCCTCGCTTCAAGTTGAGTATGAAAAGAAATAATATTAAAAATAAACATACAGGAAACAAAAGCTACGACTGACAGCACTGCGGACGCTACATTAATAAAAAAAAATGATGACTATATTGACGGGGAAAGTGGCATACTTATCTGGAACTGGATATGACCACAGATAGAAGACAAATCATTCAGAAGGCTATATGAAGGAAGAATATTCTTAAGGTGGGTAACTTCCGAAAAGTTATCCAACGTTTTGCGGAATAAAGATATATCAAACCGATTGAAGAGAAAACTTAATAACCGATGTGTCTTATCGGTATAAATATACGAAGCCGAAGAAAAACATAATCAGCGCATTAAAGAATTATTCTTGGAAAAATAATTACTTAAATCGTAGAGTAGAAAAAATTGATTGAAACAGTGGAGTGAATAACAAAGATGAAATGGCCGTTGTGGAAACCATGTCAGTTAAACAAAATATACACTAGAGTAATGTCCATTAAATTCTAAAAGCGAAACGAGCAGACGAATATGAGAAAATTATAGGGACTAACTGGATCGGGATCAGCACGGAATAGAGATCACGGGAAATGTTTAGAACATGACTACACGCATTAATGGGTTGACGCAGGAATAAGGTGATATATATATAAGATATTTAAAACTATTATTTATCAATGTATATATATGTATATAATATCTGGGAGATTTCGATTCATATTAATAATTTTTATTACAACTATAATTTCTGAAATGTATTTATCATTACTTTATCGTTCATCGTTTAATCCCTTCAGTCATAATGCTACCTATACTTTCATGTTATCGAAATTATTATTTTTTCAATAATATAGGACATTTAGTTGACATACAATAATGTTTCCACTATAAAAATGTTTATATATATTATATGAATTTCATGTACCTCAACGGTTCATAACGTAAATTGCCTAATTTTAATTCTTAATAATTGTGAAAAAATCGAGTGGAAGACCTTAAACAATATGGATAGACACTCTCAAGAAAATGGAATAGATGTTCATCGTTATTTCCGATCGGCCGCTGATAGGAATTGATTTCGATTGTAGATCGTCAATCTTCGAAATGGGAGCGGCGGATATACAAGAAGAATAAGATGGAGTACTATATTTTGGAAAAGGTAATCACCGTTGAAAATAATTTAAAAACAATACTGGTGAGTTTACATTTTTTATCGGCTTTTAATTCCGTCTATATTTGAGGACATTATAAATATAAATATATATATATATACGAGGCTCGACAATTAAGTAACAAGACTGATTTTATTGCCGCGCTTGTGGTAACACTGCGACCTTGAAATTTTTATGTTGTGTAGCGGCATCCTTCCCCTTTCCAACGGTATATTTACGGTCGCTCCAGCTGCAGTAGTTCGTCCGCTGTGTCGTGTTAAGTGAACGTATGTTTTTAGTGCTCGTCACGAAAATGGAAGAAGGAAATTTAGAGCAACGCGTCGCGATAAAATTTTGTGCGAAATTGGGCGAAATCGGTAAAGAAACGTATTCTAAAATATTGAATGGTAGTGCTTCTCTTAGTCGTGCCCAGGTGTTTTTATGGCACAAGAAGTTCAAGGAGGGTCGTGAGAGTGTGGAAGATGAAGAGAGAGCAGGGAGACCAGTCGCAGTGCGAACCGACGAGAAGTTGTGTGTAAAAATGGTCTCAAAAAACCTCACTACTGAGCAAAAACAGCATCGAATGGATGTCGCAGAAGACTGTCTGAAGCAAGTTGAAAACGATCCCACGCTGTTTGATCGAGTAATTACAGGTGATGAAAGTTGGTTCTTTCAATATGATCCAGAAACCAAGCGTCAAAGCTCGCAGTGGCTGTCTCCAAACGCCCCTCGTCCGAAAAAAGCTCGCGTGAGTAAGTCGAAGGTGAAAACAATGATCATTACCTTCTTCGACAGTCGCGGAATCGTCCACAAAGAATTCGTACCACATGGGCAGACCGTAAATCAACATTTATACTGCGAGGTACTCGAAAGATTGCGAAAATGAGTTCTCCGGGTGCGTCCAGAAATCGCAAACACGTGGATCCTTCATCATGACAATGCGCCATGCCACACAGCCTTCAAGGTTTCGCAGTATTTGACCTCCAAAGGGATCACCCTGTTGCCGCAGCCGCCTTATTCGCCCGATATGTTCCCCTGCGACTTCTTCCTATTCCCCAAAGCGAAATCGGTGGTCAAAGGGACCCATTTTGAGTCGATTGAGGAGATCCAAACGTCCGTGTCGAGTGTACTCAAGGACATTTAAGTTTAAGAGTTCCAAAAATGTTACCAAACGTGGAAAAATCGATGGGCTTTGTGTATAGCTGCCCAAGGGGAGTACTTCGAAGGGGATTAAAGAATTGGTAAATAATTTTTAAATATACGGTTTTTATAACGTCAGTCTTATTACTTAATTGTCAAGCCTCGTATATAATAAACCTTTTTAGTGATATTGTTCATTGTACAGTACATGAAATGAGACTAACAGAATTATTCATTTTCAAACGAAAGCTATTTAGCTGAATTTCCAATACATATATATATATATATATATATATATATATATATATATATATATATATATAACATTACAGAAATTATCTAGAATTATCGACAAAGCAGTATTGTACCTACTCGAAATATTTTATTTTACGTATTCACTTTTTCCAGTAATTTTTCACTTTACACGCTAAAAATTATAATTTCGCATAAAAAGACGGCTAATTCCGGCCAACCTGTAATTCCTCATTTATCATACATGTTAAAAGATAAAAAGAAATATCATAATAAAACCGGAGAAAATCTGACCGTAGCAGCAGTAAAAAGACAAAACCGGAAAAAAACTTCTACGATATCTCAATAACCGTCCTGTTCGTCTATTATCGAATCGCTGGCTACTTCAACGTAATCTTTCTCTAAAGCCGCTAAATCTTCGCGGGCTTCGCTAAATTCGCCTTCTTCCATACCTTCACCGACGTACCAATGTACGAAAGCTCTTTTCGCGTACATCAAGTCGAACTTATGATCCAATCTAGCCCAAGCTTCGGCAATGGCAGTCGTATTGGATAGCATGCAAACCGCTCTTGGTACTTTAGCTAAATCGCCGCCCGGTACGACGGTCGGAGGTTGATAATTTATACCTACCTGTTGTTGTGAAATAAATAGCGAATTAAGAAAACGATTTTAATTTTCCTACTTATAAATCGAATTTTTCGAAATAAAATTTGTACCCAAGAATTTTTTTAAGTAATTTTTTTTTTTTATTTCCTCGAAGAAAACTTTTTCTTTTTCCTAATATAAATGTTATCATATCTTACTTTGAAACCAGTCGGACACCAATCCACGAATTGGATAGTCTTTTTCGTTTTGATAGTTGCTATCGCGGCGTTTACATCTTTCGGTACCACATCACCTCTGGCAGAAGTACATACAAAACACATATGTGAATATATATCTATATACATATCTATATCTTTATATATATACACCGAAAAATTCTGTTGCATGTGTAGAGATATGATCCCTGTCATTCTATTAATACACATACACGGATAACAGCACCTTAATCATCGCGTCGGAAGGTGGTGTGCCAAAATTTCTTAATAAAATAAAAACCACGGCATGAGACAATTGGCTAGAAATAGATGAAGAAAAAATTAAAATTATGACTAGCGATATGGTGAAAATTAGATCCTATGTTACGCGCGGTAAATTTATAAGTTGTATATATATTTAGTGGACATTTATTACCAAGCGCTAAAGAGTGTTACAACGTCGACGCTTGCTAAAGTTTAGAAGATTAACTTACTAAAATATGTCTAATTCTCTAATGTTGGATGCTGAAAAAAAAAGTTACGAATGTGTTTGAAATACATCACTAGAGACAAATGCTGAGGGTACCGTGGACAGCTGAGCGACCCGTTATTTAAATACCACATGAACTTTACATAAATATACGATTAAAGAATATAGTATAATAAAAAATTGCTACTTATGTAGGGAATAAATAAACGACTCTATCCAAAGGCAAACTTATGTAAAATAGAACGCCTCAACAAACATAGAAGGGTTTACGAATAAATAAAACGAGTAGTTCGTACGCGGCTACATGACGGATAAGTTTATTTACAAATAGGTTCCATAAAGTTTACAATAATCGAATTAAGTCATTGAAAAAGGTATGCATATACACGCACAATGCGTGTGTGTGTGTAAGTTTAATATATGCGTACACCTCTATTTTATCGTATTTTTATATGGTATAGAATCATGGAAGTTTCAAAAAAAAAAAAAAAGGGTGGGAAAAAATTGAACGCTTCGGAATGCGGATGTATGGCAGCACGTTAAAAATCATCTGGACGGAAAAGGTAACGCATAAGACTGGTTTAAAATGTTTAAATAAACGATCATATAAATATTCGACACAGTAAAGAATGGAATATTTTGGTCATACTATGAAGAATCCATGCGAAATAAAATTTATCTCAACTAGTAATGCAAGGTAAGATAATGGGCAAAAGAAGCGGAGGTTGCGATCATCGATATACTGGTTAGAAAATCTTGGTCGATGGTTCGTTAAATCGACAATAGAATTATTTAGCGCTGTGATTAATAGAAACAGAGAGAGTAGCTTTGAGGATTTAAGTTCTTAGTATAAACAGACTCAGCAGAAATAGAGCTAACTTACGATCAACAATATTATAAAACTCAATGAAAATTTCGTTGTGTAATTATCATTGAGTCATATAATATTGTTAATCGCAATTTTCAAAGCTCTATTTCTTTCCAGTCTATTTATACTGATAATTTGAGTCCTCAAATCACCTACAATCGTCACGCTAGCGTGATTAACATTTAATCCGTTAGTGATTCGCGATTCTACAATTTGGCAACCCTATATCTGTCCATCTCATGGATGTGTCGTTTTTCATTCATTTTATCCATGACCATTGTGCATTCCATTCCTTCTGTTTTTTTTTATTATGTGTCTGAAGAATTTCGGCATTCTTATTCTGATAATCGTTGACAAGCTTTGATTTCTTACGATACCGATTTATTTGCACGCTTTGCTGTGCATGGAATTCTAATGATCTAACCTCCGTATTTCGAAACTCTCAATCCGTTTCCTCTCGATATTTTTTAGTATCCACGTCCCAGCTGCTATATAAGGCGATAGAAAACACGAGCGTTTGGATAAGCTTAATTTTAACATTTTTTCCTAGTGGAGTTGTCCCCCCCCCTAAATCTTGTTCATTTTTATCACGCCACTTGGAGCAATTTCCTCTTCTTATTTCACTTTCGGAGTTCCTCTATTCTCTAGAAGTGATCCTAAGTGTATAAAATAACTTTCCACAGCTTCATAGCCGGTGAGTACCTTTTCACTAGGTGGTATATTATATTCCCTCTATCGATTGTCATGGTTTTTATTTATATTCAATCCATACGACGTTCTAATTCTTTCCAGGCTACACTCGAATAAAAATATAAAAACGACCTTTTCGACTTCAATTCGTACTTTATAAATTCGGAAGATATGATAATATACGTGTTACGCCGTAAGCGTGAAAAATATCTACATCGTAAATGTAATGTCGATTGTCGATTATATATACACTTATATCGGAAGCGATAATCGACTCGTGTTTTACCTGTAAAGCATGCAGCAAGCCATATATTTGCCTCTACGCGGGTCGCATCTTACCATCTGATTAGACGATTCGAAACAGGCCGACGTGATTTCAGCTACGGTCATCTGTTCGTGGTAAGCTTTTTCGACGGATACAACAGGAGCGTAAGCCGCTAATGGAAAATGAATTCTCGGATACGGTACTAAATTCGTCTGTAAAAAAGTCGTTAAAATTCGAGACGAATATTGTTACGCCGAAATATGACAATTAAAAAATTTTCATTAATGGATGATAATCGAAATTTTTAAAATACCGAAAACTACGGAAAGAGTTGTAAGCGAATTTTTCGATAGAAATGAAAAATATATCGAAATACGCGGAATGTACCTGAAATTCGGTTAAATCGACGTTTAGTGCGCCGTCGAATCGTAACGAGGCTGTTATAGATGAAAGTACTTGACTAATGAGTCTGTTCAGATTTTTATAGGTCGGCCTTTCGATATCCAAATGTCGACAACATATATCGAATATCGCTTCGTTATCAACGATGAAAGCGCATTCGCAGTGATCGATAGTCGTATGTGTCATAAGAATCGAATTGTACGGTTCGACTACAGCAGTAGAAGTCTAGATTATCGTACGAATGAAAATCGGTCGTTATTACATTATTATGCATACGAATGAAATAATCTTATATGATTTAAGAATATATACATATATATATATATATATAAATAAATATATATATGGTTAAGGTTGTAGAAAGTAAGTTCGTCTTAATGTGAACACAGAAACAAAAAAATGTTTGTTCAACTTTTGTACTTTTTAATTCTCGTTAATTTAAACGTATCCACCGGGACAATTTTATTATTATAACGAACGCGTAATTCAAACATAATTACGCGTTAATAAAAATAATTTTTCCGGAGTTTTTCAATTGGTTGTTTTGAAATATTCTAAAATAAATCGTTTTTTAATCGGAAAATAATATTTGATTTTTCAAATAAATATCGACTACTGTTGATAATTATTATTTTTTTAATAGGTAAAAAGTAAAGCGCAACGAAAATACTTTAGCTTATACTTCGATTAATTTTCCTGACAGTTTTTCATATCACACACACGTACATACATACGTACATACGTACATACATACATACATACATACATACATATAATATACATATATATACATGTATATTATATATACACGTGTGGAGAAATGAAATAATAGAACAGATATGGTATAATACAACGTAGAAAATTAGCGATGCTAATTAATAAATAGGGGGTACATCTCGGAAAGGATGTTTTAGGAATAGCTCGCAAATTATACAAGACGTGAACACACATTATTCCATAATGAAATTAATCGAATATCATAGTATAGATAAATCAGCGTTAAATCAATCTTAGGAGTGATTAAAATTCGGTGAACTTGGAAGTTTGTAAATTATCTCATTTTCGGCAAATTAAATTCGGAAGTTAAAAGATTGAAAAAGATCAAATCGTTAACATTTCATAACATTAATTCGGTAGAATTGCGAATCGGAATTTATTCTTATTTAGTTCAGGATTCTTTTAGCCGGTACTTCGAATTTTTAAACTTTCATTTGTAATGGAACATGAATTTGCATTTTTTCGTTTTCGAATTATCAATCCTATGTACGATTTTTCAGATTCAACTATATACGACGAATTTAATATCTTTTGTTCATTAATCTGTTTTATTATTGAATAAATGAACAAAAAAAAAGTAGTTAAAATCACGAATTACATATATGTATAACATCATCATCATCATCAAGTTGAATCTCCTTCATACTAAGTCTGGCTGTATAGCTACCAATGCTTCCCTAGCTCTGTTGAAATCAGTGTTTGATATTACATATTCCAATCGTTTCCACTTGTTGCTATTCATTTTTCTTTGTACTGCCAACATAAACAGCCCATCTTCCCGGAGCTTTAGACCTATATACTTCAATTTTGTAATATCTCCTACTACGGTCAGTTCGTCTATATTGCGTTACTTTAACACCTTCTTCTTGTTGGAATTGAGATCTGCCCATGATATCCTTAATAATCGCCGATAAGCCCGCATAATGCGTTTAGCACGATTTCGCATTCTTCAGTACGCTTTCCAGATTTTGCGAAAGCTTGTTTCGTCATTCCTGCTCTTATTTCCTTGGTGTCGCTTCCGTCATTTGTAATTATTGCTCGCAGATATTTAAATTCTATTACATTTTCTATTCATTCGTTGTCAATCTTTATTTTTGCATCCGCTACTACCTATCTTTGTCAATTTCATTATTTTGTTTTTCCCTGTATTTATTCTCGTACCAAATTATTTTTCTTCATTGTGAATTATAACCAGCATCTTCTGCACCTGTCGCTCTGTTTCGGCAATTTTGTCGTCTGTATAGCTTAATGCTGTCAACTACTTTTCAATTTATTTTACAGCTAGTTTTCTGTAATGCATCATTATTCATTATTTCTTCAATATAACCATTAAACGAACGTGGCGTCAACCCTTGCCTTACTCCTCTTTGTATTTTACTCCTTCTTTCAGAGAACTTGATTTTCATATTCGCTGATTGTTTCCAATAAGAATTTTTAATTATCCTTTTTGATCCAAATCATATTTTTGTATAATATATATTACTCACTCTATCGAACGATTTTTCGTAAGCTAAAAAGCAATCATATATATATATATATATATATATAAAAGGACCACAAAGCTTTTCTACCATTATCAAGTGGACATAAAAAAATATAAAAAAATATACAATTTATAAAAAATATAAAAGGAAAAACAAGAAATAAAATAAAATACAAGAAAATATTTAATTTAAATGTACAATGTTAAAAAAATAGCCGGAAGATAATTATGATTTTAACTACTATTTTGTTAGTTTATTTTTATCAAAAGTCACTACATTCGACACTGTTTAAATTATCTTATTATTATTATTATTATTGAAGTCGATTAAAGATATAATTGGAGTAGAAATTTGTACATTTAATTTCGAAAAAATGTTCAATTTACTAAATTTCAAAGTTGATCATAAAAAAATACTAACCGCGTACAAAGTGAAAAGATGACGTAGAATGAGGTGAATCAAAAAAGAAAAAATGTAGGGTAGGAGAGTGTGTATATATTTATGACTTGATACCTGCGGGGCCGGATAAATGGAGAACTGTAATTTACTCTTTTTGCCGTAATCAACCGATAGTCTTTCCATAAGTAAAGACGTAAAGCCAGAACCGGTACCTCCACCGAACGAGTGAAATACGAGAAATCCTTGCAGTCCGGTACATTGATCCGTTAATTTTCTTACTCTGTCCAGTACGATGTCCACTATCTCTTTACCGACCGTATAATGTCCTCTGGCGTAATTATTGGCCGCGTCTTCTTTACCGGTAATTAACTGTTCCGGATGGAACAGCTGTCTATAAGTGCCGGTTCTGATTTCGTCTGTAATATGCGAATTAAGTGCAGAATAATCGATGTAAATGAGAAAAAGGAATAAGGTTTACGTTACACATTTTCGCAGAGTAGGTCACGACATGAGAAACTCGATCGATTGCCGAAGTATTTTAACATTTCATCAACGCTAAGAAAAAGTCATTAAATAAATATACATTATACACACACACACACACACACACGCCTTTATTATTTGCTCTAAGCAACGGTCGCTGTCGTTGTGGTAATTATTCAACCGATATATATATATATATATATATATATATATATATATATATATCAGTTTCTAAACGAGGATGTTGGAATTACCATAAGAAGAGTTTGTGTAAAAAATTTAATGCGGAAGCTATCAAGCTACTCGACACTGGACAAGATGTTAGGCGATACAAACGACATCACCCAGTAAATTTGGTTGCAGAAAAAAATATATTTTATTAACAGGAGTCATAATCGCTGAGCTAAAGAATTATGCACGTAGCCTTGAATGATAAGATAAATTTGAGATTAAGCTAATAAATATTGTTAATTTAGGTATTTATTCAATTTTACCGATTGAAGTTGGACTTTTGTTTATATATATATATATATACATATGCATAAGAATAGTTTGGGTCAAAAATTTAATGCGGAAGCTGTCAAGCTACTTGACACAAGATGTTAGACGATACGAATGACGTCACCCGGTAGATTTCGTTGCAAAAAAAATTACATTTTATTAAAACGAGTCATACTGGATTAAAGAATTCTGCACGTAGCCTTGAATGATAAGATGAGTTTGAGTTACATTAAGCTAATAAATATTGTTAATTTAGGTATTTATTTAACTTTACCCGATTGAAGTTGGGACTTTTGTTTATACATATACATATGCTTAAGAAGAGTTTGTGTAAAAAATTTAATACGGAAGCTATCAAGCTACTTGTCACTGGACAAGATGTTAGGCGATACAAACGACGTCACACAGTAGATTTCATTGCAAAAAAAAATTATATTTTATTAACACGAGTCATAATCACTGGACTAAAGAATTATACAAGTAGCCTTGAATGATAAGATAAATTTGAGTTACATTAAGCTAATAAATATTGTTAATTTATGTATTTATTTAATTTTACCCGATCGAAGTTGGACTTTTGTTTATATATATATATATATATATATATATATATATATGTATATATATATATATATATACATATGCACTGTATGTATTGCGGTAATGTTGTGATAATGTTATTTAAATTTAGTTAGCCTCTCGTTTTCCTACTCCAGATTTTACACAATTACGTTTTTAGTGAAATTATTGCCTTATTACGTGTTCTACAAAGCTATGTGGAGTTTATAAGTTCGTTTTTTTTTATTATTTTGTTTGCGATTTTTTTTTTTGACGACTGAAACACACTGATAATACCTGTTTACGTATTACTACATAGAATACATTAATCGTATAAATGTATTAAAAATACGAATTACTCGAAAAAGTCATGTTAGGTGACACATCGTACTAAAAAGTGTTGCCGACGATTTGAAAATGGATAGTTAATATTATCGTTAGTACATTTACCGGTTTTAAATTTGTAATTTTCTGCTGAAAAGTTTCTCTAAATTATGCTCGACTTAGACAATATGTAAAGTGGGATATCATAGATGATGAAAAATATAACAGACATCGAAAATAAAAATAAAAATAAAGTATAATAAATTAGGTAAATAAATAAAATCGCAGAAGGACAATTTTTACACCTCGTGTAATTCGTATTTCTCTGTTGTGACTTTTATTTATTCATAATTTATTATTATTATTTTTTTAATTATTATTAAACGCACATTAGGTTTCTTTTATTTCTGTTTTTAAATGTCTATTGCATTTTATTGATCGTATTATTTCTTAGACAAAGTATTCTTCTTCATATGCGTCTACGTTTATACGGAGAAAAATTTAGAGCGACTTGAAAAGTTACAAGTTTTTGAAATCGGTAAATATTTTTCCCGTTACGCAACAAATAAACAGATTTTTCGATTATTCCCTTTTCAGTGCCCCCACCTTTTTTAAATCCTATAACTGCGTTAGGAAAAACGATATGTGATTGGTTTTTTTTCCTTGAAATCTTATTGGACGATGCACGATGTCTACAAGTTGAGCGGACAGTTTACTACATGATAATATTTGACTATCTTCCATGTGTGTAAATTATATATGCACGCTATATATTGCGTAGGTCACTCTTGACAACGATTAGAAAATAAGTATGAAATGGATAGAGCGCTAAGACACGATGGCCTATTGAAAGATATTCTAGAAGGAAAAATACCCATGTGCAGGCTAAAAGAAAGACCAAGACAGACGTCGACAAATATCAAGAGCTAGATTGAACCGAAAAGTCTAACGGCAGAACGGAAAAAATGAAGGGGACTTGCTCGATTAGTGGCCCGTGCGTTAACCTAGTTTGGCCGATTCGTAATCGGGCTCATCTCTTCGTGTTTGTTCGCTCGGTACGACGTCGTCCACTGTTCTGTTCGCGATTTGATACTCTGTAATTTGTTCTGTGTTAGTCTGGGACTCTTGTCGAACAAGATTTATAGCGAATTTTAATTGTTCACTTATCCGTGATCCGGGATTCGTACTTGTAGAAATGTAGATTTAATAAACAATAGTAAAACAAAGCTTCTTACTAACAATATAACCGAAAATTCGGCTCAATGGGGAAAAATTGTAATATGCGCAGGATGTAATTTATTTGGGTCAGTGTTTATTATTCGACGATTGGATGGACAACGAACTAACAAGAAGAATTACCGTGGCGTAGAACAAATTTTGGATTTTAAAAGGAATTTTGAAAAATGGAAAAATTAACCTAAAAGCAGAATATATTATGGAAAGATGTAAATTTTGCTATATGGTTGTCAAACATTTATTGACAAAAACAATAATGGAGAAATGTGTCCTTGGAATTGATTCGTTTTGTAAACCACAAAGCATGAAACCAAAATGCAGGATATTGTGAAGATGGTAATCAGCCTAAAATAGAATTGGGCTGGTCACATGATTCGTCGGGACGGTTTGGCCGCAGCTGAAACCAAGTGTATGCCGGATTACAATAAAAAAAGCGTAGATAGACAACCGATAAAAGGTGAGCAGATGACTTCAGGCAGCGGGCGGGTTCGACTCGGAATGGAAGAAAACGTGAAAAATGGCGTTCGCAACTACGTTTAATTAATATTATTATTTGTAGGTGTATGGTATGTATGTATATAATATTGTTAGTATATTTATGGATGAGATGACTTCGGCCGATATTTGACGAAATATAGACTTTATTTATTTATTTATTGCAGTTTTTATAATTAATAGAAAATTGATATTGCGCGAATTCGAAAATTGTCCTTTAATTTGGTTTTCGATATAGCTCATGAGAGGTTTTATTAGAGTTGTTTTTTGAAGATTCTGCACTTATAATTTTCGAAGGATATAAAGAGGAAAAGTTTTAATAAAAAAAATTCATTAAAATATTTAGCAATCTACGAAGCTTATTAAAAATATATTTTATTTTAAATTATAATTTTATTATCGAGACGTTTTATTTTTCAAAGTGTAATAAATGCGTATGTAATACGGGACATTATTTAATGAGTTTATTTTGTTAAACCCTTTTAGCTCCCGAGTCGTTCACCCGTCGTACGTGAAATATTAACCGTTTCAGTCACACATGAAATTTTGACAGAAAATAATAAATTTTATACAGGCTGTTTATTATAGAACGTTGCTTTTTAGATAACTCGCTAGATGATTTTCAATGTCTTTACATAAATATAATTAGAATTGAGACATTTTACGATTAACCAAAAAATATATAATTTCGTCAGTGTTAAAATATAATGTACCATATGGTATGATGACTGAAAGGGTTAAGGCTCGTAAAATTGTAGCTGATACAAAATGTATCGATTCTAAAAATATTTGTATAAACACGTTTACAATTATGTAAAGTTGTAAAAAACAAAAAAATAAAAAACGGTGTAACAGCCCCGAATAAAATTTGTAATTTTGCCGTTAAAATTTCATAGTGTGCGACTGAAACGAATTCAAAGATGAACGATTGATTGAATGAGTTTTGTATGAATAGAGAAAAATTTTTTATCGATTCGAATAAGTCGTTCGTCGAAATGGTTTCTTTTGTTGTTGCTTTTTTTTTTTTTACCGATAACGGTCGGTTCTAAATCGACGAATACGGCTCTGGGTACGTGTTTTCCGGATCCGGTTTCGCTGAAGAAAGTCGTAAAACTGTCATCACCGCCGCCGGTCAGTTTAGTAGAAGGTATTTGACCGTCCGGTTGAATTCCGTGCTCTAGACAATAAAGTTCCCAACAAGAATTTCCAATTTGAACGCCCGCTTGACCGATGTGAATCGATATACATTCTCTCTGTTATCGAAAGTTATACACACAACAACGAGAAACGGATAATTTCATATTATTGACGTTATCTAACATTATAATCGAATATTTACATATATCATATTTTATTATTGTTCGCTCTAAACACTACCGGTTTTAGGGTAAGTGTTAAGGTATTACTACACAGGTACTTTTAACAATATGCCGCTTACATATACTATACGTGTACTACTCGAATAAATTTCCTACTTTTCCATTTTTTACGATTATATTCATTTTACACGTAATATAAGAAAAAGTCTTCGTTATAAAATGTTTCGCTTTACCGAGCGAATTAAAGATTAGTACGGGAAACCAGGGTAAAATTACCGAAGTAATGGTTTTCGATCGTGTGTATTTTACGAATAAAGCAGTACCGAAGTATCGAACGAGAACGGTCGCGGTATGGCTGGAAAGAAAGTAGGATACTTGATGTTATAATATAGATTGTGGGCAGAGTTGAATGCGATAATTGTGAAAAGATCTAATACGAGGTTTACATAGTAAATTAGATTCGAAAGCTGACAGATACTTAATGTTCGACAGGAAAAGAATTAAATTCTCGCAGTATGTAATATTTAATATCGCGTCTGGACGATAATTTTTCATTGAAATCGAAAAAAAAAGTACATAAAAGAATCGAATAAATAAAAAGAACATCATATATAGAAAAAATATTGTTATTATTAACAATAATATAATAATAATAATAATAATAATAATAATAATAATAATTTTGCGATTTAATTTTTTAATTTTTATGTCACTTTTATGCTTTCATATATGATTAAATAGTGAAGTATTTTTCACGTAACGACATTGTTCGAATGACGGCAGATAAATTCGTAAAATATTTATATCAACTCGTTGTATTGAAAACCGGTCACAGACGTCCGGAAATCGTGTACATAAAGAATGAATATATAGGGAAGGTGTAAAAATAGCAGGACGATGTATAAAAATTTTCGCAGACGATCGAGTATTAATTACGGACAACGTGAAATGATTATCAACGATGGTATTAACAGCGTGACAGGTAAATACGGAATGAAAATAAATATAAAAAAAAAAAAAAAACAAATAAAGGTAATGCGCAAGCGAAACGCCAGAAGAAGTGAATATATCAATCAATGGAAAGTGATTCGAATATTCAGGACATATAATTATATCCTAAAATCATCGGTCGAACATATCCAAATGCTAAAGAGGCGTTCGAAAGAAAAGGATTTGTCATAACGCACGATACGTCGGTCTACAGGATTACAAAAAAACGAATTTTTTCGTATGTATGAACAGTAGCACTGCAAGCGGTGGAAATATAGACTTTAAAACGGAAAATTGAAGTTTTCGAAATTGGCGGCGCGTGCTGAAAATTTTGAAGAATTTTTTAACGGAGTACAACAGGAACTCTCGAAAACGATTAGAAAATACCGAAATGGATAGGGCATCACGATGTCCATTACCCGTGTGCAGGTGTCGAAAAGAGGTGATGGATAAACGAATATCAAGTGAAAAAGCTAATAGCGTACCGGGGAAAAAAAAATGGACACTTGGATGATAGAGGCGAATCGAACTAACGACTGAGATAGATCAATTGATATGTAACAAAAAAAGTTAACACTATTTAGGACGTTATATAAATACACAAATCAATATAATTAGAATTAAAAATAAATCTTACGCGATTAATCGGCACATTTAAACGTGTAAATTTTTATATATGCGCATGCAGTTACATACCATTCTGAATGATTTTAATTCGAAGATGATTACGAACAAATACTAGGATAGTTGCAATATCACCGCATATATGGCTAATTTCCAGTCAGTTGCACTTCAATTTATACGCATCCGTTAGCGGCATTTAATGTAGTTTATCATTAATACGATGATTAATTATAGCGAAAAGTTCTATTATTTCGGAGAATCTAACTTTTATATTCTATTCTCAACACGATATACATATATATATATATATATATATATATATATATATATGTGTGTGTACACGGCGTGTACAATAATATTTTCACTGTGTCAGTAGGTAATCTTCCGTCATAATCTATAATTATTCAAACCGCCATATTTCCATATTTAATATATTACCCTATCAACAATAAATACGAGGTCGATGAACTTTCCCGTCAGATTATCGGTTAAATTTGTATTTCATAATTGTGCGCTGGAAAAGAACTAGCAATATATATATATATAATATATGTACATATTTTAATCGTTGTTTAATTTGGAACGAATGACCTTGTTTTCAAACAGAGTGTCTTCGCGCTAATACGAATATCGATTGAAATTCCCATGGTAACGTCGACCGAACAAATTCATCAATTAAATTTTCGTACGCGGATATTTATCAGTAAGAATTTCCATGCTTTCTCAAATTATATCTGAACGTTATTTAGGGACGTATTTAGAAGTATCCGGATTCCAGAAACTGGTAATTTTATATTAATATACGTACGAATGATGTATTTATTTTAACGGCTTTAATAAAATGATTCAAAATTCGAATTATATTTCATTCGTTTTTCGTTGTTTCAATATGCAGCCGAAAAGATACCCGCTATGGATATTATGGAGGAAGGTAATATGACCGACAGGGTGCGAATACTGTTACAAAGAGACGCGGATTATTATAACGAACATCACGATGTTTTACGAGAAACTTTATGTCGATCAATCGCCGACGGAACTTTGGATTATCCGAAAGTGGTTTCGTTTATTTCGGCGAAGCTAGTCGCGTGGTGGGATGTGGAGTTCAACGCGGCTCTAACTTACCATTGTTTTCTTTCGAAAGGTAAATAAGTTCGTCGCGTATAGGAGAAAATTATATTTTCAAAAGTACTTTATCATCATAATCATCTTGTTCTTCTTCTTCTTCTTCCGAGTGTCGTATTACTGGACGTTTCCGATACTCTTCTTGGGAGACGAGCTACTGTAACGTTGTCTATTCATTCAGTTTTTCTTTTACCGATACCTCGAAGTATAATTTGCAATAGCTCCGTATTAACCAGGTGTTCTCGAAGTATTCGGGTTGTCTTCTACATATTACGCCCCCCTCCGGAATATGCAATTCGCCATTTCTATTTGACATATTTTCCGTCCACGATGTTCGTAGCATTCTGTGTATCTACATCTCGACAACTTCTAATCGCACTGTATCTTGGCCGACGTTAAGATCACCATATAATAACGTTGAATATAGCATTGAACTAGCTCCTATCGAATTCCCAAAGAGTTCGGTCACATAGCCGGTTTTTCATATTTTCGAAGATTGTTTCGATAATTATTTATTTACGTTTACATCGTACACAATATCAAGACGCGAATTATAGCGTAGTTACAAAATAATTATAGAACAAAAATATAAACAGAAATAAAACTAAACCACACTCAGGCGACATTCTAATTTAAATAATATTAAAAATGCAAACATAAATTACTAATAGTAACAAAACATAAATAAATAATGTTTCTAACGAAATATAATACCTACGAGTACATATCCGAACAGAACGAAAAACAGAGATAGCAATCACACACCCATGTTCCCCCATGTAAACAAGCTCTCCCTCGAGGCATTAACGCATACTAGTTAACAAATGAAAAAAAAAACCAGCAGGACTGAACCAAATCTCACGCACATATCAATACGCGAGTGAGCTGTTAAGCCACGTGTAATAACGCTATAGAAATTGACAATGGCAATAAACACGACTTTTTATTATCAAAATATGTTTTGCCAAATAAAACTAACTTACTGAAGAGTAAGAATTGAAATATAGAATTAAAAAAAAATTATTATATATAAATTTATTATCAAAATGAATATCTAGCTGCGGATGAATGTTTAGTATGTTATTATAATCGAACCGCGAAGAAAGAAAGGATAAATTTTACATCGCAATATGGTGGAAAATACTTTATCATCGTAGTTTTAAAGAAAAATAATTTCGCATTACATTCGACGTCTATTCGAGAACAGAACGATAGGAACAAAAATCATTACAATGCGGGCGGGATATAAATCCCCGCTAAAATTACGTCATCGAATGAATCGTATTAGTTATATCAGGACGCTTAAGACGCAGAAAACCCTTGGACCTAATCTGAGGTCGTGGTTGCCGGGTGTGTACCAGTGGGATACCCTTCCTGTTATGCTCTTTTCTCAAATACCGCTAAATGATCTTGTTGGTCAGCTTGCGGTAATAAATAAGAGAAAAAAAAATGCGTTAGGGGTTTATAAGGGTTTTCTCAGGGGTTAAACGTTTGTTTCTAAATAATAACGACGGTCGTTATCGTATAATGTACGAAGGCCAATTTGAGCATTTTGAACGGCATCAATAATTTCAGGTCGTTCGTTAATAAAATTCTAACGTTTATATTCTGGTTCGTACCTTGTAATTATTACGTAATGTAAATTAGTATTAATTGCGATCAGTAGATGACACCGTAATACTCCCGCCGGAACGAAATCTTAATCGTCTTCTTGAAAAAGTGTAAAACATAAGCAAAGCGTACGGATTACTAATAAACAGAAGCGAAACTAAGCTAATGATTATGAATAACAACTGTCAATTATAGAATGTAAGAAGTTTAGAAAAGTAGTTGATTGTATGTAGGAACGCTGATTACAAAAGATAGTGACTGAACGAAAGAAATTAAAAACGCAGAATGACGATAGTTAAGTCGGCGCAGTTAAAGAAAATATAGAAGAGCCAGTACAACACAAAAGTGCGGTTCATGAATATTTAATGTTTTCAGTTTTCCTCTATGCGGCGGAATGTTGCACTCTGTAGAAGACAGGCAACGCATTAACGTATTCGAAATGTCATTCCGAAGACGCTGCCCTAATCAAATTTTTCCGGAACAAAGTGACTAGTTTACATTATGTATACATTATAAATTTGATTTTTGGTTTATTTTTTTCTAGGTTGAAATTTTGCTTTAAAAAAAAAAAAAATAATAAAGATGAATCAACCTAATCTTAGTGCGTCATATTCAAATATTATAAATTCCTGCGTAGTTGGAAAGTTGACCGTATCCATCATTAAACGATTGATTTATAGTCGATAATTTCTTCACTCTGATTTACATTGTCCATATCTTAGGATCGGATAATCGCGATAGCGTTAGTATTGGCAAAATGATTACTTTATCCGATTTCGCGTCGATGATCTCTCAATCGGTACCTAAAGTGATCGATCATTTACACATGCTGACTCAAGAAGCGTTAGATCACGCTGATTTATCGGTATTGATAGCTACAATCGGAGCCGCCAATCTTCTGAAGAATAAAGTGTGGACGTATGATCAATCGTTAAAAGTGTACAAAAGGTAATAAAAAGTCTGTAACGCTGAAATTCTTCTTTATGTACCATTTTCGTTAACGAATGTAGTGTACAACTTTTCCCACAGACGTTTCCGTCGATAAATAAGTGTGCGTATATTAGTTCAAATATTTGCGGATACCGCTATTTTTACGCGATATAATGCTTTCATTTACTTTTGGTTATTTTAATTTTTTCTTTATTTTTGAAGTGAAACTTCTATTGGCGCATTGTATATGGGGAGTTAAAACGAGCGCGCTAAAAAGGCTCGTGTACACTATTCTTACAGTGTAATCGGGCTCGTCACTCATTCCCACATCACTTTACATAGATACATACAAACACATACAGAAATTATGACAGACATGCGCAAGTGTGTGTATACATCGGCGTATCTCTCTCTCTCTCTCTCTATATATATATATATATACATATTTTGTGTGTTAGTACTCTTTTTCTTACGCATGCGCACGGCTATTCGTTATTTCGTTCGAATCTTCGCTACACAAAGGATGTATGTGCGACGTAGATTTGAAAATGAAAACATTTGAGTTATCGCCGTGTCAAGTTAAACATAGTGGACAGTTTCCTTTTCTTTGCGAAATTTATAAGAAATCGTGAGTTTATTAAATAAATATTTTTTTGGGAGGACAAGGGTTTTTTTTTAGTTTTACTTCTTCCCTTCGCCATGAGGTAGGGAGTTTTTATTCTACGCAATTGAAATTACTTTTTCAATAATATGATGCGATGATTCTTTTTCCATTTCTTGGTTTCAGTTGTTGCATGGTAATCATTTTACGCTGAGTTTTTAAATATGTTTTCTGTGGTAACTTTATTTATAATCGCTTGTCTTCTCATTGTTATTTTCTTTTTTTAATTCTCGGTGTTTCGGCATTTCCTTCTTTGCGTATCTAATAGCAACGGTGGCAGAACAGACGAAATCGTAGACAAAACCGGCGATTTTGAAGCGGCTATCGACGATGAAACGGATTCGGACGTAGTAGCGGCTTGATGAAAGGCGCGACTTCTTCCACCATTTTCAAAGAGTGCGAAGGACTGCGACATCGTGATTTGCGAATATTTTCATTATAATCACTGCATTGGGATATTTATGAACAGAAAATTTATTTTAAAAATTGTTGTCTGTCTATTCCGATATAATTCAAAAACTATTAAAGCAATAATAATGAAATTCGCACAGCTTATAGTCTATATTATCGGATTCGTTTACACAGGCGAAGCTGTGGTTAAAGCCGTGGGTAACTTCTAGTATATATATATGCATTATTTCGTTTAGTTTGTACGATGTGTCTATTTGTTTCACTAGCTCGCTAGTTTTGCGGGTTAACTTCTCATATATAACCCGCCAGTAGAAGTTTCACTTCAAAAAGCTTACACGAAATTTTATTGACGGAATAGGACATACTGTAAAGATTCAATGCGCCTTTTATTAGAAAATTATACGTGAATAGCTGGTATTTGTACGGAACGAAATGCGATGATTTTATACTCGTTATTTTTTGTTTTATTCCGTAGCAAAAATACTCTTAAAGAAGAATTCAAAATGTTCAAAACGATGTCCGAATCTTTGGCTGAAAGACTTTTAGACTTACATTGCCGACTTATATGTCTTTACGTGTTGCAAGATATCGATAGTACGAATTGGGCGTGCCATCATCCGTTTTTCGAAGGCGAAATGTCATCCTTCGTAATTCGTATGTGGTGGTTATATATACAAGGTAAACCGCCATTATTTATAGATTTTATTATTTATTAATAATTTTATCAAGGTACAAAGCGGAATGTGTAACTAGGAGGTAAAATATGTTAATCAAAAATCGATTATATCAGGTTAAAATCACTTTAAGAATCGGAATAAATTTTCATATTTAAGAAGAAAATGGGAATAAAAAAAACCATATATTATATATGTGAATGAATGAAGAACCTTTATTTAGTACAACTATCTACATTTTAATATCATTATATATATATATATATATATATATATATATATATATATATATATATATATTGCTATTAATGTCGATATTATTATTATTATTATCATTATTACGGAAGAATGATTTTTTTATTATTAATCGTTATAATAGGTCCTTTCGAGTGAACGACTCTCCCATTTGTTTTCGATTATATTTATGACGGTATGCAGAGCTTTAATTTTCCCTAAAAATTTCTTGAAATCATCGTCTCAACTGATTTTCTTCTCATTTGATATCATCTTCTTCAGTACCATGGCCGTCCTCTATCTTAGGCTCGTCTATTCGCAAGTTTCACTAATTCTTTATACGCATTCCTATCCGGTGCTGTGTGAAACAGTTAATGCAGCAACTTGTCCATGTTCGTAAGTTCTGGAACCAAGATAATCTTCTTCGCCCAACTCTCCTTTTTCCTTCTACTTTCTTCGCTTATTATATTCTGCAATAGTGTGTATTTACCGAAATATTCCATTTTCCTTCTTTTAACAATATCGAGTAGTTCTTATTTTTCTTTTTTCATTTTCTGCAGCACTTCCCGATTTGTCATATTTTTGGTCCGCGGGATCCTGAGTAAACGTCGATAGCACCAAAACTCGAAAGCTCCTGTTGAGTGTTCTGGACGTCAGTGTCCACGTTTCCACATAGTAACAGTGACCAGACATAGTATTTCAGAGTTCTGAATTTTAAATCAAGATCCATGAGCTGTTAGCATCTTCTTCATTTCCATGAAGGCAGAGCGTGCTTGTTCAATACGACATCTAATTTCTCCGTCCGTGTTTCCATCCTTATTAATCCAGCCACCAAGATATTTGAATTTATCGACTAGTTCTGGTCTTCCATTGTTTATCATTATATCTACAGGGTACGAATAATTTGAGATGGCCATTACTTTAGTTTTCTTCGCATTAATTAATAATCGATATTTATTGCGTAAATTCTCCTCCGCTTTTGTTAATATAGCCAGATATTCTGCACTTTCAGCCATCAGAACTGTGTCGCCTACATATCTAATGTTATTAATAATTTTAACACCTGCTTTCCTATCATCGAGAGCTTCTTTAAAGGCCTGTTCCGCGTATATATTAAACAACATAGCAGAATCCTGCCTTACTTCCTGTTACTAATTTGATCTGATATTTTATTACTTTTTAGTGATATGCCAATTAGTTTCGTTCTCCACCTAAATCATCTCTACATCTAATGACACGTCCTTCCCAATTCTATTTTAGATTGATGCTACGACATCTTTGTTTCCACCCCCCTTTTTTTTTTAATAGTTTTTAATTTAATTTTGTCTAGTTTCTCTATGTTCAGTATCGACGTTTCTAAATTATTTTGGCAGATTCTCAGGATGCTTCCTTGTTTTTAGCGTATCATCGTCATAATTATCGTCGTATTGTTCGTTGTCGAACGTCACGACTAGTCATTGTACGTTTATAAAATGGGCTAGCGTTGCACTAATTATAACGCATTTTAAGGTGGATTCAGGCGTTGGCCTGAGCGCGTATAAAGTTATCGAATCAGCCTGTGGAACAGATTCAAAACTTTTCACGTACTATACATGAAAGCATCTATTTTTTGGGGGCCTTTTTACTTTAATACGATTTTGACTTTAACAGCTTTCATATTCGATTGGTGTGGTTCCTTTTCGTATTTTTCGACGATGGTAACTTCTCGAATTTCCTCACTCAATTTGTCCTTTTTATTGATTTTTTTAAAAAAATAATATTTTCGCCTTCTCCAGTCATTCGTTTTAATTATTTCACACACCTAAATGTATAATTATGTGTAAAATATTGATAATATCTTACCGCAAAGATTAAATCGAGTGAAAAAAAAAGGTATTAGTTAATGAGAAATACAACAGTAATAACACAATTTCTAATAGTGTATAACTTTTTCTTTAGTTATTTCATATTATTTTTATTTTAATAAAATAATAATAATAATAATGACCGTTATTTACGCGATGATTAAACGACATCGGTAGGCATTAAAGATGATTTGTGGAAGACGGTACCTTCGACGACTGCCGTGCAGGTATTGAAGGGAGCGATAAATGAAACATTAACCGTCCTTACGTCTAGGTATGCGAAGGTAAGTTCTCATTTAGACCTAAAATTTATAGTGAAGTAACTTATTAATCCGTATATTATATCATTAAGTGCCGTCTCCGTATCTGAGTTAGGCGACTACTTACCTATATATATATATATATATATATATATATATATATATATATATATATATATATATATATTGTTGTACGGTGTAAGTAGTACACAAATTATTATAGAAAGACACCACATCCGGAGAACTGATTGTAATCGCTTTGCTGTCACGTCACAATACAGCCCTGCGTGTTTATGTAGTGCACTATATTGTTACTAGCGCGCATATATTTTTCTACTTAGTATAATCGCCGTGCATCGGTTTTACTATTTGACGCAGCCTTAGGTTCTTTACTATTTTGAATAAATTCCTTGCATTGTTTAATGTTATCCAGCGGACATATCTTATTTTTGTCCGAGTTTCTTATTCCTTCTATTGTTTCTATTATTTGATATTTTGTCTATATATAATTACTATTACGTACAAAGTGTAATTATTAAGAGCCTATAAAATAATTTTTCTATTTACAATCGGATTAACGTCTTCCATCGTACTAAAGAAAATCATTATTATTAATATTTTTCTCTGTGTGTTTTTTTTTTTTAGTAAAAACGACGGGGTAAGTGTATTGTTTAAAAGAAGTACAAATACAGTAGAAATAACAGTTTGTCCAGAACCCGCGCAATTAAGTTTACGGAACTCTGAGAACAAAGTGTTTTACAATATTATAAGAATTAATTTGTATAAATATATACTTAGGCTAGGTGCGCGTTTATTCTACGACGATTTATTTCTGCGATGATGAAAGTATTAAAAAATTTAAACAGTTTATTGATCTGCTGTATTATCGCTAAAAACCTTTTTTTAAAATGATTACAGTCGGAAAGAGTGCACTTTAAAGTTTACATGTTACACACAGTTGTCGTGCCATGATATATTTGTATAAATAATCTTTAAATAGTTGAAGTTGATAGTAATAGGTGACAGGTGATTGACTAATGCTCTCAGTGTACATCAGTTCCCATTGATCCCTATTAGTTGAATGATAACTTTGTGAGAAACTAAGGAGAGTTTTACGCCACTAGATGACGCGTCTTTAGCCAATGAGTCAACAAATTCGTTGTTTGGTATATAAAAATGATTATTCGAAATAGCTTTCCGGTATTTTTTATGCGCTGTCTAAAATTATGTAAAAGAAAATAACGTAGTACAATATTTAACGTCACGAAATTTTTTGTCGATTATTATTTTCAAAAATATTTCTTTAATCCTCGTTCGATAATATTCAAATTTATTGAAATGCTTTTTTCATTACTTTTATTTATTACTTTTATTGGGCTTCCACGGTGTAGTTTACGCATCGGATGTATTTATCAGATGTAGTATGTAATAAAAATAAAAATTAAAAGTAACTAGAATAATAATCAAATAACGTGTGTGAAAATGGAAATTTAAAGCTCATAATTTAAAATCGAAGAGTTTATATAAATTAATCATTTTATATAAATTACGTTCCATCAAGTCGCATTTTATGTCTCGATAACTCTTTCAACTCTACAGGTAAAACGGTTACTTTATTTAATTCCTCATTCTTCATACTGAGTCGTCTTCGTCTTGGTCTTACAGGGAAAATTGATCATAGTACATCGTGCCGGAAGTGCAAAAAGTTCATTATTTTCAAAATCCAATTTGAGGACGTCGTTAACAAGCTTTACATTGGAAGGGGTGTTCTATTGTTTGTGATTCGCCGCAGTCACACGTGGAGCTTTTACTAATGTTCCATTTCTTCATATTGTTCCTCGTACGCCCAATCATAATCTATTAATAAACCAAATCTGCTCATATTAGAAGGTTTTCTGTTGGTTCAATTCAGCGGCTTTGTATAATTTTATTGTGTTCCTCTTTGTAAGCCGTTACCTCCTCAGGCTTGGCGCAAAGTGGATTTGTTACGACCGTGAAACTTCTCCGAGAATTCAATCTCTGCTACTGCTGGATGTGTCCAAATAGCAAGTGACGACTATCTGCTTCTTGCGCACTTTTCTCTGCACTAGCTGCTACTTGGCGTCATATCTATTTCATTAATGAAATTATAACAAAAATATTTTATATTATATAAATTAATAATTTTATACGTATTAACTATTTTATATAGACTAATTTGTGTAAATAATTTTGTATAAACTGTTTTATATAAACTAATTATTTTATATTAACTATTTCATATAAACTAATATTTTAACGAAAAATTTATTAGGCGATAAAATAAAAATTTTTAATAAATACGTTTATTTTTACAGGCTAAAACTACCCACGCTAGAAACGATCTAATAGTAGCCGACATTACTAATTTGTTATTGTGCGTTTATAAACTTTTACCGTTCGTATGCTGCAGCGTAGAAAATGTCTTCGGCACCGATATAACCGTTTGCGATGTCGGCGATCTTCACGTTAAATGTCATTATCTTCTGTGTCAATTACTATTAAGAGCAGCTCCGATGTCTACACTTTACAAGGTTACTAGATGCTATTTTTCGTGTTCAAATTTTTTACCCTAAAAAAAAAAAAATTATAATCAAGTTCGTACTTGTTGAAAATTTTTACTAATGAGATATATATATATATATATATATATATATATATATATATATATATATATATATATATATATATATATAGTCGTAGAATATCATCGATTCGTATGTCGAAATATAAATTCTAGAAGCCATCTTGTTCTGTACCCATCGTTTCAAATTTTTGATATATTCCAATCGGCCAAACATATTCCACCTATTGCCTTTCGCTTGGAACTTTATTTTCTATTATTCTTCTTTCTAGCGCCTTCCCGTTAAGGGGTCCGCTTGATAATACGTTCTTCTCCATTTCTTACGATCCTCGACGTCCTCTATATTGGCACCAACTTCAATCATGTCCTTGTTGACAGAGTCTATCCATCGTCTTCTTGGTCGACCTCGAGGACCCTTTCCTCCGGGGTCGTAATCCATTAGCGTCTTTACTGGGCTTCTGTCGACTTTCCTCATGATATGACCATAACATTATGTCATCATTTTTGACATGGTCAAAACGTGTGTAGCCGAGTGACCAGCGTAGCATTTTTATTTCATTGATCTTCTATTATATGTATATGAAATTATTATCACGTCTCATTATGTGTACTAATAACATAACCTCTGTAATTGGCTCTTAGTAAAATAAAAAATAATGGTTTTATTTTTCTTTTTCCAATAGGATTTATCAAATAATTATTTCTTTTCGTGTACTGATAGGATGATGAAAAAATTTATGCCGCGAGCCAGGATTGAACCGCGGCCTTTTATTTAACACATATATATATATGTGTGTATGCATACCCACGTATTATATACATATATATATCTCGTTGTTTTTTATCTGTCATACTTAATTTTTATACTCAAAATTATAAATTTCGGTGTACGACGTAATTATAAAGATTTCGGTTTTTAAGAGTTTTGTAAAAAGTAAAATACTTGATATGTAACTTTTTGGACGATTTTAAATATATATATTTTTTAATACCTTGTTCAAGTATTTTTTAGAATCGAGAGATTCTACGTGAAGAAATATAGAGCGAATTTAATAAGTTAGCCATCGGAGAAATAAGAACTAGGAAAAATTATAATTTATTACATTAAGAAGATTGTAACGAATTTTATTTAGATATTATCTCGTTAAGTTTAAGATTATAAATATCGTAGAATGTAAGAAAAAGATTTTAAATAGAGTTTATGGAGTGACGATAAACTTATTCGGATTGCCATCTTAAATTTTCGTAACACAAATTTGTAATTATTAAATAAATATATTATTATAAAACGAAAAACGAGCGTTCAAAATAAATTTAAAAGAAAAATGTCTTTCTGTCGGACGGGTTATTTCCTGGACAAAATAAAAATTAAAAATAAAAAAAGTCGAAGCTTTTAGATATTTTTTATCCTTTTCGAACCTTTCAGATATTTTTTATTATTGTCGATGGAGAACTTATTCCATGAAAAGAAAAAATGATTTTTAACCTTTCAGATATTTTTTATCATTGTCGATGGAAAACTTATTCCATGAAAAGAAAAAAATGATTTTTTATAGAATCGGGTAATGTTGAACTTTTTCTGGAGATATAAAAGCGTCGTCTCGTCACGTCGCGTTTATTAAATGCTGCGCAAGTTCAACGACTAGATTGTTCTCGTTAAAACGAATAAAAAACCAACAAACAAATAAACTATTAATTTGTTGCAGATATTTAAAGACGGAAGACCGGCTTGTTTCAAAAACGATCGTGTCCACGTATTAGATACTAACAATCCTATCCAGCCGTGGATTACGTTCGCAGCGTCGCAAGATGGAGAAAATATTCCGACTAACGTACGAATTGCAAATTGCTTGCCGGGATTATTGAGCGTTAAACATCGTTTAAATTTGTTGCTGTCCAATCCTCGTTGTAATTGGGTATTATTAATGGAGGTTATTCACCGCTTTTTTTATTACGATCATATTAGTCGTATTGTTTTGTTTATTTATTAATTACAATCAAGCCTGAATTCGACAATTTATAAAAATATAGATGAAGAATATATATATATATATATATATACATTTATATATAATACATATTTTTAAGTAACGAAATCTGAGAACTAAGTTTAAATTAGTAAAATAGATTATTGATGGTAAGACATTATATTCGCTGCTTAATGCGAAGTAGCGAGGTTTGCAACATTACCTTTTATATATATCCATGATATACATTGTAAGATATGTGTGTACGAGCGAGTGTATACATTTTTTTTTGCCTATAAGGCTATTACTCGAAATATGAATTAATTATATATTATTACATACTTTGGAACTTATTATGAAGTTGGTGAGGAGGAGGAGGTTGTTTACATTACATTGTTCTTCAGTTGATTGCACCGATATTGAGCAAATTTCGGGCGGATATGTTAAAAATATTTTTTATATATTATTACATACTTTGGAACTTATTATGAAGTTGGTGAGGAGGAGAAGGTTGTTTACATTACATTGTTCTTCAGTTGATTGCACCGATATTGAGCAAATTTCGGTCAGATATGTTAAAAACTGTAGCATCATATTTGTTACAGTATTAGTAGTGGTAAGAGAATATCAGAAATTAAAATTAAAAAAATTAAATTACGAAATATAGAGTGCGTGTAGGATGTCTATAATAATATATATTTGTAATGGTAGTAGTAATTAATAAGAAAAAAAAAAATAAGTTAAATTAACTAAAATTTTTCCTTATGAAGAAAATCATACAGCTTTTCGGCTGTTAGACTATTTTATTTTTATTATCAAATTTTTTAAATTGTATTTCAGATTTTATTGATAAATTCGTGTTGGGTTTCGTATGAGATTTTACGTCGGCATTTATTTTCAGATGAAAATGAAATTATTACGGAAAATCCGAAAGAAAGTTGCGAAGGTTCGTTCGTTTTTGTAGTAGTTTAACTTCTTAATTCGAGTTCCTTGTGCTAATTATGTATGCGATACACTTCAAATGTCAATAACATACTCGTTTACCGACATTTAGGTAATAATTACTTAATTAACGTGTAGTTTATTACATTTAAAAAATATATTATTTTCAATTTAAAAAAAAAAAAATGGTAATAGTTCAAATCTTTTGATAATTCGTGATTTTCAAGGTATAGCTTGATTTTTAAATAGCATGATTTATCAAATCGAACCATAAAATACATTTTAAAAGGAATCTATAAGGGAAAGTGATACAAATAGATTATGTTTAACAATTTTTAAATAGTAAAGAGCAATTAAATGATTAAAAAACACGATAACATGAAAAGTAGACTAACAACATTATAATAAATAAATTTTATAGTATATAAGTAATATAAGCAAATACGTAAATTTTATATATGTATATGTATGTGTATATATATTCATAATTGGGTATTCGAGGAAATTGATACCACAGTACTGTGGCGCAGTTTTGCAGCCGATTGAGCCATTCTATCTTCGCCTGCAAGTGCGGCGCGTACGGCCGATGTTTGTCATTTTGACTATGCCTTTATTGCCTTCTGGTGTACCTGCTGCCGTACATCAGGGATCCTTTAGCTTCCTACAGACAACAGCGCTGAAGAAAAATGGATGAACTCAGAACCACCTATACTACGATGCGAAGTTGAGGCAGCTGTTAGAAGAATAGATAATTTTAAAGCGGTTGGGATAGATAACATTCAAGCCGAAATGAAAAAAGTTTCTGGGGAAAAAGGAATTGACATAATGTATAGGATATGCGAAACGATATGGACTACGACTAATTGGCCTAAAGAATGGTGCCGAGCTATGTACATGTTCCTATATACAAGAAAGACGAATGCACCATATCCTTAACACTACGTGCGAGTAAAGTTATGCTTTACATAACCTAAGAAAGACTTAAACCATTTTTAATACCTAAAATATCCCCAGAAGAGGCCAGTTTTATGCCCGGAAAGGGGACGAGAAATCAACTCGTAATCATCAGGCAGCTAATAGAAAAATGTTACAAATTTAATATGCCGGCTATATTATGTTTCCGGGATTATGCGAAAGCATTCGGTTAAATGGAATGTTATGTGGCGAATACTGAAAGACACAGGGGTACCTGAACAAATTATTAGAATAATTAAACAGATATATGATAATAATGAAGCATATGTACGCATTAAAAAGGAAATGTCGAAAAGCTTTCAAACATGAAAAGATGTAAGACAATGGTGCGTGCTCTCACCACTACTATTTAACGTATGCGGTGAATAGATAGTACAGAAGGTTATGGAGAAATGGGATGACAGGGCGGATATAAAATTACAAATTGAAAATCAGATGACACAGTTTTACTGGCTAGTACAGAGACAGGAATGGCGGATCTGCTACAGTTAATCGAAACTGTCAGCGAAGAGACTGGTCTGAAATTAAATAGAAAAAAATGCTCTATCATGGTAGTAGATAGAGCAAAACAGTTACCTCCAAACTTAAATTTAATACGGATATGGAATGCAAAAACTATGTTGTATACCTTGGAACACATTTGTTCAATAAGGGAGGATACGGAGAAAAAGTAAGTAGCAATAAATAAACTAATAAAAATATGGAAAGATAGGGGTATACGAAATCAAGCGAAGTTATACCTAATGAGAACGATAGTATTTCCTGTTGCATTGTATGGCTGCGATTCATGGACATGAAATCATCTCAAAGGAGACTCGAGGCAATGGAAATGATAGCAATCAGAAGAATGTTAAGAATTCCATGGACTATCTCCGTAGAACGAATGCCTCAATTCTGCAACAGTTAAACATCCAGGGGGCACGGCAGAGACCTCCACGCGGTGCTCCTGGAAACGATATTAACGGTTTACTGTTGATCTCGGCTAACTCTGCCACTACGATTGCGCGCAAGATATTTGAAGAAGAAGAAACAAACTAGAAGAAATAAACTAGATAATGAGCGCAGATAACCGAAATAGCCCTTTTCAGGGCTGCCCTACGTCGAAAATTGGACCTCGCTTCCAAATCCTACAACTTAATATAGAAGGTATCAGCAGAGCCAAATGCGAATTTCTCGCGAGGAAATACAGCAATAAGGTAGATGTCATACTCTTACAAGAAACGCATGCTGTTTCAGATAGCGAACTGTCTCAAAGAGGGAAAATTACTGATTTCATTCCGATCGCCGCAGTACACCATAAACAGTATGGAATAGCTACCTACATCAAAAACTCAATCATCTCTTACAAGGTGAAGTACAAGGCGTCTGAAAATAATGTATTCGTAATCGCTATCGAAGTTGAAGGATGCTCCATCATAAACGTGTACAAACCCCCAAGCGTCCAGTGGCCAATTACTCCGCTTCCAGTCTTCGAAAACAGAATGTCTATATACCTCGGAGATTTCAACAGTTATTCCCAGTGCTAGGGATATAACGCAGAAGATGAAAATGGATGACGGAAATTAACTGAATGGATGGAAGCAAACGATTTTGTGCTTGCATATAACGCCAAAGATCCGGGCACGTTTTACTCGGCAAGATGGAACAGATCGTATACCACAGACCTTTGCATTCACTCTAAACCTACAACAGATATATACAACATAAATAGACAGGTCGAATCCAGATTCCCGAATAGTCAACATGTTCCAGTGTTAGTAACTACGGGAGTGAAGATTCCCTTTGTGAAGTCCATAAATAAACCAAGATGGAATTTTGCTAAAGCTAACTGGGAAAACTTCTCCGATGAGCTAGAGAAGGAGATAATACACATTAAACCAGAAGTAACAAATTACGGCCAGTTTACAAAAACCGTAATTCGGTGTGCCAAGAAAAATATTCCAAGAGGTTTCAGAAAGAAGTACGTTCCAGGCTGGAACAAGTTATGTGAAGACCTATATAACAATTTCGAAAAGACAGGCAATCTAGATATCGCAAGCGAACTTATGCACCAACTGAATAGTCAACGTCACAAGAAATGGGTAGCTACAGTCGAAGGCCTAAATTTCACGCATTCGAGCAGGAAAGCGTGGCAGCTACTGAGAAGACTTGGCACAGACAGTGCAGAAATCGATAAAAGCGACAAAATCAAACCAGACAAAATAGCAGAAAGACTCCTAAAAATAAGCAAAGTTAAATCCGATAAACAAGTGTCATTAGAAATAAAAAGCAAGCTACGAAAAACGAAAAACGAATTACAGAACGATGATGTATCATCAAGTCCGTTCGATACGTCCGAATTAATAAGCGCGATTAAATCAATCAAAAATAGAAAATCCGCAGGACTAGACAATATATATCCGGAATTTATCAAACATTTTGGAACAAACACTAGGACTTTCGTACTAAAACTGTTTAACCAAATACTCGAGACTGGCCAACTGCCTGCGATCTTCAAAAAATCTAAGGTTATCGCCATCAAGAAACCTGGTAAAGAAGGAACAGATCCAGCAGACTATAGACCAATATCGCTACTAAGTACAAAAAATGTACAAGCTACTCGAACGACTAATACATCAAAGAATCGCCCCTTTAATAGATAAAGTACTTCCACAATTTCAATCAGGCTTTCGTCCAGGAAGATCATGCTGCGATCAGGTCATGGCTTTAACTTCGTACATTGAATCTGGTTTCCAAAAATGCTTGAAGACATCAGCAGTCTTTATCGATCTTACTGCTGCCTACGACACAGTCTGGCGCGATGGCTTGCTCCTAAAAATAGCCCAGGCAGTTCCTAGTCGTAAAATCGTGACTCTACTTGGAAATATGTTGGCTGACAGAAGATTCGCGGTGTATACGGGAGCAGACCATAGCCGGTGGCGCACCATAAATAATGGCCTTCCACAAGGTTCAGTGTTGGCGCCAATTTTATTTAACTTATATATACATGATATACCGGTTCTCCAAGCGGAGAATTTCCAGTATGCAGACGACATTGTACTTGCAACTCAAAGCAAGCACTTAAAAAATGGCGAGGACGTACTCACAAAAGATTTACACAGCTTGGATGAATACTGTGCTAAATGGAGACTCAGGTTAAACCCGGTAAAAACAGAAACTTCGGTGTTTCACCTCAACTCACAGATGGCAAAAGCTAAAATACATGTTAAACTCAACGGTAAAGATTTACCTTTTAACCCAACGCCAAAATATCTAGGCGTCGTTCTTGATCGAACTCTCACATACAAAGAGAACTCCGAAAAAATAGCTCAAAAAGTGAAGACAAGAGTAAACCTTATCGCTCGCCTTGCAGGTACAGCTTGGGGAGCAGAGACAAAACTCATCAGGACTGCTACACTGGCACTAGTGTTTTCAGCTGCAGAATATTGCTGCCCCATTTGGATGGCCAGCTCGCATGCTAAGAACATCGATACACAACTGAACGCAGCACTACGCTTAGTAACCGGTACGCTAAAATCTACTCCTACTATGTGGCTTCCCGTGCTGGCAAATATATTTCCACCGCACATCCGCAGAGAAGAAACATTCAAACGAGAATGGGCTAAATACAACAGTATGCACTCTCACGTAGAAAAATTTATCAAAGATCCCCCACCTACACGTCTCAGCAGCAGGAAACCAGCATGGCTGACGGCTAACGAGCTACAGAGCAGTGTCGACGCAACTACGAAATGGAAGGAAATATGGGTTAAGCAGACTCCAACAAACGGACAATTAATATCAAATCCGGCTAGCAGGGTGCCAGGATTTGGTCTCAACAGAAAAACATGGTGCAATTTAAATCGCGTCAGAACCAACCAGGGTCGTTGCAAATATTTAATGAACAAATGGAAACTGTCGGAAACGGAGCTGTGCAGCTGTGGCGAGATCCAAACGATGTCACACTTTATAAATTCGTGTAAAGTAAATAGCTTTACTAAAGGACTGATTGGGCTACATTCACTAGAAGAAGGCGCAGAAGACTGGCTGTTGAACGTGAATTTATAATGCAGAATATCTCTAAATAAGCGCGTAATTGATACGATAATAATAATAATAATCCAGCCATACCGGAGAATAATGCCTATCATTTATAAAAGAATGTTGAAGTTCTTTCGACATATTATTATTCGAGCTAATAGCATCGAGAAGGTGGTCATTCAGGGAAAAGTACAAGGTAAATGGCAGATAGGTCGACCGCCAATACATCGACCAAATCAAGAAGATAACAGGTATTCAGACGATCTAAGAAATTATGCGCCAGACCGAGAACAGAGATATACGGAGAAAACTTCCTTCAAAGTCATAAATTGCGTCACGACGCTCGAAATCGAACACACGATTGAATGATGGCGAATATATGCGAAATTAAACTAAATTAATAATCGTCATCATCATCGTTATTATTCGTTGCCAAACGTTGTAACTACCAATTGTACGTTTATACAAAATAAGCTAGTATTTGTGCGCGCGTATGAATTATATGGAGTGGGCTGCCACTGTCTTCTTCGTGATAATTAAGAATTAAATAATGATGAAAATCTTTCTATGTGACGTGTTGGTGTCGAACCCCCGAACGTCAAGTTGACGGTCGAGCACTCTAGTAATTATACTACCGCGACATAAATAATAATGATTGATAATGAGAAGATTTCATCCAGAGACCATAATTATTATCAATACAGATGTGCTACAACAAATTTCAAAGTAACTAGAACTGCTGTACACTCTGCCCGAAAATTAAAATATTGCGATCATATAAATAAACATCCAGTAAAGTATTATTTATTCCAACTTGTTCTAAATAGCGTCGTCGAGGGACATCGGAAGTCAGGGAGGAGAAAAATGTCACAGAGAGCGTCCGTCGGTCGTAGAGGAAGACATTTATAGCGAAACAGCTCTGTTGATCGCCAAACTTCGGTCGGAAATGAATGAATATGTAATAATGACGATGATAATAACCATACAAGCGAAAGAGCGGAATGTGGTACTCGGAAAGCAGGAATTTGATTTTAGGAATATGACGAATACTTGAGCGCGGGGGAAAAACAACACTGCACTAAATTAGTTGAAGTAACAATCAGCTAATCGCAGCAAAAGCGGAGGGAGTAGACGATATAAAAACGGTGGTATACCGAAGAATTTATGATTAGCGTTATTTCCGGTGACACAATTTTTCTACTACCAATGAACGCGTTGTTAAAATTTTCTCATTTCACTCTAAAAAGCGGAACATATAAAACGATTTTTTTTTAAAAAAAAAAAGTAAGAGCTAGAATCTATTAGTTTTGACCGAGAAAGTAGATAGATATGATCAGAAATTCGGATAATTTTTATCTATGTCAACATACGAACGTGTATAAAGACTAGAATTCTGCTTTCAAATCAGTTAGATCACTAATTCCAGAAAAAAATTCACAGGCTCCCGCGTGTACTTGTTTCAAGGTGATGACATTTATTTAAAAACATTGAGAAAGCTTCGATAATTCATCGGAACGAAATGCGCTGAATTCGGATCAAAGAGATTTTGTTGAAGTAGCTTAACGGGAATTGAGATTAAAAACGGGATACAAAAATATGGTTGAGGTCCTTCTTAAAATGAAAAAAAAAATATTTTACTAAAAAAATATTAAATATTTCTCAAAATCAGATAACCCAGTCTACGGATAATTAAATAATGATAATTACATAAATTAATTAAAATTGTCGCGTTTATCATTTAAATACGATAAGCAGCAGGTCGAGATTACGGTGTATAGTTGCAGAAAGTTTATCTGCTTTTCTTTCCTTTATTTTCTTTTTCGCGTGATCTGCTTCTATTTTCTTTCTGCTGTTTTCCTTCCTTTTCTGAATTATCGCGGAGTGACTGAAGGATTTTTGATTTATCATATGCTTCAAGTTCATATATATATATAATATCATTATTATTTGTAACATTCGCGATAATTATGTACGGTTAGTTATATAGTATCTTTGTAACGAATAAAGAGTAGGGACATGTGTTAATTTGGAAAACCTGCCGAAAAACTGCATAGCTTGGCGGGATCCTTCAATGCAACTCGGTATATATATATATATATATATATATATATATATATATATATATATATATATATATATATATAAGATAGTTGAGTAGATAAACAATGTACTTACATCTGAGATTCTGACTAAACACAAACTTTTTAGGTTTTTAGGTCTCCTTTATCTGTTGTCCCGGTTGGAGGGCAATTTATTCCAGTTGCCTCCATTTCTGCAGCGTGTCTATTCATAATTTACTTGGAGATGATAAGTTAACGCTAAAATAAAAAAAAAAAAAAAGAAATTATTTCGATAAAAGGTTCAAATTATGACTGAGGTTTTTACCTACAAAAACGTGGATTTACTGAACTATTTTTGAAACATTGAACGAAGTATAAAAAGGAACACTTGTTCAGCGGCAAAATTTACTATTTAATATATTAGAGTATATTATTTATGTCTCTTTATACCCGTGATTACATTATTGATACCGAAAACATGTCGCATCTTCGCCTTTGTAGAATAATAATAATAATAAAATAAACAATGAATAATATTTTATATTATTATTTCTTTAATTTCACAGGACTTTTATGTTCCCAAAAATGTTTATCGTCAGATTCATGTCGTATTGAAGAAGCCACTGTCAGGATTTTAATTATTTTGGGCAACCGTTTATATTTCGAAAGTACTTTAGTAAAACTATTAGAGGAGGATACAACAAATAGCTGGGCAATGCATTTTGACAATACGCAGGTTGGTTTATAAAAAAAAAACCAACAAAACATAAAGCTATACATAGTATAAATTACACCTAGAAGTTTACTATTTATTCGGTTAACAACACTTTCACCATATTGATGATTTTAAATTCGGGCGTTATTGATTTCATTCTCAGAATTAATCGGGATTTGGATAAATCGAAAAAGGAAGACAATTTTTTTAACTTCCACTCCTCATTATTTAATGTGGTTGTACCTACTGCTGACGAGTCGGTTCAGTCAGTTAAATATTGTCAATTGTTTTATTAACTAACCTCTTTAATTTATTTAATATTTTGGATTAAATTTTGACAACATAATTTTACAAGTGCCTTATTATCTATTAATATTTTGTAAGATAAGGTTAATTCATTCGATTTCCGAACTTCAAACCAAATTCATATTTTCTAGTATTTCAATCTTTTAAAAACGATGTATCTGCCCAAATTTGAATGAAGTCGTAGAAGAAAAAATCAATTCTCACTTACATTTTTCACTCTTGCACCTAAACGTTTAATATTTAGGTTTGGTTTTGACCGTTTATTGACTACATTAGCCTTATTTGTATCATATTTGATTAATTTTTGAAGTGAAACTTCTACTGGCGCGGTTTATATGGGGAGTTAACCCGCAAAACGAACGAGCGAGTGGTATACGTACACACACATATATATACACATTATATATATTATATATATATATATATATATATATATATATATATATATATACCAACACCTGCCTATCAAACAACGTTTTGTTGCGTTAGGTGTGTCAATGGAATAAAGAACGTACGGCGCTTTCAACACCCGTCATCAAACCGCGTTTATACACATAGGCTTATTCTTTTATATATATATATGTGTGTGTGTTGTGTGTGTGTTATATACACACGCGTAAAAATTAAAAAAAAAACTCTGTATCTAATTTAGTTAAAATGTTTTCACTTCTTCCGTGCTCACTAAAAATAGTTATTTTAAAGATTTATAGAAAAAAATCCCTGGAAAATTTAGACTATTTGAATATTCCAGGAATCTTCCATTATTTCTATTCTTTATGAATCCGTTGGTATTTAACAAGGTAAGTAGGTATTGGTTAAAAGCGAAAGTGACGAGCACGACGATGTTAACCGCAGCTTCAAAAGATTTATAACTTCAGAGCTACTTCATGTTATCAGTTATAGATTTATTGAATCTGGAGTGTATAATTTCGGTTTTTCTTGAAGAAAGCAATTTGATCTGAATCCGACTAAGAGTAGTTATTACCTTTATACAGATTCTAATATTTCTATCTTTTAATATTTATATCGAGATTACAAAAATTAGACAGAGATCTGGCTGTTATATTTCACTTAAGCTCTAATATATATATATATATGACTTTCAATTTTTGCACTTCCTCCTACTAAGAATCTCCAAGCTCGGTTTTTCTTTAATATTCCGATCATTTCGCTCCAACCACAATTGAGCCATTTGTACATCATCAATCTTACTCCCACAGTATACTGCCCTGCACATGCGGGTACTATAGCCGGCGTTAATTACGTGACTTTTATTGACAACTTGTATAGCAGTGATAGAGATGCTTTTATCAATAATTTTTTTTTTTAACCATAAACAACGGTGATCGCGATAAATTTGGGGTATTAAACACGTCTCCAATGAGACATTACATTGCGATACAATAAAATAATTAATAAGTATGGATAATAATTAAGATATTATAACGCGAGAGTAATATGTGAGATAGATATTGACTAAAGAACGCCTTTTAGAAGTATTGATTTTAGAAGTATTGAATTAATGTAAGTAATATAGTAAAGAAATGTAAAGAAATGTAACGATCACGAAGGATAATTCCGGTTACTAGGTAATCGGGAGAGCATCCCGGCACCACTTCCTTCTCAGTCTCCTAGTTGGATTGCCTGGAAGTTCTAATGATTGCATTCTGAAAATATTGGGATTACCGCTATGTTTAAGTTTGTTAAATAATTTCTCGTACTGGCTAATGTAAACATCCTGAACAAATGAAATATTCAAATCATTATGCAGGGTTAGATTAGAAACGTAGAATGGCGCGGCGGATGTGATTATACGAAGTATCTTTGACTGCTGCTGCTGCACTCTGTTCAAATTACTTGCGCTAGTTGATCCATATAATTCAATACCATAACGCCAAATCGGCGCAATAATTGTGAGATAAATGCGTCTTTTAGTTTTTAAATTTAAGGTTGACTGACGGCCCAGCAGTGGATATAATAGCCTAACACGTGCAATAATGGTCTTTCTAATTTGCGTTACAGTTAAATATTTTGCCTCTCTTCTCGATTTATGAAAATTACGTTGGTAATTTTGGTATTCTCATACGTAAACCTAATTAATAATGAATAATAAATAAATAAAAAATAAATTAGGTATTATAAACTTTATTCGAGAATGTTGGAACGTTTCATTTTTTAATTTTTTTTTTCAATTACTCAGTCGCGTGCATATGTCGTGACTAGTCTATAACGTTATCCTTTCCGTACAAAATCGACTAACATTCAAGGCGCTAATTATATATATATGACGTAAATCCGCATATTATGTTATCATAAACGGAGCAGTTCTGCAACCTTCGTAATAGTCTGGTTGACTGCTTAGATTTCTACCAGCTGTGCTGGTATTTTGTTTACTCATTATTCATCACCGTGCTGTGTTCTATACCGCTCATTTTTGTGGGTACTGTGTCGTTAGTTCGATAATAATTTACAGCGTTTTCTGATTTTTATTATTATAAACGATCACTTTCAGCTCATCCTTAAAAAGTTGGTATCTGACGTCGCTTAATCAATTATTTTATTATTGTCTCTGCCTGTTTGTTTACTTTTACAGTAATGTGATACTCATTACGAACAGTGATGAGTTGCATGTAACAAATTATCGGTATGTTTGACGGTATTTTTTTCTTTGTAAAATTTAACGGGTTGAATAATTATCATAAAATAAAAATATTTACAGATTTGGAATGCCAACATTCCTTACTGGATTCGTGGTATGTTATTCTTTACAGATGAATTGATAGAACATGTTTTACGATCTACTCCGATTGAAACGACGGTAATATTCGATTTTTTTTTTTTTAATACATAGTAATAATCACAAGGATCAAAAAGTAAATTTAACCATTTTGGTCACGCATTACTAATTTTCTACACATCATTTTACATTTCGGTTTCTGAAATAATTTTAGAAAATCACTCGAGGATGTAAGGTGAGAAATCAATATGTCGCGTATAATATTGTCTTTAAGATAAATATTCAATGCATTATATATAAATATTTCTATAATTGAAACATTTAATGTCAACCAAATGCCTGTTATTATGAAAAAATATATATATTAAAGTTGTATGATCCCTATAGAGGACATTGTGACTGAAAATTTAGTTCCTACGTACTACATCAAAACGTATACCATATGCAGTTAATTCGATATACGATTATAAACCGCCATGTAAATACTTGAGAGTTATATTTTGCACGTGGTCGGATGAAATGAGACATATAGTGTCAAAATGTGAGAGAGGACTTTTCCGGTCCATCTCAGGATCTAAACGGGCTGCATATCAAGTTTCAGACACGATGATATATAGAGCTTTAATAAGATCTCAGATAGATTACGTGGCCATATTTATCAACTTTAAAAAAAGAAGTATTTATTACGAACAATACAAAATAAGGTCGTGAGAATATGTATAAGAGCTAACATAATCATTCCTTGTCAGTTTATTTTGGTAGGAACATGCAATCCACTTATACCATTAAGAACACAATAGCAGATACATTTTTCTTGAAGATGAAAACCAAAGATACTACGTAATTATGAAATGAATAGTAAAAAACATTTCTTATTTATTTACTTTTCATAATTACACACAATTAAGCTGGGTGCTTATTTCTTTTATGAAAGTTAACAAAATCCAAAAATATAGTTAAATTGCTTAGCTACATTGTTAATAACGTAAAATATATATAAAAAATTGAAATGCATTATTGCTTTCTGTCATTCAGAGCGAGATTACACCAGAAATTGTAGTACAAGAATGTGTAGGAAATGCAGCAAAAGCGGTCGATTGTTTGCCATCCGGTTTATTTATAATCGCCTCTATGGTGGAAGAAATATTGCCGGCGGATGTTCATCCTTTAGCAAATTTTGTAATAGCGCAACTATTGGCAATGTCGTTGTATAACAAATTGGGGAATGATCATCCAGCAGCCGAAGCATTATGTCGTCTTTCATCCCGTTCCGGTTTAGAAGATTTAATTATCCAAAAATTGCACAATTCTATAAAGTAAATAATAATTTATCTTCAATTTAAAGCGATATAGCACTCTAGGCTGATTAGGATATTTAGACTAGTCCTATGTCAATTGATCACTTTCCGATCACTCTTTATAAGCAATTTCTCTCTTTTCCATCTTTTTATAATATCCTTGAGTTGCTTCCTGAACATAATATTGGTTATAGTTTTTAAATCATTTGTGATCTCCTTTACTCTCAACACCAACTTTAATATTTCGTCGTACAAATATATACATACATATCTACACATAAATACATATGAGAAAAAACATTAATATTAATAATTGTACTATTTCCTTAGAGTTTACACAATTAAAAATGATTATTTTTAATGCAGAAATCGTGACTTTTATTTGGCGGCCTTTATGAGCATCAGTCTCGGGTGCTTAATCATGCTTGGCACTCTGGTTTACCGCTTAAGATTAAATGAACATTATCGCATACATATCCATTTCTTCTAGTTACATCTAGCGGACAGGCATTTTCAAATAAAACATAGCAAAGATCCAACTTTCACTCCATTAATGCTGATGTACCATGGAGATCTGTAATAGATCTGCTTATTTATCTCATATATACACACAGCATGCCGTCTCAGGAAAATGTTGAGGTGACGGCGTTAGCGGATGATGTAGTTAAGTCTGAACGCATTTGAAGCAACCGATCAGTTGCAGTGTACATTCGCAAATGGAGAATAGAGAATCAATAGTTGACTTTCACGACCTAGACGCGACACCTTTGATAGACCTCTACCACAAGACACTAAAGTCAAGCACCCTGGAATGTGGTTAGACCGCCACTTGTATTGGAAAGATCATATTTATTCTGAAGAACTGTAAGGAACTAAGACTAAGGTTCAACAATATGTATTGGCTTTTACAAAGAAAATCTGAACTTTCTCTGAGTTCCAAGTTGGTACTTTACAATATGCAGTTCAAGAATCACAATTATTCAATGATTCCAATCCAAGTTACTGAGGTACATAGTGTACCCTGGTACTTTTAAAATGATCATCTTGACCGAATGTATCAGAGATCAAAGATGAAATATGAACATAACTGCGCTCGGTACCTGAAAAGACTAGATAGGCACTCTCACCCGCTGTCTTTAATTAGCTAAATAACAGTGACCAAGTCAGGCGAATTAATCGGCTGACTCCACTCGATCTTTCACACAATAATAGTTAACTAGAAGTGATAATACAGAATGTTACCAGTGAGCGATCATTCCATACGCATAATGGTCCTTGCAATTTATCTGAAAGTGAAAAAAAATCAAATTCAGCGGAAGTCGATCATTAGTTGGTCAATATTAGGATTGAATTAGTCTTTCTAATACAAACTCAAGTAAAAGGTTTAATTCATGTTAAAATTTTTTTGCCGAATTACAATATTAATTTGTATTGTTTGAGTATGGAAAATCCATCTTATCGATTTTAAATTTAGTCTGTTGAAATGTAAAACTTAAAAATGTGCCACATATTTTAGTATATTACTAAAACAATAGCTGTAGTTAGAGTATTCACAAGACGGAACTTATATAAATATGCTGCCAGAAAGTCGATATTTAAGTTTTTCATTTGTATTCTATCAAAAATACATGGGAAAATTTGTGTTCTTCCTGTAATTTCACCACCCACCTCTCCTGACATTAGGCTAGTAATAATTGAAAAAACAGATATATGCTATTTTTACATTCCCATGCCAAATTAATCACACATAAAATAATTTATATATTAAGCACAATATGGTCTGCTTTGTAAATACTTACAAAATACCGATAAGAAATGATAATAAAACCCCACGTAGACAGCTATTGGCCGGTATTCCTAACATCAGTTTTGAGTAAAGTTCTGGATAGAATAATCAATAGCAGATTAAGAAAATCTCATTTATACTTATCAAGGTAGCATCCGAAAATCAGGATTCAAGTTTTATATAATCTGATCAAGAATTGTTCTCAGGAAACTCGATTATTTTTTTCCCTTAAACATATATTGTTATGCACTATCTTAATACTACTATTAAATAAGAGTATATTTGTTAGTAATAGAAAAATAAATTTGATCAAGTATGGGGTTATACTCCGGCCAGTTAGATTTAAATTCTCTGCGAGTTAAAGTTGTGCACTGTTGTAAAATTTGGCACTGTGTCCTGTAAAACTTTATCCGAACAACTTTAACACAAACTTAGATTTGTCTTCGATAACAAATTGACACGGATGCAGCACATATCCTACTTAAAGCAATCGTGCGATAAAAAGTGTAACTTAATAAAGAAGTCAACACACACAAGGAACCGCAGATGTGATTAATTCCTGTAAACATCATTTGTCAAGATTTGTCATTGTACATAAGATACGTTCATTGAGAAAGTCTTCTATTTACTATACCAACGATTCAAAATCGCAAAATGGTACTGAATGTGCTGTTATTGAAAACTCCATCAGTTGTTCACTTCTGGTAGGTGTTTCTACATCTGCGGAACTATATGAAATAAAGCTGCCTGTGCAAATAAAAATAGCTAACGCAATTCCGACACTGATGATATTTGTGGTAATTTATACTATTTGCTGGTCGCGTCTTTCGTTTGGATGGACTGCCATGTGGGTATCCTTGGAAATAGCCATCGCATATGGAAGCAAAAGTGGTTGCGAAGTTTCTCGTTGAATATGAACATATATGTTGAAGATACGAATGGCTGGGTACAATGCCATCCGATTTCTTCTAGTCTATTGGTTTTCCTCATTTAATATAATGCTAATCTTGCATGTTCCGAACCAATTTGCTGTACACAGCGTGTACATAAAAATAAATGTTTCGATTCAAATGTTATTACTGAATGTGTATAACAAGGAATTATTTAAAAATTTAGTAGTTGTACAGATTATCAAGTATACGAAATTTACTAGTGATTACTCTGCCTATGAAATTACTACTGTCACAAGCAGCTGCTAGAGGGTGGATTGTATATAGAGATGAAATACTCAGGATGAATTTTCTCCGTTATTTATTTATTCCTTAAAATTATTTTGGGACTGACATAAGTAGCAGCCTTATACTCGTAAAGAAATTTCGTTAATAATTTGCATAGCGTAAATTTTTGAAAACAGCCGTTTCCTCGAGTGTCAATTTTTTATTATCTTTCTTACATCTGCACAACTTTATTATTCATTTCTGTCCTCAACATTTTTTGGAACTAGAAATTTAGTCTTAGTCTCTATCCAATCATTTCTCATTTATAACAATTAATTAAACCTCCTTCTCCCTCTAATTATTTTCTTTCTTCCTTTCACTAATAATGACGTATTCCTAGATGTACATTTAGATTATTTTGAAACCTTTAAAGCTTCAATACCATATTAACGCGCTCTTTACGTCCCTCATTTGTAACAATTGCTTTGAATTTCTTCCTATCTACATAGATGGCTTTAAATCATTCACCTATCCATGTTGGTGCAGATTTTATTAGTTCTTTTCGAATAATTAATCCTTTCTCGCGAATTTCTTCTATCTTTACTGTGATGTCAGTAAACATGTTTTGTTCTCTTTGTTCCACCTTTTAAAACCAACTACCTGAAGAAATTGTAATCTTTTCAAACTCTAGACGTTTTTTCTGTGCGCTCAAAATTTTCACAACCACCCACATTTCGTTCTTTCATAGGGTTTTCCCAAAAGGGCAGGGTCTGTTAAAATAGAATAAAACAAACCGTGCACGATTAACTGAAATCTTTTTTGATATGTGTGAAATATGTTCAGCCGTGGTGTTTCACAGTGACACGGATCCGAGTGGTACAATTTTCAACAATTCTGTCGGATACATCTGTCTGAATTTGACCATTAGTGATGTTGACTTTAAGAATATTGGTGGATTACGGTTTATTGGCGTAGACCTGGGATTTAAGGAAACCTAATAAGAAAAAAATCTAGCGGAGTTAAATCGCACGATGTTGGTGGCCGATTTACGTCACCTCTGAAAGAGATAACACCCTTAATTCGGTCGTGCAGGATTGCGACGTCTGCTGTGTGGCACGTAGCACCTACAAATTTAACATGGTGATTTAGCATAACAGAATAATATGCAACAGAGTAGACACACGTTGACCACATGTCCGCGCCAACATCGACCATTCGTATTGCAAAACCCTTATTTATATTGATACGTAATATTTAATAAATTTTAATTGTAACCGTCGTTTAATTTCAGTAAAATAAACATTAACGTGTTGGCAGACACACGATTTTACGATTCGGAAAATCCTGAAATATTAGTCGAGAAAGTACTCGCAGAAAATGGTGGACGAGTAGCTTACACGGTAAATTAAATGTCGAACTTACCATTATTAAATTATTACTTATTATTTTTAAACGTTATTTACGTCCGCTAGAAAATTATGTAATTTACAACTGCTCAATTTCACGGGAGAAAAATATAACTACATATTACATTTAATATTTCAAAACAGGTTGTTAGGTTGAAAGCAGGCAGTTAGTTTCTCGATACAATTATTATTATTCTCGAGTTAATCATAAAGGGACTATTTCATAGAATTCTATTTAAATGACGAGAACTAATTTCGAAAATTTCAACGGAGCACGAAAGAAAATCATGGACAAAACTCGTTGGTACTAGTTTATGAAAACGAGGAAAATATACACCTCGATCGGTTTTCATCTAGAATGATTCAATGTGTGGCATTTGCTGATAAACATGGCTGTACTTAAAACTGTAATATACTATATATATAGGGATTTAAACGACGATTAAACTTACATCTTATTAGGTGTAATTTAAAGTTTATTTTAATATCGCGACTGTATAATATGTTCACGAGTTTTAGAAATGCATTCTACGATACTTCTATTCTGCATTTATCGGATTTATCAGCTTCTTAAATAGTTGAAAGACGGAATTTTTCTATTGTACTTCATCTTTTTTAATGTTTATTTTTAGATAAATTCATATATTCAGTTTTATTAAAGTTTATTTTGATTTCGAAATCATATCTTGTATTACTTTTTTCAGACCTTCTAGGGAACTAACTGCAACATGACGAACTGCTATTATTTATTAGTATACCGTTTACAAGGATTCCTCTTCTGTTGATACAGTAGCAATTAATTATAAAATCTGTTCCGAATAAACATCGAACAACATCGATGATGATATTATTCAAAAAGTTGATTTTGGAATTCCAGGAAACTGTTTGAAAACACTAGGAAATAGTATGATAAATAAACCGCACGTGTAGACTTAATATACAAGATGTTTACGAATCGACCATGTTCACAAATAAAAAATACACGATGTAAGAGAGAAATTTTACGTAAAAAAAGAAAGTGAGACAAAGCGATACTTTAGCGCCGAAATTATTTAATGTGATCCTTGAATTCGCTTTAAGAATTCTACAATGGAAAATCAATCGGGATAAATGCAGATGGAAAATACGCGAATCATTTTCGTTTATCAAATGATGTCAAACTAATAGTAAAAAATCAAGAACAATTTCCGAAATATTGGAACTGGAAAAAATGATGAAATTAGTTTAAGAATAAATTTAGGAAGAACGAACGATGTGAAATATGAATAAAACAACATAAATATAAGTGTAGAAAAAAATCCTATATTAAACACCTTTGTATATATTTAAGGAAGAAATTTACAACGGAAAAAAATAGTCATACACACGAAGTTAAAAGGAGAATACAACTTGGATGGATAGTGTTTAAAAGAATGAAAAAGATTCTATAAAGCAAAAGTTACTACAGCAAACTGAGATACATTGTTTAATCGGTGCATTATTGTCGAACCCCCACTTTTAATAGAAGGAAAACACAAGACAACGTGAATTGTTGGAATAAGGTTAAAGGACAAAATCAGAAACTCCGATATACCGAAAGAAATAGATTTCGAAGAGATTATAGCCAGAATAGTTAAGAAAGAAATGGAACTAGGCGAGACATGTAACAAAACTGACAGATGGATGAAGAAAATTTTATAAGAATTATGACTACTATTAGTTACTATGATAATTATTACTTACTACTATTATTAATAAATCCGTTATATTTCCGACTTTAAACGAATAAACTCTTAAAATTAATCTAAAATATTCTTAAAATAATTCGGTTTTCTTTAAAGTAGTTAATTTAGAAACAATGGTATATATATATATATATCCGGTTGTCAGCGATTACGATTTTTTTTAGCTTGGATAAATGACTATCCCTCGACGAATTTCTTCGTTTATATATTGGACGTTTTGGCCCCTATGTAGAGTGTCGGTGAAGACGTACCAGGGGGGCTATAGCCGTCAAATCTGTTTTGATATGTCCGGATTATTTTTAACGTTGCTGTTCGACTCCCATAACTCAATAGCACAAAGCCATGCTACCGGCTTCAAGATCATCTTATAGAGCGGCAATCTGTTTTTTACGTTTAATTTCGATTAAGGTCCGAGTAACCAGTGAAGGTTTCTCGTTTTCATATGCAGTTCTATTTTCTCAACTTTAATACGGTGTAGCCATATGTTAACGAAGGAGATTGCTTCTGTTATTTACTTTTTTAATTAATGTATATATACATTTGCGATCTATTCTGAGCTTGGTAAAAAATAAAAATATAAACAATTAAAAATATTCATCGTATCTTCCAGAAGTTATATCGTTATTTACAGAACGACAGCATTTGGTTACGAACGAAAGTGGGATTTGTAACGACATCTAGCGATTCCTTATTATATCAAATGTTTCACATATTCGATAATCCGTACGATCAGGTAAGGAAATTTTGGCCGGCTAGTAACAAACTTAATTTTATTTTTCCGAAAAATCTCTTAATTTATTTTAGGAAAAAAAAAAAAATCCTTGCGGTCGGTACGAATAATTTACCAGTACTATTATATATATATATATATATATATATATATATATATATATATATATATATATCGATATTATTGCGCTGAGTATCGAATAATTCACACTATGAAGTTTCTGCTCTCAATTATAAATACTAGGATCGAACAAAATCTGGATAAACAACTCAGTGAAACACAATACGGTTTTGTTACCAAAAGAGGCACCAGAGACAGCTCTGTTTAAAACGGCGATACAACGCATTCTAAATGTAGGTCGTGATGTTATAGCATGTTTCATAGACTACGAAAAGGCGTTTGGCACAGTACAGCATACTCAGTTAATGCGAAAATATTACAAAAGTATAATATCGACAAACAAAGATCTGCAAATAATCAAAGAACTTTACTGGGAACAATATGGAAATGTCAGAATAAAAGATGAACCCTGTGTCAAAACATGCTAGATAAAAAAACGTGTAAGGCAGGGATGCCCGCTTTCACCCGGACTTTTCAACATATATATGCGGAAGAGATTATGAAAAATGCGAATATAAATAATTCTGGCATAAAGATTAATGGACATTCAATAGGATGTATTAGCTACGCAGATGGCAAAGTTTTGATTTCGCGTTCTACCAGCGAAATGCAGATTATGTTAAATAAGCTGAACAAGGAACGAAGGAAATTGGGTATGATAATAAATGTTGGGAAAACGAAAATAATGAAATTCACAAGAACGTGCAATAAAGAAGCAAAAATAAAAGTAGGAAATGAAACAATCGAATCAGTTAAAGAAATCAGATATTTGGTTTCTTTGTTCACGACTGATGGCCGAGACATCGAGGAAATTAGGTTGCGTATTGCAACGGGGAAGCAATCGTTTATCAATTTACAGACAGTATTAACAGATCGCAAGTTTGGAAACCAAAATCAGAGTAAATCAATGCTACGTAATGCCGGTTGCAAAATACGCATCCGAGACCTGGACATTGAATGCAGAGAGCATTACACGCATTCGAAATGTGGACATTACGGCGAATGTGGAGGATAGGACAGCGAAGATAACGAATAAGGAAATACTCCAGAGAAGTGTAATTAAGATCATGACGCTTGTGGAAGATATACAGAAAAATAAAAAGAAATACGTGGGACACAAGATCCGAGAAGGAGGAATTTTTGTTGCTCGCAATGCAAGGCAATACTGAAGGAAAACCGGTCATGGTGAAGAAGAAGAATGGAAATGATAACAACAGGATTTGGAAAACGGCAACTAAATGAAATTATAGACTCAGCCAGATTAAAAGAAATATTCGTTTACATTACTAACGCTATTTACACAGCACTAACGTATCGATACGTATATTATCATATCGATCTTGTTTGCTTGGTACTGAGTATTAAATTTTTACTTGTAACCTTACTTATAAAATTGTTAAAATTGTTTATAATCGAGTATAGTAGTTACTGGAAAAAAAGGAGGTATTTGAAACAATTAAGTATCGAATTTTTACTTACAACTTACAAAATCGATTAATTATGAATGTTCAAAGTTTACACAATTTTTAGGATGCAATTTACATGTTTACCTACTTTTCAAAATACTTTCGTATTAATAAAATTTATGAAGAAAATCATAGCCCCCCGAGATCAAATGATGATTCGATTCGAACATTATTATTTTATAATAAACGGAAATAGCAATTGCGTTCCGATACCACCGGTAACTAAATTTAGTAAAAGTGAAAGTACTAATTTTGTTCCTTACAATTAGCTTTCACAATTACGATTCATAAATCGCAAGGTTTAACACTGGATAAAGCTGTTGTAGATATGTAGGAGAAAAAGAAACAGCTACCGGGTTATCGCATTTTCACGAATAAAAACATTAGGATTGCCATTAAATAGAACATTTTCCTACGATAGGCTAATATTAAAAATTCTTATGTATTAAAATATGTAGTAGTCGAAAAGAAATTCGTATGAGGAATTTTAGGCTTTAAAAAAATTATGTACATCTTTAATATGTAACTGCATTAACAAAACTAGTATTTAGCCGTGCTTTTGCTGATTTATATTATGTTCGCGTTTTTCATCCTTCAATAATTTATTCGTCGTGTGTAACAGGTATTATCCGGTTTACGCACTCCTAATTGGTTGCACTATTTAAAAATGCCGTTGGGTTTAACTCGCGAAATTACTTGGAATATACTGTCGTCTAGGCCGGAATTTATGTCCAACGCAAAGTCACTTTCTCAGCACGACACGACAGTCATCAATTACGTTAAATCTTTCTTAAAGTCGACCAATGCAACCATCGGTTTATAACGCAAAATTATTTCATTATTATCATTTTTTCTTATTAATTTATAGATAGAATAAATAATTACGAACGATTTATTACCGTTAGAGGTACGTTTTAAATTTTACCTAAAATTCGGATAATATTTAATAATGTGTGAAGAACACTATTCACGTATTAACATGTATTAACTATTCGATGCTTAAATAAATTTCGTACATACAAGCCTTTAAACCATTTGGACAACAGAGCAAATCACATTAAAAATAAAAAAATAAAAACAATAATCGGAAATCGATTTTTAGAAATTATATATTCGAGTCCGTGAATGAAAATGTCATTACTAGAATTACTATTATAAGTTAAAAATGGTTTATTCAAAAATTATCATTTACTAAGTATAAAGTGGCAACACTGTTTTCGTGGTAACGTTTTAAAACGTTCGTTATTATGTCTTAAAAATGTAGAAATAGTAAATATATATATTATATACACATACATATAATGTGTTAATTTTAATAATTGCATCGAACAATATTTTAAAAAATTAATGTTCACTACATTGAACGATGTAATATTAATTTATTTTTTCTTAATAATAAAATGTTTTTGAAACAAAATCTTAATTTATGCAATAAAAAAAGTTGTACGAATACAAAAGTTAAATAAGTTAATCGAGTCATCAATTAAAATTTTCCGATTTAATTTCAGTGTATCTTATCTTCTTAAACCAGCAATTCTTGTATATAATATTAATATATATATATATATATATATATGTAGGAAACACGCTTGAATTTACTTATGTATTTTATTGCATCTACCGAAGAAATCGAAAATACATGATATAACAAGGGCGAATCAACGAAAACTGAATAATCCTTCCTCTCATAGAGAGATTACAGAAACTAAAAGCAACGATATTACACAAGCGCGAGTCGACGAACGGAAATCGAAATAATCTTATCTCTAGAAACTAACCGAACTATTTACATACGACCGATAACATATAAACGACGCTGTTATCTCAAGTACGATATACTTGTACTTTACATATATAAAAATTATATGCCTATATCAAACTACTGCTGGATGTATGCATTGCTCAAACTTTTCCATCGATGCTTATCTTGTGCAGCTCAGATCCAATTGATTCCCGCCAATTTAACAATATCTCCCCACCTAGCCATAAGGCCTCCCTAATCAGCCCAGTGTAATATCTGTTTAGTCCATATTTCATCCTCTTGTCTTGTATTTGGGTTTTCCTAATTTTTCTACATGTCCCTTTAGTAAGTCTCCATGTTTTAGCTCCGTATGTCAAGACTGGTATTCGGTATTTCTTATGTCTAAAAACATTTCCTAATTTCCCAAATGCCACTCATGCGAGCGTTATTCTTTTAGTTTCCGGTTATATTATAGTCTTCTTATCCACAGTAATTTCCTGGGCCAGGTATATATCGACTTTCACGTTCAATTTTTTCGGCTTTTACAATTACTGCCGTATGTTCAGCGATATTCATTAGGTATTAATATTTTTTGTATATTTATTTTAAGTCCTATTTTCACAAAATGCGCGTCAAGTTTGTTTATCATTAATTGTATTTCCTCAGCACTGTCACCTATTAGGATTTTATTGTTGCGACACTTAAGTGATTCAATCTTTCCGCATTTATTTGATACAGTTCCGGCGATATGGTATCACCACTTGTATTACTCCTCTCTTCAATTGTATATCGCCTCTGCTTTCCCATAACTTTATCTTCATCGACGCATGTTTGTATATATTTGCTGCAATATTAATATAATGTTCCTCCAAACCCAAGTCACATACACTTTCAAATTGCCCATATTTCTACAGTATCGAAGGTTTTTATTCGTCATACATTTAGTTATACTGTACACAATTTTGTATCAATGTACTTACATCGTTTGTGCAAAACCTTGATCGAAATCCGGCATGTTCCCTTGGTTGATTATAATCTATAATTTGTGATATTCGGTTCGTAATTACTGGAGTAAGCAATTTATACAAATGATCAAAAAATAAAGAATGTTGTTACTGTACTGTCGCGTGTAATGATGATAATAGTCCATTGTACACTTTCGTCTTATTATAGTGTCCTATCATGCGAATTTTTTGCAATTCTGCAGGCTATAGTAATTTGTAAATTCTAAAAATGAGCAGAAAATTATCATTGTCACAGAATCGTTGTATTCGATGAAACATCTGAAAGAAAATTCCAGATGCACGCATCCATTCGCTGAGAACATTAATTTGACAATCAATAATCAAAGTCTGTAGACGGATGTACTCTGTATTACCGGAAATAAGGGATATGGAAGGAATGAAGAAGCGGATCGAGCTACGAAAGAAGCCGTCTTCATGTCTCCTACAGAATTACTCCCAGCAACATGTTCCGATATGCGTCACTGCATGTTCCATAAATTAAAGGTACGAGCAACAGTCAGATTTACCGGTTTACCTCGATATAGTATGTGCCCTATTTAGCGTTTTCATCGCGAAAGAAGGGGATGAAGTTATGTTGTTCCGTGTCCGGACAGTACTCGTTTGACTCACTCTTATATCCTATCCAAAACCAATCTACCTACTTGTAAACTGTAATGTTCAAATCACTATGCTCATATCTTACTCCACTGTTCTCTATATAACTCCAATCGCTCTTCGTTTTTCCTAGTACACTTAATGAAATACTTTTATCTAAAAATGAAAATACTCATAATTTTCCTTATTTTTATTAAATTATCTTCGCATTTATTATAACGGAATAATAGATTTCGTGCTTTTAGCATTTGTAGACATGACACGGCAAAAAAAAAAAAATTATGAATCCAATTTCGGGCTTCGTGTAGTAAGTTTATCATTAATTATGAACATTGAAATAATAACCCATTGGCTATGCTTATAATTTACACGAAATTGTTATCAAATAATTCACACCTTCTATTTTAAAATACATTTCAAGAATTAAACAAAAATGTAACTTTTAATAATGCATAATTTATAACGCTGATCGATAAATACGCCAGTAATCACTCTAGTAAGAAAAATCTGATATCAGTTCATTTTTTTTAATATTGGTTTTGTATACAAATTTAAGATGTTCTCTGCGTCTGAAGAAGCAGTATGGACTATATTCCTCATGTAGCCTGGTAAATTATTATAACTAGTGGTACAATAGACAAAACCTCTTGAAATTAAATAATACTAGGAAACTGAGAGTATGCAACGAAATAATTAACCCATAAGTAAAAAAATCTGAATATTTATTTTTTGCCAGACATTGTGACAATTAAATCGAAGGCTTACGATAACGATAATTTTCGGTATAACAAACGATGTTATTTAATTCGACGCGAAATATTCATTGAATGCAATAAAATGATACTCATTAAAATTGCGAATACATAAAATTCAAAATGTTTCTCATTTTTTTGTGTTGTTTTTTTTTATAATAATATTTATTAAAAAAATATCCGTATAAAAGAAAAGTTGAGAAAAACTACAAACAACTTGCGAAATAATTAAAGATCATTTTCCATAATAAATCTGTTCCCTTCTGACTGGGCACCAATATACTTAAAACTGCACTTTCCGTAAACACCTGAAAATCGAAATAATCAATATATATCGAATATGTTAAACGTAAACAAGATTTCCAATCAAAATCAACAGTCGTTTGTATAAAGATTCATTATCAATACTGTTTTCTGAATTAACACATGATTAAGTTTCCTTTTTCATTTAGAAAATAAACTAAAGTTAAAAAGTTCTCGAAAAAAAAAATCAAACAGTAAACTTTTATCGTCCGCTAGAACATTGGTACGTAGTAGCTGGGGTGCATACTCACACACACACCGAGAACATCTTAATTAGTTCCTTGTTATTCTGTCAGTTAATACACGTGTCATTGAAACTGTTCGACACACTCGAAAAAAATTTATGTAGCATTAAACTTATAGATTGATAACTGATTTGTGTATATGATCAACATCCTTAGGAAAATTATATGAGCTTTTTCCTGAGAAGCATATATGAGAATAGCACCTCGAAATTTAGTAGCTATGATGATCGCCGACCATCGACTGGAGATGGCGTAACAAGAAGTGATATCGTTCTCGGATATACAAAAGGAAAGACTGTAAATGATCGAAGTCTAGACGCGTCTAAAAACTTTTAAATAGTCGGCGGACACAGTATAGGCTGGAAAGATGAAAAACGAAATATTGCCTAGCGCAAACCAAATATAACCTATGGAAAATATCGAACAGATTAAAAAGTAGGGCAGTATATAAACTAAAGAAAAGGAGTATGACACAACCGATGTAACTGCTGAGAAGTACAGGATTATGACAAATTATTCAATTGTTCTTTCGGCGATAATAAAAATAAATGCGTATCTGAAAGCCTGCACGAAATTGTCGAGGACAGATCGGCAAAATTTCTCGAACGTTATACAGCAATTAGTTTATGCATTAATTTATAATTTTTAATTTTATAGTCGATAGGATACGCGAAAAAAAATCCTTCGTCAAATTCGAATATCTTATTTATAAAAATCTATCGAATTTATTAATTAAATAATCTGTAACAACGCGTGCATAATGCGATGATAAACTGTTTACGTAATTTTAAATGTATCATACACACCACTTATTTATCAATTTTGTGCATACTGCAATTGAATGAATAAATTATTACTAACGTCGAAAATTACTACTAGCGGTAAGCATCGATAATTTCCTATCGTAATATGGTACGATCTTGACAAATGTAAATAATAATTTTTGACGGTAATTACGTCAAATAATTGTTTTTTTTTGATAGAATTGACGAATAACTAACTTTTTTTAAAAAAATGTTATGATAAACCGCAATTATCGTTTTATAATTTTATTTGTGTTTGTTCGTTGCTTCGCTCTTTTACTTTATTTGTCGGCTTTTCTTAATGTATTAGTTATTTGGAAAAAATTCACCATTATCCTTGGAAAGCAAGATACTACTTCATAAAACAATGTGGAAGTCTATATTATGGAATTCCACTCCAGGGAATCGCAGGAAAATTCCACATCAAAAATACTACGATCGATAGTCGGTGCACCATGCTGCAATGATGAAATACATAAACCGATGGTTAAAGAAGTATAACCAGCAGCGTACCATGTATGTAGAACGACTACAAAATCATTGTAATCAATTGGCGCACAGACTTATCAAAGACGGTAATTCAGACGATTAAAACGATGGAATATAATTAAATAACCAAATATTGTATCAACAACAAGGAATGACGACCATTGGGAAGCGTTCCATTAATTTATATTTTTTTATTATTATTTTTTTAAAACTTTTCTTAAATTTTTATAGCGCGTTATAAAATTTATTTTCAGATTAACATTATTTTATTATCATATTACCTTCATGATCCGTAGGAGAACGAATGGAAGCTGGTAAAGGTGAAAATGTATTTGGAGACGTATTCGGAAGTTCATCGTCGTCTTTGATTTCCTATAATCATACGTATAATTATATATATATATATATATATATAAAATATATATTATTATATATTTAGAAACGATGAATCTCCAGTGTAAATACAACCTACAAAAATAAAATAAAATAATCAGACACATCAAGATTAAAATGGATATTAGATAAAACACGGGCATCAAGGATAACTGGGATTTTATAAGATAACGAAGATACAAAAGGTGCCGAAAGATTTCATTCGTTAATTCTCCGTAATATAGGTTATGCATATAAATTACAAAACTTACCAAATAGCATTAGTTGGGTGTAAGTTAACGATATTAAAACCGATTTCGTCCAATATCGTGTTTTATGCGTTCTTATTTTAATAGTTTTATAATATGTATCGTACCCCGCCGCGCGATCGTGGTAGGACAAAGCAGTGCGAAGAACAAGCTGCTTCACAATTACAGGAGGAGATGGAGACGGTAGAGACCCCCTCTACCTCTCCAACGAAATTTAATAATATGGCTATTCGTCGAAGCCTAACGTCAGCTTTCGAGTCTGTTGTGGATTCTGACGATGATTCTGATAAGAATGGATGGCAACCAGGAAAAAAAGAAAGGAGGTAGTTCTCCAAAAAAGAAAAAAAGAGAAAATGATACGATTATCGAAACCAATAATCGATATGCACACGATGGAATTGAATATTGTACCGACGTAACACAGTTAATAGAAGAAATTAATGCGGTTATGCACAGCAGGACATCCATCGGTAATTGTAGTTCTAAGGTAGTATTTAATAGTAATCATATTAGTAATAATAGTAGTAATAATAATAAAAATAATATTAGTAACCCAAATCGTAGAATTACTTATACCTCCCATAATACTTCGGGGTACATTGAATGAAAGCCACAATACATTTGTTAATAAAATTCATAAAAATCTAAAATTTAACGTAAAAATTAAAACTAATGGTAATTCGGACGTCTTATATACTAGTAGTATTGAAGATTATGACAATGTAATGAATAATTTGGCTAAAATGGGAATAGAGCATTACACGCATACCTCCAAACATAGAAAACCAATAAAAATGGTTTTAAAAGGAATACCTATTAACGTTACATTAAATGAAATTAGAAAAGAAATCGAATCTAAAATTAAGATCGATGATATTAAACAATTTACCAAAAAAAATTCTGAAAATCAGATAATTAAACTACCTATTTTTAATGTTATATTCCCAGCGAACACAAATATTAAAGATATTGTAAATATCAAACAACAATGAATGAACAATAATATATTTGCATATTTAAATATTTTCTGTTTACAAAAAAAAAAGTGAAGTTACCATTCAATAGAATTTTCTGTACCGAATATATCAACGATTCTTTCCAGAAAAAATCAATACGAAATATAATCTTATAAAATATTATTTAAATTACGCCTTATTATAAGATTGCAGGAAAAATTTTTAATACAAAAAACCTGCTCATTTAAAATAACAGAGTGCGTACACTCTTACCGTATCAACAATATACTTAAAAATATCTTAGCTTATTTATTAATACTAGAACTAGAATTTGTAGCTGGTGGTTCAGCTGAAACATATACGTCGACACTAGAAACACATTTCTCTGTTTCTCTACTCTCAACTTTTCAACTGGTCGTTTGTGCTCGTCACGTAATACTGATAATAAAAGACTTTAGTATAATTTTATTTTAAAGTTTAATAAACGTATCGCGTCTTAAACTTTTGAAACAAACTAGTTTTCCAGTCCAATAAAATAAATAAATAAAATAAAAATATCTTGAAAAAGGACAATTACGCTGTCGGGCAACATCATCGGGAGCATCAGTACCAACACACGGATACACCGAAGGAGATATGTCTATATTGTCCACATCTATCTTGCGGATATTATAGGCGGTTTACACTAGGTTTTATTTTTGTCTTATCGTTAATAACGTTCGACATATGTAGATTTGTGTTATTGCGTGTAAATACATGAACGCATGTTTTATAGATGTAAATAATAAATTTTAAACAATCGCAAATTTCACTTATAAATAGCGGTACACAAATCAAAACCCAAAATTTTGTAAGAGAAATATATTTCACACATTTCGATCTGCCACTAGGGGTTGATCGCGAAAATTTAAGTTTCTCTTTTAAATGTCGCACAGAATTTAGGTATTAAAAATATCCGTTATTATAAATTCGATCCTAACGACGAGAATTAATTGAGTAAATTTATTAACCATCTCGCTTCGAACTAGCCGAATCTTGATTTATGTACACCTAGTAGCATATTTTTGTGAAATGAACGTCGACCACGACATCGGATAAACTAAAAAAATTATCGATCATAATTCTGTGGCCTGTTCTACGAAGTGCGTCGGCGATCATGTATATCGGCAATCAAAACATTTTATTTCCAGCATCTTACATAAGTTCCTGCGTGCGACTTTGTTAGAGGTCGTGATTCAACAGATGCAATATTTACATTTTGCAGGATGCTGGAAAATTACGACAAAAAAAAAAACACAACAAAACATTTAATTTGATACGTTCTTCGAAATCACGGAGTTCCCGAAAGAATCAATAAAATGGGTGAATGTAATAAATATGTAAATTAAGGTCGAATACAGCAGGGGAATTTGATGATTTGCCGATATAGATATGGTTCATTGAACTTTCCTACTGTTTAATGTATTTTTTTTTTAATAAGATTCCACCCCAGGGCTGTAACGAACGGACGACCGTCTTACTAAATATTTATATTACAGGCTAGTACGTAATTAAATATGAGCATGTATACGCTATTATTCTGTGAGCTGTGCAGACATCTGAGACTAATTGAGAGATTCCTTCGCTTACAATACGTGACAGGAATTTCGATTGATACATTCTGTAATAACTGCAGCTGAAAAATAGGTGGTTTTCATCGGCGATCTGATCTGCATCGCAAGGATGGGTACAGAATGACGAATGGGCTAATAGAACGTACGGAATGTTGTTGACATTGAGCCTTAGGATACGTATAATACGAATAAACGAAATTCTGTTTTCCATGTTGGCAGGATGATTGAAGAATCAAGGAATTACTGGAATTGAAGGTTGAATATTCCTAAATTGTTTGGCTGAATAACAATATTTCCAAGCGCGATTCCAAAATTCCTTGTGCGAAAACATTATCTGAGATAAAATGACCCTAACAGGTGTATTGAAGTAGAATGAGCCATTCTAGTTGGAGCTTCTAGCGAGATTGTCTACGGTATCATTCCAGTGAATACCTGAATAGCTGGGAATTCACATAAATTTTGCACTAACGCGTTTCAGAGATAGATCGTAAATATTTCTTACGATATCGTAAAACAGCGACTATTACATGAGGAACTTGAAATAGCTTTGAGAGCACTACGTGAATCCGTGAAAATTACTACATTTGGACTTATATTTACAGAATCGTAAAAGCGAAGGACCTTGAAAATAGAAAATATTGAAGAAAATTTAGGTAGTTTAAAGGTTTATGTAGTCAGGGATTACTACGCGCCATATGCAAACACCGCTACCTTTGAGGCTATCAAACGCGGATCAAATGGACACTCATCAGAGGGTAGTACAGATACGGTGTGATCAACTTTAAAAATTTAAATTTCAAATCAATGTTAAGAAAACGGAATATATGACAACAGGCGTGAACACAACTGAATAGAATATCTCTCGTAGGGAAAATAACTTCAAATGTTGCGGTTTTTATATACAGACAAATATCGGTGTATCAGATACGTAACCGGATAAACGTAGTCTGGTGGAAGTGGAAGTTAATGACTGGAGCATTATGCGATAAACGTATTTTCGTTAAATTAAAGACTGTACCGTCGTGCGCCTAGTCGCTTTAATAGTAGGAATATTTATAAATTACTACTAATGATGAACAAGCTCTTTATATGCTAGAAACGCGTATGTCATGATGGGCATTAAATATTCGGTTATCTGATCGAATCCGAAATTATAGGATAAGCGCAGCAATGAACGTAGCACCCGTGAGTTTTTGCAAATTGTATAATACCATTTATATATATATATATATATATATATATATATATATATATATATATATATATATATATATCAATTAAATTTGATTATGAAACAATGAAATCAGAATTTCATTTTTAAGCAGATTGATTCGAATTAGTTTATATTACAGTTCAGATACACTTCTACAATGTATATACCAAATTTCGAAACAAACGGATTTTGTTTATATAAACTTTTTGAAAGACCATGAAATTTGATGCCACAATGTTATTTTTTTTTCTTGTTGTTTCATATCTTCAATAGACGGTGACGATTATTTGTTTTATCGTTGATTTGTTTGATATCTGCCGTAGTAAGATTTCTGCACTTAGTACCGCCCATTATTTCAAGTTTTACTCATCAGTTTTTTCATCCTCTTTCCCCCTATGATCGCAATTTGAAGTAGATCGTGTTTTCTATTTTTCAAAACGTGACCGAGGTACTGACTTATACTACTTTTCAACTATCTCTTTTATTTAATTCCTGTAATAATGTATTCGGTATCATTGTCGTCCGTAATTCATTCGATAAAGACACATTTTCAAGGCATTCAGTTCGACTTAACATCGGTGTTTTAATTAAGCTTGTGCCTCCCGTATAAAGTACGGGCAATATTTAAATAGTCTTGTTTGTTTCACATTTAAGCGTTGAATTAATAAATGTGCTTTTCATTTTCAGGAATACAACCTTTAAAAAACTGAAATGATAAATCACGAAATTATGTGTGTTATTAACAATGTGTAATCAATAGCTATGTAAAATTTGAATTTAATTAAAGAAGATAATTGTTTCTACCTTTGGTCTTTTAGTCTGCATATACGGTCCTCTTATTATAGCTTCGTTTCGTTCTACATTAGAAACTATTGACGAATCAAGAAATTTTAATTTTGGAATATGATGCAAAACATAATACCTATATATATAAAAAAAAAAATAATGCTTATTGTAAAATATAGTTTATAAAATTGTTTTTATTAATTTTATTATTCTTTAATATGGTAATAAATAAACGTAAAATATTCTTATAATATAAACATTGTGGTACCTGTATCTCATGTAATCATCTTCGTCTTTTGTTATATCTGATAATTGATTTGGACATGCTTTATTTCCCAACAGACTTAAAAAATTTAAGTTAGGTATATTCAGTTTTAATTTAAGCACGAAATTTTCCAGATCTGTAATCTAAAATTAAATATAGCGATATTAATTCGTAATGTTATCCACATTTCGCGTACGTATCATTATCAAATATTTCATTCTCGAAATGAAGTCTCGTTCTTATTATCTGCAATAAGATATCGGTTTTAAAACTCCAGAAATAAGTAAATTGCTTTTATTCGTAATTATAATTACAACGAAATGTTGATTTTTAAGCTCAGTCTCAAAAATACGTCTGCGGATGATAAGCGTAAAAACAAAAAATACATCTAAGCTTCGTGTTTGCCGAATACTAACAATACGCATTAACCTGTTCATATTGAAGTCTAGACATTGGGTTAGGGAGATTTATAATCAATAATCGAACATCGCATTTTAAGATTCTTCACACATGTTATTGCGTCGTGAATTCGAATACTCGGAAAATGCCTGAAGAGGTCGAGACCGCCTGTGACAAGTGCATTGATCGAACCCTGAGAATCACGGGTAAAAGACTCGAATATTTCTTAGAATCAGCTTGCGAAGCGAGACAAATGGCGCGACTACATTCGATCGTTGTGGTGTTCACGACGTTCGGAAGTGAGCAGTATCATAGTATTAGAAGGTATAGGAATAGAGGTACAAGGATTTTGTTTGCAAACATAGATAAATATATCAAAAACATTTTAAATTAATAATTTTAAATGAAATGTTGCATACGCGAAACTAGTTGAACGTGTTTTAAATATGTAATATATAATTTTATAACTGGGTAAAAAAAAGTGACATTTCATGTATTTTCAATTATATTTTCGGGAATCAGAAAATCAGAAGACATCGACGTTATCTGAATACGGAGGTAAATATTTTAAAATATGATAGGCTGGTTGTTACCAAGCAGTATAATTAACGAAGCTTAACTATTTAGTTATACTTCTAAACATATTTAACTATTATGATTGCCGTTTACTTGTATTAAATTCGAATATTTCTGAAAACAACTTTCTTTATAAGGGATCAACATTAAACAAATAAATGAATTGAATACAATTATGTAGAGTACGCGCGATAAATACATCTTATTTATCATGTAGACTTAAAATTTCATCATATTCTATGTACTCGGTCATGATAACTTTTTTTAAAAAAAATTTGGGAAAATAGTTTTGTTTATATAAGCACGTTGACAAAACTTCAATGACAAGTTCTTGTTATTTTCTTTAAAATAATTTGTATTTTTTAAAACGTGAATTTAATACTCTACGAATTACGTTAGAATTAGTAATTTTTATTTTAATGGGATTTTTATTAAAATTTGAAAAAATATTGATGCTGGATTTATTTTATTTTCTTTGTCGAATTTCCCACTTTTATTTAGGATAACATTAAAATAATTTTCTATAGCGTTGTGAAGTTTTAATCAAATAAGTTTTTGAGTAATGTTTATTAATAAATTATATTTTTCTTCTGCAAAAAAAAAAATAATATTGTTGACTAAAGTAAAAATAAATAAATATTTCATATAATTTCAAAATTTCTTTAATCAAGTTGAAATAATTTTCGTTTTTTTTTTTAATGGGAATGGTTTTATTATAAAAAAGACGGTAAAGTTAATAGTACACGTAGTGGAAATATTACATATTTAGTTCGTATACCACACAACATTTATTTTCAAACTTATTAGAACTTTTAAGAGGACATATTTTTTATAACTCATAAATTTCTTAAAATTTCGGGACTACCGAAGGTTACACTGAAATCAATAGTTATCGATCCATTTTATTAACAAAAATTAAAAATGTTATATTAATTTCGCTAATTTTGATAACGTTCGAAGCATATTAATTAAATACTACTTCACTTTGAACATCTAATTCTATTAATGTCTTCACGATATAACATTACAAGACATTTTAAAAACACATGTAATAAATAAGGACAAATTTGTATATATATATATATATATATACGAACGTTAAACATAATTATGATTTATTTTACAACAAAAATCATACATGATGTTCTTACGAAAATAAAATCAATCATCAACTGATAAAATAATTGTTTATAAATAATAACTTCTTATAGACCATAGATAAAAAAATACATTTGATTTTCTTTGTCGTTTGGAAAAGTTAATCAGATTCTAAAATGGAAAATCCGTAAATAGCTTTGAGTTAGCGCATGCCTGAATCCAGCTAAGAATTCAAGCATTTTTTAATTATATTATTTTTTACAGATAAGTGTATGTAGTTTAATTTAACTTTTCATACCAACTTCATCATTAACTAATAAAAAATATTACTAATAATTATTAATGTTTACTTGGTTGTTGTTTAAAGAGAGCGTATGAAGATATGGCATATGCGGAATCACGATGTTATCGCCAATTTCATTATTATCAAGAATTAACTCTTTCAGGTGAATGAAGTTTTCAACATATGTTAAATTATTTAAACAGTTAAAACTCATATCCAAGGCGTCTATCTTGTTACCATACAATTTCAAAAATAATGGTGGGATCCTCCGTATATCTTGTCCTATATAACATAACTACAGTGTAACACATTTTTATATAAATTTAATGTAATAAGTAAAAATGAATTTATGTAAAACATACATAATAAGCTATGTAGCAAAATAAATGCATACATTTACACACATACAAGCCAGAAGTCCTGGGTTATTGAAATAATTTACTTATTATAAAACGTATTACATTTGAAGAAGAGTAAGATTTCTGTTTTAAATGTAATTTAGTTAAAATTTTAAAATTATAAGATTTGTAAACAAAATTACGTGTATATATATATCACCAATCACATATTTCAAATACAATTGCATATTAATTATATATTCAGAATTGTTTTTATAAAATTTATATTATCATTTCCGTATTATGTAGATATTTAAATGTAAAATGGTTCTATGTAATAAACGTTTTCACGATTGACAGTAACATATTATGTTTAAAAATTGTACATATATTTGCATTTTTAATTTTGTTGTATTTTTTATCTTTTGATACCAATTTAGTTGACTTCATATCTACCTTATCTATTATTGATACTTATGTATCAATTTTCATTCATTAGTTACTGTAATCTATAAATTAGAAATGACTATTTTTAAAAATCAACAAAAACAATTATTACATATAAAATAACCGAATAACATTAATGTATAATGCTTACTCGTTTGTTATGTAAACGAATTGAGTGAGCAGATAAAATGGATATATTATCGTCATCTTTCTTCAGAACATTATTATCCGACTCAATCATATTTATTTACGTTATACAGAACAGAATACAAATAAATATTAATTTTACAGATCAAAGCTACATTATAGACTAACCGATTGTAACAGTGTAGCTAAATAACAGAGCTTAAATGATTACAAGGGAGTAAAATATGGATTGAAGGAATTTTCAACATTTAAATAAATTATTCTCCTATGAAAGGTAGCTCTTTATTATATAAAATTTATAATAATAATAAACGTTATTCCTTCAAAGTCCTAATTTTCATTTTAATATTATTTCAGGATTTTATCAGTTAAATAGCAAACATAAATATCACAAGTACCCTTATTCAAAATAAAGAATGTAGCAAATTATAATATAATTTATTCTAAATGATTTATAATAGTCTGTTTCTGAAAAAATTTTGATGCGTAACTGCGTAGCTTCGGTTTACTAATTGATTACTGATTCGAAAGTTCAAAAAAACATTAAGTTTACATTTCATAAATTAACATTAGTGTTGGCTTAGTTTTGTGGATTTTGTTTTTGTTTGTTTTTAGTCAAGTTGTCTTTCTGAATTTGTGGTTGTTTTTACTGTTTTATTATTTTTCAGAAAAAGCTTGAAAATGGGAATTATGCGATTTAGCAGTATATGTGGTTTGTCATTAAAACCAGTTGTGTTAACGTTCTTTCTGATGACCTTGGTATTCAGCGTTATTTTATTTTATTATAATATACTGTCTCAATTTAAAATAAATTAACATCGCCCACCGGACTCATTCCTATAATACTTGTACACTTTAGAATTGATCGGAGATTGGATAAATTGATGTATATTGCTTCCCTAAAGGCCATTAAAAATAAAGTGTCGAAATTTTTTAAAATATTAATTACACCATTTCAAATTTTATTTGTATGATTATAAACACGAAATCGGTCGAAGTTTCTCCCTTGTAACGCTAGTGTCGATTTGGTTATTATGGTTATTGTTTTATTTTAAAAATTACTAATAAATAAAATCGTTCTTTTAAAAAAAGCCCAGCTTGTTCGGATTGGTTAGGTGAGTTAAAGTGTAATTAATGAAAAAAGGAAAATAGGCTCACCACCCGATCATGTTAAAAATCGACAAAAATCACATTTAGATTGAAATGTCAGCTACTCTACTTTCTCCCGATAAGGCAATTCGTCAGTTACATTGGGTGGAAACCATTTTCTACATTTTTCGTCTCAATTTTTAGATAATTTCGTTATTCCTTTATTCTAGCCATATCCATACTTCATTTTCCGTGGATTTTTAACTTCAATAACTCATTAAAAATAGTCATTTTTACATTTCTTGCAACAATCGGGGTTGCACAAGTATTCTAGGAATCTATCTAATTTTGTTTCATCTTATTGAAATTTTTGTTTCAAATAGGGGTAGGACAGTCATCAAGTGTAATCGTATTTATTATAACCGGATATTCTATAATATATTAATTTATTGTCTTTTTATGAGTTTCGGACAAAAATTGATATTACATATTTATAAGCGGAACTTGTTTTCTACATATTTTGTTATTAATTGTAACGAATATAAAATATAGAAAATCATAAAGTATGGAGTTTTGACACATCAGGAAAATTTTATTTTCGTTGAATTATTTCACTGTTACTCTTTGGAACAGTTTCATAGTAAACTACGATAACGCTGACTAGCTTAAATAGATGACTGCTAATCATACTGTTTTCAATAAATACTTTAAAAATTATATTCAGTATGCAATACATCTTCCTTAAGTTAAAGGTTTAATTTATTCTTACTTGTTATGTTTCATTCATGTTAGATGCTGATTAGGTTATGTTAAATTTTTGTGATAATGCAACAGTCTCAATGATACTATATATTTACCATAAAATTTATTAACCTCATAATTACATACATTTACTGACTGGCATACAGTTTTAAAATTTTATTAAGTTTCTTAATTTTTTATTTAGATGTACGAATTATTCAATATTTGGTTGTTTTTTACTGATGCTGCTCTTATTGAACATTTTTTGGATATGGCTGAACACGCAAGTAATTAATTTAATTTATCTTTGTTTGTATATACTTGTATATTTCACATTATTAAATTTACCAAATTTTAAAGTTTGTTTTTATATCAAAAAAAAACTTTTAATGATGATAGTGTAACTCTTTATAAATATTCATCGAGATGAAGTGTGAAATAATAGGGTTTGATGTAAAGTAATGAAATGATTTTTATTTGTGAAATATGAGAGTAAAATATCGAATTCATAAAATTACCATATTGTAATTAAATATATATTTTGTCGTTTTCGTAATGAAGAAAATGTATTTCATTAAAAAATACGTAAAGTATAATTTTCAAATAATTTATGTGTACAGTAAGCCGTGAGCATGTCAGATTTCATCAGACTGATAAAGTAAACGGTGAAAAAGTTGCAAAACTTATCGTTACACTGAGTAAGTTTAATTTTATTTACTATATTTATTTATCAGCATTTATTAACGATTGACCCTGACATGAAACAACGCTATAACTTTCGTTTTATTGAAATAAAACATCCAACCAGCTACTTTACTTATTGTTATTTCATGATAGTGACTGTTGCTTGTTTAACCTTATTGAGTAGCGCGGTTTTATAACATTATTATTTTAATTGAGATGATATTTTACTTTATGTGTGTTGTTTTTAAATTAAGTGATGAATCTAAAAACAGTACGGATGTTTTGATATTCGTGGATAAATATTTTCTTACAAAACAATGACATCAAATTTAAAAAAAAAAAAAACACTCGGATATAGAACATTCAACTTTATCATTTTAACAAAAAATAATGCTTCGGAACGGTATTGCAGACCACATAATCACAAATCGCAAATTAACAGAAACAAATACCGTCAATATTTACAGAACAAATAATCAGTTGACAATAGAATCATTTGTTATGGCAAGAAAAATTAGTGAAGTTCAATAGAAAACATTAGATAAAAGTCTTTGAAGAATATTTACAACTGACTTTCTGTTGTCGAAAATAAAGAATTGTTTTATCAAAGATTTAACTTCTTGTTGATTCCGATCTTATTAATAATTAAGTTTGTGTTCGTTATGTTATCGTAATTTTTATTTCTTAATTGAATGTGAAATACACTTTTGAATTAACGTGTAAGTGTATAAAAAATTACTTGTAACTGAATATTTGATAAGTGAATGTGGATTGTGTAATAATAATAAATCAACTGATGGGATAATAATGCTTTTAGTTGGTGGCGATGAAAATAACATGTTCTTTAGATACATCATTTCTCACTTTTTTTTTTTTTTTTTAAAAATTCCGTTTCCATCTCGACTGTAATATCATTAAAAGAGAAACGTGACTTTAAATATAAGACTTTTTAATTATATCATAGTTTTGCATGAAATTTAGTATATTTAATTTAATTTAGAAAATGCGCGTGGTAATATATCTTTTATTATTTCAGTGAAGTGCAGCATATTTTACATAATAGTTACAGATATGTTAGATGCCACAACTATTCTATTTTATTTGTATGGTATGTGGAAGGTATGTATTTCTTATTATGTTTATTTATTTATTTATTTATTATTTTAATTTTTAAATTGGACTTTGGAATTAACCAATCTGTCCATAAAAAAAAATAAATAACAATATAAAGTAATTTTACGTTCTAAAATAAATTTAAATAAAGAATAATATATATATATATATATATATATATATATAAGGATCATCCGAGGAAAGTAATAATGAACTTAAGATGTAAGGAGGTTAATGGCTTAAAGATATGCCTAGAAAATAAACGCGATTATTCTGCAGAGTACGAGGAACAGTTAAAAAAAAAAATATTCTAATCCAGAATCATATCGGTATCGCCCGGATGAGAGCAGGTGCTGGTTTCGATCATTCCAATTTTGTGCAAATGAGCAGGTAGGCAACAATGATTTAAACGAAGTCGCGTTAATGTCGTGATCATGTGACGAGAAATAGGACCGCTAAATTTTTTTGGAAAATACCACGCCTTTTTGGAAGACTAGTTTAATGCTTTTATGTTTCTTCATTTATATAACAATCCGAATTGTAATTTTTTTATAGTTTCCGTTTTTTTTTTCTAACCAATTTTCTAGAAAGACAAATCGTTTTAAGATACTTAGGAGTTTTCATTATACTAATTTTATTTATTTCTCATTTATTATTAATTGGTAATTTCTGTAGATTTTTATCAAAATTTGTTAGACCTATTTTATTGATATAATTCGGAAAAAAATGTAAACTGATTTTACAAATTACTTTGAAAAATAAGTCTTTTATAATTAATTTAAATTTGGAATAATCTACGAGTCGCACACTTTTACAGATGCAATTTATTCATGATTGACAATGATCTAAACTTATCTTTATAATGGTGTTCTTTTTTTATGAAATCAATATTTTCTTTTCACTAACAATCTCATCGCACTTATCATTAGAAGTAATGTCCAACATAGGTTGCTGGTCAGTTTGCACTCTATTCATCGTGTACTACCTATCCCGTAATAGACCGTGTGGATCTGTAAACTGGATCACGTGAATCATATTTTTAATCATTTATTTGCTTCGGTCCTCATTGGCGATTTTAATATAAAGTTGCCGCTAATGAAAACAAATTTCCTTCAACGATAACTTTAAATTGCTTACTGAGTATCTACTTTCAAATAATTCGATAATTAAAAATAATAAAATACCTACTTTTACTAATAACGACGGAGAAAACATTATTGATTGTCTCATTATTCACAACAGAGTTCAAGGATTAGGGTTAACTTTTCAGGTGTCTATTTTTATCTTTTTTCCATAGAATGATTTAATTCACTTTTGTCATTTGATATTCGTAAAACAAATCTAAACATGTAAAAGACTACATTTCAATGTATTCTTCAAAACATAGAATCGTAAATATATTACAATGCGACACTTGTACCAGTACCTCAACCTACGGTAAATCTTAACTCGCGATCGTGTCTGAAGAGCTGATGCTACTGCTCAAAGCGGTTGACTTGAGATTGGATTTTCTACAACTCAAATACAAAATTAGCCTTCCAAAAATGAACGTAAGAACTGTGTACCACAATTTATCTTTGATGTCACCAAATATCTCAATTGTAACGGAATGATATTTGTTTCGTTTTGTCTGCATCCCAAAACCATCTGAACTGCAACAGCTTAATTTCATCATGGATCGCTCTCTTGCTCTTATTACCAAGAAAGTAATAAAATATCTTTTTCATGTATAAGCGGGTGCTGTTAAGATTTTTAGAATGAATGAAGTTTTTATTTTTTAAAAAACAACAAACAACTTCGTCCAACCTTTGCCCATTAAATAATCAGGTTTTGATGATAATCCCGATATGTTCCTTCCTTCTGCCCGCATCACCACGTTTAAATAACGAATGATTTCCGAATTATAATTATTTACTTTCGTTCCAGTAAGGTTAGTTACCTTTTCGTGGTTACCAATCATTTCACAAATTTTATACGTACATTATACTAATAATTATAATCACAAAATTCGTGTATTTACTCGATGTTAGTAGTGAAAAATTGGAAAAAGTGAATGCAAATCGTGGTAGCAATTATGTATAATCGTGTACGTTATAACTACATCAACAACATAAATAAAATTAAAGAAAATATTAAAACGCAACAAAGTTTCTTAATGCCGTACATTATGCAGTGCGTAGGCTACTCCAAATAATTTCTCTCCATTGCTGCCTTAAATAGCGCATCGTTATCATCAATGTTACTCCATTCTTTGAATTTTTCTTCTGCAAACTGGTTTTTTACCATAAATTCTTCCTTGCAGTATTAAGCTCAAAATGTCGCACTTTTATCATCTTAGAATATGATCTAGATATGCCATTTTTTTTTACATATTTTTTACGAGCTTTCTTTATACGTCAGATCTTTTTAAATACATTCTTATTTGAAACTATTTCAGTTCATGAAATTCTTATAATAGTCTTCTTATTTATGTAGCTTCTAAACGTCTAATAGTGTTGACATTCAAAGTCCACGTTATCACTCCATACAATAGTACTGGAATAACGTAGCAGTCTGTAATTTTTAGTCTTAACTGAAGCGGTAAATCATTGACGAATATAATGTTTTTTATTTTTCGGAAGGTTTCGTTTGGTCCACACTTTGTCCTTATTTCTTCCTATTATTGTGTAATTTAGGTACTTTTAGCTAAACGTATAGTGTTCATTGAATATTTGATAATGACGTAATCGTCAGAAAGATTCATGTTAATTGAAAATAAACATTTAAGGGATTACACTTTTAATATAGTATAAGATTATTAAATCTATGTATTTGAAGTTGTCTAATGGTTTATTAACGTTTATTTAATTAAGTTGGTTTTTGTGGTCGTAGTTTATTTTCGATAGTTAATATTTTTGTTTTTTTTATAACTGAATCACAGTTGTACTTGCCATAAATGTATAATTAGTTCTTAATAAAAAATTATTTTTTTAAAATATTTTTTTAAATAGACTATTTCTTCAAAATAAATAAAATAAAAATATTCTTTTTACCGTATCACAATACTGTATAAGTCCTAGGACTGTTTTTCATGATAACTTTTTCCAGCGACCCCGGTCTTTAACAGCTGTCTTTAGTTCTGTATAATTTTTCACTCCAGCGTCCTTTATCAATATTGCTCCGAATGTATTTTTCGATCCTCTTTTTCCTCTAATTTTGCCTTCGAGTACGTCTCTAAATAGACCACCGTATCGAAGTACATGTTTCATCCAGTTTAGGCGCGTTTTCTTAATTCTATTCATAAGCAATCTTTTTTCTTCAATGCACCTGTTCACCGATTTTCTTCCATGTCCAACTTATCCTCTGCATTTTCTGCCAGGTCTGCATTCCGAATGCCTGTGACTTATTTACGTTTCTCTTATTTAATGTTTCATATTTCTGCACCATAAAAAACGAATACGCACATTTTTAATATTCGCTTCCTGAAATGTAATGGCAGGGACTTTTTCCTTAGTATGCCTTGTTTTTCTTAGAAAGCATATTTTGCTAGCCCAATTCGGGATTTAGGTATATTGTCATACACGCACGACGCACCCACGCGTGCACAACAGACAAACATGTATATATACAGCGGACCAATTTATTTTTATTTTCGATACGTGTCACGATATCCTTTTCGAGATTATTTCTCGTTTAATTACGAGACGCATATATTTATAGACGTTCGTCTATTATTTCGAGCTCAAATGTCGCTTGTAGAATTAAAATGACGTTATTATGATTAAAATTTGACACGCAATTTAATAAATGTTTATTTTCGACACGGAAAAGGCCGTCACTGATGATACTAAATTTGGTCGTAAAGGGTGTGATCTTTGTTTTCTTAACGTCTGCAGCATTTGGTATTAGCGTTGTTAATCCACGAACTCAGCGCTATCTCTCTGTTCATGATATTTTTCATCTTAAGTAATTATATTGTTCTTATTTAAATAAACGACGAAAGTTTGATACGTTGATCGATTTCTTCATACTTATTGCAATCAATATTTCGACTTTTTGATGTTTGATTAACTGTAGCGCTGATAGTTTTATATAATTTTTCACTCCAGCGTCCTTTATCAATATTGTTTCGAATGTATTTTTCGATCCTCTTTTTCCTATAATTTTGCTTTCGAGTACGTCTCTAAATAGACCACCGTATCGAAGTACATGTTTTATTCAGTTTAGGCGCGTTTTCTTAATTCTATTCGTAAGCAATCTTTTTTCTCCAATTTTTTGGAGCATGTGTTTATTGGTTTCCTTCTCTGTCCAACTCATTTCGAACGCCTGTGACTTATCTATATTTCTTTTATTTAAAGCTCCATATTTCTGCATCATAAACGTCTATGGATCATACGCACATTTTCTGTATTCACTTCTTTAAATCTTTCGTTTGTTTTGCTTTTTTTGGAGTTTTGCTGGTCCATTTGGGGAGTTAATTTCGCGCGCGCGCGCGCGCACACACACACACCCATATATATATATATATATATATATATATATATATATGTATATATATATATATATATATATATATGTATATATATATATATATATATTAGACAACTAATTTCTTTTTCTTTTCCATAGAAGATATCCTTTTCGAGATTATTTTTTATTAAAACTAATTATGAAACGCATATATTTATAGACGTTCGTATTTCTGAGCTGAAAATATAGCTTGTAGAATTAAAAATAACGTGATCCGTATGTATATTTTAATTAAAATATGGCGCGTAATTTAATAAATATTTATTTTTGATACAGAAAATGCCGTCATTGATGATACCTAGTTTGGTCGTAAACGCTGTGACCTTGATTTTCTTAACGTCTGCAGCACTGGGTATTAGCGTAGTTTTGTTAATCCACGAAGTCAACGCTATCTCAGTGTTTATGATATTTTTCATCTCAAGTAAGTAATTATAATGTTTTTATGCAAATAAAGGACGAAAGTTGATACGTTGATCGGTTTCTTCATGGAACTTATTGCAATCAATATTCCGACTTTTCGAATTAACTGTAGCGCTCAGTGTAACGCTTAAGTATGTGCTGAAGTTTGATCTACGACATTTCGGTCGTAACGTAATTGGTATAGTGATTTTTACCGGTAAAGAAATTTAAAAATCAGATTTCTTTTGATGATCAGAGTGGGTCATCACTACGTTCGTTTCAGAGTAGATGTGAAACAATATACTGTACTGTGGTTAATATTAAGTAGGTGTTTGCCTGTGATGTAAACAGGATTAGAATTCTGTCGGTTATCCACTGACGAGTCCTTGAATCATTTTTAGCATTAAAGTCCTACATCGTGATGTCTCCTAAACTGTGTTTACGTTGAATAATCGGATTTATTAAAATAATTTTTATGTACGTTTTATATATATATGTGTGTGTATTTGTGTGTGAACGTGTGTTTTGTAATGTATATATAAAGTTTGTTGATACTCAATTGAATTTTTTAAAAAAGTGCCACAATGTTAGAGATTTACGAAAGTTTTACTCAGCGAATTAATGGAAATTACAAAAATTTAATTTGTTGCCAATAAACCTCTTTTTAAATTTTGTTTATTTATTATGGATATTTACATTTAAACTAAATGAAGTATCACAGTGCTGAATGATATGCGAATCTTTTTATAGTTAAGTCGCATATTCTTAAATATTCCATGTGATTTTTATATTCTTCGATTGTATCAGAATGTATATATATATATATATATATATATATATATATATATATATATATATATGTGTGTGATGAATAACCTACAATAAAAAAGGACGTATAGTTTCAAGTTTATAAAGGTTCGAATGATAATATTAATTAGCAAATAATAAAATAAATAAAAATTGTATTTCGATATTAGTTCGATATAATTTTGTAATTCTTAAATAATAAATTCCGTTAAAAATGTTTTATGTTGTGAACAAATTAATCGGAACCTCTATCAAGTAATCTTTTGTTTTTTTATACGTGTTTTATTTTAAATTCGTAATTTTAAGTGAATTATTTTTGTTTTATTTCAGTGCTCGCCTTAATCATATCGCTGTTTACAAATTTTCTGTGCCCTTACAATTACTACCGGCACATGAAAAGGGCTCTTAAGGATAAAATGAAATATAATTCTTTGGAAAAATTTTAAATGCGTACGACAATGTTATTTCATTTAATTTATTATTCATTTTTTAATATAATTATCGCACGTAATGTAATATGAAGTAAGTTATATTTTGCTTTTCTTTCTTTTTTTTCCAATTTTAATTCCTTACTATTTTTTTGATTTTTCCTGTTCAGTTTTACATGTTTTTTGATTTTTCCTGTTTGGTTTAGCATATAATTTACGGTAGTGCCATCCGTATTTAAACTTTTTTTGCTGATGTATAAAAAATTGTTTGTAATTATTGTATTTATTGCGCGCAAAAATATTTTTATTTTGGGAATAAATTTGATTTCAGTTGTACGTTACATTTTATTTCGTCAAATATATATATATTTTTTTTTTGAAAGTCCCAGCGGTTTAATCTTGCTTTAGTTGGAAATTAATTCTTAAATCTACAGCAGGCGGCGAGAATTCACCAGCAGTTTGCTCTTACCAAATTGATAATATACTACACTCAATCCGACTAAGCGATGGCTGCACTATTATGTACTGTATTCAGTACATCAGACCAGCTGTACTTCCACATCGAAAAGCATTGGTTATAACAGACTCCCTCTCCTCTCTACAACTAATATGCCATCAAGACAATAAATGTTATTTTTGTAAATATTGTAGCTATTATTGGTGTATGATCGCTAAAAATGTTATCAAAACTTGAACGAACTCTAATGCAATTGGTTGATATACCTTTAAAATGCTGAGGTAGATTCTTTGAGCGGCCGGTAGATTTACATAAGAATAGATATTATTTGTTTTAATAAAGTTACCCAGGATGCTACATCTATACCGAAAAATAATTCATATCGGGAAATTATTCACTCATTCGTTAGAAATGAACCGCGAGCTTATAATTAAATCGTTTTCAGAAATCCTCGAACGACTTGTAATACGTAAAAATATTGTTAAACAATGATTTAACCAGCTTTAAGCCTTACAGTACTCCACTATTGTTTCTTCTAAGTCTAGCGTTTGATTGGAGAGAAACTAAGGAGTTGTTGTACCGAGGCGTAATGTGTTATTTTGAAATTCAGGGGACGTTGCTATTTTTTCGAAAGGAACGCAGCATTAGTGAATATTTTTTTCTTTACTATTCTCTTTTTTATGTTATTCGTAAAACGTGATTTTATAAGTTAATTTATCTCTAGGCGACCTGCTCTACGAAAACCGTTAGCGATATGCGTAAAAAATGACGATATGGCAAATAGATGAATGCTTTGCACGCGTTACGTAATATATATACTAAACAGAATATATCTGTCGAAATAATATACAAAGAGTTACACATCTATTTCTTTGATTCGTATATATTTTCGTATCTGTAAATCGCCCATCTACTAATATTCTGATCCTCTCCGATTTTAAAAGTTGTTTGCTGGCATTACAGCACTCACAGCTCAACTCTCGTTTACCATCAAACAAAATTTCTAATTACATATACCGATTACACTCTCTCGGTGTAAGAGTTAAATTTATTTGGATCCCCGGGCATAGCGGTATCCATGACAATAATCTAGCTGATCATTTAGTCACTTCAACGGTTACATTAGGGACTTTTTTGTTTTATACTCCTCCTATAGATCTCCTAGCGTACATTAAATATGCGCATAAGGAATACTGGAAAAATCTGTGGTCCGATCCATTTACTGCAAAGCATTATAAATCCATTCAACCCGACATACCTTCTAATCCATGGTTCTACAATATTAAAGTTGAAACGATCAAATTGCGCGGTTTTATTGCTAACATTTGTCGACTGAGACTCGCCTGTAGTCGCCTTCCTGCTTCGTTACACAAGTTGAAACTTATTAGTTCCCCTAGTTGCTCTCATCCTATGGATACCCATTTAGTGGCTGATGCAGACCATGTTATTCTAGAGTGTTCCCATCGTAGTAATTTTCGTGTTGCATTTTATCAAGCTCTTCACAGCCTTAAAGTTCCGTTTCCTATAAATATTGCATTTCTCTTAGCTCCTCAAAATGCTGAAGTATATACGGCTCTATTATATTTTAGATTCTGGTATCATTATTTAATTTTACACATCCCTACATTACTTCTTACTCTGTCTAATTTATAAGTAGCCCTTTCTTATTCATCCCATAATATACAGACATGGGTAAACAGTATGGAAGCCCCCCAAAAAAAAGAATATTGTTTTCAAAACAAATCTGAAAAAAGAATATAAAGACAATAACAGATTCGCTATATTCTTATTTCTTCATACAAAATAATCGAAAAAAAAACATTTAAATTTATACTACTTAAAATTAAAAATATGTGTCCTAAGATTGTACTAAAAGATTAATTGTTGTATTTTTTTTTATCGTATGGTATTAATAAATTGTTTCCCGTTATTAAAATTGATTTCTTTATAATGATTTTCAGATTATGTTATTTAATCATCATGTTTTACCATTTTGATGTAAAACTTTATTTACTCTAGTAGCCGTCGAATTAATCACATTTACTTCTCCAGTTTGTGTAAAACAAATAAAAATCCTTTCACAGGGGACAACAATGGGTTTTGTGTTTTCTGTCACTAGTAATATATAATGTGTATGCGTACGTCGGATTGTAGTTTATATTACGTCTGTATGTTAATTACGGTCTTTGCGTATGTGTGGTGTGTAGTTTTTACATGTGTAATGGTAGATGTCTGCATGCGGTATATATTACCAGATCATTTTATTATCAATTATGTAAACCAATAGCATTGTAACATTATCAAGCTTGTGATAATAAATTCCAGATATATGTCGTAATTAAAATTATTATTCTGTGTGAATTTAACGAAGCCATAAAATTTTGTCAATTCGGTGTTTTTTTATTTTGCTCGATCGGCATCATAATCCGGTGATGACTAAAAAAACATGAATGCAGCGGATTATTCTCACGGATAATTGTGAATTACGTTAACTGTTTTCTTTATTTTGTTAAGTGACTTAGTTTCCTGTTTAATTTACTGCGTTAGTGCGTTAACTTCTTGACTTACGTTTATTTTGTTAGTGTGTTCTTTGTCGTCCTATAATCGTAGTAATTTAGTAATATCTACATACCTACCGGTAAATTATTGTACAGGCAATTATGAACAGGTTAGTAATATTAGTATTAAACTCAGTTGAAAGAGTTAAGTACGTAATTTATAATTTTCAACTTTTAAATTATCTTAAAAATCAGTACGACATTTATAAGTCTAATTTGGAAATATCATAATCTCCAATTTTATCTGTTGCAAAACTTCAGGACATTTCCTTTAGATGAAATGAACCTTTGGTGTAGAAATTTATTTTCTCGTAACACAGTGATTAGTTTTAATGAGATTTTCTCACTATGTGTGTAGTAGTTATTTGTCATTATGTAGACTGTTGCGTTGAAGAGCTGTTCAAAATGAAATTGAAAAAATTATTATTTCTTAAAAATAAAACCTAAGGAATCAAGTAATTTGTTAAATACTACTCATTCGAAATAACTTTATCACGCGTTAAAGTGTAATAGAGGAAAAACTGTTCAATAAATTTCATCTCTATGTTTCGAGAATATTAAAAAAAAAATACTTATTTTACGATTGAAAAACAGTAAATGTTACAAATTTCACCGTTACGATTTTTTTTGTTTGTTTTTATAATTAAAGCTGATTTATAATTAAAGAGTACAATGATGTTTTCACGTTATTGATAGGTTAAAAAATGTAATAGTTTTCTTTTCCCATATAATGAAACTGATTTTTATGATGGAATTTAGTGTTAAACATCTGTGTTGTTCTTATAATAAGTTAAAGTAAATTCGATTTTTTCTTAATAATCATCGCAATTAACTTGAAGTAGGCTGAAGTATATTTCACAATTTTGTATAAGGAAAAAAGATGATACTGATATCTGGTCTATTCAACGTGTTGAAAGGATGTAGTGATGTTTAGTGTTCGGTTAGGTCACACTCGTTTGACTCATTCTTATATTCTATCCAAAACCGATCCACCTACTTGCTCAACCTGTCACTGTAACTCATATCAAAATCAAAATAACTTTATTGAGGATTTATGAATATAAATGAATTATTAACTATATAACTTATAAACTAAATTTCCTCGGCCCATAAAGAGCAAAGGTTTCCTTTAACCGCTCCCATTCCTTTCTATTTATAGCTACTTTTTCGAAATGTTTCCGATTTAGGAAATTATTAAAATCGTCCTTCCACCTATCCCTTTGATGACCATTTCTTCTCTTGTGATGCGAGAGATACCAGAAAGCAGTCCTATAGGTCCATCGATCATCTTTTAACCTAGTTACGTGGCCGGCCCATTCCCACTTTCTCCTTCTAGAGTAGCTTATTACATCAATATTATTTTTAAACAGATGCTTAAGTGTTTTTATTTTAAAATGATCCTTTCTCTTAACCCCCAGCATTGATCTTTCAATAGCGTTCTGAGTAACCTTGAGCTTGTTAATTGTCACTGAATTTAACACCCAAGTTTGACAACCGTAAGTTAATACCGGTATAATATACAAATATTAAAAATCTGGCTTTTTTGGTTGTTACTAAAAGGACCTTTAAATATACATCTTAAACCCCAATACTTTTTCTAGCATCTCGTGATTCTTACGTTTATTTCCTTTTCCATCTGATTCCTAAATGATAATAACTGTCCTAAGTACGTTGCTTCGCTTACAAGGTCTAGGTAGTTGCTATCTAACTGTACTTTATTGACATTTGTATTTTCTGTTAATATTTTTGTTTTTTTAATATTCATGGATAGACCTGCAGTTGCCCCTCTTGCATTCAGTTCTGAAAGCATCTGTCCTAGCTCCTACAATGATGTAGCAAGGAGAATTATGTCGTCGGTATATCTTAAGTTAGATATTCTCATCGCGTTTATATTTATCCCTTTGTTCTCCCAATTCATTTCTTTAAAAACTTCTTCTAATGCGCAGTTAAATAGAATCGGTGAAAGAGGGTCGCCCTGCCTGACCCCCCTTTTAATTGTAAAATATTGAACTTTAACATCCGTAACTATCCTACCTTTTAAACCTCCATACATTTCTTCAATTATCAGGATATAATTTTCAGACACTCCCTGATTTTGTAGTGCCCTAAAAATAAATTCATGATTTAAGGAATCGAATGTTTTGTTATAATCAACCAGTCCTAGGTGAAGGTTTATCTGATACTCCCTAAATTTTTCCATAATTTGATTTATTGTATGCAGGTGGTCCGCTGTGGAAAAATTCTTACGAAAACCAGCTTGCTCTGACTGTTGCTGAATTTCCAAAAAATATCTGATTCTTTTTTCTATAACTTTTGAGAATATTTTAGAGATGCTCAGGCTTAATGTAATTGGACGATAGTTCTCAATATTGTAACGGTCCCCTTTTTTAAACAATAAAATCAGATCGGAGTAATTCCATTCTTCTGGTATACTATATGATTTTAAAATTTTATTAAAAAGCATAACTAATCTTTTAATTAAAACCTCCCCCCCGCCTTTTATATGTTCGTTCGCAATACCGTCATGACCTGGACTAACATTGGTTCTCGAGTTTTCTACCACCGTTCTAACTTCACCGACTAAAAACTCTGGTTCCGAATCCACTACTCTCTTAGCATACGTATCTTTTCCATCCCTGTCCTTACCATCGTCTTTATATAATTCTGCTGTTAACCACTATGTGTTTTAGTTTATCGATATTATTTAATTTCACTATAATCGGTGGTGGCTTGTTAGTATTTCTTGACGGCAGCCGATGAGCAGCTTTAATATCGCAATCGTTCAATATCACATTCAGTTTTTCCGCCACATTGCAGAACTTACTCCTAATGTTCTCGGCTTCCTCAAAAGGAACACCGTGTACAATTACATTGTCTTTTCTTGAATATTGTTCAAATCTATTTATCTCCTCTCTCAAAATTACGTTTTCTTTTCTGAGCGTGTCCATTTCCTCTTTAATAATTATATTTTCATTTTTGAGTTTATTTAACTCGGACATAATACTATCGATTTTTCAGTTAGTAGTATTACATACTAATTTGATACCTTTTATGTCCGCAAACATTTGTTCAAATTTCTTCACGATATCCATGCCAACTTGAAAAGATAAAATTATGTACGTTGTTCGACTAATATCACAAGTTAATAATACGATCACGACGAGATAACGATTACAATCGAACTATGTAATACAACCGAAAAACAGAAAGATAACGCGCGTACTTAAACCATTACTATCGCTTGACAGCACCTGCCTCCATATATATATATTTGTTCTCTATATAACACTATTCACTTTTCATTTTCCGTAACACTTTAATGCAGACAACTGGTCAATTTGACTGGTACATGATTTCATTTTTTTTGGTTTTTCAAGAACCACGCTCTAGCGATGTACTGGTACTTAAAAGTACTTTTTCAGAGTTCAGTTTCGTGTCCATATTCGAAGTAATAAGTTCATACCTTATGTTGTAGAACAGTTATTTTAATATAAAAATCGTTCCCGGTCAAAAGTTCCGTTTGTCTGTATTGATGTAATAATACCGTTATTTAGCTTTTCATTGTCACGTTTGAATTCACCAGTCCTACAGGGATAATACTAACCTAACTGTATATAATCTTATAAAACAGTTAAAGGAATAGCTTTAATAACACCTAAAATGAAACGGAGACTGCAGACAGCAGGTAAAACGTTCCATACATGTCTAATATGCAAAACGCATATATGTATCGAGTGTATAATACGTTTTAATAAGGACTACGTGGTCCAAAAAATAAGCGTGGAAAATACATTGCATGTTTTTACATAAATATTATTTTTTAAATATTTTTAATTTTTTTACGTTTAACCGACATTAGTTAACAACATATTATAATTAAAAATAACAATCACCTTTTATATATATATATATATATATATATATATATGTATGAATATTCCATAAATTATGTTTAAGACATTGCTGGTTAAAAAAAGGAATATTAAAAGAAATTAATCATTTTTTTATTATTTCTGACGTGTATAGTATTGGTTTTTTTTTTCTATATCTTTTTTCAATAAGTGTGTTGGAGTAGTATGCCGAGTTTTGCAATTTTTCGGTGCGAAATTTCTGAAAATATCAATTGTACGTATGATAATCTTCGTGATCAAAATTATCCAGCGAATTAAGACAATACACTGAAATTGAAGGCAAAAACTTATTTTTTATAAACACAGTCGTTTAAAATTAATTTTAAATATAATTATTCACTAATATTAATGAATTTAAAGGAAAACATTCATATTTGACTTAAATTGCTTAGCTTTCGTTATAAATTCTTGCGTATTTCTATTCAATTATAGTTTAATTTGTAACGTATGGTACTTATTTACGTACCTGATAATTTAATAATTCTTTTTTAACAGTTCAATCGATAGGTAGAATATTGCGTGTTACTGAAAAACGTTCCGAATTAAAAATAATTTTTTGGTTTTGACGACAATAAATGATGTTGCTGTTAAAGTGAAGGTAGAAGGTATTTTTAATTGCTGTCTGTTGTTTTCAACGCGATGAGGGAAGTCTTAAAAATCGTATAGTTTTTTTATTAAACGAAAAGGCTGTTATTAAAATTTTCGATTTGTATTCAATAAAAGACTAACAAGTGTAGGATGTTCGTCATGAAAGTATCTCCAAGCGTGCAATAAACTATACTTGCGCATCTACAATAGAACAATTGCAAAACTAAAAAAGTGGCAATTATTTTTTATAACTTCTTTACAATTTTTTTTTTTTTTAACATTTTAGTTTATTGTTTTTTATTTCAGTGAAAATTTAGAACGAGTTTGTAACGTAGAACAGGATCGTAATGTCAATAATAGGCGCTTCATTATAAATAACGAAGTATGTGGTTCTGTGCCTCTGGAAATATTAGTAAAAGTGGTTTCATATTTCTTTTTGGTAAGTATTTAACCGAGCTGTTTAACATCAGTTCACCATTTTCATTTTATATGTAAATACATACGTACTTATCTACATATATGTATATACGTATACACTGTGCGGTAGCAGCTTGTTGGTTATACATGCGAACAACATAAACACAACTATCTTAAAATGATTAAAGTGCATGAAACAAGGATGATTGCTGTCGCCACTGTTGTTCAACGTATATATGGAATATGTGTGAAAATTGCCGGATGATTGGAATGATGGTACATCAGTAAATTAATAATCTACAATATGCTGACGATATTGTTATCATAAACAGCTCTGGAAAATTAGTTAAATTCGTGGACAGACTTGAAAATTAATGTAGGGACTTTAGTAATTAATAAAACTAAGACTAAAATCATAGTAAAAAAAGTGATATGGTCGAGAAAGATGATACGTGTCGATTTGATGTTTGGATAATTTTGTGCATATTTGATTAATGTTAACCAATAATTGCCTACCGGACGTAAAGTGCAGATTGACATTAGCGCGCAGACTGAGGAAGGATATAGCGCCGACGTTAAACACGAAGTTAAATTTTTTAAACTGTCTAGTCTTCCTAATAATAGCCTACTTATTTTACTTTGAGAGTTAAATATTACTTTTCATTAACAATTTTAAAATTCATTTTTCATTATAGATCTCAATATTGATTATTGTTTTCGAATTAAGTCGGATATTACTTAATAATACTGTTCGTAAATTATTTATCTATTTATAAAATTTTTTAAAATCAAAAGTACAATGCAGCGGACATCTTGGGTACACATATTTCTTTATTTCATACATAAATTATCTTCCGTTCACTCAACATATTAGCTTATATAGATTTATTTTGTGAGACCCTATTTCGTATTTTGACCTCCTAATCTGCGTGCCGTTTGTGCCATTGTTAGTTTCCGTTTGCGCTATTTCCGTTATAGAAATATTTAAAAGACAGACTCACTATTTGCAACTTACATACTAAATGTTCGCTATAATTATGATTCGTGTGTTTTTTTTTTTTTAATTTTATATCATTAGTGTGTTTGTCTTTAGATGTATAGGAACCAAACTTTGTTAGTTAGATCCATTTTTAAAGTTCATGAAATTTTTTGCGCCAACGTCTATTTCCATTCCTAATTCATAAAGCCAATTTGACAACTTTCATCTAAGAGTGGTAATATTTATGTTTTTTTTTATCGCTTATTTATACGCTCGATACAACTGAACAATAATATAAGAGGACCATATTCGAGCATCTATCTTAAATTTTAAAACAAAAATTACAGCGCCGTTTGCGACGCTATTGCTAATTACATATTTTAAATTTTACATCGTTTTTTTTTTTTTTTTGAGTGCATCTGATGTTTTACACGATTCTTCATACCATTAATAATCATAATATAGTTACAAAGAAATTAATATTTCAAACAACATTACTACTGAGAAACGAAAAACTAATATTTCATATTGAAATAAATGGAGAAATCGTGAAATATGAAATTTGAATTTATATAATTACGAATTAATACTTTAATTATATAATTTCAACAATTGCTACGGTAAGCTTTGTAAAAAAATTGTTTACAGATTTATTTAGAAATTAATTTATGTTCAAATATATTCCATCACGACGATTTTACTTGATGTAAAATAAAATTATTACGGCTTTATTATAAATATGGGCATTTTTATTTGAACCGAATGTATTCATCTTTTTCCAAATTACGAAATTATTATTAAATATAATTATCGATCAAAATAATAATCGGATAACTTGTTCGAGAGTACATTCATTACCGAGACCTATTAAGTCAGTATGGTACATTCCGTTTGTATGGTAATTTAAATTACACGTTCTATTCGTGTTCAAGACAGCTTATTAAAATTCAGATGGTCACCTAAGTTTTGCTTTTGTAATACCCACTTGCTTGAAAAATATAGGTAGTTTTATTCTTATTTGCTTTTGAAAAAATTCACTATCAATCGCGGCTGACTTTCATACAAAAACAAGAAGCATGTTTATCGATGACGTGGACCACGCGTAATTTACACATTTCCGGCTGTATGGAATTCCATTGTTCCGGGATAGATATACTCATACACACGCATTTTCATATGTTGCTTTCGATGTGTTTCATTTTATCGACATAGAAAGGCGCGGAGTGTCCTTATTAGACTGTATATCCAGGAAATCTAATTCCGAAAATACGAAATTAGTAATTATGTACTAATCGATTTATATCATTTCTTTTTGCTAGTTCTGGTATTTATTTTAAAATTATTTTTTAAATATCTCGGGTATATAAATAGGCGTAACTGTTAAAATCGATACGAATGCAGCATAATTGGCGTGAAAAACGGACAAATACTAACGGATATAAAAATTAAAAACATCGCCAATCGATAAAATCATAGTAAAAATTCAGCGTGCAAGTTAAAAATGGGAAGGTCTCTTTACAAATTTGTTTTTTAAATATATCGGAAATGAAAATGACACAAGCAAAACTAACAACGACACAAACCATACACAGATTTTCAGATAAAACTTCGAAGGGTGCTGAGGTCACAATGCTGAGGTCCGCTGACCTCTCTAATATTTTGAAAATTAAATTGGCCCAAAAGAAAGTAATAACGACACAGACCAACAGCACAAATTAAATACTAATAGCGTAAACCATTTGGGAGTTAAAATTCAAGATGTGGGCTATCATTTTTCCAGGCCCTTACGTGTTTTTTTTTTAAATATCTCGGATGGAACAAACGAAACTATGACACAAACGACATTCAGAATTTAGAGGTCAAAATTCGAAATTTGGCTGGCGAAATGGACACCTAGGTTATATATTTATGTGTTGACGATACTGCTCTTCTTATAATATTCTATTCAATTTACATGATTTGTCAGCCACTTAACATTAAATTGCAGTAAATAAAATACTTTAATAAAAGGAAAATTAATTTTAAGAAGACGAATCGGAAGCAATTATATTTACTAAGCGTAGGCCAATTATAAACGAACAAGTTAGTATAAAAAATAATTTAATCGAACGCGAGGTCACTCACTAGGGCCTCCTAGCGTTAGATAAAAAAAATCAACATTTGGAAAACATAGTAATGAATTTATATTAGCCTAAGGTCGTTTTCTCATTTCGAATAGAAAATTTACGCTAGCAGTTTCTAATAAATTCCCGATAATACAAGAATGTTACACTACCTATTACTATTATGTACTGCTTCAGCTTGGTGTTCGACTCGCTATACTAATTTAAGGAAACTTAAAAAAGAATTTCAAATCACTGTATATCGCGAGCGCATTAAGACAGTGCGTGCTTCCCCCCCTTTTTCATTGATTCGTCGTGTCATACAAGAACAGGCGACTAATTTTTTCAACCATTGTAACAAATCTAATATCACTCTTATAAACATTGGCAAGTACGATTATCAATCTCTGAAGTATGTACATAAATATATAAGAAGTATAAATATAAGATTTAAACGCATACCTTTGTATATCTCTCGCTGAATCGACAAATCGTTTAAACTGTAATCGTTAAATTCTGCGTATTTATTATCACATGGTCTTTCCATTTAAATTTTCCATCTCAACGTATATAACTTGCTATATTAAAGTTATTTAATTTATTATTTACATATTATACGTGTATATTAACTCATATTTTATAAGAAAATTAGTTCTCCGACAAAGATAATCTTTATATTTATTTTTTTTGTTACGACAAAAATTATTATGTAAATATTTCTTGTTCATGAAATAGTGAAAATTTCAATACGTTTGAACCGGTTTTAATTGAATCGATAGATTATTACTCTATGAAATACGTGTGTAATTTTATAATAGCTTTTATTCATGCGTTTCAGGTGTTCAGCTTCGTTATACTGATTGTTTCGTTAACTTTTCTGTTTAGTGACATTGAAGTTTTCGGTAAGAAAAATATCGATAAAATTTCACCGAATTTTATTACTATAGTGGGAATTTAGCGCACGTGTTTGGTGTTTAATGCGCTGAAAATTAATTTTAATTCAGCGACAAGTATTTATATTTATATTTATATTTAGTTCTAGTAGAAATTAAATATATCCCGCTTCATTTTAAAATTCTCGCTACGGGTGCGTCTCCATTAGCAATTGAAGTATTTGGAATATATATATATATTTTTACAACTTTTAATTATCGATATTTACACGTTTTATGTGTTTATTTTTAACAAATATTTAAAAGTTAACATATTGTACTAAAGAAAATTTGGATTTCTTTTGACGTCACATGCACGGTTATGAAGTTTCAATAAAATATTCGAGTAACGACAGCGTATGGCAGCGGCTATAATAATTAAATATTAAAACAAAAAAAAATACGTCAGCTTGAAAGCTATACCATCGGAAAGCGTTAATTAAAGAAAAAATAATCCGGTTAAATTGTAAAGTTCCACGAAAAAATTAGAATTAATGAAATATACGAAAGAGAATTATTATTGGCAAAACTGCAAATATATCAATTAATTGTATGAAAAATTCAGAAATAACGCTTATAAGATAAATCGAGATTATTTAGACAAATTTTATTTTTCACACAGTACGTTTTCTAATTTATGATTTTGCTGACAACATTAGCTTTGCTAGCACGATATTCAGCTATTAGCTTTTCGATTTGACATATCGACAGAATGTTTCCAAAAATCAGCTAAGAATTTAAATAAAAAAAGTATACAGATACTTCTTATACTAAAATAGGCTTTAGTAGAAGGATATAAGCATATTCATCTGATCTTGTTCATTTATTCCACATATGTATTTATTGTACTTCGGTAGAAATGTAATTGCTTTTCCTTAGAGATATCGCTTATATTATAGTTACAAATCGCATATTTTTTAATATAGCTTTTTCTTCTCGTAATATTCTTCATTCGTTCATTTCCCTGTAAATATGTTTTTTCCACTTGTCGCCTGTAATACATACGCTTAAACTTTAGTTATGATTAGAACATAAACATTTATAATCTAATATATATATATATATATATAGTTTTGTAAAATTTTGTATTATAACTTGCGACCTTCTGTAGTATTTGCCAGCAAACAAAGAAAATGTGATGAAATGACAACGTTCACATATTTCATCCGATTTCTCTCGATTATTACACATCTAGTAAAGAACGTGGAAAGCTTATTTACGAATCATTTGAATTCTAATTTTTGAATGTTTATTTTAAATTAAATATATATATATATATATGTATATATATTTTAACGTGTTGAATTGTTAATCATTTTAATTCTTATTTTTAATTGTTTATTTCGTTCATAATAGTTTTGATTTCTAAATATTCATTTTAATAATATTCCACGTTTGTAGTTATTTAATATTTAATAAAAATATTAATTCTGAATTGACGGGAAAAATAAATAGTAAGTTACTACTATAATCATCAGACTGTTTATCACAGTGTTAATTTCGCAGATCCAGACTTCACTAATTCTAATAATATAATACGTAGTAGTCGATTTGGATTTCAACCAAAGCATTTCACAATACAACAGATAGCAAAAATTGCTGACTCTATCGCAGATAATTTTAACTTCAATAAACATACTGGGATGGTGTTATTTGATGTGGCAAAAGCTTTCGACACAATCTGGCACGATGGTATTATCTATGAAATGATTGTTTCCCAATTATCTAATTAAACTGATTAATAGTTACTTAAGTAATCGATCATTTTATACCATTATAAATAATGCGAAATCAGGTAGCAAATCCTGTTCTGCCGGCGTACATCAAGGTAGCGTGTTGGGGTCCATTCTTATTTACATTTTTCATACATGATTTCCCGCATATAAATAACATTGAGGTTGCCTTATACGCTGATGACACAGCGTTGTACTGCAGTTCCTACAGGCCAAGCACTATCAGCAATAGGTTACAATCCGGTGTTGATCGTGTAATTAAGTATTTTTCTAAATGGTAAATGGCAATCTTAATCCTTTCAAAACGAAAGCAATTTTCTTCACTCGTCGAAGACCGTTTTTACCGAGCAGACTTCACGTCAGTGGCGTTGATATAGAATGGTCTGACCTGATACGCTATCTCGGTATGTCATTTTAGACAAGAGGCTAACCTTTTCCAAACCATGCATCGTTGAAGACAAACAGAGCAATCTGTTCAATCTACCACATTTTCAATCGTAAATCTCGCTTAAATATTAATAATAAAATAATAATCTACACGTCAATCATTAGGCCTATTTTAACATATTCTCGTCCAGTTTGGTCTTCAATCTGAAAATGCTAGTTTTAACAGACTGCAATTAGTCCAAAATCCATGTCTTAGATGTATCCTCAATGTCCCCGTATACACTAAAATTTCACATATGCATAGAGTGCTTCTGCAGGTACACCATATATGTAAAAGACTATATCTTCAAACTATCCAAAAATTTTTTTCTCAATTGTAATGCGCACCGTAATAATTTACTTCCAGCATTAGGAAATTACGATTCTAGGGAACTAAGTATTATACTAAGTATAAGCATCGACGCATTAAACATAATGTATTATTCTCATAACGTTATAATCTGCTTTCGTTTCCATTACTCATAAATGATATTACATATTTGTTATATAATTAAACTTATTATTTTTTACATTACCGCTTTTCATTTGTTTTTTGTCTGACCATCGATACTATTTCTATCTTGTATATTTATTATTTACCAGTTTATATTATTAGTTACTTTCATAAATGAAGAGGACGTTTGTTCATTTATGAAATATTATTATAACTTTTTAATATAATGTCAAATATACGCGTTTTTTAAATATTTTTATAGTCACATTGGCTCATACCCGGTCAATTGAAATTTTATGGGCCAAATTAAAATCTAAAAATAAAAAGCTTTGTGGGAACGCATCGCACAATGGTAAATTCATACTTAATACATAATTTATTTAATAAAATATTAGAAGAAATCACGCATGTCGTAATGTTTTATATATATATATTTTTTTATTATTTATTTCTTTTGTAGTATAAATTTTAATATTTAAAATTATTTCTTTTAAAATATAAAAAAACGAAATATCACCCAATTAAAGGTTCTTAGAAGACTGAACGGTATAAACCATCCAATGTTGCCATATCTCTTGTTTGTTGGCACATACCACAGAAGGTCCATAATTTGTAACGGGTAAACTTTAAAAATTTAAAAATAAAATATCGTTATAATGAATTCTATTTCAGACGGAAAAGAATATTATCGTATCACGCGAACTGTACCTGCTCGTAAAAGTATATTAATTCGTTTACTATATCACGCGGCATTAATAGAATGCTTTACATCGCTATATCTGTCAATTTCTTGCCGATATGTAAGTATATCAATAATAATAATTATGCGACATTTTTTTTCTTTTATTATTATAAAGTCGATTTGAACATTTCAAAATAGACGTTTCAAATCGCAACCAGCTTATTACGGAAGACGAAATAAAAGTGGATACATTTTCACGTAATTAATCGGAAATTTCGAACGAAGTAATCTTTTTTCTGAACATTTGCGGGAAAGTGTGTGCCAGTTTTCAATTTTAGGTAAGCTTCCGATAACTGAAATATAGGAAGCATTTTGCTTTTATTGAACTGGCTGAAAATTTATACCGTCTAGCTTCGTTAAAAGTTGTCTCGTTGCCGAGTTTTGTCTAAATATTCATTCTTGTAAGATTCCCTAAAAAATATTCTTGTAATAATCACGTCTACATTCGTGGTTTCTTGTCTTAGCCATGTTGTGCAACGGTTATAAATGTACTTTGAATATATTCGGTGTAATACATTATAGTTAATTTCATTATTATAGGACGGGAAAGCTTTTATCGCATCGACGAATGTTTATTTGATTTCTTTCATTTATCGCGTTGTACAAACGCGTTCGTTTAGTGTAAGAAAAATGCTTCAGCGCAAGTTGAATCATTTCGATGAGAGTATAGTAATGTCGGAAATCGATTGAGCCGCAAACCAACGTATCTTTATAATTTTCACCATAAGTCATAAATAAATAATACAAAGCTTTCGTTAATAAAGTTAAAAATAGTTGGTTAGCAATATTCTGGCAACGAGACGCCACAACACAGTTGTGTAGATCATTACTGACGGCTATGCTATAATATATTAATTTGTTTCATTAGTGTTGGTTTTCAAGTTCCACTGGCTGAAGGAGATGTTACGGTTTTAATTTTTATTTATATAAAAGTTGTCTAACAGCTCGTTTTCAAATCTACTTCGCGTTTATTACGATCCTATTTACATCGCAAACGCGTCAAAAGCCTGTTATAATATCATTCGTGTTCGATCTCGCAAATAATTAGATAACTAACGGAAGTACGCAAACGTTTATTATCCCAAAATTAAGTATCGACAACGTAAACGAATTAAAATCGGAATAAAGGTATTACGAAACAAACTGTACCAGGAGAGTTTTACTTCTAGAATTGCGGTTAGAGAAAAATGAAATTAAAGTATTAAAAAATATAAAACCGCTCAAATATCGAATGGAATAGTAGGAATAATATACGATAATGATCGAGTAGGAAGCCAAATATACGAATTAATTCCCCGGACAGAAATGATTATCGAAGATTTAGGACCAGATTAATTTTAAACGCGATTTATGAAGTCACGAAAATTTCTAGACATACTTTACAAGCTTAAAATAAACAAATGTGTGACGATACAAGATAAAAACTAATTATGGTCAGTCGACGAAATAACTAGTATTTCCAATTTGACTGGACACTTGTAAGTTAATTAGTTCAGATTACGGTAATCGATTATCGCAACATTTCACTTGTTTTACTTACTTAATTAGATTAATAGACGCATTTTTTAAATAGCGCCACACAGTATGCGGTAATTTAATTTTTTTTTAAGTTAATTTTAAATTGCATAAGTCGATTGATGATTTACCGAGATTGATTGTCGAAGTGTAGAAGGAGATTAAACAATGGCAGAACAGAAATAAGGAAATGAATAATCCAATTTGGATATTAGAAAGTTTTTCATCAGGAACGTCTCTCCCGTACGAATGCAAAACGTGTATATTGGTTAAGATATGGTAACGCTGGAGTCGCTTGAAGTATGTCGTCGGCAGTACGTGGTAAGAAATAAAATGGACCTACAAAATGTTGAACTACGTGGTATGGAAAACAGAACGAAATTAAGTTATGTTATATAAAGTTCAACGCGTATTGCTAATCTAATAGAAGGAAAAACAATATGAAAAGTGGAACACCTCGTAGTAGGTTGATAGGTGGTATCTAAGGAAGAAGGTTGTATACTGAAAAATCATTAGCAAGAGCGTGCGAATTTTTTACACTTTGGCATATTATCTATCGAGTTTTCGGTTGAAGAGAACAAGAATCATCAAGTATTTATACGCCTTTGTTTATTTTATACGAAGAACGTAATGATCTGAGGTGAGTTTTGTCAAGACGGACATTCTTAAGGAAGATATACTATTCAGTCCCGTTAAAGAACTTTTTTTAAATATGAAGTCGCGCACACATGTATTTTACATTGCGTGGTCCCTTTTAGGCTTACCGCATACAGACTTCGTCCAATTTGTTCTAAGAACCTCACATAAATTGTTATTTAAGATATGCAAATATATAGATACACATGTATACATATATACGTACAGGATACAAACAAACGTATTAATTATAATAATATTGTTTAATTATTTTTCTGTACATACACATTTTCCTATATATACACAAGATAGAAAAAAATTTAAAATATATACATATATATATATATATATATATATATAAAATAATATATCTTTAAAATCTTTTAATGATCGATGAATTTTCTTTATTTTGACATTAATTAAGGATATTACTATTTCGAACCAACCTGGCGCGTGACTCCGTCTTCTGGTTCTGTCTAGCGTCTTTCTCGTTTCAAGCCACAACTTCTACTAACTTCTTCCCGTCTTCAACTTTTTCAACTGAACTTCTTTCTAAATTCATTTCTTCCGAAACCAAAACTCTCTTTCCTCCCATCTTTTAAAAACTCCCCTACCCTACCCACTTTTAGTATGTCAACCGGTTACACGCGACCCCATGACCATAGAGGCGCGTGCTGTTACTTTATTATTATTATTGCATGAATGCAACTGACGTGTCACAAACCAGGTTTTTTACAATAATAATAATAATAATACGTCCTTTTTTTTTATTACTTTTAATTAAATATAAATAATCATTCAATTATTTTCTTTATTTTCTTCAGCGTGACATACGACGACCGTCGTAAAATATATATATATATAATATTCGTTTATTCACACGTGTATATACGACAGGGCTGCATACTAAGCCCGATATTGTTCAACATTTATAGTGAGTGGATAATGAGAAGTGTCCTACAAGAATGGGAAGATGGTGTAAAAATTGCAGGAAAAGCAATCAATAACCTGCGATACGCGGACGATATTGTAATAATCGCCTCATCAGAACAAAAAATGGTCAGCCTCCTTGAAAAATTGGAAAGTATAAGTAAAGAACATGGATTATACATAAACAGGAAAAAGACCAAGATAATGATTATAGATGGCAACAGTTAATCACATGATCCACAAAGTATAGATGGCTTACAAGTGGTTGATAGATTTGTATACTTAGGAACGCTAATCACAAAGGACGGAAGGTCAACAGAGGAAATTAAACGGAGAATAAAGATAGCAAAAATGGCGCTATTACAATTAACGAAAATATGGAAGAGCCATGAGATAACAATACACATCTTATGAACTCGCTGGTGTTCTCTGTATTCCTATATGCGTCAGAATGCTGGACAATGAAAAAGAGCGATACACAACGCATTAATGCGTTTGAAATGCACTGCTGGAGGCGAATGCTAAGGATACAATGGACTGCGAAAAAAACTAATTTGTCAATACTTCAAGAAATTAAGGTGGATCAGAGATTACAAACCGTGGTACACAGACGAATAACATCATACACAGGACATATCATACGACAGAATGGATTGGAAAAAATGATTATGACGTGTATGGTAGAAGGTCATAGGAAAAGAGGCAGGCCACCAACAAGATATATAGACAGAATTAAAAGCATCGCAGGCACCGCATCAATACGAGAAATGATGGACCGGGCAGCAGATCGAACTACATGGCGGCTAAAAACGTTCGTTTATGAGGATTCATAGGGTCACGATGCTCGAAACGAGCCACCGATGATGATGATGATGATGATGATATACACTTACCGAGCTGAGAACCCATACCTCTTTTAATCAAATCGTACTAGTGTGGTGCATTCAGTTGTAGTGACGACGATATGCCAAAGCATATTGTATCATCCATTATATTTTAATAATAAAATGACTAAATATCTTGTATAACACCCGATATCGGCCGGAAAGTGAACGCGAATCTTTATAAAAACCGATTTGACTAGGGTGAGGGAGAGTATATTTTTATATAAATATACGTTTTTCACTATCGTTTTATTTGTCTAGAAATATTCCGTCGGCATATTAGTGTGGCTCCTGTTAACGTTTTTCATATTCTGTAACAATATTTTATTTCAATGGTTAATATTGAGCGAAGCTAGTGGACCGGTTATAGCTTTTTCGTTCTTCCACGATGGTAAGTGTTTATTTTTATACGATAGTAAGTTGAATATGTATATGATTAGTTGTTTTCTTTAAATTATATACACACACATGCATTTGTATATATACACCATCATCATCATCCATCGTCGTATTGTTCATTGTCGAATATGGTGGACGTTTATATTTTTACGTGCAAAATGGGCTAGGTATTATTTATATGCAACGTATAATGTTCTACGGAGTGTTGGTGTTGTGGTCACTGCATTTTCCGTAATAATGTAAGAGTCAACGTAAATGTCGCCTGTTGATTTCGAAATTTTGACGGTCGAATATTAATTTTCCTTTTATTAAAGTATTTTATTTACTGCGATTTATTGTTAAATCGCTGACAAATCATGTCAATTTAATAGAATATTATAAGAAGAACAATATCGTGAACACATAAATATATAACCTGATATGTATAAATTATAAATTTCGCCGTAAGCGTTTAAATTTTTTTTAGCGTTTACAATAAACCGTTCGTTGTGAAATTACGATGAAAATTAGATTTTTAAAACGAAACGTATTTAACGTTAAGATTCCGAAAATTTTATTACTTTCCACAGTATGAATAATGTTTACGTTTTCGTTTTAGGCATCGTAATGTGGATGTGGTTTCTCGTTTACAGCTATTACGTTCAATATTTTTTGATCGTCGAAAATAACGAGCCAGAATACGCGGTTCTGCAGACGGAACGAAGTAACGGACGTCTCTCTCAATTCGTTAATAATTGCGTCTGCGTTTTGCGAAATTGTACTTTAAGATCGTTACAGATAAGATCAGCGTTATATGTCGCGTTCGTAACTGTAAGTTATGTATATCTATACCTATATGTATATGTGTATATGTATATATAAAAGGAATTAGAATAATTACATAAGAAAATTAAAAATAAGAAGTGTGAGTGAAAATGTGGAAATGAATATGAGTAAATGATGTGTAACTGGGAATAAGTGTAAGTGTAATTAAATATATCTAAATTATAAAAATTATAACATAATTATATTAAGAGGATGTAAATTATATATAAATAAATCTGTCGACAAGCACATGCTTGACGGAACAATTGACAAATGTTAATTATAAGGCGTGTTTTTGTATTACTATATAAATGTGCATGTACTCTATTTGGAAATTTAAACAAATATACGTTTTCAAAACGTTAAAAAGAAAAAAACAAAAAAAAAGTAATTTCGATGAAAACGATGTCAACGCAATATTTTTTTAGGGACAAAATTCGGTTATTAAATTTTAATAAATATTCTCGTTCGAAGTAATCGTGACTGTTTTAAAAGACTCAGATTGAAAGCGGCCATAAACAAAAATTTAATATCGATACGGAATATTCGGAGTAATTTAAAATTCACTATTAATTACGTTTTTAAAATGTTCTAATCGGATGGGAAATAACGAACAATTGAATGCGACCTATCATTTGAAAAACTCGAACAAGACTCGACAACCATTTCATTTGGAGATAACAGCATTGCAGCGATATAAAAACTCGCGCGAATCTATTCGATTTCAACTAAATCAGTTATGAAAATTCTATCTTCCATAATTATATATATATATATTTATCTGAAAAATTGACCATATATTTCATCACCTTGTTTGCGAACGTACAAAGGTTTCGAGGTAATAAGTTATTTATATTTAAGAAATTGATGTTTTCTTAAAAATATTCTTTTCTTGTTTTATTTTACAGTTCGTATCGTGGATAGTATCGATCGTATTTATATGTTTGTTTCATGAGATTCCATCGTGTAAGTTCGTCTAATTTTGCACTTAAATTATTATTATTATTTTTTTAAAAAAAGATTTATGAAAATTTTCAATTATATAAGTTAACAGCTGATAAAAATACCCGTTTGAATTAAATACTATTCATAAAATTCATTATCAAACTATTCAATTTCGATACCATTCGTATTAAACGTGTTAAGTTTTTGCTTATATCCGTTAATTTTATTGTCGCGTAATAAGTGATGTATCAAAAGTTTAGGCCATTTTAAAATGCGTAATTTATTCCTCGAGATATCAGAATATATAATTTTATTAAGAGATAAGACGTTAATTTGTTTTAAAATAAATGAGATTCGGATTTACTGGCAACGTTGAGAACGAAAATTTAGTTAAGCTACGGATTACGGTTAATATTTTTACACGCGATAAATCGGGCAAAGAAACGTAAACGTTTGAGAAAACATTAAACAGCAGTTTTCAGCTATAATGTTTTCAGCTATAATGTTTTCAGCTATAATGTTTTCAGCTATAATGTTTTCAGCTATAATGTTTTCAGCTATATTGTTTTCAGCTTTAATGTTTTCAGCTTTAATGTTTTCAGCTACAATGTTTTCAACTTTTGGTAATATATCCCGAATAAATATGTCCGAGATTTTGAAGTCTGTCGATTTATTTGTAATTCATTTTACTGCGAAATATGGTTTTGTAGGTTATTGTTGGCAGGATTCGATTTAGCAAAATTAATTAAAGTAACCGTTGGTGAAAATTTTTTTATTTTTTTTTTTTTAATACAAAAGTTAATCGAGAACGTAAAAAGCTTCATTCGCAATAGTTTGTGTCAGGTTATAAATAATATTATAAACTGGTACGTTGTTTGAATGTAGAATTTAAAATTAATAAAACAGGATAACGTTTTAATATTAAGATATATGTAGGTATATTTTTAATTTTTCGTTTCGAATGACTGATTTTTGCCTATTTTGCAACTATTGTAGAGAATCCTTATTTGAGGTAGGTGGCCGAGAAGATAATTACACTTTAGCTCAACGTTCTGTGCATCTTAACTTTCGGTTTCAGTGTTACATTAATGAACTTTCATTTGTTTCTGACTATAAAACTTCTACTACTTATATATATCATCATCAATTATTCCTCAATTTTGTTAATATTGATGGATTGCACTTTGAAATGTCAGAATTGTGCGATTAGCGCCATTTTTTTCATGCTACTATATCCTGTTATATATATATATAATCATCATCATCAATTATTCCTCAATTTTGTTAATATTGATGGATTGCACTTTGAAATGTCAGAATTGTGCGATTAGCGCCATTTTTTTCATGCTACTATATCCTGTTGCATATGTTGCATTTGTTTGATATAAAGAAGGAAAATAATAATGCGTTCCAGTTTTACACATACCGTGTGTAATGATAATACGAATGAAAACGATATTATATCGATCGTCTAAAATAGTTTACGTATAAAAAAATAAATTTTCTTTTCGCTTAATTTTTCCATTTCAAGCCTATTTAAAACAAAACGGTTAACGAGATTAACGACTATCTAGATGCGTATAGTGCCTTTTAAAGGAATCGTAAATAATCAGTACATAAGGAAAGAGTAGTGTTTAATATTAAATTAACGTAAAACTTTGTTTAGAATAGGTTAAAATTGAAAGCGTCTAAAGTTTTACACCTTTCATACAGAACTCTATTCGGATAGAAAAAAAATCAGTGTAACACACGACACATTCTGATACTTCGATCGGTATTACGCAAATTACTTTGACGCGAACACTTTAACCACAAGCAGTTTATTTTTTATATACATCGTATGCTTATGCATTTTTATAGAATATCCCGTATATTATTTTCAGACGATGTAGTTTTTGGATCGATAACCTACTTATACGCAATTTCGAGTACTTTCGCGCTGATTGGTATTTGTAAGGTAAGGTAATCATATAATTTACTAATGCGAGTTGAAATCAGAGAAACGAGAATCTGCATACAGATCGGAATCTGAAGTGGATAGGCGAGGTCATTTTTGTGACTTCGCTATTAACTACGAAAAACGATACTATATTCTAATAAATGTTAGGCTCCTTAAGAGACTATAGCCGAACGAATTAATTATTGTAAGAAATACTTACGCGTATAAATAATATAAATTAGTTATTAAACTAATATTTTATACACGTTTAATTACTAATTTTTATATATATATATATATATATATATATTGATTAGTTTAAGATTTCGATGCCTATACACAAAATATATATTTTTTTTCTGTTGTCTTTTTTTAGAAGTACGGGACGTTCGTTAAACTTTGGTTATATTTTACAGCTTCTTTAATCATCGCGTTAATAGTACTAACTGTGTTTGTAGCCAATATAATGGACGTAAGGCTCGCATTTACGTTAATCGGAATGAATATGTTCACGTGTAAGTGTTTTAGAAGAACTATTCGAATAATTTAATCGCGCTTTAAACGCGTCTTAATCTTAGATTATAGTGTCGTCAACGCAAAATCGATAATACGGATGACGTCTTTTCGAAGACTAGAATATTTTCTGTTACGTGATCACCCTAACTGTACAGCAGTCAATTTGCCGGATAACTAGAGCTGCGAAAATTGCGCAAGGTTAAACCATTGCGCTTGATCAACTAAATCCAACAGTCTTATTCTGCAGCTCCTATAGAAGTGACACAATATTTAATAGATTATAAAAAGCCGCTTCCATCATTTTTACTACAAGTGCTGGAAGCTAAAAACTAAACATTGAAAAAACTGAGGCCAAGCCCCCCCACTTATACCGGTTATAAAAATCAATTTAATCAATGGACGGGGCTATAAGTGATGAACTTGAATTACAGTCACGTCAATAACGTCATAGATAATGCGCATAAAGATAATAACTTCATCTATATTTAAACGGAGATCCCACCTCACGGTTACAAATAAAAGGTTATTATATAAGTTAACTTACGCATGCTCTGGCTGGGAGTTCAGTTTCCAACAGCACTTATAAGAAAATGCAGCTATTACAAAACCATTAAATGCCAATTGATGTACCAAACTTAGTGATATGCATTTCGCATTAAACTCGACTTATTTACACACATTGAAAAACTTTCGAAACAATTTTATAATAACTACAAAATTCGCAACAATAAATTAATTCAAGCCATATACGATGTGGTCAGCCTACAAAATAGATATAATCGTTATAAGCACCGTCGTCTGAAGCGCCGGTTTTTAAATTGATGTATATTTTAACATTGTGCATCGAGTTATTTACAGTATTAAGTAATCTAGCACATCATAAACAGTTAAACTATAATTCAGCAATATTTTATTTATCTTTGTTTTTTCTTTATTTTCCGTTTTTTTAAAAAATGTTTCCTGTAATGTTTAACTATAATATTATATATAATGTAAAATCATTTTTTTCGTATTCTATTTATTGCCAATGTAAATGTATTTGAAATATTCGGGTTTAACTAGAGATAATTCCTTATAGGCGTGTAGTTTATTTACTTTTTGTTATTTTTTTATTAGCAAATCTCCATATGCCATTTTTAACTACCAGGGTTGTTATGACATAAAAAGACACGTGTCTAATTTATATGTACGCTAGGTGTCCGATTTCTCTGGCAAAAGTCAGGATTATAACTATTGATTGAGGGTTGTTTTAGAGGATTTTGTACTCCATTCCAGTTTACTGTTGTTCATGAGTATGTGTTCGAATCTTGATAGAGGTGGTGAGTATTCTGGTATTGATGAAAGTACCGTAGACTTCAAGATCTGTTTTATCACTGCACTATGTAACTTGGTATCCGCAGAAAGTTTATTTCACATTCTTCCTTATGTAGTTTGTGTTGAATTTCTAATATTATTGTATTCTTGCTGTCTTGAAGTGACGGAATATTAGTTGAGGTGATGAGAGGAAGTCTGTTATAACCAATGATTTTCGATGTGAAAGTACAGCTGATCTGATGTACCGAATATAGCAAATAATTCCATACTGCATCCAGAGAAGTGTACCCATCGCTTAGTCGGATTGAGTGCAATATATTATCAATTTGGTAAGAGCAATTTGTTGATGAATTGTCACCGCCTGCTGTAGATTTTGCTCCGTCTGTGTATGCGTGTGTTGTATTTTTGAAGGGTACATAATATCATTTATATTTGTAAGGTGTGTAGATTTATTGTGCTGTGTGAGAGATAAATCTAAGGCGGTTATCATCGTATTGTAATTCAATGTTGATTTTGGAATGAAGCTTATGCGATATGTCGTGTAGTTTATTAATAGACATGTTCACAACGAAATAGTTAAAATTTTAAATTTTTATAAAAAAAAAAGACAAAAGCTTTTTGGCTATTAAGCCAATATCGGGCGAACATAAAAAATATATATAAAAAAAAAATAAAATGCAACAAAATAGTTCATTTAGATATACAAATATTTAAAAGAATAAAGTTGAGAGACATATACATATCGAACTGTTTAAGTGCTACGTTGGCCGTAACGCAGAGAGCCCATGACGGGTATATCAAGAGACTGTATAGAAAACATAATACGTGGATCAACAAATCGAGTTGTTACGCATAGCAAAATTAAAATGGACTGGGCGGGTCATGTCGCTAGGACAGATGATAAATGTGGACCAGAAGAATAACAATGTATACCGAGAGAATTTGTGGTCGGTCGTGCACATGATGGCAAGACGACACTCAGAAGTCAGTCAAAGTGAAATCCGGAACTGGTTGATGGTAAAAAAGTAATTGAGCTGGGAGTGCTGCGGCCAGAAAGCAACTTCAGTAAAAATTGAACATATTCTATTAAGTGTAAATTTTTTTGAGATGTTGGGGCTGGGATTATGAATGCAGCTCCGACTGAAAAAACGCATTTCGAGTTATCCGTGAAAATTAATTAGGAGAGTTTCGATTAACCAAGGAGCGAAAATGTTAGTGGGAGGACGTTATTGATAAATTAGGAAAATAGTTGTATGATGATATTGAGACTAACAGTATCATATTCGAAAGGAATGGTGCAGAAGGATATCACTTTTCATGGAAAGATAAAAAGAGAAATAACATAACAAAGGACGTCGAAGTGTAGAGAACCGCAAGTTGTGAAAAATTTCTAAGTATAGAGTACACAAAGAGGGGGCGATATGAGTGAATACTTTCAGAAGAAATTTATCTGAAACATTCTCCGTATGGATAAAGGAGAAACCTTCGTCTCCATCTTGAGAGCAGGTATAGCGGCAGCACAAAGTGCTCCTAAACATCTGCGTAAGCATTCGTTTTGAATTTTATCTAGACTAGAAAGGCGATGCATAGAAGCATTCCCGAAAATAAAACTGCCATTGCAGAGAATAGAACGTGCGAAATTTTTACACAAAAGTAGTGATTTGTTGTTTACATTGCATTCATTATCGGATTGTTTTATAATAAATCTGTTTTTTCATTTTTTTATTTTTTGTATTATTGTACATCTAGATTAAGTATTTTCTTAATTTTTTTTTTTATATTTTTATAAATTTGTATATATTTTGATACGATAATGACTTAATAGCGGTAAAGTTTTCGAGATATGTAAAAATTTAGCTATATTAACTACTATTTTGTCGTTTATATATATATAATATGTATGTATATTTAAATCACTACATTTAATACTAGTTCAAAGTTTTATTTCATTTTATCGTTTTCGCTATTAATTTCAACTATAAAACCGTAGCCTAGATTAAAATTAAGAGTGCGGCTTGTTTTCCATATTTGGGTTTAGTGGGTTATGAAAAAATGTTTTAATACAGAGCCGTTAAGATCGTCTACGAAAATCGAGTTGAACATCCAATTATAAAATAAGTGTCGTTATGTGATCATACGAGATTTATCAATTATTTCGATCGTTATTAAAATTAAATTTTTGTTTATTTGACAGTTTTAGCGAGCTATTGTTGGTTGACGGTATACAGTTTTTATGTACGTTCTTGGCCGAATATAATCGATGCAGATGGAGCGGAAAGTAATTTGCCCCCTGTGCCTAGTTGCCCGGTTCGACGAGACGTTTGTGATAATATTTACAACTAATTAACTTCTTTTATGAGTTGTGTGTATGTCAACGTTTTTAATTTTTTTTTTTTTTCTTTATAAATTTTATTAACGAGACTATATAAACGTCTATATCGCGATATGCCTTATAGTGTTATTAATAAGTTACATTTTATTCTACAGGTGATCGGTTTGTGTACACGCAAGTTGTCAGTTTTAGACGTACTGATCCGTGATATTCTTATTTTTTTCATGTTGTACATTAATCAACTTAATGTTTTTTTTTTAATTACACACACACACAGATAAAACAATAATGGTCGATGGATGTCTGTCCGTTTTTTCTACATACAGGAAATTTTAAAGTTTCTTAGTGCGTATCGGAATATATTATACGTTAAATATTTAATTATTTTTGTAATAATTTTAAAAATGGTGTTGTTTTAAGTATCGTTTAGTGTAATATGTCGAATAAATAAGGCATTTATTTTACAGACGACAAATTGTAATGCACTGATCTCGTGTTTTCGGAGATTTCATTACGTATTAAATTATAGGATTTCAAATATTTTATTAATCGAATATTTTATTTTAAAAATAATAAATGTATTAATTTGTTAATTAGTTTTCTTAATTCTATTTATTTCAACCCATTTATAGTATATCTTTTTAGTTGCGCGTTGCATTCAACCATCAGTATATAACAACTTTTAAGAATGAGATCCCCTTTCGACGTCATCGGTTGCTGTTGATTAAGTAATCTAAATTTAGATGGGTTTGGAGATTGTATCTGATGACGAGTTAAAATTGTTCAAATTTAATATTTAGTTGTCCGGCTAAAGATTAAAATTCTTGTTTTCTGAAAATGTCGAAATAAGAAAATCGGTGCATTTTCGGACATTCTATTTTATCTTTTCAACTGCTGGAATGTTCGGAATTTTTTATTATCACTATTATAAAGTAGAGCGTTATACAGGGATGTTTAACTTACTTGTTTTACACACACACACAAAAAATAAAAAATAAAAGATGAATCACCCTATCTGAAACAATTCTTCAATGGATGCTTCGTCAGCCTGGGGGAGCACACTAAATCGTTTTGTTACCCACCATGTAGGTGCGCGAGAAGATGTATATACATATAAGTGTGTGTGTGTACACATATGTATACACATGCATACATGCAATGAAACAGTAAAATGAGTCCCTATATATTTTGGTTACATAATTAGCTTGTCCATTACATTTTTTTTTTTTTGTATGCCCTTATAGCTGATCGCGTGCCCACTGGATAATTTCGTTTTTAACGTGGATCCTCAACGTTTATTTCAGCATTTAAAAAGTAAATTTATAATGCTAGCTGTATTTTTTGATTTGTCGAAAGCTTTTGGTCGAATTACGATTCATAAAGTTATAAAACAATTACATCGATGGATATTTTCTGGAAACCTATCACATTTATTACGGAATTACACCTTAATAATCAATAGCTTCTATAGGATTCGGAACAAATCTTCATCTCAATGGCCTGCGATGAATGGTACGTCTCAGGGCGCAGTGTTGGATCCTCTCTACTATTTAAAATCGCCATTAATTATTTGGTCGAAACTGTGAATTCTTCAGTTCGAAGTTTGTTGTATGTCCATGATGTTACGATAATTTTGAGCTGCAGAACCGTATCTGCTGGAGAATATATTCTTCGATTATGTACGGATTGACTATCCACGTTTATACTTCTCAAACAGCAAATCTGTTGCGATGCACTTCTTCTGAATTCATAAATATCAACATGTTAAAGGGCTATCCATAATGAATGATCACTCCACTACCTTGGATTGTTTTTAGGTTCGAAGGTGTCGCATCTAAATTTAGTTTAAAAAAAAAAAAGCTGCTCAAAGTAGAAGTTATCGCGTACTGCGTATGGCAAATCATTTGTTATAGATTTATCGCTGTCTAGTTTGGTTTAAAAGCGATTATGGAGCCGCAGTATATTCTATTTGTTAATCCATTCACTTTCAAGACTATTAGTAGCATTAGAAATTCTTTTCTCTTTTTGGCTACTGGCGTATTTCAAACTACCACCCCAATAAACAACTTACAGGTCTGAACCGTTAGAAGGACCTCCAAATTATTGCCGTTAGTTTCTTCCGTACAGTTTTTCAGTGCAGTCTAAGGCTTCTGTATTTTCGTCCCTAAACTGTTTTAAATACTCATCTTCTCAGAAACGTCCAAAATTAGTCCCGGCACTCTTTGATAAAATCTTATCGACAATTAATGTTCCAGATAAGCTGTTGATTAATTATACAATCACAGTGTTGCCTGCATACTTTCAGTGAAGAAAAAAAACCCCGATTACATAGGATGATTTGAAAATAAACTTTACGTTTTGTGCTGGGAGAGGTTTAAAATAGTACTGTTAAATCGAATGAAATAATGAATTTTTGAGGTGATCGAAATTTTTCTTCACAGTCGACAATGGAGTTAAAGACATGTTGAAGAAAATAGATTCGTTTAGTCCGTACCTGTTTTAAAACGCCGCTTGCGAGCGTGTTTTTACTATAGTATTCGATTTATAGACGGAGGGAAGAAACAGTTTAAATAAATAATATATGAAGGCGGAAATTCCTTTTTATTTAAATTTTAAAATTTACTGCAGTTTTCAAGGCTAGTACGTTTTAGAATATGTTCGTTCGAATCTAAAATATACAAGTCCAAAGTATTATGAAAATGTTTTTCTCAGATTTAGACGGACACGGGGAGTAGATATAAATGATCCAACAAAATAACATACACAACAAATATGATACAGATATAGGGTGACTTAAATCCTCCAAAAATTTTATCACAAAAATGTTTAGTAAACGTATGATAGATCAAAATTGTTTTGAATTTTCAAAAAATATAATTAGACTATGCGTGTCATATAACTCTCCTACATTGTATTGAACTGAAATTAGCTCATTGAAAATGGTTCCAATATGTACAAATCTATACTTCTCGTTTGTCAAACAAGTTTACCACACCTTAACTTTAAAAGTTATTTAATCTGCGTCGTGACTCTTTATATATACATAAGTTCTGGTGATAATTTTTCGTAGTATTAATATCAGAAATTATAATCCATTATTTAAAAACACGGTGCACATATTTTAATTCGACTTAAAGTCATACAGTATCATCGCGTTCTTCTGGAGGCGATAGATTCGATTGAATGATTGCATTTCAAATAGTAGATCTAATCGAATCTTTTGAGATCTGTCAATTTAGGTAGTTCAAAAACTGTAAACAGGTTTTTTCTAGTAAACGAGATATTAACGTTGTTGCTCCGAAATTATTATATTGTGCGTACATTTTGTATGTTGGTATGAAAACCGACAATATCGTTTAGTATGACGTGAAAACGTCTATTTTGTACCTTTAAACATGTCCGATATCATACCTACAAATTACATTATTATTATTTAATCCCATTGCCTATCAATATTTCCATTTACTAAATAAAAATATTTTATTTACAGATAATATAAGAATTATCATACGAAATAATTAATATTCGACCGAGTGTTACAGACGTTCGTTTTGTATTAACTTTTGCTAGTAACGAAATTTGTATTTTATCAGTAAATAATTTCATATTTTAAAATTATATAATTTTTACATTTTATAAAGTTACGGCGTTAATTTTATTACTACATGTAATATACAGAAATCTCGCGCAACAATTAAAAACGCGAGAAAAGTATAATTCCGACGAACAAATTTAATTCTACCGATAAAGTCGATATCGTCAACTCTATAGATCGTTGTTTTTAAAAATTGAAATTAATAAATAAAATTATTTAAAAAGTCGCCTACAAAGTTTAATAAAAATATTATTTACAAATATAATATGCAAAAGTAAAATTATATACTCGTATTTCGGTTAATAAAATTATAAATTCGAATCAATTATTTCTTTAAATTAAAAAAATGTCGCGATTATATCGATAACTTAAATCGGAATCGAAACAACGCTTTCAGCTCGACAGACACTTTTTATTATTTCTAAGAAAATGATTTAAACGAATATCATCATATAAGTAGACCCTTTCTTACGTCTAAACATCGCGTGTCAATTGTGACGTCACTTTTTTTGTCCTCCATTTCTGTTTGAATTTTCGCTATTTGACTCTGAACTTCGCCGTAAGATATTCTACGAAATACAATTGAATATACATATATATATATATATATATACATATAAACATACATTATATTTAAACAATTTCTTGACGTATATATATATATATATATATATATATATATATATATATATATATATATATATATATATACATATATATAATTCTTAATGTTAAGTACCCGATATCTCTTAAAACTAAGAGCAAACAATAATAAAATATAATGTTAAATATTCAGTTATACCAGATAAAATAAGAAACCTCGTAAATTTCTTCGGTAAACTATGTTTTTTCTTTGTTTGTTTTTTTAGTTGTATGTAACAGAAATATCATCGTATTAATTTATAATTTAAAAGAGACAATGTTCCCACATGCAAGATGTAAAATATTACGAATTCGAGCCATTTTGTTTGATTCATCATTCTAATCATGTATTAAAGAAAACTTTAAGATTTAATTCTAAATTTATAAATAAGAAAAATAATAATGATGAAGTAAAATCTATATTTTCATTTTTAACTCAGATTCTATTAATAAATAATTGGATAATAATGAACATACGGTCTGACGGAGCATTATTGGTAAGTTCCAGCGTTTTGCTCGCAAGACCTTCTAATTCCAACAGGGATGAGAATTTTTAACGGCATAAAGGCCTTTCGATCTGTGTGCTTCAGAGGTAAATAACCCGGGGAATGCAATGGTAAATCACTATGTAAATGTTCGAGTCGACGAGGGTCGATTAGCCGATATACCACGCTAGATTTCATGTTGAGGAAAGTTACTTACAATAATGATAATAACAGCAATACTACAAATCAGACACATTGAAAGAACGTCAAATATGAGTTATAAATATAATTCATAAGATCAATGCCTAAAAAAAAAATGATTTTAGCGATTATTTCAATTATGGATCAATATCAATGAATTTAGTAAAAAATATGTTGTAAATAAATTAACAGGTTACATAGAAGAATATTAAAAGGTAAACATGCATCAATAGAGTTTAGATGACCTTGCAGAGGTAGTATGTGTATATACGTTGATGTTACACAAAACATTTGATACAGTGAACCATAAAAAAATTAATACATAAACTAATAGGAATTAAGGGTAATGTAACGAATGGTTTTATACTATCTAAAAGGAAAGAAAACGGTGGCAAGCATAGAAAATACTCGGCGAAAATTGGTCTACAAAAAAGTGCCCGTAGACCACAGTAAACTGTTTTTATTAACCATTGGAGAAAACCTAAATCACTTACGTTTCACCGATGATCTAGTCTCAATAGGAAAAAGTGCGAAAGAAATGCAAGTCATGCCGATGGAACTTCACGCGTATTATCTGTAAAAAAGGGAGATAATGGTGAATACAATAAATGACGAAAAAATTGAGCGGATAGCAGATGTCTGTACCTTGGAGAAGAAGTCACATGGAAAAGAAAAACATTATGCAATCAGAAGTAAAAAGAAGATCACCTCTCATCCGGATAGCATTTGGTAATCTGAACAAAGTTTTCAGAAATAAAAAGATACCGAATAGCATGAAAAATAAATTGTACAACCAGTTTCTGTTGCGGGTCCTAGCTTATGGAACTGACATGTGGAATTTTATTAAGGGAACGATTAAAAGAATTTTGAAAACTCGAATGGCACACGAAAGAATTATTCTGAATATCAGACTCAAGGACCACAAGACGATTTGATGGATAAGACAACAAACAAAATCGGTTAAACGAATTGCCAGACTAAAATGGAGTGAAGACCGATGACTAGGTGGAGGGATGATATTTTGAAATGGACAGGAATTAATTGGACTCGAGCCGCACGAGATAGAAGACATTGGAAGTATTTGTGGAATGACTGCACTCAGCAGTGGGTCGATATAGGCGTATCGTGATAGCGTGATATACATGTATATAATAGAATACAGTACCGAACATTAAATGAGCTGGTAAAAGGACAACAAACATTGAATAAATACGAGAACATTTTACAAAACAAATATGAAACAAAATATACTATTAAGGTATAGCCTGAGGAAAATACAGAAATAGAAGCTGCCGGTAGTAAAATAAATTATGGAGTACAAATAGGCAGTTCATAATAATTACACGTTGAACAATTTGCACAAAGAATATAAAAAGAGAGTTGTCCCGTATAAAAGTTAAAAACATGACTACAACAAGAAAAAACGTCGACTAAATAAAATATGTACATGTACGAAAAATTAAAGAGGTTAAAAAATGGAAAAAAAATGGTCGGCTACTACAAACTCAGAAATACACGAGAAATTAAAATGTTGAGTGGAAATGGGAGTGCAAGTATGAGCATGCAGGAAAAATACATGTTTTGTGTGAGCATGTGTATGTGTGTTTGTGAGAGAAAAAGTAAATTTTAAACAATGTATTATTGAAATAGCGTATATGTAAAAACCAAACAGTAATATAGAGTAATTTTTTATATCTATTATGTAAATAAAGAAATTTCGTTGACAAGTAGGACTTTCACAGACTATACATATATATGAAGTGTGAAAGTGCGATATGTGCATAAAAGTTACATTTTTGTATTTAAAAGAAACTTCGAAGTTATTACCGAAAATCACTAATTGTTAATAACTATTAACGAAGCTTTTCAGCCATTGATGTCATTTTTAAGTTAAAATAATAAGAAATATTAATAAATAAATTATACATTATAATAATAAAACAAGTGACATATGGAAAATATTCACTCAAACTAACACCCAGTTAACACATCTACAACCCTGGGATGCTATAATAAGCAATAGTGTGCGACATTATTATTATCGATATGATTAATAATAAAATAATAATAATTAATATTACTTATCTTTCTTAGTATTATTACATTTCTTTTTTTTTTAACGAGTATTTAATGCCTCGTGGCTATTACTCGATGTATATGATTATTAATTCAAATACATATAATTAAATATTATTAATAATATTTGTCTTGATTAGGAAGGCTGTAAGGATTTCTAGGTTGTAGACGTCCGCTATAGCTGAGTTCATCTCCTTAGTACGATGTTGAGCGTATTTCCGGCAGGTCTTCAATATATGATGGACGATTAACGGTGCCTTACATTTATCGCATACAGGTGGTGGCTAGTTACCAAGCAGGTACGAGTGGGTGATTTGTGTATGTCCAAGGTACACTCTATTTACCGCTGTTTCCAATCTAGGTCGACAAATTTTTCAACGAGTTTTCGCAATGCCGTAAGATCCTTCTTGATGCAACCCAAAATACTGGACTGACTATGGAAGGATCGACTCCATGATCGCAGTATGCTCTGGACTGAGTCTAGAGCATAGTCTGCACCCGTATGTATTGGAAGGCGAAGGTGTACGGCATCGTGTGATGAAATATTACGATGGCTAGGAATCCAAGCAAAGGTGATCTTTGTGTTCCGTTTATACAGCTCCACTAACGAGAAAAGAATATGATCAACAGATGATACTTCAGAGTTTGTGGCTTCTATGTATTTTAGTGCAGACATAGAGTCTGAGCAAATTACATAATCGTTCCGTGAGAGATCAGCGATTTGGAGTATACATTGAAGAATCGCAACTAGCTCAGCGGAAAGGACTAACAGCATTATCGGAAGATTGAAGGACTGAATTTTGTTTTGGATGGAATATGCACCACCTACATGAAACGGAGTTTTTGATGCATTTGTGTAGCATGTAATGGCTTGAGGTACCCGGAGCAACATCCGTTGTAAGGTTGTGTGTATTACATGGTTTGGTTTGCATTTATTATCGGCTTTAGCAAGATCACAGCAAATCTCTGGCTTGAATTTACTCCATGGCGGAAGAACTGTTGGTATTCTCTTTAGAATATTACGCTGAATCTTTAATGAAAACTGAAGTCCAACTGGTTTTAGCAGTTCACTGATATGAGCTTGATTCGGGTGAAGTTGATGGCTAGCAACAGTTACTGCGTACTTTAATACAAGTTGCTTCCGTCTGTAGCGAAGGAGTGGAGAACCACTTAAGTAGTGGAGGCTAGCTGTAGGCGTTGTTGGAAATGCTTTCAGCGCAATTCGAAGTGCGGTGTTTTGTATTATATCCAGTTTATTGAGCAGCCGTGGGTTTGTAGAGGCATATATTATGGAACCATAGTCCAGCTTAGAACGAATAAGGGTATAGTAGATGCGGAGTAGCGTTGAACTTCTCGGTCCAAATGACTTATTACTCATAATTTTAAGAATATTGAGTAATGGGAGGCATGAATGCTTCATTGCCATAATATGACTTTTCCAGGTAAGTCTCGAGTCAAAATGTAGTTCAAGGAACTTATGTTCTTTCGCTTGCTGTATCTTTTATTCGTTTATTGTTAGATTTAAGTGTATCGAGTCAGATCGTTTCCTGGTAAAAATAATATATTTTGCTTTTTGCGGGGTAGGCCAGTATATAAGCTCCATTCGTGTCTTTTGTAAGAATATCTGAGCATATTGTATGTCACCCGATTTCAAAGTGATGTTTAAATCGTCCGCAAAGAGTCTGGCTGAGATTGAAGGGCGATGATCTCCGTAATACTATTCATCAGGATAAGAAAACAATATACACTTGAAACACTACCTTGCGGTACACCATTTTCAATAATGAAGTCTCGCGAGTAACTAACCCCTACTAGAACGTTGAAAGAACGGCTGGATAGGAAGTTTTTAATGAACCATATTAATCGGCCTTTTATGCCCATCTCTGTTAGCAACTGAACAGAATAGATATTGATTTTTATTGAATGTGTTTAGTATTTCTTGTTGTAAGCTACACAGGTTCGATAGAGTGTTTCTGTATTTACGGAAACCAGATTGGCTTTCAGGGATGAAATTATATTTTTCTAAAAGCCATAATAAGTATTTCTGTATTTGTTTTTTTCATAAATTATTATCATTTATAAATGAATTTTTAAAAATAATAATAATGTTGAAATATTATTTTTATATTATTTCTTATTATGAATATATACAAATAAATCAAATAATAATATCATTAAAAAATTTGATGTGTTTTTTATTTATTTCTAAAACTCACTTCAACGCCATTAATTTTTCCAGCAAGTCTTCTTCTAAAATACCGAAATTACGAATTTGTTCTCGCATACCGTCCGTACATTCATCTTGACGTAATTCAAATTCCGACTTTTGCAGACGATTCGTATTTTGAGATTGAGCGACTTTCAAAGCGACATCTTCGCGACGGATGCATTCTCGCAAATTATTAATTTCTTCGTACAAATTTTCTCGTTCTTCTGTTAACTATTTGTTCGAAATTTTCTAGTTAAATAACGCGAATTGTAAATTTTTTTTTAAATATTAGTACACAGCGTATATGTTTGAATCGATTGTGACTACCGGATAACGCTTACTGGTGTTCTGGGTATTCGGAGAGGATAATATGTCTTTCGATGAACGGTTTACTAACTAGTTCGATCGGCGGAGAGACCATTGCTGATAACTTTCGACAAATGTGCTGGAATGTTACTAATCGATGTTGAAAAAAATGTTCGACGCAGCTTGACACGATGAAATATTGTATGAAATTATAAAATAAAAATTGTGTTTTAGAAAATTAAGAAAATCTTACCTTAAGCAACAGTGTATTTTACGTTATTCGTAATTTGGATAGCAGTCAATTAAAACAAACTTTGCAGTGATTTTCCAGAGGAGTGTACTCGGTACTTATTTGTTTTTAGTATTACCGAATAATTTTCTAAATTTAACTTGACACCCTATTTTATGCTTATGACTTTGCTCGATACCTTTGTTTTATACTCCTCTTTTTATAGAACAAATAAAATGTATATAACGAAAAAAGCTGCAATTAAAATATCTGAATTATTACAGTCCAGGGGTCCCGAACTTTTTTTATAAATAGATTTTCTAATGTGAAATATTACATTCCACAATCTAAACTTATTGAAATATTTACAGCGCACAGAAAATTATTTTTGGAAACTTTGGACAAAAATAATTAAAAGTAATTTTAATAATGAAGGAAGTCAGGAATGCTACATTTATTTAACAGAATACAATATTTCTGAAATAATAGCTTGATAAAATAAATTAAAATAAATTCTGGAGAAATATAATAATTTAAATTATTTTAAATAAAAATAAATTTTTAATCACGACATGCACAGATAGAATTCAATTCAAGAAGAAATAAGTGCAAACATAGTAAGTAAAGTAATTGACTAAATTTGATAAAATATATTTATTTATTAAAAAAAGAAAAAAGAATATTCTTGTAACTACTTCACTTAAATGTGCGTGACCTCGCTACCGTTTCTCTAATATCGGTTAATGAAATTTTTTTCCAAATGTATCAGGTTTGTACGTCGTACCGTTTCTTCTTCTTTTAGTGCCTTGCGTCCTTGACGCGTTGGCTGTTTTTCTATTTCTTGCTGCTTCCATTAATTCTCCAATTCTTTTTATTCCCGTCCAATCTTTTACGTTCATTATCCATCCGAACTTCCTTCTGCCTCTTGGCCGTTTTCCTTTTATTCTACCTTGTAATATAGTTTGTAATATATTCTTGTCCACGAATTATGTGACCGCGAAATATAGTGCTTCGCCCGCAATTTGCGAGCGGGTAACTACCATAAATTTTGTTTTGGATACATTCATATTAACTCCATCGTACCGTTTAATAAAATAATTATCAGTAATTTTACTTCTTAATTTATCTTTTATGAAATTTTTCCCCGAAAAAAGCGACTCACAGGCGTATGTAGAGGAAAAAAATTGTTTAATTTTTTGGAAAAAACTAAATGGAATCACATTCCACGTTTTGATTATTTCTTCTTTTGAATTTGCTTCTAGCAGGTACAATAATCGATTACGTTCAACTATTTCCAATTTACTTCTTAAATCAATAAATTTTCTTTTTCATTTGGAACTGGACTAGAAGGAAATTAACTACATTTCTATATCTCCCAAATCCATACAATTTTTAAATATTTTCTACTTATGTGTGCCTATAATCGATCGAATCTAAAATTTTTAAGTTTTTCGTTTACTCGAAGATGATTAATTATATGATAAATTCTGAAAGAACACTACGGTCCCAAATAAGTTAGATATTTAGGAGTAACTTTAAACAGCGAATTAACTTTTACGTCATTTACGCATTAGATATTATTTTATTTAACGGAGGATCCGGTCTTAATTATATTATTACTAATGAGCCGTTTATAACTACACAGGTTATTACGGCATACAAAAATTACCGATAGTTAAATGGTATAGACGTTTTAATTTAATTCAATGTAGGCCACACAGTTCATCTGCAGACGAGGCATTGGCGAGAATTTTATCAAGAGGAGGATTTATATCGAAGAGTTGGTATGTTGTAAAATTAGTGCATATAGGGTATCGTTCCAATTAAGCAACGGTACTTCGATGGGTGACCGCCGACTCAGATCTCCCAATTTGCCTGGCCCGCACAAGAGATTAGGCTATTTTCTCCCCAATTTATTGATTGAGGAGACCTACGTCCAGCAGTGGACCGATATAGGTTAAAAAAAAAAAAGATAGTATGACGAGCGAAAAGGTGTCGATTAAAAACGGAAAGAGTAGGTTGAGGCAGATGAAGTGTTGTGGAAGATGTAATCATGAGACGATGAAATGTGCCCAATTCTCAGACGGTTAATTATTGTAGAGTCGTTTCGAGTAACTTCGGTGTCTACCCCGGTTCAGTTGATCATTTTATTTAAAGTTTGTCGAGAAAACTAGTGTGACTTCCATTCCTGCTTGAAATCGTATTGGAATAATCTCTTTATCGACGGTGATTTGACCGAAACCGGTTCCGCAGGACAGTAAATTGCTAAAATGATTAATTAAATAATAATAAAAAAAAAAAATTAGTATCAACAAAAATTAAAGTATTTTCTAAAAAAATCAATTTTGAAAATTTAACACTTTATTCGTTTTGAAAGTTCTATACTTTATTTCGACGCGTCTCATCAGAGAAAATCTCGCGGAATATATAGCATCGTTAGAATTATTTTCACACTATGCGAAAATTGAGTTGGTCATATAGTGAGGGTGAATTTGCAATCCGCGCTCAACGAATAAACAGGTATTAGTCGACAGGTATAGCTGACCAATATAGTTCAGTAGTTCATATATGAGACTAAATCCGACCGGCGCCGGCTAAAGTAAATGTAATAGCCGGTGATTTTGGAAACGAAACGAAAATCTAAACGGTCAGCATTCGACACCTCGATCAAAGAAAAAATTACGTTTCTTTCCCAAATTTGAAAATTATTAAAAAATGCAAATCTTCGTTGCCGAAAACGTCGAGTTGTAGATATTAAATAATTTCGGCGCAATAACGATATTTCGTAATTTGAAAAAGTGATTTAACAAAAAAGAAAATAAATGACAAGAAAGCAGTTAAAAATGATAACGAAACTTTTCGATTTTCATTTTTTTTAAAATTAGTATTTTCACATTTTATATTTTTGATATATTTTTGATATATTTTTGATATATTGTATATAATTATATATTTTTATATTTTAATTTACGTTCATTTAATAATGGCTTAATAACCGAAAAGCTTTGAAAATTTTTATAAAACGTTTACTAATCTACGTTCTTGCAGTTAATTTTTTAACTCTTTCATTCAATCGTACATTATAAAATTTTGACACAAAATTATTAATTTGAACAAGGCGTTTTATAATTATAATTTAGGTGAATTGTTGTAGATAATTTTCGACGTATGATAAATAATTTTTAAACTTCGGAAAATAAAAAAATTTCGTTAGCATTAAAATTTCACGTACGTCGTACAGCATGGCGACTGAAACGATTAATAACGAACCAAAAAAAAAAAAAACAAATTCGAGAATCTACCGATAGAGCGAGCGAGTTGTAAAGTGAAGAAAATGAATATCTCGTTGATAAAAAATAGACGTACTCGTTTTTGTTGCCAATTTAATTCTTCCAGCGAATTTTGATATTCGTATATTCGTCTTCGGAAACTGTAATCGGTCGCTTCGTATCGAGATTCTATTTCGTTATGAGCGAAATTCCTCGGTAAACACATTTCGCTTCTTAATTTTCTGGAATCGTTTAATTCGGTCGTTACTCGACGTTTAACGTCGCGACAATTTTCCAACCACGATTCGTATGAACTGCGAATAAAAGAAAATTTTAAATCGTTTCCACTTAAATTTAGGAACGGAAAAAATTTCTATCACGTTAACTCACGCTCACTTATTCACGATATATATTTAACAATATCATCTCGTCAATTAGCCGTAGTAGGTCTCTCTATTACCTGTCAATTGGCCACTGCTGTAACATCTGTTTAGTCAATTTTTGATCCCTTTGTCTTGTCAAATGTCCGGCCCATTTCTATTTTAGCCTGTCGATGAGCGTCTAACAATTTCGTCTGTTCCCTAATGTAACCATCTTGCGATCTTTAAGCTTGATTCAAATCCTGAGCCGTGTCTCCCAATACTTTTAGCTATCCCTTTAGTAAGGCTCCATGTTTCAGCTCTCCATATCAAGACTGGCATCACACGTTGATTGTACAGCTTACTTTTAAGGCTATTCAGTATTTCTTTATTTTTGAAAACGTTTCCTAATTTCCCAAATGCTACCGAGGCGAGCGATATTCTTCTTTTAGTATCCAGCTGCATTATATTATTCTTATCCATAGTAATTTTACGCGTTCAATTTTTTCGCCGTTTACAGTTATTGTCGTATTTCCCGCGGTACTCATCGTTATTTTAGTTTTTTTTTGTACATTTATTTTGAGTCCTATTTTCAGAGAATGCGCGTCAAGTTCGTTTATTGTTAATTGTATTTCATCAGTACTATTACCTATTAGGACTATATTGTCTGTGAAACGTAAGTGATTCAATCTTGCCCCATTTATTCTGATATTCATCGAGCTACCAGTTTCCTGAAGACACCTTCCAGGGTAGCAATGAACAGTATCATCCTGTCTTACTCCTCTCATATATTTTATATAGATATATATATATATTAAAAGCCGCTTATAAGGGACACATTGGGTGGAGGTTACTTGTCTCTCATAAGCGATTTTTTTTTTTAAATATCTCATTGAAGTCGCTGCTTAAAATATACAATTTAATAAATAATGAACGTACTGTTAACGTTATTAATGTGTAATATTGATTTACTGGGAGATTATGAAAAAAGTACATTAGGCATAGGTAAAGTAAAAAAATCAAATGGGGAAACCTGAAGAGTCTGTCAATATATAACCGACACGTTGTATCACTAAAGTTAAATTAAAATAACCTTCATTTTATATGTTTGTTTTTGTTTTTCCTGTTTTTCCCTTATAAGTGATCGTTTCTCTAATCGGCGTTTCTTATAAGCGGACTCGACTTGATTTGAAACACGCGAACAGAGCTTACCATATTGCTAAATTTGAGAAAATTGTTTGTAATTATTCAGGAATAGACGCCCTATAGATGTAATTGAAATTTACCGAAAAATGTACCGGAGGAAATCGATAAAAGATAGAGTTTATAGATAAAGCAAATAATGAAATGTATACATGGATAGAGAAGGAAGAATAAGAATGCGAAGCGGGGGCACGTAATTCGTCGTCTATCATCTTATGAGAAACCACGAGTTATTAATGAAAAACTATGATAAACAGCCACAAACTGTGAGATATCAAAGGAAAACCACGAGAAACCGCATGTTATTAAGGAAAAATCGTGATAAACAGCCAGAAACCGTGAGAAACCACGAAATATCAAAGAAAACCCGCGAAAAACAGTGAGCACCTGCAAGGCATCAAAGAAAAACCGCAGGAACTGTGAGTTATTAATGAAAAACCATGATAAACAGCCAGAAACCGTGAGATATCAAAGGAATACTGTAAAGAACCGGGAGAAACTGTGAGATATCAAAGAAAAACAGCCAGAAACCGTGAGATATCAAAGAAGAACCGTGAGATATAAAATAAAAACGCGATAACAGCGAGAAACTGAAAAGTATCAAAGAGAAATCGTGAGAAACCGCCAGTTAATAATAAAAAACCGCTAGAATCCGCAAAATATCAAAGAAAACCGGCAAAAACTACGGGATATCAAAGAAAAACCACGAGAAACCTCGAGATATCAAAGAAAACCTGCAAAGAACCGCAAGATAGTGCAGGATATAAAAGAAAAACCGAGAGAAACTGTCAATTATTAATGAAAATCCGCTAGAAATTGTGAGATATTAAAGAAAACCTCTGAGAAACTGCGAGTTATTAATGAAAAACCACTAGAAACTGTGGGAAACTGCAAAGAATATCCACGAAAAACAGCCAGAAACGGCAAGAAATAAAAAAAAACATGAAAAACAGCGAGATGGCAAAGAAAAACTTTGGGATATAAAAAAAACGTGAAAACAGCGAGAAATTGGAAGGTATTAAAGAGAAAACGCGAGAAACCGCCAGTTATTAGTAAAAAACCGCGAGAAACTATGAAATATCAAAGAAAACCCTTAAAGAACTGCGAGAAACTGATATCAAAGTTAAACTGCGAGATATCAAAGAAAAACTGCGACATATTAAAGAATAACCGCAAGAAACCGTGAGAAACCGCCAAAACCGCGAGACATCAAAGGAAAAATGCAAAAATAGCGAGAACTTTCAGTGTCAAAGAAAAGTGGTCGTAATTCCCAGATGGACTGTCGTGACTATTACAGTACAGCCTCTTCAATTCTCTGTCCGATTATCCGTCTGCAGTTTGTAATTGATTTCGTTAAAATATTCCGATGGTGTCTGTCCATCTGATGTTTACCCTGCTACGTAGACGAGTGCCCCTGCATTCTTCCACCAATTGTTTCTCTCGCATCATCGAATGCTCGCCGCGCATGATACGAAATATTCTTAAGGAAATATCACGCTAGACAGCCTACGCTTAACGTCCAGGGTATTCGTACATCGCCCCACACATACACATATTTCGAAGCTGTTGATTCCTTGTTTACAGAAGGCTTATTTTTTACAAATACGATTCGACGGAAACTATTTACGTACGAGGAGATTTTCAAAATCGGTACATTTTTAATGGCACTTGTATCGCCCGATCCGAAGAATTGAAATACTTAGGGCTCATTTCCGGACATCCCCGGCCTAACCTTTACCGGCCACATAAACCAGGTTTCTCTATATTTCATTATCTTAATACTCTCGACCAAAATATGATTTACGCTACTATATAATTCGGCAGAGGTTATGTCCAGTTTAGGATTTAATCTCTGACTGTACTTACAGAAGTCGTCGCAGAGTTATATTGAATAAATCTCATAAATCTAACGCGTATTCACTCAGTCGTTAATGCAGTTTAAAGAAAATGTTTTATTATAATCATAAATTTCGCGATAATGATTTAATTCGGGTAATTATTTTACAATTGTTAAGTACTATCGCTAGTGAATTACTATTTTTAGATTTTTACTTTGTTGTACGTTGTGCAGATTTTTTCACTGATTTTTCCGGCGTCGAATGAATAATTTAATGTTTATTTCAAAATTATGTTTGGAATTTAGTTAGGTAGGTATCTTTACGGCTATAATAACAAAAAAATTAACCAAATCTAAATCGCTACTTACGACAAAAGTAATCAAATCTGAAATGTGTATAAGATGAAAATAACAGCAATAAAAAAAAAGTAAAAATTGGAAGACCGATTTTATGAGATTTAGTACAAAAAAAAAATGCGATAAAATATAAATAAAAAAAATATATGTAGAAAAATAACAGAACAAGTGAAAAAACAAAAATACTCAGTCAGATGATGTGTGTACCTAAAAGGAAGATTCAACGTTTGTACAGAGTCCATTACTCAACAGATTAGAAAGCGGGATAATATATATATATATATATATATATATAAAAAGCAACCGCAAATATTCGAAGCTTGATATTGAGAACGTGTAAGTAGCGCACGAGGCAATCATAATACGCAGTTTTAGCGTACATAGACAGAACTGATTGTAATCGCTTTATTGTCACGACAGAAACGTATTGTTGTAGCAGTTTAATATATTGCTACTAGTACGCGTATGATGCCATTCGTGGTGGTCTGCTATTGCACGCGATAAGAATATTATGATTATTCATATTTTTATTTTCCGACGATGATATTTCGGTACCTTTCGTATAGCAGATCGTGCTCTAGCCACTAAGCTATCCAGACGGCGGCATATTTTACATCTGTATTTATCTATCGCATACACACGTACATATATGTAAATATTCGTATTAAAATGTCTATACATTTGTAGCGGCCAATCGTTCTCAATGTTGTAAACGCTGCTACAACCACCATCGTCGTATCGTTCGTGGCCGGCAAATTCTTGAGGCGATCTGCCTAAATTTAAAGTCGTTTCTTCTACACGCAACGATTCTTCTTTCGATCGAACGTTTTCTTTTAATTCGCTAATCGAGCGAAATAATCGATTTATCTGAACGTCTGCTTGTTCGCAGCTGACGATTAAATTCCGTTTAACTTTTTCCAACATGTTCAATTCCTAAACCGAACCATAATATCCCGAATTAAATTGCGTGCGATTCGTTGTAAATATTTTCAAAACGACGAGAATTCGGTTAGTACTAAAATTAATTTTTGAATATTCTTAGAATTCCCGATGAAAAATTCGGGAAAAGAAATAATAAATTACGCAAGAATTTTAAATTGAAGCGTAAACAAACAAAATAAATATGTATTAAAATTCTTTTATATAAATTCGAATAACCTAAACGGTAAGTTGTCTGGATATAAAAAACTAAATCCCGTAACTTCCTCATCTTCATTAGCCATTATCAGTCCACCGCCAGACGAATGCTACTCCTCAATTTCTACCAATCTACATGATCATTTCGTCTCGGCAATTTGCTCTGAACTTTTGAATAATTTCATCTGTCTATCGTATCCACAGCCGTCTTAAAACTCGTTTGTCATCAAGTTTCCGTAAGGAGAACTTATCCAGTGTTTTTCTCCTCTAGCCAAATGGCTGCACCACCCCCAATTACTATTTTAAATTACGCTTAATTTGTTACTTTCGTCGCTTTCCTCGTGCGTTGTTTCGTCAATTGTCCTCAGAGTGATATCATCAAATAGACCTTTTCATTTTTTGCGGATGAATTCTTTTTTTTTCTTTGTCTATATTTAAAGGAGTGTTTTAATGGCATGGAGCAAGCTTAAGGAATCCGATTAAATGCTGACGGAAAAAATGGGAACGAAGTAGTGGAGAGACTTTAAGTTACTTAAACCTTCGACAGTGAAGAAATGAATTTGGGGAATACGAACGAGTTGAAAATATTGTAATCAGGATACAAAGAATGCTCCTGTAATGGAGCGACTGGGAACTTTGGAGCCATCTGAAAATGCCACAACATGGTTCAGCCATTTGTCAAGTATGATAGAGCTGAAATTAATATGGCGGACAGGGGAAGGATACGAAGTTACATATGTAAATTGTGATATTCGGAAGATTGGTATGAGTTAGTAAAATAAAGTGAAGGACGGTTGAGATATGTCTATATTTTCGCAGTATATACGAGGTATTTTGACTAGTAAAGAAATTAAATTTGATGTAATATTTTGTTATTTTACTCGTGGTGATTTATTACGCGAGACCGATTGAAATTTTGCAAAAAATTCTGTTTTAAAAACCAGTAATTTTAGTTCATTCGATAAATTGTTTAAGATAAAAATATGACTAAATTTTCTTTTTCACCTTAGAACACGTTGGTCACCTGTTTTAAAATTACACTTGTTATTTTTCTTGCGAAATTTTACGCGTAAATTTTTTTTTCACGAGTTGTAAAACAATTTTTCAGTTGTTTGAACTTTTTACTCTTTTACGCTTTACAAGAAATTACTATTAAGCTAACATTTCGCGATTTTTTCACCTGACTTCGAATAAAAGTATTGTTTGCTGGTTTATACGTCAATCGTACGAACGAGATTCATCTAGATGTCGCTGGAGAAAATGTTCTCCGTCGGACGAGAGCAAAATTTTTTTGAACACTATAAATATCGATCCTTTCATGGAGGTTTCGACTATTCGACACTTTAAATATCGATCCTTTCATAGACGTTTCGACTATTCGACTGTTACTTATATTCCTGTCGATTTATTTTCTGTTATTGATGATCTTGTATTTTTTAATTTTGTGAACGGCTGTAACTGACTCTAGAGAATTAAATACAGCGGTGTTTACGATCGATCCCACCCCCTTATCACGAGCTCCGAGCTCGAATTTCAACACTATGGGGATAGCGCTCGACTGTAAAGTCGACGGTCGGGGGTTCGAAAACCCACACGCGACATAGAAAGTTTTTCATCGATGTTTAATGCTTAATTACTATGGAAAAGTCAGTGGCACCGCACTCCGTATAACATCATATTTGCTTCTCAAGTAAATGAATGCTAGTTAATTTTGTATGTAAAAATAAAAGTACAATATCGGCAACGAACAATACGACGAAATGATAATGATGATGATGATAACAGCTATGCGTATATGCGTATTTCACGTAACGCTCGCGTACTTCGCGTAAGTGCGAATTTTTGTTTTTGGGGTAAATATCCATCAGTTATTCTATCTGAAAATTCATCAATTAATCCGTTGTAATTGTAATTAAATGACTTGATTTAAGGATATGATAAATAGGCGAGGATCTTGTTTCTGAAGAAACTATAGAATTTGATACGAATGATGTGAACGGTTTATTTATCAATTACATTCGTGAGCTTTGAGTATGTATCATATGAATGTCGTATGATATATATATATGTATATATATATTGTAGAATTATTTTAATGTAAATACACACACACACACATATATATATATATATATATATATAATGTGGAATTTTAACGGTTTCTCGGAATGTTGTCATTAATAACGCATTAGCTAAGACAAGAGATTACCTGATGCAAATTATGTTGAACGTAATCGACGCACATGTCTACTTGCTTGCGTTTCGACCTCATCGTTAGACAGTCGTTGACGGCCGTGAAATTATTAATTAACGAGTCTAATTCGCGTTGTGTTGAAGATTTTTCGGTTTTAATCAAATCCATTTCATTTTCGGCCGTGATAATTAATTTCTCAAATTCTTCTTTCCACGATAAAATTTCCTTAACACTGTGCAGATGAAAATTGTAAATTTTATATCTTATACTTGTCGACAAGTATAGGCGAGACCAAATTTATGTCGTAAAATTATGGTATTAATTAAAAAAAACCAACAAAAAACATTGCGCAATATTTTATATTTACACTTTAATATTTAAATATCCTTTTTAAGCAGGAGCCGATTAAATGCCCGGTTTAAAAGATCTCGGCTGTCAGTGTACGAGTTAACAAGACCGACCTTAGACCCTGTTTTGTGAACACAAACTAGTATCCGGTCAACCAATATCTCGCACTGACCAATTAAAATATGTAGGTATTAAAATAGGCTTATTGTTGACGATAGATAATTCAATGATTGATAACAGAATAGAATTCAGAAATAAAATTTAAAAATTTGACGGATTTAACCAAAAAGCATGGAAGCGGGAAAAAATGTACAGATGACACGAAGAAAAATCAGAGTATGAAGAAATACTGGGAAGAAAGGAAAAGCGAAAGTTTGTTGTTTTCACCATAGATGGCCAAATTCGAAAAGAAGAAGAAGTATTGTTGTGAATTCAAATTTATTCTACACATAGTAGAAACGTACAAAATATTTTTCTAAAAATACGTTTATTCCAATTACAACTTACCGACGTTAGAAGTTATTTAATTAATTTAATGCGACGAGGGATGTTTAGCGAATGGATAGGCAGCACTCAGTAGTACTCCTTTTGAACATGATTGGAGAAAGACTAAAGATTTATTGCGTCACAACCTGCGTATTTCAGTGCATTGATAGCAAGTGGATTCATACGAATACAAATTCTGACGACTCGTTTGTTTTGCTTATTTTTCGATTTAATCATCCGCAAACATAACGTTCAAATCGTTATGAAGTGCAAATTGAAACGCACCGAGAAACCGCAGTAATTATTCTTAAGTACCCGATTTTTATATAGCTGTATTTTTTGTAAGTTACATGTTTTTCTACGCAGCTGTAAACCATACACCCATATTGGTCTTAGAGCCATTTTATATAGTAGAGTTTTATTTTCTAACGATAACACAGATCTATCAGTCAGCATCCACGATATAGTTCTAGTTTTAAGTCTGAAACGCTTCGTCTTTTTTTTTGAACGCGAGTAGCCTACGTCAATCTAGATGCACGTCTAAATATTTTACGTTATTGATATTTGAATGACAACATTTTTATTTCGATTAGCAAGTAAGTTTTCAATTGATGAGAATATTTACTCAGCTAATATAGGTTACGAATCTATATGCACTCAGTTAATACAAATTCGTTTTCTCTTATATTTACGAGTTAAATGATGTCCTCCTCGCTGAGAATTGCAAGACGCTAATTGTGCACTGAAATACAGGATGGGAATAGATCATATCGCTGAAAACTGAGAGCATCGATGTTAATTTCTGAAAGCCATTTAAAGCCGTTTTGAAGTTATATAATTATTGTCCATATCAACACCTGATGGGAAAGTTCACGGTGGAAGCGCAATCATTATTAAAGAGAATATTAAACCCTATACGCTAGGTTCTATATCTGAAAAATAAGTTCAATCTACTAATGTAATGGTACAAGTCGGTGGTGATTCTCTTCTGATCACGTGACTATGAGTGAGAGTCGTATTGTAATATACGAGACTATTTCTTCATGTTGTATCAACGAAGGGGGAAATCGTCATAAATTAGTATCAGGTTTGAATCAGCGTAATTTGTTTGTAATTGGTGTTGATAACCACAATATATTCCTCTTCGCGCGAAGTTGTTCGTTTATTATGCTGCGGATATCATTTGGATCTATTGGAAGATCGGGAGCAGGCCGCATATAAGCTGCCTCTTTAGCTGCTGTGTCTGCTAGATCGTTCCTAGCAATACCAGTGTGACTTGGGTAGCATCAGGTGCACTAATATATTGTCCCATGAACTAAAATAAACGTCCTGATGTTCTAGCTTTAAAGCTGATTACAATTTTGATTTATGCTCAGATCACAGCTACAGAGATCACAAATTACAAACTCTGGAAAGCGATCAACAGTCGAAACAAACCCAAACTCTTTCCTACAATTCGCGAGCCCGTCGGTTTTTGGGCTACAGCTGACGAGGAAAAAGTCGAGATATTTTTCTAAATACATCTGTGACGTTTTTAAACCTAATTTACAGTCTGATAACGCAACGAACATGCATGATTTTTTTAACGTACCTTTGCATTTCCACCTATTACGCCAGCGAAATGAAATATACAGTTAATAAATTTAACAATTAAAAAAGTCCAGAATTTGATTTAATTAGAAATAAATTGTTAAAAAAAAAAAAGTTTATTAATTGTTATAAATATTTTAATATATTAATAGCGCAACCGATTCTTTAACGTGCTACTCAATTTTATTTCATTAAGTTATAATTTCCGTACGATTTAATAGTTGTTTCGCGGAAATCCAAAAATTATTTATTTTTGAACACGACCGATTTATTAGATTTTACCTTTTTTCGAGTTTATCATTGTTCACCGATAAAGACCAGTTTGTTCGAATTTCAGCGCTGTCGCAAGCTGTTCTACCATCTCGTCGAACCGATAAACACGTATTCTCGATCGTTTCAAATTCGCGCCTTAATTTTGAATTATTAGCCAACCAGTCGTCCATGGTGATTTTTGGATGCCACGTACGCTTCCACGACATCTGAAAACGTTATAACGTTAGTGGTAATAAAACATCGCGAAATGCTCGCGTAAACGTACATATATTACACACATACGCACGCATATATGTATCGTAAATGTGGCGAAGTAAGTAACAAATTTGATAAAGAAAAAGATTATCTAATGACCTTGGTTATTGTAAATAAGAAATTCCGATAACACGATTACTTTTACGACCACATCTAGGTTTACGATAACGCTTTGTGCCCAGATTAACTCAAGTGTGTCCTGTTTGGCTATCTGTTTCAAACAGTACATTTAAAAAGTTACAACTGATTCAAAATCACCTTTGCAGAATTATACTAAATCGTCACAGTATAGAAAAATTACCCTGCACTCGTAATTAAACATCTTATATTCTTATATTAGTAAATTATCGAAAAAGTTTAACGACAGGTGTATAGAATACATCGAAATAGATTAATTAATTTCATAGGTGATTATTGATGTGCTAAGCCTGACCATGTGTTATATACAAACATCGTAGAATTAAGCATAACTCATTTAATTCCGTGTCTATGTCAGTTATTTATTTTGTATACTTTATATGGTATATGTATGTGCATGTGTGTGTATATGTGTACATATGTGCATATCGTATATTTTTGTTTTACTTATCATCGTATTTTCTTTATTTTCTTGCAAGTTTTTGTTCGTTTTGTTCATGTAGCCTAACATTTGTCTCATTAATTTTCTAGATTTAGTAATACTATATATAAGTTAACTGTGGAGGTATAACTTAACTTTATGAACCCCTTCTTATGTTTATATCATTATTGAAATAAAACTTCTTCTTTTGCTTTTGCTTGTTCCGAATAGTTGGGCATCCCAACTTTTGCAGATGACACTGCTTTACTCTCATGTAACACAGATCCGAACATTGCCAGTAATAACCTACAGGAAGCATTAAACAGAGTGGAACAATGGTTTAAAAAATGGAAGATAGGTGTTAATGAGAGCAAAATCTGTTAACGTTCAGTTCACAAATAGGAATATAGTTCCACCTGTTAGAATTAATAACCTCACACTGCCTATTCAGCCGAGTGTTAGATATATAGGTATGCACCTGGACAGTCGATTGACATGGCGGCACCATATAGACAAAAAAAAGAAGGAACTTAACATACGGGTTAGAAAAATGAATTGGCTCTTAGGCAGGAATAGTGTTCTCTCATTGACCAATAAGCGTTTGGTATATACAGCAATTATAAAGCCAGTCTGGACCTACGGAATAGAGCTATGGGGTTGTGCAAAAAAAAAACAAATATAAAGGTGCTACAAACATTTCAAAATAAAATATTAAGAACAAGGACAGGTGCACCCTGGTACATAACCAACATAACCCTACATAGAGACTTGAATATTCCATATGTGTCCGATGTTATAAAGCAGTACGCTCAAATACATGTACTTAGACTGGAAGGTCATCCTAATACCTTGGCTCAAAGATTGCTGAACACCTCCAGTGACACCAGGAGGTTGAAGCGTAATAAACCACTGGACCTTGTCTTCGTCACGTTATTACATGGTCAAAAATTTTGCTAAATGACCTAGGGGTCAGATTGTAAAAAAAAAAATCCCATAGCGGGAACTTTATCGTATTCATACACCGTTTCACTAGCGTTATCTGATTTCGAATATCGTGGAGATAACAATTTCGTACGTCCAGTCGATCGATGAATCGATACTAGCTTGGTCAGAAGTAAAGAAAAGTCGAAGAACAATTGGATTGCCTAGGAAACGTGTAGCGGCTACGAACTTCTATACGGAAGTACCGTGTTCGAATATGATAAAATTATCATCGGAAAATAAAAATATAAATACTCCTAATATTATTATCGCTTGGAAGGCAATGGCAAACCACCACGCACAACACCATATGCGCTCTATTGATAATATAGTGCACTACAAAAAAAAAAACATGCGGGGCAGCACTGTGTCGTGACAACAAAGCGATTACAATTAGTTCTCCCGTGTACGTGCGTTTATCTGCTCTAACGCCATATTATGATCGCCTTATACGCTACAGTACAACAAAATATGTATAGGTAAGTAGTCGCCTATCTCCGTTACGAAGACGGCACTTACGATAATGATGATATATAATATATATATATGTATGTGTGTGTGAACATTTTGTGGATATATTTGTGTACGTATATTATGTGCATAAAATACAGAAATTTTTACATACTTCGTACGTATAGGCTCGACTGCATATACTAGAATATTTGAAAAGTATTTTCTTTCGGCAGATATATATATATTATTATTATTATTATTAGATAATTTTCGCAGACCAGACGATAAATTTGAAATTTTGTCGAATATCGTTCGTACAAATTACGAAGCTATTTCGATTGTGTATTTTTCTCGAAGTGAATTACAATTAATCGTCTTTCCAATGCGAACGTTAGTCTCTATTTCTTCCATAATTCCTTAATACAACTGTAAACAAGTACATTTCTATGGCAACCGACATAATATGCGAGTTGTAGGAACGAAATATGACTGGAACCTTTACTGCGTCCCGTTGAAATATTAGGGAATCGTTCTTTTCCGCAATAAATCAGCGGCCACTTTTTATCGATGTATAAATAACGTAGTCCCAGTCGACAAACTGTTCTTTAGCAAACAGTTTCCCCGGAAAACATAAATCATAATATATAGATATTGTACGCGCATATCTATAATTTCTGCTATAATTACGTAGCGAATATTTTTGGCGTTTATTCAAGAAAATCTTTTCGACGTTTCAGGTTGGTTTTCTATAATTATCGTTATCCGTTTAGAAATGAGTAAACGAACGAATATTAGTGACCAGTGGCGCACCTAGGATTTGTATCTGGGGGATGGGCTCAAACATTTCCCCCCCCCAAAAAAACCACATAAAAAAGTCGTAATAAAAATGAACGAAATTATACACAGACGAATGTGTAACAAAATTCGACCAGCAAAACAAACTATAAACGATCACGAAGAACAACGGAACAAGTAATAACAACAACAACAAAGACGGACTGCTCATCGTTGACGACGAAAATGGGGCGAGGCGCCGCCGAAGGAATAATTCCCACGAGTCAGCATTCCTAATACCGTCATTTTTCAGATAATCATAATAAACATCTTAAGATAATCGTAATAAACATTTTACGATAATTATAATAAACATCTTCCAGTAATAATAACAAACACCTTTAAAGGGAAAATAATTCTTAAAAATGAAAACAAGATAGAGGAAATAATAATTTATTTATATTATATATATAAAACACACACACGCACGCATATATATACGTATATGCACATGCGCATTCAACCATATTACATATATATATATATATATATACATATTTATGTAATATAACACATGTAATATGGGTGTTTAGATGCATATACGTATATTATACATGCACTTACACACACACCCATATTACATATATATATATTACAGATATGTATATCCATGTACCCAAAAACGAAAGTACATATTTACAAAAAATATAAATAATTATATAATAAAATGTGTCCTATGTAATTCGGGTGATACAAATTATTTTTAATAACACGTGTTTTCCATAAACTTAAATGGATGGGCTATTGGGCTATGAATAAACTGTTATTTATACCCCTTTGTATTATACTTCAAATATATATTAAAAAAAAAAATTTACATTTGGGTTTCTGACTAAAAACGAATTTTTGGGACACCCGTTTTATCTGGGGCCCATATGTGTGTGTATAAATATATATATATGTATATGTACATATATATATATATACAAAAAAGATAAAATATCAATTTATATATATATGAATATATGTATAGCATTGTTCCAGTCGTTATCGCCAATTTATAATAAAATATTTTAAGCTAATTTGTTTAATTTTAATCAGTTTGCAACAAACGAATAAAATCTGTAATAAAATATTAATTTATTGTTATTTTATCGAATTAAAAAAAAAATATATAGACACATTTTTTTTTGTTGCGTCATTATAATTTGAAAATAAAATTTTGACAATTTTGTATAATTCCCTTAAAATATTCGTAATTGTTCATATATATTTTAATTTTTTTTTAATATGTGCTATCAACAATTTACCCTTTTCTCTAACAAGCTTAATAACATTAAGAATATACATCGGATCCAAGAAACTTCTTAATAAAAAATGTTCGTCCGTAGACTACCCTTAAAATCCATCATCCCTTCTATCACAAATGGGGGATAAAAACCGGTGCAATTTTCCGCGTAAAGTGTTATGACATTTGTCGGAGATTCACGCGTTTAACTATACGGGAATTTTAACGCGTTACCCCTAATTAAACCCCCCTCCAGTATTTAAGTAGTGAAAATCGGCCTTAAATCGCACTTTTTTACTTACGACGTTATAAAAAATAAAACCCGAGGCCTAAATCGAAAATCTGTCCCGGCAGAATTTTCTAAATGTCTTAATAAACATTTTTCGTCATAAATATCATCCCTCTATCTAGCATCCAGGTCTCGCAAAAAGTCGAGTTTTAAAGGAGTAGAAATTTTTACAATCCCTTTTTTAATTTTTTTTAGTGTCGTCTAATTATTTGTCCGACAATCTCAAGGTATTCGACTTTTTTCCATCTTATCTTATAGTGGAAAATTTTAATTATACATACTAAGTCTCTATATAAAAATTGTTATTTCCTAATTAGATATGCATAGAAAAACCTGTTAAATAAAGTCGTCGTCGTAATTCGAAAAAAAAGTTTTGGTGGTGTTGAAGGGGTGACTTTTTGAATTTTGATTTTTGAAACATTTCTATAGAACCGATTTACGGGATATTAAAATGACGAGTTAGAAATGGAAAACAGTTTTTCATTACGATCGATAGGTCTCGAGCTACGAATTTTTAAAAATTGCCGACTTGCCACCTTTGGCAGGGCATAGCGCGCGACGTTATTATTTTAAAACAATTCTACTCTTGAAATCGTCATTTCTATATAAGATCTATCGTATAAAGCGAAAAAACCGCGAAAAAAATTTCAAACCTAACCCAAAAATGTCAATGGCCGCACGCGATTTTTTTCAAATTCGACTTTTTTCACGATAATTCGCGATCGATTCGAAATCGCGGAAAAATGTTTATACAAAAGTTAAGCGGTATACGCGTGCTATAACGTTGTTTACCGGTTTTGGGCCGTTTTTAAGGGTCGTATGATAGATAGGGGTTCAGGTTTACGTTAGACGAAAGTAGACGTCGAGGTCTATTATTAATGTAATAACGTACATTTATCTAGATTTTCGTGATTAAAAACATTTAGTGATTGTGTTTTGTTTTTGTTTGTTTATAATTAATTAATAAAATCACTACTCTCCGATATATTCAACTTTTAATAGAACCTGAACCAGGTTTGGGAGATATTTATCGATTTTGATGAAGAATTTTTCAAAAATCTGTTTTATAAATGAAATTTATTGTAAATTAATCTAAAATTGAAATTATGTTTGGCTAGTGAAATATGTATATCAAATTTGAAGTTGTCCTTATATAAACATTTCTGATTTTTCATATATAAAAAAAGATGTAATAATTTTAGTTCGCGTTTGAAAATGACGTAACTGTCGAAAAGCTTCGTGATTAAAAACTTTTAGTGATTGTGTTTTGTTTTTGTTTGTTTATAATTAATAAATAATACTTTAATATTAATCAGCGATTCTTTTATAACGTTCAGTTGATACGAACGATCTATATCAGTAACCGGATACTTTGATACGTACGTAGTATAGTCGACCATAGGATTTTCGTGTAAATCGTAATAAGAAGCTTTAAAAATTTTTAACCATTTAAAACAGATTAGTACATTTATTTTCGCTTTATTTCAAATTCAATCTTTTTCTCTCGGATAATAAACGTTATTATTCAATAAAATTTGAAAGTTTTCTAAATTTAATAAATCGTAGATCAAAATATTTTTTTCTTTCTGGAAACCTATTAGTATGTACTTGGTGTTCGAATACGATACCGGAATATCCCAAGTAAATCCTGATAATATGGAATCATTAATTATTGCGCAATCCTAGCCTTGTGTAGTTAACATTTTCAAGTGGTTCAGTCAGTCTATTGGAAATCATCTTGCAGGTAACGTTACTGATGCGACCTGTGATTTTTCATTGTTTATTAATTTATGTGAAGTGATCGGTTTTTAATTAATTTAACGTAATTTTTTAAATTCATGTGCGTTTCATTAAAATATCCTAATAAAGCTTTTCTGATATTTAATTATATAAGTACATAACGAACCTTTCATTATATAGTTCGATCGTTTTAGTAATTACAATTTTATAGAAAGGTCTTTAGTGTTTTCAATTAGTAACTAGTATGACGCAACTATGCATGACAGTGTGCACAACAGCAATGTTCAAAGATGTTCCTCCCTTTAGCTTCACAGATCTATCCATCATTTCATTCCCTGATAATTAAAACTATTGCACAATCTCAAGTAAAGTTGTTCTGTTCTGTTCAAAAGATCTCTCGCAGTTAATGTTACAAAGGCGAATGGGTTTTTTTCATTGTATGAAATTTAATTGGTCGATTTCTGTATAGCAGGTATATATACTTTTTTTCATATCATTTGTTTTTAACATATACTCTTTCTTATCGTAATTTATTCTTTTAACGCAGATAGATCCTTACAAACTAAATATAAAATATGAGAAAATTGTAAGTCCTTCAAGAAAGCTCAAAATTAGTGAGTTTTGGAACACAAGTCAAAATTGCATAAAAACGACTAGTTAAAAAAAAATTTGGTAGATTTGAAGAATACTTGTACACTCCCGATTTTCGTTTTTTTTTTTTTTTAATATCACAAATTATGATTTATAACGAGCTACGAAGTTAAAAATCCGCGGAAACCATTTTTGAAAGTCTCGTTTTTTCTTTTAATTCTACTGCTATACAGCCGAAATAAACGCCGATTCTAACCGAACCGAATGTAACCTAACCGAATCTAACCTAACCTAGGTATTTTGTTATTCTGGTTTAAATGTGTCATTCTCGTTTTTTCTTTTAATTCTACTGCTATACAGCCGAAATAAACGCCGATTCTAACCTAACTGAATCTAACCTAACCTAGGTATGTTTATAAACATACTTATAAGTAAAATTTAAAAGGTTGTAATTTACAATTAAAAATTTTTTCCGCGTTTTTTTTTATTTTTTATGTCGCTTAGGGAAGCAAAACACATCAATTTATCCAAGCCCCAATCGATTCTGAGTTGTACAAGTATACCTCCAATGAGCCACATTTATAACGAGTAATAAAAACGACTTTGATAACCGCTATTATCGAATACGAGCTAATACTGGTATAAATTGACTCCGTGTAAACATAAATTATTAAAATGGACGATTACGTAATCGTTGGAAAAAAGTTAGAAAAGAAATACGAACAACTCCGTACAGGAGAAATCAGGAAACAAATAAAACTGGAGGAGGAGTACAAGAACATTGTTAAACCTCTAAGAGCGATACATACTCAACTAGCCAATACATTACCATCCATAATAACCCGAGATAAATCTATCGCTCCATTAGCTGTTGGTTCGTTGTATAGAACCTCGTGAAATATCAAAAATATACGCAACAGCAGCGTCAGCTATACAAACATTAGGTGCGGTAGCCTCCAAATACATGAAAAACTCTTTGTCGAAAAATGTAAAGACAGATTCCACTTTTGGTATACGTATCGAAGATGAGACTATGCACATGGGTAATTCACCGATAATTATAGAGAACGATAAATACAAAGTTACTAAATACCGACTACTGGTACGAAGGTTCGCGAGGATTATGGGAGTTATTAACATTGGAAAAACCTAAAAATTACAACGAAAAAGACTTGAAAGTATACGAAGAACTTTTGTTAAAAACGTATAAACAAAAAAATGACCCGAATAATCCGCTCTTGAAAAGTAGTATAGGACATAAATATAACGTCATAATTAAGCCGATTTTAATTAAACATAATATTTTAAAAACTGGCGCAGGATTACAAAGAATACGTATACTGGAACAATATCGACGAATTGTTAGACAGATTGTGTATATTATATGGTGAAGTAAAAGCCGGTAATAATAACTCTTTAATAATTAACGAAATTATAAACATTTTACAAGAATTTAAAGAAGAGGATGGATTACAACCAAAAAAGACTAGAAAAAATTGTGCAAATTCTACCCGTAAAAAAAGGTAGCGGACTGATTAACGATATAATCGACAAATTACCTTTCGAGGCTCATTTACCGGGCGGTTATTAATACGCCGGTCCTGGTACTAAATCTTGATTTGAAATTAGAAAAAAAAGTCAAACATAAAAATAAATTAGACGAAGCGGTCATGTATCACGATATAGCGTATTCCACGTCTAAAAATTTGGACGACAGACATAAAGTGGATTTACAACTGGAAAATGAAGCGTGGAAACGTGTACTCGCTAAAGATTCCAACTTAGCCGAAAAAGTTAATGCGTGGGTTGTAACAAATGCTATGAAAGCCAAAAGAGTTGTCGGCGCTGGTTACATCAAACATCCGGTTAACATAAGCACGGAACAAGGGAAACTTATTGCGAAAACCGATAAACCCGTGACTTTAAAAATAAATAAAACGAGAAATAAAGATTCCGTAATGAACGAAACGTATTTACCGTTAACCGACTATCAAATTAAAAGGATTAAAAAAGATTTACCTATAAAATTATCGGTTAATCAACTTGAACATATAAAAGTAAGTGGTTTCTTACCGGCTTTGCTCGCCGCTGCACCGGCTGTAGCTGCTGTTAGGTCGTTAATAACCAACGCTATAAACACGTATAATAATAAGAAAGCAAACGATAAGTTAATAGAAGAACGAATACGTCATAATAAAGCGATGGAAGGTGAAGGACTATAGGTGAATAAAAAACCTAAAGACGGTAAAGGAATATACGTAAATAAAAAACCTAAAGAAGGTAACGGACTTTAATAAGAGTATATAAAAAAAACATCCCGATTAAACCGTTGAGTAATGTAGAATTGACGAAATACGCCCAACATATTCCGCACTTTAGAGGTACTTTTATAAGAGATAAATTACCGAAAAACCCGTTAGACGTAGAGACGGCCATAATTAATTTAGATAACTACGATGGTCCGAGAACAAACTGGGTATGTTATAAAAAAATAGGAAATGTTGTAAATTATTACGCGTCTTTCGGGGTAATGCCACTGTACGAATTACTAAGGTATTGGGGTCGTAATTGCGCGGGATTTTACAATTACGAAATAAATTAAAATATGGATCAAGTTATATGCGGTCATCTATGTTTAAAATGTTTATACGATACAAGTAACATTAAGGAATAGTATATATTGGTCGAGCGATAGAAGAATTAAACGCTTTATCGATATTACGGTAATTACTTTTGCATAATTATCAATTTTTCGGCCGTTTTTAAACGACTATTTTTTAAACGACTTAATTTTATTCGGGAAACGACTCAATTTGTTTCGGGCGTTTTTAAACGACTATTTACGGTATAAATAACGATGGCTCCTAGTAATAAACAAAGTGATCATATACGATTTTGTTGTAGTAGTATGTGTTTTGCGAAAGCGAACCGGTTGGCGATCGGCGCTACGGTATCGGGACCGTATGTATGAAATGGGCAGCCGGCCATAGGGAATTTAAGAACCGTGTTCTCTATGAAAATTGAAAGATAAATGTAAAATCATAATAACAAAAATAGCAACATGAAATATAAGAGGACTTAACCATCAAGGCAAAACTTGGTGTTGTAGAGAATGTTACTAAAGAAATAGCGATAGTTGGCCTAGCCGAGACGCACTGGAAACAGAGTGGACATTTTGTATCAACCAGCGGTAACTTGATAGTATGTTCAAGCAATGAAAACGAATTCAGTAAACGGAGTAGCGATAATAATAAATTCAGCGATATCATCGGGATTACTAGGATATGAAACAATAAGTGATCGTATTATATCAGTGAAAATAAAAGGGAAGCCAGTAAATATAGGTATTATTCAAATATACGCACCAAAAACTCAAGGGTCAGATGAAGAAATGGAAGAGTTTTATGATGAGCTACGCACGTCGGTAAAAAAAAGTTCCTAACAGAGAAATATTACTAGTAATAGGTGACTTTAACGCAAAAATAGAAACCACCAAAAACGATAATCACCTAAGATCTACTGTTGGAAAATATATGGCTTAGGAGATAGGAACAAAAGGAGGAAATGCTCTTCGATTTATGTTCAGAAAACAACCTATTTTTAATAAATTCAAATTTCAACCATCACAAGCGACAAATTTACACATGGATTTCACCAAATGAACAAACCAGAAACCAAATAGATTATGTACTTACGCGAACAAGATGGAGATCTTCGATAAAAGATGTAAAGACATACCCAGGATTAGATTGTGGCAGTAACCAAAAGGCTTTAGTAATTGAGGTATGTCTCAGGTTTCAATAAAATAAAAAACAGCCGGCAATTAAACGCTAAACTAAACGAAACTCCTCGCATGTACGAAAATAATAATATAACGGCCGATGAATTATGGAGAGAATATCAGTGATTCATGAAACTGTGAAGAAAATTCACAGTGAAGTACAAACAAAAAAGAAGCCGTGAATCTCCGAGGCAACATTCAAACTAATTAATGAGAGGAATCAAATACAAAACGGGAAAACTAATAACATAACAGATTCAAATGATTATGAGGATCTTAATAAACTAATAAATAAAGAAATACAAAGTGATAGGAACAATTACATAATAGGAATTTGTGAAGAAATGGAACAACACTCACAAAAAAATGAACCTTATGATCTATATAAGAAAATTAAATGGTTAAGTAATACTTTCAAAACAAGAACATTGACAATAAAAGATCAAAATGGAACGAAATTAACTGTAAAGTCAGAAATAGCAGAAAGATGGCGCCAGTATTGTCAAAACCTTATGTACGACAATGAAATATCAGTGTTAATGCAGGACTTGGAGCTTGAACCGCCAATTATGAAAGCTGAAATAGAAGTCGCATTAAAGGAACTAAAAGATCGAAAGGCGGTAGAAATGCTGAAAGCAACGGAAGAATCAGGAATAAAGATATTGCATATGATTTGTCAAAAAATATGGGAAACTGGCAGCTGTCCAGAAGAGTGGACAAAATTAGTATACGTACCACTACACAAAAAAGGGTCATACAGAAGATTGTGGAAACGACCGCACAATATCATTGATTATTCATACCAGTAAAATACTACTATATGTATTACAAAACCAGCTTAAATACCATCTCCTACCACAGATTTCGGAAGAACAAGCTGAGTTTGTACCAGGTGGAGGCACACGTGAACAGCTATTAAATATAAGAAAAATCATAGAAAAATGCAACGAATATAACATTCCGGGACTGGTTTGTTTTTTAGATAACCAGAAAGCTTTTGACAACATCAAGTGGACGAAAATGTGACAAATATTACTAGAAATGGGAATATCGAAGCATCTAATTTATTTAATTCAATAATTGTACTTAAATAATAAAGGTTTTAGTAAACTGGAGAACGAAAAATCGAAAGAGTTTTCAGCAAGAAAGGGAGAGTACAACAAGATTGCTGTATTTCACCGATTCTATTCAACATCTATGGGGAACGGATTGTAAGAAAAACAATGGAAGGATAGCAAGGAGGGATATCTATCGGAGAGAAAAAAATTACAAATATTAGATTTAGAGACGACGCTGTACTACTGGCCAGGACAAAGCAAGAAATGTTTGAATTACTATCAAGAATATATTAGTAAACAGGCAGACTTAATACTGAATAAAAATAAATGTTCAATGCTTATCATTGACAAAGAAAACAGAATACAACAAACACTGACTCTCGTGCGAGATATTGAAATTAAAGATAAATTAATTTATTTAGGGGTGTTCATATCCGAAAATGGTGGATCAGAAGAAGAAATAAAGACACGGTTAGCTCTTGCAAATGTTGGGATTGGTAAACTCAATTGTATATGGAAAAATCATAAGACCTTTAAAACAACAAAACTGTTACTCCTTAAAGTGTTAATTTTCTCCATAGCGACATATGGCTTAGAAACCGGGGCGATTAAAAAATCGATGAAGAAGAAGCTGGAAGCTTTTGAAATGAAGTGATACAGAACAATTTTAACGATCACATGGATGGCGCACAAAACAAATGATTCTGATTTAAAAGAACTGAAAATCGAACCCACTGAGCAATTAGATCCATTGAAAGACACATGCTAGGCTTCTTTGGTCATGTAATACAAGCAAATGGGCTGGAGAAAACAATTCTGCAAGGAAAGGTTAATGGAGAAAGGAGACAAGATAGACCGATGAGCCTTTACATTGATCAGACCACAAGGTTATGTAGATCAGACATACAGCAAATCATGAATCTAGCTCAGAATCGATATAAATGGTGACGTCTTGTAACTTGCATCAAATAAAGTCACGACATCCGGATCAGATAAGGAAACGAGAAGATATATATATATATATATATACAGTGATTATGACTGTGAAATATTATTCTGTATAAAAGAAGTTCTACTAAAAGTGGCGAGTAATGAACTCGGAGCATTATAATTTTTTTTTTTAACACAAAGGAGTCTAGAAAACTTATTTATATTTTTGAGCTTTACAATTTAAACATTTTCAAAATTAAACTTTTTTAGGAGAATCTGT